>CM055977.1:8826250-9508333 GCA_029531755.1 Holothuria leucospilota
AAGTTACTGTAAAAGGGACTTAATAGTCATGCATATTCATTAGCATAGCATGTCCTCTAAAGCATTTGCAATACAGGTGATCAAAAGTAAGTGCCACAGCAAACTACACATGCTGTTAGCAACAGATGGATACAGAGCTAATTTGCATAAGAAAAAAACTGAACTTTACACAAAAGGAGGTAAATTCACACAAAACAAGACATACAGCTGGGAAAAGAGGAAACAGGCAATCAGATGTACAGTTATCCTTTTTTAAATATGTAATAAGACACCAAAAAAAACACTACATTATCACATGTAGATGAAAAGTTAGGGTTATATCCATGAGGAAATGCATTTCCATAAACAAAGAAATGCATTTCCTTCGCACATATCCATTAGAGGTGTGATTTTTCAGAAGGATATATCCATTAGAAAATGTGTGATAACTGGGTGAAAAAAAAACATACAATCCATAACATGTAATGAAAACCAGGTTATTAGATGACCCTCATAGTTTGTAAACTCCATAGAATTGTAGGGCATTGAAGTGTTAGCAAGAATTATCAAAGTAAAAAACCAAGAACAAAATCAGCCTTAATATAGAAGTGATGTGTTAAAGACTTGCATGCTGATAAAGAGTTTAAGGTTTCAGGCATGGAACAATTATTGGAACATTGACAAACCTGACAGACTGTACAGAAGGGTTCCTTACAGAGAATGTCCCCCCCCCCTCCTTCCTTGTAAGAACTGACCTCTTCTATCATTACTACTACAATTTTGAAGCAACACCAAACAATTCAAAGACACATGATAACACAGGAATATCTAGGCAAAGTGGGCCCTTTCCTACAGACCTTAAGCCTATAGGTCCTTCAGTCCACTGATCCTACAGCCCAGTGAGCCACAACTGGAGAAAAGGCTGTGGCCGGCTTGACTTACACCAATTAATTAGAAAGTGAGCCATAAAACCTCATCTAACCCACTGATCTTAGAGATAAAAGTGAAAACGACAACTAATTAACTCTACAGCCTACTGGTCTTACAGTTTAACAACTCACTGCTAATATAACCCTTTGGTTCACAGCCCATTAGTTGTACAGTGCATACTTACATACAAAATCCCATTGGCAGTAAGACCAATGGGCTGACAAACTATTGGCTACAGCACTACAGGGATGCAAACAGCAAATAAGAGTACAAAGAACTAAGCACACACAGCCAGTTGGTAAATGATGAACATTCTTCCTGGAATACAGGACTGTCTCTTTAAAACCAGAATGTGACAAAGCTTTGAAATTTTGATGTCATTACCAGGCGCGGATCCAAGGGTGGCTTTCCCGGCCTCAGCCCCCCCTCCCCCTTTTCACCACATCAACAATAACAAATACCAAAAAATTAGCATAATGTTAACCTAAGAGAATATTCAAGGATATTTCAGCCGCCCCCCCCCCCCCCTTTTCGAAATGTCTGGATCCGCACCTGATTACAAAGGAATTAAGACTTTGGTACATGAAAGTCTATAGCATGAACTTTCATTGTTAGATATGCCAGTTGATAAAGCAACCAGAATGCCAAAAGGCACAAAAGTTTTGATGACCTTATTACACAAGACTACGACAGCTCAAGACATATGTCCTGCAACACATTTTGATGCACAGATACACAAATATGGTATGATAAAAGCACTATTCCACACTACAGATTTCCACCGAAACATCAAAATCAAGAAACAGAAAATGCTTCACATACTTGTACAAATTCACCCACAGTGATATACATACACACCCCATCACAAATGCACAGGTTCCAACTTTTACAGACATACCTTAACCAATGTTAGTATTAAAAACTATACCACAAAGAGATCTTACTTTTGTCTGAAGTCTTGCAACACTTTTTTTGTCTAAAATTTATCAAATCTTGGTCAAATATGGATACCACATGTAGCAAAGTAATGCCTTCACTTATGTCCAATGATGCGATTATCCTCTGTAGACTTCCCAAGATATTAATAATGGCTTCAGCCAAAAGACATTTTCTCACTTTTTGGAAATGATGATTTGTGATATTTTGAAACTATTCCAGCAATGATTTGGCCAGGTCAATTCTCCAATGTGACAATCTGAATGAATGGTCTGGGGGAGAAGGTCTGAAGGGAGGGAGTGATCCCCTCCCCATTAGGAAATTTTTCAAGTGAGAGGTGCCTAGATGGCATATGATGCAATGTTTGACCAAATTTACTTTGCGAATGAGGTGAGAAGTATAATTTGTAAATGACTAATTCTTTGCAAAACTGAAGAAAGGTGATTTCTTTGAAATCAATGCTTGTGCAGAAATTGCTCTTCAGGTCTTTTTGTGTCACATCCTTTGTGTTTGTGCAACACAAACAATACAAGCTGGCTAAATCACTGTGTTCCACTTACACAATGACATCCCAGCATACCATACTTTCAATTAAAAGATCACAAGAAAAGTTCACTCACCACAAAACTGCTGTGTTCTTTTTAAACATGAAAATTAAAAAAAAACTTGAAATAACTGCTTCTAGAGCATGTTTGTTTGACATGCAACCATGTCAAATGAATTCCACTTTCAAATTATTTGTAATCACATAGAAATGGAAGAATAAGAGTCATGTAACTTACCATCCATGGGATCTCGATAATAGAAGTGTTCTCCCTCGATAGTATCCATGATGTCATACAAAATATCATTGGGAGGCAAGTCTGAATGAAAAAATTGAAAAGATGACACCAATTTAGGTCTGGCATTCACAAAAATTTTGTACAAATGTAATGGAAATGAATACAAAACCATGTTTCCTACAGATGCTTTGCTATATGGGTTTATTGCTTTGTAAATCATAACAAAGACAAAATATACTTCGGAAACATACCCTGTAATTTCCATTTGTGCATTTGAAGAGCAATTGCATACACTTGTTGACATATTGTGGGTAATTACACAAGCACCAATCTACTACCACTCTACAAGAATGAGTGACCAGCCAACATTTATCACTTCTCTATTGATTACATTTTCTATATGATAATGTTGCTTATATTGCCTGTTAGCAAATAAGAAGTCAGTTAAAATATTTTTCTATAAATTCACAAAAAAGAAATGATGCTCAAATTTTCTTCAATACTGAATAAAACAAAATGAGATGGGAAAAATTAGTCAAAATATGCAGACAAATGGTTGTACCTGCAGGTATCTGATATCAAAGATCTGGTTGTGATGATTGTACTAAAGAACTACTTACTCTAGTGTAGGTTACACTTAAAATACCCTAAAATACTTTTAAGACACTTCACTGAATATGTGTAAATTAGGTGACAAAGAAGATTTTCATTTCATCAACTTAGAAATGAATAGTTTACTTACTATCTTTATAAAATATGTTGAGGAGAAGGTTGTAAGTGCCTAAAGAAGGGGCTGTGAAAGAAAAATTGAGACCAAAGGTTACTATATCACTTTTACTGTCAAAAATATTTTTGATTGTCAGAAATGCATAACTTTAAAAATGTTATCTAAGACCACTGCCAAAAAAGATCAGCAATGCTACAATACAAACAAGTTTACTTACACAGTAAAGATCCAGTTTGTGCCTTACCCCATGACCGGTGGATGCCAAATAACAATATTTCATTTCATCAAAGAGATGGGGGGGGGATTTAGTTTATACTTCCCAGATCATTTTGAGGGCCTCTATCATGATCACTTTCTTATGAGTTTGCCTTGCATGATTAACATTTTTACCCAAACCTTAAGTAAGTAGACATAAATTAAAATGGAGCAACAGTCACATCAAGGTACTATCTTCTTTTCAAAATATGACATTAAACAATGACCAACTTTTGAGGATGCCAGTTGCCCTATTTTACACAAATTTGCACAAAATTAGGGCATGCAGAGATTAAATCTGGAAAAGGAGTCACTGCTACTGGTTTATAACACAGCTATTTTGTTCAAACCATTTTGTCTACAAAATGCTTAAAGCTAGAAAAAGGTGAATGTAGGAAAGACGATTGCAGCCCACATCACCATTTGAATTGTTCAAGTCGCAAAAACCCACATCAACAATTCCCCTAAAACACCTGTTTCTTGGGGAAATTTGATTAGAGTCCCTGCCCCCCCCCCCAGCCAGCAGTGCGTATTACGAGGCAACACTTCAAATTTGCCCTTATACCCCATCCCTCTAGTGTCATTGGGCTAGTGTAGTCTGAAACCCTCACCAGGACCACATCCTGGCAATGTGTTTGATCCATAGAGAGTCCTATCCTTTGGAATGGCACACAGCAAATGGTGCTGGGGTTTAGGCTGGTGGGGGGGGGGAGGTGAGGAAGCAGGTCATATGTCATACGTCTTGCTGCAGGTTTTGAAAACTTGTTTAGGATGCTGCATAAATAAGACATATTTCTTCCATTCTGCCAGTTTCAAAGAATCCTACAATATTTGTTGCCTAAAATTTACTAAGCTTTGTCAGGACAGAAACTGTTGGATTTAGAGAAGGGGGGGGAGGGGGGTAGGTTAGGGGATCACAGGTATGATTGCAAGCTTATATTCCAACTTGCCTGTTTCCATGGTTATGGCACACTCCAAACTTAACATGATGAGATGTCCTTCGGAATACTTACCAACATTCACAGCTCTCATCTCACTCAACACACTGAGGGCCTTTTTCCTTCCAATTGCACCAAGAAGTCTTAACTGATTTAAGAGATTGTTGAAAGTGTAAACATCTGGATGAACATTCTCAGCTTGCATCTGTTTCATAATTTGCTGAAATATTGAAGAAAACCACATGGACCAAAAAATTAAAGCCAAAAATTTTTTTGCTTGTCCTCACCTGACTGATTGTGTCTGAAATTTGGTTCCAAACTGTCTTCCTTTTTTACACAAGAATATCAAATGTGCACTCTTTATGAATACCAAAGTAAAACATGTTTCCTTTGTGTTTTTATTTTCAAGGACATCAAAGGACACACAAAATTTTTTTTTTTGCCTTAGATGGGATGAGTTTAGTAATTCTCCACAGATTAAATAATGTATGTTAAATTTCTGTAATAATTCGGGTCAGGTATTTGGTATAGAATGCCATGTAGGTAGCAATAATTTTTTGTCATTTATAACACAATTTGGTCTATATCATAATATATTTCCCCACTGTATGATTTAATTAAAGCAAATAAAACTTCAGTGACTACAACTGAAATGATAAAAGGACACTTTTTTGAAAGGGCATATTACACTGACTAAAACTCCACAACAATTTCAACAAGTTATGCATACATTTATGTATGATACCTGACATGTGACTTTGTGTGCACCTATATATCCACCCCTACGCCCCTTTATAAAACAAGAAATATCTCCAATTGATCAATTGGTGTGATCTGTAATGCTTTCAACAGCCAGGAGACAAGTCCAGGCACAACCATGTAAAAGTAAAATATTTTTGCCAGATGAAGCCTAAGACACTACAAGATTCTAAGCTGCGGCAACTTCAACCATTTTGTGTCAATATTCACAGCCCTATGAAAAGTGAGTCTGAATGCAGCCATAATCCTAACTTAATCACAAATCATTGTATCACAAACAAGGTACTTTAAAAGCCATAATAGGGGAATAAATTCTATGATTTATGAATAGCTTTCGCCCCAGATCGTTGGTAAATTTTATTTAAGCTGTTCTCTATAGAATGTGTTATTCTAAACAAACTAGCACATACACTTTGTCACAATGTCTAACAAGAAAATGGAAAGGAAGAAATGGTAGGCACACTATTTTTATAACTATAGAAAGTATTATGGAGTCATGATTTTAATTATAGCAGGGTCATTACTTGAATATCAGCCTGGAGGCATGTTTCTGATCTAGAGTCCAGTATCTCACCCAGGCCTACAACATACACCCCACTTACCACCAATACTTCCCACCTCTCCTTGTAGTCCTCTCGGATGCTAACCACTGCTGAGATGAGACTATTGTATGCTTCCAGCGATGTCTGTATTCCATTCTCCTGCATCTCATTAAATAGATGGAAGGCTTTGTTGTGAGCTCCATGCTTTTCAAAAAAGAAAACAAAAATACAAAATGATCAACCTATGTATGTGTGACCATCTACCTGTCTCCTTCATGCACAAGCACTAAAACTCTTCAAAGTATTATAATCCAGTCCATAAGAGCATCCATTTTACAGCATTAAATGACCACTCATTCTGAGAAATCTTCGTGTACTTTTTTTGGACCCATCTTTAGTGTTCAACGGAATCTCAGATAAATTCAACGTATTTACAGTTGCATACTTACATATTTACATACCCAATGACATTCACAAAAGCTACAATTTCGATACCCTAGTCTAATAATGGACTTATGGATTACCATTTCAGTTTGAGTGGCTTCAAATTTGACATTTTATCCCAAATTTAAAATCTTTTCAACTAGAAAAAAAGATTTACAAAGGAAAATTGTAGATTGCTCTTAGATGAGAAACCCACCATACTATGACCCAATGGATCAAAACTCCAAATTAGGAACCCTCATTGATTCAAATACAAAAGCTGCCATACAGTCATTGTGCTGGTGAAATGGTCTATTAAGAGCTTGTTCAAACTGACAGTAATTTCAAAAGTGATTTTCTTCCCAGAGTTTTAGGCAAAGAGACTCAAACACAAACTTTTACACTAAAAACTGAAAAGAGGGGTAACTCCAGCCCATTTCAAAATGTTGCAGGGTAGGACTTCAATTTGGGGGCAATTTTACTTTGCAATTTTTTTTTATTAATAAGAAGTTAATAATTTAGGATAGTATTAGGGAACTGAAATATTTCTTTGTGGGATTCTCTTAGATGATACATGAAGCGCACAAGGGCACAAGTGGAATGATACTTTACTACAAACCTTCTACCCAAAAAGAAAGCAATCTGGCCAGTGTTCCTTCGTAATCTACTTGGTAGGGTCACTGATGAGCCTCCCCCTGACACCATGACCCAGACTCACAACAATGACTGCAGTGGCCAAGTGGTTAGAGCATCCAACTTGCAGCCGGAAGGTCTAGGGTTCAAATCCTGGCCGGGTCATACCAAAGACTTTAAAAATGGAACCTACTGCCTTTGTGCTTGGTGCTCAGCATAAGCAATGGAGTAGGGAAAACAAGCCAGTGAGCCACAACTGGAAAAAAGGCCGTGGTCGTCTCGACTTGAACCAATTGGTTGGAAACTGGGACGTTAAACCTCATCTAACTAACTAACTAACACAACAATGAACATTATAATCAATAATGCTGGGCATGAAAAGTTCAAGAGACTTCCACAACTTCTTCAAACAAATTTGACTTTAATACAAAATTTATTTATATGGTTCACTCTGACTTACAACTCATTTGACTTTGAATGTATTTAGCTCAGGCTTCAGGTTTGCACTATATAGGAGCTGAAAACTTTCAGGGTCTGACTTTCGTGGTATGCCCACTTTGCATACACCCACAGCCCCAAAACAACAGTACTGAAAGATGTTTCCTTGCTGCAGCACTATGTAGCCTATTAGGAGCTGTAATCATGAGAGGGTATGACTGACTATTTTGACTTTCCTGTAGAGAAAATGTTTTCTTCTGTATCAAGTTCAACTTCAAGTAAAATTTCATAATATACCAACAAGGGTTAATGCTGGCTTGCAAATACAGACAGATGGAATGAAATTCAACATTGAAAGAATGCAATATTTGACACTGATCTGATATTTCTGCATGTAACTCACGGAAGAAGCATCATAAAGTTATAGAAACAATGCAATGTGAACCCTACTTATGCTGATAGAGCTGAGAAGCTGGGTTTTTGAAATTTTCTTTGTGTAGGAGGGCTCTTTTTAAATACATTTTGGGAAAAATTGTCTCCTTGAAAAACTACTAGGGTATAAATGCTGGAGCCCATAGAGGCCATTTTCAGTGGTTTTGGTGACAGTTGTGTAAGGGATGAGGAGGGCCATTCTTGTATTACACTTGGCTATTTCTCTCCTCTTCAACATCTCTCTTGGGCAATTTTGCCAGCTGAGAGGGCAAAGTGCTCCAGTTTACCCTGTGTATTTTAAATGCTGCTAAGAAGGTACCTTACCTTTACCATTCCCCTTATCATTGTATTATAGCTTCTACTATCTGGCTTTTCCAGGCTTTCAAATACTTTCTGTGCTTCATTGTCATCTCTGCAAAAACAAATGGTTTTTTTTTCATTATCAATTGCAACAAGTAATACAAATTATGAAAGATAATAAAATAGATAGTGAATTTCTGTCACCTCATTTGAAGTTAAGCATTTCCAAAAGTCTATGTCATAATGAAATATATATTTATCAGAAATCATTCAGAGAAACTTACATCATACTTTAAAGGAGGGTTTAGGATTAAATGGGATTTTGATATGTAAGAGGGGCACTTAATTTTGAATAGCACTCTGGTGAAATTTGCACTGAAATCTGATGTGTGGTTCTCGAGAAATCCACACATGAAGTTGTGACATTTTCAACCCAAAGTGGACTTGAAGCAAGCACATGTGACATCATAACCTCACACTAATGAGCTTTCTTTTGTTTTTCTTTAAACTTAACAACCAATTTTCTATTTCATACTATCTCATTATCCTAATGGGAATGCATAATGGATATGCAAATTTTACTAACTTCAAATTCCCCAAGGGAAGCTAATACTCCTATAAACTTCAAGATCAAACAATAGACTGAAAAACAAAGAAAACCAAGCAATGCTAATTAACATGGGATGAGATGATATAACCCCTGCTTGCTTCAAGCTCACTTCAGGTCAAAAATGTAGTAACTTCATTTTCTGATACCTTAAGAACTACAAATCTGAACTGAATGAAAATTGCACCAGAATGCTTAGGTTTAGTTCCTCTTTCACATATCATGAATAATTTTCTGCTCAAACCCTTCCTTCAATAGGCTCTTTGACAGAAGAAAGATATTAAATATTTCTGGATACCTGAAAAAGTAAAACAAAAGACTACATCACAACAGTAGGTTTGGGCCATTTAAACAATTTGGAAATCAAGTTCTCATGGCCCTTAGAGTCATGGCTCTGAATGGAGTGACTCCTAATGATTTATAACCAAAGATACTGATTCCAATGACCTTTTTGAACCACAGTGTTCTATGAAAATGCAACTACTACTTTCATCACACAATAGACACTGTAAATCTGAAAGAATTTTGCATACAATGGTAACAAACTGTTTTAAATACTTTTCTTCTACCCAACTGCTATTTGCAGAATACTTTCATTAAAATTCTGGGGAGACTTTCAGAGAGGGAAGCAATCAAAGTGATCCCATCCCCCTTGTGTTCATTACTCAAGCATGCTTTACCTCCTAAGACCAATTTTATGCTGTACAAAGATCAATGGATAATGGAGACCTTCAATGGTGACTTTTACTGCATTTTGTGGCTGAAGTGAAAATCTGCTTTTTGAACCCTGACAATCTATGATGGCAGGAACCATATGTTCACTTTCAACAAGAGGCAAGACGAAAACAATTGAACAAAGTTGAGCATCTCCCTCAAGAGGTCTGCCTAAATAGGGGTGTGCATAGAAGAAATTACCAAATGTATAGGCAAATCACATTTCTCAATACCATTGCCCCTAGGAAATTTTCTATAGAAGACCAAAAGTGCAGAAAAGACTTAACCACTGACACAAATACAGAATGATGGATTCACTGCTCTAATATTTACGGCTTATTACAGCTGAACACCAAAATACAATTCATTTTATCCAGCCTTGATTGCCTTTACTAAGTGGTAATCATATTTAAGCTGTGCCTCTTTTTGAAAAAGACCTCACGCTTGGGGGCTTACTGAATAAAAAATGAGGTAATAATTGGATTATTTTCCCATTGCCTAAATCCAAATGTGACAAACTGATTATAGATGATAAACCTACTCTAGTATATCACTAGATCCAGGACTGGACCCTAAACCTGTTGTTTGTATGCCTCATTGCTACAGCTTTATCTACTCTACTACAGCATCTTCCTATAACCCCCCCCCCCCCCCCGCATTTCTTTAACCCTATCAAGAAATTTGCTAAAAAGTGCCATCCTTACTTTGGCAGTGGTTACCCTCTTTGCTTGTTCACAATGTTCTTTACGTGTCATATCAGTGTCCATTCTCATACAATACACCTGCACAACAGTGGATAGAATTAAGTCACGTCCAATGAAGTTTCAAATTTATGTTTAGTGAAGGAGTTTGTATAAAATTAAAATATCCCACTGCTCCGTCAAATGATGTGTAATAATTAGTTAATTACACTGTAATTAGCTCAAACATTTCATACCTCCATTTAATCTCCTGCTGTCTCCTCATTGGTTGTTTTACTGCAGGAGGGGGAGGAGCCTCATCCTCTTTTTCCTGAGTACAAACATAGCCATCAGAAGAAAGGTAAGAAGTGATGTTGAACTGGTACTACAAGTAGCCGATATTACCGATACAGATATTTTAAGTCTGAGTGACTGCCGATACTGTCTAATACTGATATTTCAGAAATGAACTACCTTTACTAAAACCCATACGTTACTGGGCACTACCACTAAGGGTCATTTCCTTTTCATGAGATAAAATGTTGGGACTTCATTACTGAAGAGCGTCAAATAACATGGCATATTTATGAAGAAAAGGTCAAAAAATATCTATTAAGTTGTATTGGCATTACAGGTATATTTTACTGAAACCGATACAAAAATACGGAATATCAGCTGATAGCAATACTGAATATGGATAGTCAGTCCAACACTACAAACAAGTGAGCATGCTGTACACAAACCATGGGCTAAAAGCTTTGACCATCACTGTATCATTTACTTTATAGAACAGCTACAAAAAATCTAGTAGAATGGAGAGCACGCTGGTTCAGTTTACTGGCATAAATCATAATGATGCAGATTTGTCTTTAAAGAGCTTACACAACCATGGAGTCAGAGTAAGATGAGGTTTTACGGCTCAGTTTCTAACCAATTGGTTTAAGTTGGGCCGGCCACGGCCTTTTTTCCAGTTGTGGCTCACTGCCTTGTTTTGTCTACTCCATTGCTTATGCTGAGCACCAAGCACAATGGCAGTAGGTTCCATTTTTAAAGTCTTTGGTATGACCCGGCCAGGAGTCGAACTCCAGACCTTCTGGCCACAAGTCAGATGCTCTAACCACTTGACCATGCAGTCGGTTACACAACCATGGAGTGTAACTTAATTAACAAGTGGATAAATATGAGGACTTAAAGTAAGACATACTGTAAACTTTACTATGGTATTAAAATAGTGTAATCTTTGCATGTGATAGTGGGTTGGTAGTAAATAAGCATTTTAGGTAATACTGTTATATGCGCCAACACTGGACAAATACAAGGAAGGAATGTTAGCTAATACAGGTATTGAATACCAAAAATTTGTCCAACCCTACAGTACTACTATGGGGTTGGCTACAAAATTTTCATGGGTTAGGCGGAACTGGTCCCATAGGCCAAAATGGATGAATAACACTGAATAATCAGAAGAAACAGCAGAACATACCTCTTCTTCTGGGGGAGCAGCATCAGCTGCTGTAGTTTCTCCTTTCTCCCATTTTATTTCCAATTGCATCACCTCATCAGGAGATTCACAATTGTAACAACACAGAGCTTCCAAAAGGGCATTGGATACTTTCAATGACACAGCCTTTCCTGCAAAAATATAGTTACCCCATTAGGAATGAGCTAGAAGTGACTGAGATTAAAGCCAGAAGTTTAGAAATGTTCATTTAAAAGATGCAGTTAAGCTTATATTTAGTTTTGATATGCTAAAAGGGGTGCTAAATCATGGGTCTTGAGATATTAGCAACTAAAGTTCTAACATTTTCAGTTCAAAGTGAACAAAGGTGACTATTTCCAAATTTCCAAAAAGGAGGACATAATCATCTTCAGCCATGTCAGGTCAATGCTTGGAACCAGTGTTGTGTACCCAGATGATTGAAGTACCAAATATACACATCATACCCATTAGCTTTGAATCAAACTGCAATGGTGCATGCCGAACAGTAATATGGTTGACTGCTAATCTGACTGATGAGCACCACTTGCATTTTGGGATGTTCCTGCGTCATTTTATGCATGGTAATATTACACGTGATAGGAATGAATTTATTCATGATTGATTTTTTTTATTCATACTTAGTTACTTAGTTTTCAGGAACCACCCAGACCTTTAAAAAGAAGGACAAACCAATGTCAGTTATCAAGTAATGTAGGAAAAAGGACAGACGGCCCAAAAGCTAGAAAATCCAGTGAAAAGATGGACGTGTGGCCACCCTAAAGTGAACTTGAATCAAGCACAAGTGGCAGCATAACGTTACATTAATCTACAGTGTTGTTCTTAAAACATTACAACCAATTTTATCCTCCTTTTATCCATAATCTTGTGCTATCATTAGGTGTATGCATAAGAGGCATGGGAATCTTGCAAACTTTACATTCCCCATTGGAAACTCTTATCCCTATCTATTTCAGGGTCAAAACAATAAACTGAAAAGTGAATAGAAAGCATTGCTTATTAATATGATGAAATGATATCTACATCTTCCCTGCTTGCAATAAGTTCCATTAAGATTGCAAGTGTAGTAACTTTATCTCCTATAGTATCTTGAGAAACATATATTGAAAAAGAATTAAAATTTCATCCTAATGTGTAGATTTACGTCCTTCACATATCAAACATAAATTATGGCTTAAGCCTTGCCTTAAAAGGGCATACACAGTTGTCCACCCCTTTCTTCGGTTGAATCTATGAAATATTCCTTTATTTCTCTCACTGTTACCTTTATCTTGCTTCTTGAGCTAAATAAATGTTATTCTAATATGTTCTGCAGTTCCCACCCCAAACCCCAGACCCCAGTTTCTTCCTTCTCCACAACTCATACAAAAAATGTAATGTTTGAAAATTCTGAATTCTGGAGATTGGTATTAAGAGAAGAGAGAAAATTTGAGGATAATTTCAAGTCCACATCTCTCTGATGATGAAATTCTGTTTGAACCATTCTTTCACTGTGGTAACTGTGAGGAATCCCCTGTCACATTTCCCTTTGAAAAACTGTTTTCATTATGATCCAAGGAACTTTATTTTCCTTAAAATTATTTGAACATGGACACTCCCCTGTTTTCTTCAAATCAATACATATTGAGACACAATATTGAAAACTGCAATCCTCTGACATTGCCTTAAAAAAAAACATCTTCAGACGAAATTTTTAAAGTATAGCAAACCTGCGTCCCGAAGCTGTTGGTGCATTTTTGCTGCAGCCTTAAGATCCAAGCGATCTAGTCGCTCCATGATGCCATCTTCTGAAGGTTCTTCAAAAACATAGGTTTTTAGTGAGGGAGTGTAAGCCTAGAAATGAGATGAGAGAGTGAAATTAGAGGGAGTGAGAAAAGCTGGCAACTGGAAAATAGGGAGTAGGGAGAGTGAAGTGGGGGGGGGGGGGAGGTGCTTCTCTCCAAGATAATTTGATACTTTGAGGTAAGTTTTGCAAATTCGTTGGAAATTTGGCCTTTTCTGTGCTGGAACTTGTGTTGGACATTTGATTTCCATTCTAGATAGAAACATTTTTCTTGCCCTGGCTGGGGTTGAGGCAGAGAGAGATGATGATGTGAGTCACACAATTTATGTTACATTACCCAGAGCTTAAAAGTGTGCATATGCTGACTAAATAATCCAATCCAGTAAGCTACCAGTAACCCATCTCTGGTAGGTAATCACTAGAATCTCATGTGTAAACTACCATCCACTAGATCAAGTAATTTGACTTAAAAATAATTAGAAAACAAAACTAAAAGTATGACGGTCACATGTCTCACCTCAATTTTAGGTTCATCATGCTGATGTGCTAGGAACAGGTCTGGCCTTGTCTTTATAACAAGTTGAGCAGCCTTCCTACCAGAATCTCCTGCTAAAAGGTATCGCTTCTGTTATGTAAAAAAAAAAACCCATATGTATTGCTTCTGTTATTAAAAAAAAAAAAAACATGTAAAACTAGTGATGGAGTAACACTTCCTTACTGAGGTCCAGAAATTACATTGCTTTTGCCTCCATTTATAGAGAAAGCCATATGTCTGTATATGCACATTTGACAAATATATTAATTGCAACGTATGGATAAATGAAGAATGTGAACAAACAAAATATAAAAAATTAGAGAGACAGGGATTGCATTTTTTACTGTGGAAACAAAATCTAAGTCTGGAAAATTCACTTGACAAACTTGCTATGCATTTTCTCACTTTTCTCAACCTAGGTCCAGTAATCCAATTTATAATTTTATTCAAAGTCTTTAGAAGTTTCAAATTTTTAGTGATGTAATACTGTTGCTCAATGACCATCTTTGCAACAGTTACCTTATAAGCATAATTTGTATCTTGAATACTGAGGGTCAATAAAACCACTTTACATCAGTTTGTCAAGCAACATCTCTCCAACTGCAATGCACAAAATGTTTGTATTGTGTATGACATGCAAGTCATTTCTTCTATAGACCTTAATTGTTTCCATCCATTTTAATTATCAAGTACTACTTGCAAGGTTATCTAAAGTACCATACAGGCTTGGGAAACACCAATAATTTTGTAGTTGGGTACCATGGCATTAAGAATTGCAATTCTGGAGCTTGAAGTGAGTCCTGCAATTATGTCATAGTGTCAAGGCACATATGCAACTACAGTTATGATAAGTGAAGCACTGTACACCAGTGTGCATTAATAGTCGAGCCCACACTATTAAAACAGCTGAGGTACAAAAGTGACAAGACTAAAGAAAAGTTAGTCACTAAAGAGAAGACTAATGATCAATTGAAGACCTATGCTACAAGGGCCAAATCTGCTGCTTCATGAAAACTTTCAATAGAATACAAGTGTAACATTTAAGTACACAATAATATATAATTTTTGAGCATGTTTCCAATACTGGAGAAAATTCCTACTCTCTTCTCTGCCTCTTGGTTTAGATCATGAGTAGTATCTGTTCTTTTCAGCCAGTCTAGAACGGGACCACGCATAACAGACCCATTATGTAGAGGGCTGAAGGTCGAGAGGTTGATCAGTTCAGTCTTAGTGTCCCTTCTAGGGATGTAAAGGGCAGGTCACAAGCTACAGCGACTTTCAATCCGAAATCCGATCTGAATTTTTATAAATTGGACCAATAGTTTTTTATTCAGGCTTTGTTCTAAGGATGGTCATGCTATATCGATAACTGATCCTAGTTTGTCTCACGATAAATTGTTTTGCTACCATTATATAATTTATACCGCTCAACAGAGCGGTATTTGTTCGAAAATCAATCCAATTTTTGCATGCACGTCCAATAAACGCTGTCTACCAATGTGCGCGACCGATAAACGCTGTCTACCACTGTGATGTCACTATATAATTAGTTTACAGTTCGTTTTCATAGTCCTTTGATGCAAATCATACATTTACACAGGTTGGCAAATTTTTTGGCTCTTCCCGACCAGGGATGGAAAAGATTTTAACTAAAACTCACAAAAATCGGACCCTAATCCTATCCGAAATTGCTCTAGTGAGACCTGTGCTTTACTCCATCAAGAAGCAGAACCCCTTTGGGGTAATGTTATGGTTCTCACTTTTTGGCACTCAGCCCAAGGGACTTTTGAAAAAGTATCCCAAGGAGTCATGACTCCAAGGAGTAATGATTCCAAGGAAACATAGTAGCTACAGTACTCTTCTCCTCTCCAGGAGTCACAGTTCCCAAGAAGAGTCAAGTTTAATGCCTGTCAAAGCCTACTATCTTACCCTTTCCATTGGTGTCTTTGGTAATAAATAAGGGTCATCATGAAAATGGTAGGGGGATGCAGTCGGATCCTGTTAACAAAGATAACAGTTAATAGTTAGGGGCCATCTGTCAGTACTAAAAAATAACACATCAACTTTTTAAGTTTTATCAACAGCTACATCCTCAAAGCCAAAAGAAAACTTTGATCCAAAACTCCAAGCATTATAAACTGTAATAAAACCTTGTAGTGCATACCAATATCTCCTAAAGGTATAACAATGTTACACTTTGTATGCTGTACTTTCTATTGTCGCCACTGATGACAATTTGCCAGATGTAAAGAATATCTTTTTTTGGTGGAACTACAGTACATATATTTTATCTCTTTGTTTATTGCATAAGTCTACAGGA
This sequence comes from Holothuria leucospilota, assembly GCA_029531755.1. Classification (NCBI taxonomy): domain Eukaryota; kingdom Metazoa; phylum Echinodermata; class Holothuroidea; order Aspidochirotida; family Holothuriidae; genus Holothuria; species Holothuria leucospilota. Next base: position 8,842,462 of record CM055977.1, read on the forward strand.
CATCCCCTACTCACACATTTATCTGTTCAAGCAAGGGACACATTCTGCAATATTTTTTCTTTCATTTTAATACAATAAAATCAAGTATGACAAACCTTCCCAACAGTATCAGATAATGCTCTCAAAACAGCAAGATTATCTCTGTAAAGCAAGAGGGCAAGAATATTAGAATAAAGATTTACAAACATATATTATACAGTAAAAACATATTTCAGCATTTGAAATGCAAGGTAAGGGTAAGATAGCAGTGGCATTTAAAAGGTGAGTTCAAATCTCTTCAATTTTTGGTTGTGCAACTCAAATATTTTCCCCCCGATGGCATGATGGTGGTGGAAAAGCCCGTCAAATTTGTTGATGCCCCCTACCACTTACACTTTTGGGGACCGGAGTTGAGCATTCCTGTCTTTTCAATACAGAATGGTTAGTGATAAATGACAGGGATAAAACAAGAGCAATGGGAGGCACAACAACTCTTCTTAGGTTATTAAACCTTTCACTGAACAGAAAAAAAAACATGAAGAAACAATAAGAATGAAACATGCTTCCATCTTCTGTCTTCAATAATGTGGTTCATTTTATAAGACTGCAGGCAAGCTGCTGTGGCTCTTAATGCACACAGCTAGGAAAGTACCTTATGTACAACAGTTCTGTTGACACTTAGAGCCAGGAGAGTAGCTTCTGTAGGTGTTTATGCATACTGTACCTCCAAAACAAAGGCTACAGCAGCCATTGATGCTGACAGTTTGGAATCCTACAAATCAATATCTAGGCTACATGATCCTCAGCCTACACTCCTTAAACTTCACTAGAATAACTATTAATTCAACTGATAATACATTGATATATACTTTCATGGCATGATAGGTACAGTAGTCCGAAAAGAAGAAGAAACTTGTAGAGTGTCAAATTTAGAGTCCTATAATACTTTCACTATCAAAGTGGAATTGTTTGGTCCAACTCCCATCTCCCACCACAGGACATTTCTATGATGAGATACAAAATTTTGGACTTTGTTTTCTTTTCTCAATTTATGATAGATTGCATAATAACTTCTCAGTTTTGTCTTTCTTTTTTTCATTTTTTTTCCCTTTGGACACTGCACCTTGGGCAAAAACATGATCACTGCCTTATTGAGATTATATGATATGACTACTGTATGCAAACCCTTTCCTTGCAACATTATGTGAAAAAACAGTAATTTGTTCCAGGTCATATAAGCATTTCAATATTAAAAGAAAACAAAAGCAGGTAATGTGAGTTGCACAAGAAGAACATCATGTTGGAAGCTATTTCAAATGAAGTCAATAAATTAAAAATTTCACATCTCAGCAATGGAATAAGCTATCAAGATGGGAGTTGGATGAATGAAAATCAACTCTCCAACTTCTGAAGTACCATCCATTCTTGTAATTCCAGACTTTATACATACAGTCTACAACAACAAGATCAGAGGAGATCCGAACCTCCACAAATTTAGGAAGATTTCCCAAATTTGATTGAGACTGATTTTCCTCACAAGCAGGGCTGCAAAACTTGCAAAACTTTGCGGGCGCACATACTTTGAAAACCAAAATTTCTAGCTCACCTGGTCTACTTAACTTGGGACTAAGATGAAAATTTCTACAATCTTGGACAAAACTGTTGGAACACCTTCAACCGTTGTACCGTGTACAATATGATGTCGTGCATGATTTAGGAAACCCTCGTCCCCCAGTACAGTGTTGCGCACGATTTACGAAACCCCCGTCCCCCCAGTACAATGTTGTGTCCAAACTAAAGCGGTGCATCTCCAATTGACATTATTACCTCCAACATTGTACGGGGGAACGGGGCTGCAGGGGTGTTCCAACGAGTTTTGTCCAAGATTGTCTGAGTTTAGGCAGGTCTCAAGTAGGAGCTAAAGAGGGGATATTTTTTGACTGTGCACAAGGTAGAAACAACTGGGGCCCTTCTAACTGCCTATGACGTCATTTCCCAATGGTGAGATCACTATGCATAATAAATAGACATTATTAGGTGAGGGCGCTGTTTTGGAATTTTGCCAATCACAAAGAAGGGAGGTACTTTACGGACGCCAAGCGTCCACTGCGTCCAACAAAAGCAACAGTTTGCTTAAAGATTAGAGGCCATCAACGCTCTCAAAGGCAAATTATCAGCCTGGGCAGAATCTTTTCATAGGCTCAATTGCTTTCTATTTGGAAGGAACGAGCTTCACGTTAAAGACCACTGTATGCTATAGAGTAGGCTCTCCACGTGAAAGGGTTTGGCGAAAAACCAGTGAAAAATTGATGTCCGATTGCACCGCTTACAGGAAATACTGAAAAGGTGGAACGGGAGGGGAGGCAATATATACATATATATATATATATATATATATATATATATATATATATATATATATATATATATATATATATATATATATTCCCTACAGTACTCTTAAACAACAGGGAGAAGAAAACCATTCAGTAGATCTTCCAAAACGAAATAGCGCCACGATAAACAGTACAAAATAAAAAGTCCCTGGACAATTGACCTTTTTGTGAACAACTAGTGTTTATCGTTTGAAACTGATTTACTCTTATTTGTAATGGGTTTTAAAATTGGTGTACACATTTTTTGGGGGGGGGGGAGAAAAGACTTCATGTGCCTTTCTCCAGCAGTAAGTTGAATCCTTCTCTTCTCAGAGTCAACCTTAAAGTAATTGCGTCGACTTATTTAACTTGATTCCTTTACAGTGACTACCGTTTATCGTTAATGGATGATTATATTTTTATTATTATTTTGCGAATCTGCCATAATGATTACATCCTAAGAGAATAATTATCATTACGCTTGAAAATATAAACTGAAGTTCTTAGTCTAACGCTCTAATTTCTCCGAAAACCTTTGAAAAATGTGCTGCAAATTCTCATACAATCTTGGACAAAACTGTTGGAACACCTTCAACCGTTGTACCGTGTACAATATGATGTCGTGCATGATTTAGGAAACCCTCGTCCCCCAGTACAGTGTTGCGCACGATTTACGAAACCCCCGTCTCCCCAGTACAATGTTGTGTCCAAACTAAAGCGGTGCATCTCCAATTGACATTATTACCTCCAACATTGCACGGGGGAACGGGGGTGCAGGGGTGTTCCAACGAGTTTTGTCCAAGATTGTAGCTGCAGCATGATTTTCGCGGACGCAATGCGTCTTTGCGTCCAGCCTTTTGCAGGCGTGCTTACAAGTTTTTTATTTTCCTTTTAAGATTGTTTGTGGTATGCATCTTATATATATTACATGTAAGCAATAGTACAAACTTTTTCTTTCTCTTTGGAATAATTATCTTCTTTTCAGTAAGGACCTTATTTTCCTCTTCGGTCTGGACTGTACTTTGGAAGTTTGAAGATGAATGAACAATGCATCTGAAATAAAACCAAACATTTGAGATATAATGGTAAAGAAGTATCCATGCAATTTTTTTATGAACTTAAGCATACTAACAATATTTATTTCATTTATGCCCTTAGTATATGTAAAACATGGTATAGCGGCCGTTGGACTACAATCATTACGGCTGTTCTGGAAATAAATATGCAAGGAAATTCCCTTATACATCAGATGTCATTCACCACAAACAAAAGGCTTCTTTTTATCAATAGGTTTACTAGCAACTTCCACTGTTTCACCTCCAGTGACCGCATATAACCTTTGAACTCTATAAAAACAATAGGGTCCATTTTCTGACTACATTGCATTCACATGCCAATTATGAAAAGTATAAATGATTCCTCTACCTTGAGATATGTGTTTACAAAGTTTCAGTGTTTGACCTCTAGTGACCTAACATGACCTCTGACTTCCACAAAAACTACAGCAATCTTCCTCTACGATATGATTAATTTGTAATTTTGTATACCAAGTATGAAAAGTAGCTGCCATTCCTATCTTGAAATATTGTGTTAATAATGGTTTTAGTTTTTTCATCCACTAATAACCTCACATGACATTTGATCTCTACCCAAACAATAAAGTTCTTTCTCTCAATATGATACATTCATTTACCAAGTATGAAAAGTGTATACCATTCCAAGATATCATGTTTACAAGCAATTTCCAAGGTTTCCATGGTTTTTAACCCCAGTGACCTCAGACAACCTTTAACCTCAAACAAAAACTAATCTTTTGACTATAATGCATCCATGTTTCCTATCTTGAGTTGGTACATGTTTATGAGAGTTTTGGTTTGTGAGCTTTTATGACCTCACTTGACCTCTCATCTCTACTTAAAATGATAGGATCCTTCCTATCAATAAGGTAAATCCATATCACAAATATGAAAAGTGTCCATCATTCTTACCTTGAAATATCATGTTTACAAGCAAGTTCCAAGGTTTTTGAAATTTTACTTCCATAACCTCAGATAACCTTTGACCTCTTCCAAAAGTAATAGTGTTCATTTTCTGACTGTAATGCACCTACATGCCAAGTATGAATAGTATCCATCCTTCCTACCTTGATATGTTGTGTTTACAAGGTTTGGGTTTTCCAGCTCTGGTGACCTGACATGACCTCTGCCAAAAACATTAGGCTTCTTCCTCTTAATATGATAAATCCATATGACAAGTATGAAAAGTATCCATCAATCCTACCTTGAGATATAGTGTTTACAAGCACTTTCACGTCTGGTGACCTCAGATAACCTTTGACCTCTACCAAAATGATAGGGTTCATCTTCTGAGTTCTGACTACAATGCATCCAAATGCAAAGTATGAAAATTATACATTCTGTACTTCCCAACTTGCAATATCTTATTTACAAGATTTTTGGTTTTTGACCCCTGGTGACTTCACAAGACCTCTGACTGCCACCAAAAACAAAACAGTTCTTCCCCTCAATATGATATATCCATATACCAAACTTGTATGAAGACAGGGCTGTAGCCCAGGCTAAATCCATAGGGGGCAGTTCATGATAGTGTCCAGTGGAGCACCTACTGTAGGATAGTTGGCACCAAAGGAGACGATGTGACATTTGTGTAAGGCTGCTTAGGTGAAAACTGATGCTCTTCAGCAAAGCTTCCAACTGATCATATCTGGTGTCTTTTTGTTTCTATTTTTTTTTGGGGGGGGGGGGTTGTCTAAGGTGCAGGGTCTGACACTCTCTTTGAAAGGTTTTTGTGTACATAAGATGGCTAAGGTACAAAGTGGCACTATCTTTGGGAAAGCTTTGAACTTGTTACATTATTTAGAAATTTTCAGTTTTTGTGACGTTTTCTATTTCCTTTTTGGTTGGGTGAAAGGGAAAGGGTTCTAAGCCTTGAACTGATTATATATTTCAGAATTCTCATTTTTTTCTTTTTTTGCTGTGGTATGGTACGGTGGTGCCATGCCAGAGTGAGTGCCGACCTTTCCCTGATGGAATCCGTGCCCATATGATGAGTGAAAATCTTGTGGGCACAGATTCCGTGCCAACTGGACCAGTGGCATAGCCAGGATTTTTTCAGCAGGGGGGCACTCAGGGGGGTCACAAACCTTTCCTGGGAGGGCACAATTTCTGAATTCTCTCCCTCTCTATAGGCCTAGGTAATATATATAAAACTGTACATTCCAAAATTTTCCATGGGAGGCACCTAGGGTGGCACGGCTTTGTTGTGAGGGGCATGTGTCCCCTCATGACCCCAGTAGCTAAGCCACTGAATAGGGCAAATGAAAGTTATGGGCATGGATTCCGGGCCAATTACATAACATAACAGGTTAAAGGGCAAAGGAGGGCTACGGCCTCATAAAATGCCCTAAAGTCCATACAACCTTAACTGAAAACAAAGAACCAACCAACACCAAATAAGCCCAGCACAATTAGATTCTACCACACTTACTTGCGCCGCACACCAAACTGAATTATTGCGCACCAAATTCGTGGTAAAATCAGTATGTAAATTGAAAATGCGCGCGGAACCTCTTCTTCCGCATGACTGACAAATTATGCAGTCTGGAATTCTGGGGACTTTTTTTTTTTTTTTTTTTTTTTTTTGCTTTCCGGGCAATTTTGAGGCCGACTTTTGATTTTCATGTTGACATACTGATGTGTGATTCTGCTTAAAAACAAAAGAAGTGTTGTAAGTGTTTCAAATGAATTGTTTTTATTTATTTCCGACAGAGACTAGGAATTTCCAACAGAGGCCTTCGGAGGCTTTGTGGGGGGCGACCGCTCCCCCTGCCCCCCCTTCTAGCTACGCCACTGGGTGTACAAATTTCTCTCTGAAAGGAATCCTTTGTCATCTTGCAATTATTTAAAGGTTCAGTGTGATTCTCGGGTTCGAGACCATTGTAAGAAGCCTCTTTGGTGGTCAAAAGCTGTTGATAGAGCTAGGAAAAGGAAATTAAGGTGTTGGAAGACGTACAGACAGTCTCATAGTCAGTATGACTTTTTAAGGTATAAAAGTGCTCTTGATGATTCTACTAAAACTCTCCGTGCAGCAAAACGTGCATTTGAAAGGAGGTTAGCTTTGGGAATTAAGGATGATCCTAAGTCCTTCTATAAATATGCTCGTAGTAAAATGAGGACCAAAGAAACTGTTGGCCCTCTAGTTGATTGTAATGGTCAGGTTGTCCTTGATGATGAGATTAATGCTAAGATGTTGAATGAGTACTTTGTTTCAGTATTTACAGAAGAAATTGTACATGAGATTCCCGTTTGTGACAGTCTTATTAATGACGATATAGATGTCTTAGGTAATGTTGATTTGTCAGAGGAAGTTGTCTTGAAAAAATTACTTGGTCTTCATCATGATAAAGCTCCAGGGCCTGACGATGTTTATCCTGTTGTATTGAGAAATCTTGCTGATGTGATTGCTCAACCTTTGAGCTTGATTTTTAGTCAAAGTCTTGTTTATAATGTTGTGCCATCTGACTGGAAATTAGCAAATGTTACACCATTGTTCAAAAAGGGTTCAAAGAACCAAGCTAGTAGCTACAGGCCTGTAAGCCTGACTTCACAAGTTTGTAAAGTTATGGAGTCCATTTTGAAGGATAGTATTATAAATCACTTGGACAAATACAATCTTGTTAATGATTCTCAGCATGGTTTCAGGTCTGGAAGGTCCTGTCTTACTAATTTGTTACATTTTATGGAAATTGTTACAAGGAAGATTGATGAAGGACTCCCTGTTGATGTTGTTTATCTAGATTTTAGTAAGGCTTTTGACAAAGTTCCTCATAAACGTCTAATTAACAAGGTGAAAGCACATGGTATAGGATCATCTGTGGTAAATTGGATTGAGAACTGGCTCAGTAACAGGTCTCAAAGAGTCGTTTTGCATGGTCATAAATCTGACTGGCTTCCTGTTACTAGTGGTGTGCCGCAAGGATCTGTCCTTGGTCCTACTTTATTTATCATATATATTAATGATCTTGACTTGAACCTCAATAGCTTTGTATTAAAATTTGCAGATGACACAAAAGTTCTTTCTGATGTTTCATCCATGGAGCAAGTGTCTATGTTGCAAGCAGATTTAGATTGTTTGTTTAAATGGTCGGAGGACTGGTAAATGTCATTTAATGCTGGGAAGTGTAAGTGCCTTCATATTGGTTATGACAATAGAAAGGCTAGCTTTTTTAGGGGTGGTGAGGAAATTGAAAGTACTTCATCTGAAAGAGATTTAGGCGTAATTGTTGATGATTCCCTGAGTTCGAGTAAGCAATGTGCTAAGGCTGTGGCATCAGCAAATAAGGTTCTTGGTATCATTAATAGAACATATTCTAGTAAAAGTAAAGACAATATATTGAGATTGTACAAGTCCTTAGTTAGGCCTCATTTGGAATACTGCTGTCAAGTTTGGCGTCCCTATCACCAGAAAGATGTTAATAATATTGAGAAGGTGCAGAGGCGAGTTACAAGGATGATACCTGAAATTTCTCATTTAAGTTATGAGGACAGGCTTTTTGAAACTAATCTTTTGTCCTTGGAAATGCGTAGACTTCGTGCAGATCTCATTGAGGTTTTTAAGATTGTCAATGGACTAGAGAAAATTGATGCTTGTATTTTTTTTGAACAACACTCTGATTGTCGTACTCGTGGGCATCCTTTCAGGTTTTATAAACCCAACTGTAGGTTGGACATTAGGAGGTACTCATTCAGTCAACGTGTCATTCCTGAGTGGAATAACCTGCCTCTTGAAGCTGTCACTGCTGAAAGTGTTAATAGTTTTAAAAACAAAATTGATCCAATTTTGAAGAAAAGACAGGGGCTTTATATAAGCCATAAGTGGCTGCCTGCCCCAGTGTTCAAGATCCCATCAGCCTCATTTGCCGATGGGAATCGGTGAGTTAATCGGTGAGTTAAGAAGCTAGTTAAGTGTTTTGCAAGGCTCGACATTAGGAAGTTCAGCTTTTCTCATAGAGTTGTTAATGAGTGGAATAGTCTGCCTGAGTGGGTAGTTAACTCCACATCTGTGCACTGCTTTAAGGTTAACATTGACAAGATCTTGTAAGTAAATTTGTCAATTATGTTTTGATTTGATTATTACAAATCTTACAGATACACATAAGCATTAATATGCAAGATTTTTGAACACAGAAATTCATAAAATTTGAAAACCTTTGAAAAGTGGAAGGGCTTGCATTTACTATGAGCATTTGTGGCAGTTGAAGACTGTAAAACAGTTACAGTTCAACTGTCACAAGTGCTTGTAGAAAATGCTAGCCCTTCCACTTTTCAAAAGGTTTTCAAATTTTATGAAATTTAATGTTCAAAAATTGTTCATATTGATGCTAATATATATCTGCAAGATTTGCAATGATAAAAACTGAACCATAATTAAACAAATTTTGGAAGAAATTTAGAAAGTTAAGAGAACTTTAGGGAATATTTTAGGAGTATTTTATTATATAGTGTGGAAGTGCTGAATGCTCTCTATCAGCAGCTACCATCCTCTGACTGTTACTCCATCGAAATTTCATCCATCAGACAATGCCAAGTGAAATTATTCAGGGAAAAGGGCTGCCTTGAGGTACCTTATGATCAAAAGTCTCGACACAGACAAATCTGGCGAGAAAAGTGCAGTAATTGTGCCAGAAACGTAAGTTGTTTGTTCGAGCTAGGAGATTTGTGACATACCTTTCCGTCTATATATACTACATGGTATATGGTATACTATACAATGTTAAGGGGCGCCTGTGGGTGGTAAGCCCAAGACGCTTAAGTCTAACATGATAAGCCAAAGTGCATTCCATGTCAGGCCCACGCCGAAGTTTTTTCCCAAAAAACAATAGAAAACATAAGGAAAATTCCAACTCCACGCCGAAGATCTTCAGTTCTGAGTGCACGAAATGCAGACTGGATGATAAGGTAGCCTAGGTGTCTCACCATGATAAGGTAGGCCCTAGGTGTCTCAAGTGATAGGATAAATGAAAATTTTATTGGATCCGAGCCAATAGGACAAATGAAAATTTCAATTGCACGAAATTCGTGCCAATAGAACAAATGAAAATCTTATGGGCACGGATTCCGTGCCAATCACGCCCGCCGTTCCTAAATCCTGCTCTGTGGCATGGCCCCTACTTTAGAAAGAATATGTAGTGCAAACAGTACACACACTATCCTCACATGGAATATGTCCACTACACTTAACAAGAATTACAGCCATCACTTCAAGGCCACTCAGTGATGAAGTTTCGAAAATGGACAACCTTAATTGACAAAGAAGCAAAAAGAGTCAACATACCTTGACAAATTCTTAAAAGTGGGCAATTTATGACATAAAATACAAGTTTGTCTTAGAGTCGAAAGTTGGCAGAACGAAGCCATGATGAAGGGAGTACTTAACTAAGATAGATGTAGATGGCGCGTTGTCGAGCGTCGGAATGGTGCACTGAGCTGCATGCCTGACTTCCGTCGATCGACGAGAGTTTTACCAGCACTTAGACTGGAAGTAATACGATCGAAGCAGTTTTAGGGGTTCAGAGATATCTGTCCTTCCACTGCGTTTTCTCAGCCGTTTAAAGACGGATCTCAAATTTGCGGAAGATGTGGAAAGTGTCGCGGACATTTAGCCTCGAAAATAATGTCTTGATCGATGCCGGTTATTCTTTTTGAAATCGCTAAAGCTTTAATATTTTCCCGATTTTTGACCATAAATCCCTTCTTCATCTAGGGATATTGATATTTGAGCCCGAAACCAGTGCACAGTCGTTCACTGGATCTTCATGCCCACCAGTGGCGCCGCCAGCATTTGGTGATGGGACACAGAACAGATAACTGCGTAATGCCACCTTCTTCTTCTTCTTCTTCTTCTTCTTCTTCTTCTTCTTCTTCTTCTTCTTCTTCTTCTTCTTCTTCTTCTTCTTCTTCTTCTTCTTCTTCTTCTTCTTCTTCTTCTTCTTCTTCTTCTTCTTCTTCTTCTTCTTCTTCTTCTTCTTCTTCTTCTTCTTCTTCTTCTTCTTCTTCTTCTTCTTCTTCTTCTTCTTCTTCTTCTTCTTCTTCTTCTTCTTCTTCTTCTTCTTCTTCTTCTTCTTCTTCTTCTTCTTCTTCTTCTTCTTCTTCTTCTTCTTCTTCTTCTTCTTCTTCTTCTTCTTCTTCTTCTTCTTCTTCTTCTTCTTCTTCTTCTTCTTCTTCTTCTTCTTCTTCTTCTTCTTCTTCTTCTTCTTCTTCTTCTTCTTCTTCTTCTTCTTCTTCTTCTTCTTCTTCTTCTTCTTCTTCTTCTTCTTCTTCTTCTTCTTCTTCTTCTTCTTCTTCTTCTTCTTCTTCTTCTTCTTCTTCTTCTTCTTCTTCTTCTTCTTCTTCTTCTTCAAATGCAACACAAACGCCAGATAAGGCTATCCCGTGCTGTTGAACTAGGGCTAAGGGAGTCGGATGAATAGAATAACTAGCTAAAATGATTTAGATCAAGGGCTAAGAGCTGGTTTTTAAAGCTGTCCACTGATGGGGCACAGCGAGCCTGTTCCGGTAATAGATTCCAGCTAGGGATAGTTCTTGGATAGAGAGATTTCTGATAGCAAAGCTTGTTAGTGGAGGGATAATGGTATAGATACCTTCCACTAGTACGACGGGTAGTCCTTCGATTAAGATTTGAAGGGTCAATAAGATGATTCCTTACATTACTTGGAAGTAATCCATGCGTTTCTTTATACATAACAACAAGACGAGCCCTAAATCGTCGAGTTTCAAGGCTGTCCCATTTAAGATCTTTAATCATCTCAGAAACACTTGATTGGCGACTGTAGTTGTTAAAGATGAATCTGGCAGCACGCCTCTGGACACTTTCTATAGAATTCTTTTCGGATTTGGTATAGGGGTCCCATACCGTACTACAATAATCGAGAATGGGTCGAACAAGAGCAAAGTACGCTGCAGTCTTAGTATCTCTTTCACAGTGCGAGAGGTTTCGCCTCAATAGGCCTAATGTCCGGTTTGCTTTGTATACAATTTGGTTAATATGTCTTTTCCAGTTCATACTAGAAGAGAGTTCAACTCCTAGGTAAGGGTGGTGATTAACCTGCTCCAAAGTATGATTACCCATTTGGTAAAAATAAGCATCTGGATTTGCTTTATGGGAGACTCTCATAGTAAAACACTTAGATTTATTAAACCCCATCTGCCAGATTGATTGCCACTGACACAAATTGTCAACATCATGTTGAAGAATTTTTGTGTCCTCTATGTTTTTTATTTCACGATACAGGATACAGTCATCGGCAAATAACCTGACGCTTGATTGAATATTTGCCGGCAAGTCGTTAATATAGACTAAAAAGAGTAAGGTTCCCAAGAAAGTGTCCTGAGGGACACCAGAAATGACTTTAGATTTGTCTGAAGACGTTCCATCAATTAGCACCCTCTGGTAACGGTTAGTTAGGAATTTCTCAATCCAATTTAAGATGTTATTACGGATTCCAACATGCTTGAGTTTATTAAGAAGTCGCTGGTGGGGAACTGTATCAAAAGCCTTGCTAAAATCCATTATGATTAGGTCAGCGTGGCTTCTGTTATCTAAAATCTTCATTATGTCGTCAACAAGGGCAGAAAGCTGAGTTTCGCATGATCTCCCTTTACGAAAACCATGTTGAACATCAGCAAGTACATTAAATTTGTCAAAGTGATCCATAATATGACCGTGAATAATATGCTCTAAAAGCTTGCAAGGGATGGATGTCAACGAGACAGGCCTGTAATTCGCAGGGTTCGATCTTTCACCCTTCTTGTAGATGGGGGTTATATTAGCATCAAGCCAGGCTGCTGGCAAACATCCACTTGACACCGACTTTTGGAACAACTTCTGAAAAATGGGGGCAGTACTGTTGGCACAGGACTTTAAGACTCTGGCAGTGACATTGTCAGGCCCAGCAGCCTTGTGCACTTTAAGATCAGTTAACAGCTTAAGGACACCGGTGGTTGAGATCTTAATGTCCCCTATAACAGGGATGGGACTAGTATCGATAACAGGCATACTATTTAGATCTTCTTTTGTGAATACAGAACAAAACTGATTATTCAGGGCTTCGGCTTTATCTTTGGAAGTGGACAGGAGTTTTCCATGAACCTGCAGCGGCGAGATACCAGAAGTATCAGTCCTCTTAGATTTAATAAAATTCCAGAAAGGCTTAGTATTATCTGATTCCAAGCTACCCCCGATAATGTCTCTAACGTAGCTATTATGAGACATACTGATTTCCCTATCAATACTTCTCCTTAATTTCCTAAATTCAAATTTATGGGAGGACTGACCATACTTCTTGACCTTATTGTAAAGTCTCTGTTTTCGTCTAATGTCCCTCTTAATTAACCTGTTAACCCATGGATAGGAGAAACGACTTGAGCTTAACTTTGCAGGAATATTCTTGTCAATAGAGTTAAAGAGAGTAGTCATGAATAACTCATATAGTTCATCCATGGATGAAGAACTGATTAATTTTGGAGTTAGCTTGCTATTGAGCTCTTCCATATCATTATCGATATTTGAGAAATTAGCTTTGTGGTACAAGAACACTTTTCTTTTAGGTGGTCTGAAAACCTTTGGTTTAAACAATGCATTTACGATGACTACGTCATGATCACTAATGCCACTATCAACGTGGACGGAATCAACCCGTGCTGGACTATTTGTAAAACAGAGGTCCAGGATGTTAGACTCACGAGTAGGCTCCTTGACAATCTGGTGTAAATTGAAATCATTAGCGATGTCGATCGTAAGGTTGCTGATGGCAGGATAGCTTCCACCAGTTTTAAATGACATAGTATCCCAATCCACACTGGGTAAGTTGAAATCCCCCAAGAGCCACACGGCAGCATTTTTAGGAATCTTTGATAGGGATAAATCAAGTTGCAACAGGTAGTCCCGATCTGTTGACTGTGGTCTGTAAAAAGCCCCAATATAGACTGGGGATAGCCCCTTAACGTGCAACGAAATCCATGTACTTTCACAATTAGTAATGAGGTTTGGTTCAGAAGTTACAATAAAAGTATTTTTTACAGCAATAAATACCCCTCCTCCCTTGGAGGCCTCGCGATCCCGCCGAAAAACATTATACGAATTAGGGAACACTTCAACTGTAGTGATAGAGTCATTAAGCCAGGATTCTGTACCGATAACAATATCGGGGTCCTCCGTGGCAAGCATGACTTCAAAGCTCGGAAGCTTAGCTCTAATACTTTGACAGTTTACATTAATGATTTTAAGCTTTTTAAGATTAGTGGGCAACCGTCTACGTGACAGCTCCGTGGAAAGGGTCCTTGGATTTGATGATGGGTTTAACTTAGGCCTAACGTTACGTCTATCAATTTTAGGACTAGAAGCAGACAGTGGCACTCCCGGATTTTGGCTCATGACATGTATGCTATGCTCAACAGAATCGTGAGAGAGCAAAGAAAAACTATTTGAGAGCTCGAGGTCTAATAGACTCTCCATAAAAGTGGAGAGTCTCAGTCCCCCCCCCGCCAAAGTCTGCTTAAATTGTACCTTTTTTGTGCTTGCCTGCGATTGTATACAGCAATATGGAATCCTTTTTGTCACTAAGTAATGGTGCCGTCCTGGGGAGGGGTTTCAGGGGAGGCTCCCCTCTTGGAAATTTTGTTAAGTTAAGGTTGCCTAGATGCAAAATGGTGCTATCTTTGGGATACTTTTGGAACTGATCATATATGGCTTGAAAATGTCCTTATTTAGTGAGTTCTAATTTTTGTTTAGATGCGAGGAGAGTGTGAGTCCCTGCGATTTGTATACAGCAGTGTGAGATCCTTCCTTTTTCACTACATAAAGGTGCCATCCCTTTGAGAAATTTTTGTTAATTTAAGGTTGCTCAGATGCAAAATGGTGGTATCTGTGGGATATTTTTAGAACTGATCATATGGGGCTGGAAAATATCCATAATTTCGAATTCTGGTTTTTGGTTAGGTGAAAGAGGAGAGTATGTTGTCTTAGAGAAGGGTATGTTGTCAACAAACCCCTGAAGCCCCCCTTTTGGCTTCTTTAATGCCTTCTATTTGGGGAAAGTTTTTTATGTAAAAATACGTGCTTGGAGTCAACAGAAACATTCTTGGACTATAACGAAAATTTCCTTTGCTTCATTGTGCATTATATAAGGGTATCTAAGGCTGGCAGACACCGGTATAGTGCCTCCTGGAAGCTCTGGATTAATTATATAAAATGAGGCACTGATGTGATGGTTATTACCTGACATCCAAATGTTACTATAGAGTATAATGCCGAGCTCTTTACAACTATCGTTTGTTAAAAAGTTTGAAGGAAACTCCAAACAAACAGCTTCCAGAAATTGGCAAAGGGAGGGAGAGTATATGTACGGGGAGACAGATATTAGACCTCCCTGATAGGTAAAGCAAAAGGGGTTCAGGACTAAAAAGCGCGTTTCAGAATGTTTTTTCGTCGTAAATTTATTAACAATTACCATCTATACCTGTAATGGCTGCGCATGAAGCGCTCGGTAAATCTTTTTGAAAAATGTGTAACGGCAAATACGTAGTTTCAGTTCCTTCCACATCATGCTACAAATTAGAATGAAAGATTCCATAGGCCCCTACAGAGGCTGGAGATTTACTGAAAAGTGTTACGATCAGAATAGTTGTATGTATATTATAACCTTAATCATGATCATGAGATGGAGTGAAAACCGTGTTGAATGCGGGCTAAGCACGCCGAAATTTTTCATTAAATAAGATAATCATGGAAAAACCTGCATTCATGCTCTGCATCGAGACACTTTCAATTCCCCAACAAACCTATTTGCCAATCACAAAGCCAGTCTTTTACCAGAGAATTCGTAAACAGCTTTCAACTTCCTGTGCTTCTGCGGGAGTTCCTATCGGAAATTATTGTTGATAAGGACAATATTGAGGTAATGTTTGAAGCGCGCGGAGCGCGCGAAAAGTTTGATAGTTTGAGAAGGATTTGCGAGAATTCTGATAGTTTGGGAACCATTTGTGATAGAAAAGGGTTACAATCGATCCATCACTCGGTCGAAAACACACCTCACCCTACCCCCCTACAGAAATCTATAGCTTAAACGTCTTTTGGGATCATTTAAAAATTTCCAAAAAAAAATCTGAAACCGATGGGGGGGGGACGCGCCCCCATGCCCCCCCCCATGCTGGCGCCACTGATGACCACACACACAAGAAAGCCGACAAGTTGGCCACTCATGACAATTTGAATTTACCATACCATGACGATACCATGACCATAAAGATTTTTTTCTAGCGGAGCTCAAAGTTTCCGTACCCTTTACCCAGGCGTTTCTAATCACTCAAAGCCTTATCTACGGCCGCCAGCTTCTAAGCCCATAATTTCTTCAAAATTGCTTCAATTGACCCCATTTTCGCACCAGTGATACTTCATCTTGTTAGTCTTTTTTATTATGAAATTGACAAAAGATCCTATTCGGTAACATATCGCAAAAGTCGTCCCAATGTCTCCTCTCGGTGATATTTTTGAAGGGACTGTGCATATAAATGGGGGCGTGCTACCTTAAAACGACATCAGGAAAAGCGCGGAGAAGACTTGGTCAAGTTTAAAGAACCCAATCTCTTCTTTTTACAAATCATCGCACCTGGAAACGAGGAGAACAATGGTCACGTATTGTTAGAAGATGCTTAGGCCTACCCCTAAGGGGCTTAACCCATAGTTGCAATAGAAAGAAAAAGCATTTTCGAGCCGGTAACTTTTGAATATTCATCCCAGACTCGTTTTCGACCCGAATAATAGTTGCTTTGGGAAGCTAGGCGAATTCGGTCTCAATGAAATCAGAACTTAGCTTCGGGGTCCCGACCTTCGTCGTCGGGACTTCTGATTTTATTGAGACCTTTTGCGTCAACTGCTAATTACATGAACTATAGAACTGGTTTCATCCTAAAATGGGAAAATATTCGTGAAACTATTACCACTTGCAACCGAAAAAGTGGTGAGGGTAGCACGCCCTGACAATGTAGGCTATGTGCAATAGCATCTACTGACTTGATTTGGAAATTTACAGTAGGATATCATTAAGAAACGACTCGGAAGCCACATTAAGAAAAGATAAAATGGCAACGCGGAAGAGTCTATAAAGCTACAACAAGTAAGATAAAAAGGAAAGCTCAAATCTAACACCGCCAACGAGAAAAGACTCACTGCTCAATCTCTGGGGACTTGAACTCACGTACTATGCGTTCGGAGTCGAGTGACTTTCCAACTGACCTACGACAATGTTGGAAATCAGTTTGATTATATTAGTAACAGTAATCTACTGTAAAGCTGTATGGCGTTCAATAAAATCATGGGAATTGTGAATAAATGTCTCATACTAAATCACAGAAAATCTGCCTCCAATGTTTTCCCCTATCTCTCGCTTGTAGGGTTCCATCGATACCGTCGGAAACAATTCAGGTCAAGATTCCCCCTCCCTCCCCCAATGTACGACTGAGAAACTGTTGACGCTCTCGCAATGTTTCAAAAGTCCTTGAAATGAAGGTTTACAAAACAAACAACAACATTCGTATACCTTGCAATCCCTTTTATGTCACAAATTTGCATATTTTCCTAAAAATGATACATTACGAAGGCTAAAGTGAAATAACTCTGTGATATGCAAATATTTGGTTTATCAGTGCTATTTGTGCTGTTTTCTACTCTTTGTGGAAATTATGGCTTCCTTCTTTCCTCTTTCAAGTTTCTTATCAAACCATCAACTATGTCATTTTTATGCCAATCATGTTAAAGACATAAACTTAAGGAAAGCTTTGATGGCATCTCCAGTCACCTGACTTTATATCGGCATCAAAAGACTGAATAAATCGGAGTGCTCGAACTAAGTAGGCCACTCTTACAGAAAATATCAAATAATATACAAAAACAGAAACAGCACTGTCAGTGTTTCCGGAGGAGACAGAAGGGGAGCCTTACAGCTGATGAGGAATCCGGTCTGGATTTGAAAAGCTTTCTTTTCCCCAAGTAAGTCCTCTTCAGCGTTGGAAATGGTCATGAATCCATCAAAACTACCAATTAAGACGCTGGCCAGAATCAGGCAATTGACTAAGTCAATCACCTACAACAATAATAAGGTAGTTTCGATTTTGAAAGTTATCAGGTTACAGGGTGTAATAATGTGATAATTTAAATATCAATGAAATGTTTTAAGGGTAGTTTTTACATGGACATGGCCAAGGCCATCGGCAGTCAGTTAAAAGCCATGCACGGAAGCAGTGGCATAGCCAGGGGGGCAGGGGGGCGAGTTGCCCCCTCTGGAAAAAATCTTGGGGGAAATTTTGAAAGTGAATATATGGTGAAATTTGCGCATGATGTGGTAAAATTTTAAATTTCTCAACCAGTACACTTTACTTATTTAAAAGTATATCCCACACTGGCACAACCAGTCCTCATTAAGGTTTTCAGAGATGGAATGATGACACCATGCTTATAGTTGTAGTAGTTATGTTTTACTATTTGTTTTATACAGCATGGGATCTCTGGACCTCTGACAAGGGACTCTGTCCTTTTACTTTATACTTCCAATGTTTCTTGATAAGTAAAGCAGCAGCATTGTGGTATATGCAGTTTGTTAGAATGGGTCAGTGGTCAAGTGCTATACTCTGATACTAGGGCAGGCCCTCGTAAAATTTGGACTAATTGTGGTGAATGTGGTGAACTGATGAAGGGAAAGGTGTACTGCAGGGTTCACTTAATTACTGTACTTCACCCATTGTGATTCTGAACTACCAGTAGGACTCAAGAAAAATTCACCAAGACAAGCAAGATAAAAAAGAGCTTCCTAAAAAATAGGAATTCTTGGTGATGTATTCAATTTACATTTAGCACCAAATGTGGCACCATTTTGCATCTAGCCCACCTTACATGATCAAAAATTTTCCAAAGGGGAGGGTGACCCCTCCCCTTAGACCCCTCCCCCAGGACGGCGATCAGTCACATCAGCCAGGTCAGAGGAGAGCACCCGGACAAAACTGGGACCTGCGGAGAAGACTGATTATTAGGAAGCAGATCACTAATTGGGGGGAAATCTTGATGCTCTTGCCCCCCTTGACAAAAATCCTGGCTACGCCACTGCTTCTCATGGGACAACCTGGACACCAATTCAACTTTTCTTTGGCATCTTTGCCCAGTGCAGTTTCTAAGGGTATAGTAGGGGGGCCTGCTCTTTTCAAACACTTACACCTCCTCGCGATCAGTTCAAATGGCTGTTTCGAGTTGTTCAAGAAATCATCCAACATAAGCTGGAAATAGTCAATTATAATTTTTTTGGTCTGTTTAGTGCATATCCACTTTGGGAATAGTTCAATGTTTTAGTCTAGTGCACACTTTCGTAATAAACCCAGAACTCCCCCTGACCCCTAGCTGGGTGTCACCCTGATAGGGAGGCCATGGACCTACAACCTCAGGCTGCTGAGCGATCGCGCTCTTAATTGCAGCACATGTTGATATCATTAAGTTGTTACAACCACCCCCAGGTTTCAGAAAAATATCCGTCAGTATACATGCTCATGAACAGCAATGAACCTAAGTTGGTAGTAAGCGAACTCAGTACTGGCGTAAGGGGGTGGCTCTTTGTGTACTGCAGGCACACAAAGAGCCACAAAGAGGGGGTGAGGGGGGTCACACCCCCAATATTTGGTCGCCCGTCGGCAAATTTTCGGTCTGTCGGCAAAAAGAGGAGAGGGAAAGGAAAAGAAGAGGAAAAGAGGAGAGGAGGAAAAGAAGAGGAAAAGAGGAGAGGAGGAAAAGAAGAGAGAAGACGGGAAAAGAAAGGGAAAGGAAAGGAGTGAAGGGAAGACGGGGAATGAAAAGAAAAAAGAGAAAGTGAGAACGGGCTAGTCTGTTATCGGCTATTTCGATTTTCGGTTCTTCGTCTAATTGGCCCATTCAAGTTGAAGGCCCGTCGGCAAATTGATTATGCATGTGACGGCCGTCGGTGTAGTTGGACGAGTGACTGAGTCCGTCGGCAACTCAGGAAAAGAAAGGGAAATTAACGGCTTTCGTATAGGTGCACTATTTCGGGTCATATGACATTCATGCCTCCCCTTCACTGCAATCTCAGGCTTTTAAGTTTTGAACACCGAAATGGAACAGATACAGAACCCATCTTCAGATCTTGGCGTTTAAAGCATATTTTGAACGCTTGTGTTAAGATTCTGAACACTTTTTCTCCCTTTTTGAACGCCGGACGCCTATCCACTTATCGTATTTGAACGCATGACGCGTCTAGCATTCGAATGCTGAAGACATAGTGTTTCAATTCTGAAGGACTAGTTCAGCTCCTGATGTATAGTGGCATGACGGGAGTAATAGCCTAACACATTATAATTAACCGGAATCTTTGCATTGGATAATGCATGAACCAAAATATACCAATCCTGCATGAGACTTATTTTTTACCGAGAGATTATGCTAAAATCTCAGAGCTTCCGGGGGCGAAGCCCCCCGGACCCCCACCAGGGGCCCTAAGGCCGGCCCAATGTTTTAGCCAGCCCCAATTTGTGCGACAATGTCGCATAAACGGCGACAAATGTCGCACAATAAATATCTGACATGCAAATTCTACCCGGGTGTAAATTTTGAGGTTCCTCATAACATAACATAACATAACATAACAGGTTAAAGGGCAAAGGAGGGCTAAGACCCCATAAGATGCCCTGAAGTCCATACAACCTTAACTGAAAACAAAGAGCCAACCAACACCAAACGAGCCCAGCACAATTAGATTCTACCACACTTATGGAAGAACTTGTCAATGTTAACCTTAAAGCAGTGCACAGATGTGGAGTTAACTACCCACTCAGGCAGATTATTCCACTCGTTAACAACTCTATGAGAAAAGCTGAACTTCCTAATGTCAAGCCTTGCAAATTGGCAGCAATCCACTCAAATATTTCAACATTTGCGATCTAGGCACCTTTCAAATTCCAAAAATTTCCAAAGGGGGAGGGGGAACCCCCTCCCTTTAGACTCCTCCCCCAGGCCACAGATCTGCAGTAAATGTCGCATTGAGTGTTGAGAGAACGTCCCAGTTGGCGGACCTCAGGATCCCAACCGCTTAAAACTATAGCGGCCTGACGAGAGGGATAGCCTACTAGTAAGCCTATTAGTAATACATTAAAACTAGTGGGGATCTAGTTTGTATATGTTGAACCAAAATATATCTATCCTGAGAATTATTTTTTCACCCAGAGATATACTTAAACCTCAGAGCTTCCAGGGGCTGCGCCCCCTGAACCCCACAAGGGGTCCTTAGACGGGACCCTGGACCCCACCCGCTAAAGCTCGTTTTCGCACCGTACGCATTGCCAGATCCGTCGGCAAAACATATTCTCCACACCCCACACTCCCCAAAGATAACACCTTCGCTACGCCCCTGGCTGCAGGTAGTGTTGAACCCCAATGTATCAGACAACTGAATTATTCCTAAAAAATGTTACACTGTATTATACCAATGGGTAAAACATGACTAAAACCTATACCTAGTTCATTCAACTTTTTCTTTCTTTTTTTTTTTATCTTCTATCCTATCATATTTTGAGTCACAATTGGTAATTAGGCATCCGACAGTGGCAATTTGGCAACTCTTTTGCCAAATTTTGGCAACAATGAAAACTGGGCATCTGCTATTACCTCGCGGAGCGGACGAAGTTTTTTCGTTCAGCTCATCGCTGCGAAAAACAATCTGAGAGGCGGCAGCGCAGCCACAGAGGCGCTACGCAGGCTAATCCTGCATTAGCAATCTGAGCTGAAGTCGAGAAAGGTGAAGTGGCCAAAATTCTTTGTACCGCCCTCCACTGAAGAACGAAACAGCAATGGTCAAGTTTTACGATCTCAATATTCCAAGGTCCAACGATGCGGTTGCTCAAAAACATACCCTGAAGCTAGCTCAGAGGTGTAAGTTTGATTTTTTCTTTCAAACAACTCCAGATGGATTACCGTTTCTCACAAATGCATTAGCCTAGCCTAGCAACAGTACAGTGTGAGAGCTGGTTCCACGATAATGCCTAAATACTGTCGTCGTGACTATTTGCACGTCGACAAGCCGCCGTGCAGACAAGATGTAGTGACTGCTTACTCGCACGGCCCACTGACCGCACATACGTACGCGTAAGATTGAGGGACACAGCATGTACAAATCGGTAGCGGTTGCAACCGTTTACGCACATGCATACTGAGAGGCATGATGGTACAACTGCAGAATACCCCGTCCCTTCAAATACCTCACTGCGTCCCAGATTGGAAAGTATGGCACTTTTCGCCGAGATCTCGGGTGTGCATGAAAGGAAAATTGAAGTGTGCAGTGTGCAACAAGGTGTCAGATGCACACTTCAAGTGTGCACAGGAAAAGTCAGGTGTGAAATAAATACTTGGGAGCAATATTACATGGGATCGATACCGGATCATAAGTTCCAAATATGCCTCACTCCAGGCCAGGGGTCTTGGCGGAGTGATGGGCAACACTGCTTACATCATTCAATCAAGTCATCGGCATGTCATGATCACAAATTGTCAGAGTTGTTGACTTGCATTTGTTGACTTGGACTCGAGTCTGACTTGAGTCACTATTTTCCTGACTTGTGACTTGACTTGCGATTTTCATGTTTACTTGTGACTTGACTTGGACTTGCATTGATTTACTTGTGACTTGACTTGGACTTGCAACAAATGACTTGTCGCCAACGCAAGTCAGAAGCATTATTAGATGGCCAATTTTGGTTTAACTAACTCGCTCCCGATCCCTTTCTCGCGCTGCCATGGAGTGCCCAGACCGTAAAAGTGTACGTGACATGTACCTACACAAACCACTTCACAGTACTCACATTGTACCATAACGTACGTACCAAATAAGCGCTAGCCGGTTATGCATCATTGCTACAGTACTAGTAATATTTTTCCTGCATGCAAGTAGTAAAGTTTGGGGCGATAAGTGTTGGTTTCGGAAAAAGAAGGGGGACCCTGCTCCTTGGCTTGGCCCCTTGCTCTGCGGGCATCGCCAGGCCCCTGTGCAATAGCATACTTTCAAAGCCCCCCCCCCCCACCTCCCGCTTGATTTGCCGCCTGCTTTCCAAGTAACTTTACGAGCCTAAAGTTGATTCTGCGAAACGATTGAAGATACCAATGTCAAAATAATTAATTTCTGAGATACTAATGTCAAAACAATTAATTTCTGAGATACTAATGTCAAAATAATTAATTTCTGAGTTACTAATGTCAAAATAATTTCTTAGTTACTAATGTCAAAATAATTAATTTCTGAGATACTAATGTCAAAATAATTAATTTACCTTGAATTTACCTTGAAGCGCCACCCTCTCCATAACGGAACATCTCCACATGGTTGAGGCTGGCTACTAAATGATAGGAGGCCAAAGGCCCTTAATGATCATATACTGTTCCAGTTCTTTTTTGAAACCATTCACAGATGTTTTCTTTACCACAGCATCAGGCAGTTCGTTCCAAATTTTCCAAATTCTATGAAAGTATGCATTTCTTCTGCTCTCTAATCTGGCATACTTGGGTCTTATTTTATAAAAGTTACCTCTTGTTCTCTCCTTTCCAATAATTTCTATTATTCCATCCAGATCTATATCCATTTTCTTATTGATTATATTATAAAAAGTCAACAGGTCTTGTCGGATATGTCTCTGTTCTAAGGACATTAAATTCAGTTCCTTTAATCTTTCCTCATAAGTTTTCCCCCTCATTCCTGGTATTAATCTTGTCATTCTCCTTTGTACATTTTCCATTAAACTGATATCTTTCTTTAGGTGAGGTTTCCATATTGGTACTGCATAGTCTAAATGTGGTCTAACAAGGGATTTAAACAATTGCAAAAGAACCTTCTTATCAAAGTTAATAAAATTTCGCCTGATGATTCCAATCACTCTATTTGCCTTTTTCAATTTCTGAGTATGATGACTCAAAAGTGAATTTCAAGGGAGGATGTATGGTGTTAATATGGTTCACAAAGCTTTTTAGTTCAGATTCAGCCATATTTGTTACCCAGCTTTACATTTTTCACCATTTTACCCATACATCGAAACTTTTCATGCAAACACATCAGTACTGAGTTTTTGGAGAGTCGGTCATTTTCTGTTATTTATGGTGACTTGTGACTTGACTTGTGGTCAAGTCCAAATGACGTGACTTGCACAGCAATAATTCAAGTTTTCAGATTTCTGTGTGATTTGGGGTGGTTAAATATTTGTACCCTACAAACCTGACAAAGTTAAGATACTTGTGCCATATTGTACTAAGTACTTATAATACTTGTACAGCTCGTATGGATACAGTAGGACAAACTTTGAGATTTTGGGCACATTCCCTTCCAGATGTGCCAACTCTTTCTACCTGTGTGGTCAGATATAATTTCTAGCACTGATTTGGGTGGCCATGCAGGTAACAACTGCACAAGCTAGCTGTGTAGGCCAGATTTTGTATGTGCATGGCAAACGTGTCATACCGAGTTCAGCTAAAAACATTGCAACATTTTGGTACAGCTATCTGACATCATATGAAAATTAAAAATGGTTTGTTCCTTGAAGAGACATCAGTTCGACCTTGGACTGACCTTCAAATATTTCCCCACCTCACTTTTTCTGACTGGACCTTAGCATCACATTTGTCCAATGGCAAAATGTTGATGGGGATGTAGGGGTGGGGCTTATTCAGTTCTTCGTATGGTAGTGTGAATGGGCATTATTTATACTTTATTTTAATATTTAAGTCCATATAGAGTTTGCTATTTTGTAAACTGAAAAGTATGTTTCATGAAATCTGTGTTGTTTTCCATTTCGTTTAGAAATTTTCATGACTTTTTTCCGTCTTGTGCTGGTTTTGGAGAAGCCTGTGTGGTTTTTTCCTGAAAATGCTTCTTACATATTTAGATTACTTTCCCATGTAGTAGTCTAAGACTAATGAACAACTGATATTGTGAGCATAAAATATTGTTGTTGCAGTATTTATATGCAAAATATGGAACCCCCATATTGAGAGGAAGAACCCTAGATTGTTTCTGGTGGAGGTCAAAGGCAACCTGAGACCATTGTAGGTCAAATTGCAAAACTTGTTTTCATAAAATTGCTCAAGTTAGGAAGCATGGATATTTTCAATTGGCCCTTTTCCAAATAAAATTACAAAGGATTGTGGGATAGAATTTTTGTTCACATCCTTTTTGGCCACAGTAAAATGCCATTAACTTTAACAACGTGTACCAAAAACTCTATTCCACAATCCTTTGCAATTGCTATTTGGAAAAAGGTCTATGGAGGGGAATAAACCTGTCTTAGTTTTGTGGAGTTCAAGGGTAATCTGAGGTCATTGAAGGTCAAACTCTGAAAAATTGTTTACACACTTTCTCAAGTCAGAAAGCTTAGGAAAAGTACATTCCATATTTAGCATGTAGATGCATTATGTAAAGAAAAAGTACCTAGATTGTTTTTTGGTAAAGGTCCAAAGTCATGTGGGGGTCATCAGAGGTCAAACTCTGAAAGCCTTGATAACACAGTTTCTCAAGGTCTGCTTTTCATATGTAGCATGTACAGTAGATATGCTATATGAACAGGAATGTGGTATTTTTAGTTGAGGTCAGAGATCATCTGAGGTCTTTGGATGTACAGTAAACTTAGAAAACGCTTGTTATCACATATTTCAAGAAGCATGGATACTTTTCGTATTTGTCAGTATGTAGTTGCATTGAATGAAGAGAAAGAATTGTTAATATCTTTTGGGAAGGGCTCCAAGTGGCAGATTAAGGGGTCCTTAAGGGCCCGGCCATCCTCTCTACATAAAAAAAGAAAAATGAAAGAAGGAGAATAGAGAAGAAAAAAGAGGATAGAAATAGAAGAGGAAAAAGTAACCAAAATGTTTAAAACATGCAAATTTTTAAGACAAAAGGTATCACCATGATTTTAACTTATCCTGAGCAGGATGCTTAGAGATTGTGTTCAATAGTTTTGGGGAGTTTTCCTCTCTCCTCTTTTGTATATTTGCAATTTTACTGAGTGTTAAGCATCCACACTAGTGTTTAAATTACATGTAGTGCATTTTTTGTGTAGCATTAAATGCCTTGTCCATACCTGTGAATGCTACTGTAGAAAAGACTGATTTAAGAGACATTTTTAGACATTTTGAGTAAATTCATATATCCTTTAAAGTTGAAAAAATAGACATTTAACTTGGATAACAAAATTCCAAAGTTAAAGGAGCTAAAACATTCTATAGACCTTACGCATTGACATCATACTGATGTCATTTTGGGTGAAAACAATGGAGCACACGTGCACTCACGGCTTAGATAACCTGCACATGTAGTAGACTTATGCGCATGTATGATTGGTTGACAAATCAGCTGTCTGCCTTTATTGGTGTAACTTGCAATGATACGTGCTTTTCCTCCATCTTCCTCCAAACGAGGGAGCACTTTCTCCTTTGTGACATCATATGCATAACGTCTTTTGTCTTCTTTTCCTTCTTTTTTAGTGGGATATGAAGTTGTTGCTATCTCTGAAACTCTAAAATATGGTGATGAGGTAATGAAATTCCTTTCTTTACGTTATGAATCATGTAATTAAGTTGACATTCTTCTCCAATGATTCTTGGTAACAAAGCTGCATATGTATTTTTAAAACTTTTGTTTTCTTTACTATGTGGTATATTAACTGAGGACTGGTAATTAAAGTTTTGCAAAACAATTCAACAAATGTTTTGCCCAAAAAGTGAATGCAAAGTGTGTTCGTAGTCTGAAACAAAAGAATATGTACAGTGTACTGTATTGTTCCAAAGTTTGATTGTCAATTTTGTAAACAATTTCTTCATCAATTTTAAAGTGTAATTGATGAAGAAAGGGGTTTCTAAGGGTTGTGCTTATTTTGTGGGACAATACCCAGCACAAAACTTTCTTCCCTGTACTTACTTAAACTGCCTGCTACTATATTCTCATCTTGTACAGTTGAATCTCTTGTATTATAAACTCTCCTTTTAGACATCTCCCTCCCACCCCCCCCCCCCTCCTCCCCATCAGAACTGCAATCAGTTAGCATACACAAATTGTGGACACACATGGTTTCTACAAAATATTGCAAACATGTAGACAAAATATTCTCATCAAATTCATATTGGTCTTCTTTTAGTTGTACTGTAGTCTGGGATTTGAAGTTGAAAAACTCCAGGTGATTACAAAAATTTTCTGCTTTCTTTGAAAGATGAAGCCTGCAGCTCCTCCTTGTGATCTTTCAAGTGAACCATCTGGGGAGAAAGTAAGTACAACTTTACATTAAAGGGAAATATTGCGTTTGAAAAAGTACCACAACGTGACTCTAATTTAATTCCATTGTGGTCTTTTACCCTTTCCAAACATGGAACACAAATAACTTGCAGCAGATCAACACTAATCTCAAGAAATATGGAGAGAAAGAAGCAACATTTTTTGTATCTAACGGGCTCATTATAGAACGATAGGTCTCGCCCACACTATGCAACGTTTGTACTGCTGCATATTCATTTAGGAAGAGTGGTCATGTCAGGGCATATATGCACCCATTACGCAATACGTGTTGATCTTGCTTACCGTCATTCCAACGACCCTGCATACTCACAACAAACTAACACCACAGTTTCTGTACTATACCCGTGCTGTACGTTGGAATTGAAAACTCACACATGGAGACCAGTGTCATCTCGATCCCTGGTTCACCGTGAGTGTGCGTTATTAGTCGTTACAGGAGAGTCACTTCAAATGTGCTAATTTATCTATGAAACACTTGTAGGCCCTGCATATTTCTTTTGTTTTGGACAAGTGGCAACCACTGGCATCACAGGTTCATAAAATTTTCATTTGGTAGCATTGTGGAAGCACCAACAGTCTTTTACATCCGGCTGTTTCGAAAGTAAATCAAACCTGCTAAGGCCCAAGGGCTGCTATTCGAATTCCGGAATAACTGTAACTTTGTGTATAGTATACCAGAGAGGTGATAAGACCACCTACTGTTGTGTAACAGTAGTTCAGTTAGGTTGTCAAATAGAAACTTCCTAGTTCAGTAATAATTCCCACTAAAGTACTGTACTGTACTTAGTTCATTTTTTCTGAACTTTTTGTACATGCTGTAGAAGGTGTTTGCTATTGTCTGACATAATGTGATAGAAATGATTTGATTGGTGGATTTCAAACCAGGGATGATGAAGGTGTGGTTTTGCATGCATAATTATTTGGGTGAACAAATCTATTAGTTGTTACAGAAAGGTTAATTACTCGTTAATTAGTGCTCGGAAGGTGGAATGTTTTTCTTAGTTACCTCTCTTTCATCGAACGGGACCCGATCGCAAGTAAACGAGGATAGATTCAATAAAAAGCCAGACAAATGCAGTATTTCCCTTTAAAACTTGTTGCTAGTTGTTAATAAGTTCCTTACCTGTATATTCTCAAATAAATGCTCCCCCTAAAAATTTTTGAAAGGCAAAACAGTCATTCAGTGGTCATTTGCCAAGGGAGAAGTTGAAGGTATTTTTATTTTTTATTAAAAACAACAGTGACAGGGAACCGGCAACACTGCAAGGAAGCCAGGGGATTAGAGGTCCCCTGCAAGTTAACCTTCACCTCTACATCTAAGAAACATAGCTCATTTGAAGATACTAGTGTAGGCTTTAGCAGTTAGTTATTTTTTAATTAAAATATACCCTCAAATAAACGCCCCCTTTTCCGAAATACAACGCCACCTGGGGCATTTATTAGAGAATATAGGGTAAGAAATCTTAGTACTGGCACATGTATTATGTATGGTATTTATGGGCCTCGTGTGGAATCATATGCTGAACTGTTATGCTTGCTTTCAATACAGTGGTAATATTGGCATGAGTTCTGCTATAATTTTTTTCTGTTTCCATAATTATATCTAGATGTTAAGTACGATATGTTTGTTTTGTGTTGCGATGTGTAAGTGTGTTTTTCAGTGTATGTCATTATCCTCTTATCTGAGTTTTAAAGTTGACTAGGTATCGATTATTTTGTGATGAGTTTGAAGGAAATCATTGCATGACAATGTTTCTAGTTAGCCTCATTACTCATGTAAGACTTCCTACAGTAAAGTTACTGAAAATATGAAAAATGGTAGTTTTTGTGGATGGGTTGGATATGATTAATACCTAATGGTAAAAATTGTCTAGTCACAAATTTGTTATAAAAGACTTTAATCATTACTTATCCTATTATTGCCATTTTAGTTGTGTGTCAGATGTGCAGAATCTCTTAGTCTGACCATTTAACATTAAAATGTGAGTAAATCTCAAATGATGTGGAAAAAAATCATGAATTTTGTAAAACAACGGAATAAGCCCCTTTTAGGCCTTTAAAGAGGGTTTTAAGCTTAAATTTTGTTTAGGGTGTCAGAAGCCTACAGTAGAAGGTTACTCAGATATAAGCACTCTGCAGAAATTTGCATTTCAGTTCTTGTTTGTGGAGTTAGAGATATGGGCAGATGAAGTTATCACATTTTCAGCTGACAGGTTGTCTTGGTTGTTGATTTCTGTACATATATGATGTCACATTTGCTTGCTTTCAGTCCAAGTAGTCACATGTGGTATCACATCCTCAAATTAATCAAAACCTTGTTGTTTTTGATTCCTTTCCAAAGGCAGGCAAGGAATCTATGCGATGGTGATGTCGGTGTATGTGTGTGCGTATGTATGTGTGTGACAACATCTCGTTAGCACTCTAGTTTTTGAAGGGAAGGGAGAGACACTTCAAAGTTGGTTTGTGGGTAAAGCATGTAAAGATCTCAGCTGGGATTGGTTTTGGTGTGGTTCAAAGGTCATCTGAGGTCACCGGGGATCAAACTCTGAAAGCTTTGTTATCATGATATCTCAAGACAGAAAGCTTGGATAAATTTCATACTTAGTATGTAGATGCCCTACGGTAAGAGAAAGACACATAACATTTTTTGGTGGAGGTCAAAGGTCATGTGGGGTCACCACGGGTCAAACTTTGAAATCCTTGTAAACACAATATCTCAAGGTAGAAAGCTTGGTTAAATTTCATACATGGTATGTAGATGCATTATTGTGAGACAAAGAACTCTGTTATTTCTGGTGGAGGTCAAAGGTCATTTGGGGTCACCCGTGGTCAAACAACTCTACAAAAACCTTGTTCATCACTGATATCTTTAGGGTAGGAATCTTGGATAAATTTCATAACTTAAGTATGTTAGGCTTAACATGCATTATGGTGAAACAAAAAAACAACCTGGTTTTGGTGGGAGTTAAAAAAGGTCATCTGGTGGGGTCAAACTCTGAAAAAAAAACCTCTTTAACACGATATATCAAGGTAGGCCAAGCTTGGATAAAAATTTTATACTTAGTGTGTGTAGATGTTTTTTCATTATGGTAAGACAAAGAATCTGATTGTCTTTGGTGGGGTTCAGAGGTCATCTGGGGGTCACAAGGGGGTCAAACTCTGAAAAACTTTTTTTACACGCTCCAATTTTTGAACAGAATTAATGAGATACTCTTTTTTGTGTGTTGTTTTCAAAAGATGGATTTATGCACGTAGTAGGTTACAGGTGTTATGTGGGGGTTACTCGCAAACATAGCGGAAACTATATATTTTTCAGCCTTTCAACTCACCCTATGATCTTTAGTGCTTTTTTGATATAATTCATTTTTGAACAGATCCATTTACAGTTACTTGGTTATGTTTTATGTATTTCACAGGTTTTTTAAGGCTCTTATTTATTTGTACCTCACACTTGGTTTTGAGATGTAGAGATGTTTGGGTGATTGATACAACATATTTCACCACAAGAAACAGAGGTAATAACAGTTTCCCGTCTATGGCCCACTGAGGGATAAAACTGTCACAACTCCCACAAAGAACAAGTGACCTGTTAGACTGCAGTACTGCTGGCCTGTCTGACCACCTAAACTTTTGTTTGGTTGGGTCTGTCCGAGTTAAAACCAGATTTGATGTGTAATTGCTATAAAAGGTTACTGTGGACCAAGCATCTATATATTTTTTTAATTAAACCAGGTGCAGAACATCCCTTGTATTGATACTGTACAAAACTTGTATAACTTATATATAAATGGTAATACAGTATTCTACTACAAAAGTATCAGTCAATGTTGGCTCAAACTGATCTGTTTTTAGTGTTTTTTTTTAACAGACAATGTTATAGACCATATCATTGTAAACAGAGTAGGAGAAGCTGCTTGACCAATGACCTTTACAAGTGGCAAAAGAGAGCCCACTTTGCTGTCCTCTGTCTGAGGAGACTGTCAAAGATATGATTGATTGACAGCCCTATGATTTTAAGTAGGTGACAGGAAAGTGACAGAAATTAGCATTTGCTTGATCTCATTAACTCATCCGAACTGCATATTTCCCCTAAAGTGTTGTCTCAAAATGTTAATCACATGTGCAGAGCTAAGTGATCTGTTGTGAGAGAAAAGTTATTTATTAGTATTTGTACTCAAATTTTATTCATATTTTTCCCCTCTAGTTGCAACAGCTGAGTCGTATAACGATTGTCCTTACAGATTCCACCAGAACTGACATCTTGGTAAGCATGCTTTTAAACATGTAGATTCCACTAAATCAGTAACTGATAAAGGTGTAATATCTTTTATTTTCTTTTATCTAAAAAACTCCATTATTTCATTTCCTCCCCTTCCCCACCCCCAAAAGGAAAAAATTATGATTGTTGAGACCATCGATCCTCATTGAATATAAGCTCATTTACCAGAAGCGCAATATTAAGAATCACCTTTTATCATTGCCAAGTAATCACCAAGCTGTAAAGCCTGCCTCAGTGAGCACATATTAATTCCAATAACACTGAGGGGTAACTCATTACTAAATGAATCTGCTATAAACTATAAGAAGCAGTTTCATTCTTGTGAGTACTGTTAATGTAACTTAAGTAACAATAAACTATTCTCGAACCAACTAAAATATTTCTCACTTGTAAAAACCAAATATTTCATTGCCCCTCACTCAACTTTAAGAAAATGTGTGAAAATGACCTTTGTGTAAAGAAAAAATTGCTGAAAGCTTTGAACATGTGTGACTCAGAACATTGACTGCCTTGTTTTATGGTTTGTGTCAACTCCGTGGTAAGAGACCCTTTTGCACCAGGAGCCAGATTTTCAAAGAAATGCATTCAAGAAAATATATTCACCAAATTTTATGAGATACCCAAGAGTGTATGTAATACTTGTGGTATTCATAAACATTGTGGTAAATTATTTAATCAGAATTAATCTCAGTAAACTAAGTACTATACTAAAATATCCAAGCTTTTAGAGGTTACTTATTTTCAGAAAGATTCCCAGATGACAACATAGGTTGGACATAACAATGGCTAACATTCTCAGCCTTTTTTCACATCATGTAGAGAAGATCTGATGTTAAGTCATACGACATTTTGGCTGTCCAGCCGACCTCAGAAAAAACTTTTCACATGGCTTGTCATGACCTTAATATTGACCTCATCACATTCGACTTAAGTGACAGACTGGAATTCCATCTGAAGTACAGCAATGTTCAAAATGTAAGTTGTTGACAGACTTCACAAAACTACTTCCATGATTGCTTGGTAAAGGCATTTTTTGGAATGTTGAATGTGAAGCTAAAAGATCAGTATTAACGTAAAGGATAATATTGTGTTTGTGGTATGTAAGAGTTTCATGCCTTTACAACCATGATTTGTAGATAAAGAACGATAGGCAGTCCCACATTAGGTAGCTGGGTCACTTTATTTTTGAGGGATAAGGTTTTCACATTAAGAAATTGACAGCTTTGTAGCTCATGAATAATTTGTTCACCCAAAAGTTTCAAAGTTTCAAAATGATGCAACATTCATAATCCTTGTTTTTTTTATTGAAAAATACATAGCCAGAGTTTATTGGTGAGACTGAACAGTTTATTAATCATGAATGCTTCCCTTTCCGAAGGCAAGGAAAGCATTCCTTGCCGAAGGCAGGCAAGGAATCTATGCGATGGTGATGTCGTGTGTGTGTGTGTGTGTATGGGTGTATTTGTGTGTGTATGTGACGCCTAGCTTGTAAACACGATATCTCAAGATAGCAATGACCGACACTTTTCATATTTGGTATATAGATTCGCCATGTTGAGAGGAAGAACCCTGTTGTTTTTGGTGGAGGTCAAAGGTCATTTGAGGTCACCACAGGTCGAAAACCAAAAACTTTGTAAACACGATATCTCAAGTTAGCAATGACCGACACTTTTCATATTTGGTATATAGATTTATCATGTCAAGAGGAAGAACTCTATTGTTTTTGGTAGAGGTCAAAGGTCATCGGAGGTCACCGGAGGTAAAACTGCGAAAACCTCCTAAACAGCTTGTAAACACGATACCTCAAGATAGCAATGACCGACACTTTTCATATTTGGTGTATAGACTCGTCATGTTGAGAGGAAGAACCCTATTGTTATTGGTGAAGGTCAAAGCTCATTTGAGGTCACCAGAGGTAAAAAGCTGAAAAGCTCATAATCACAATATCTCAAGATAGGAATGACCGACACTTTTCATATTTGGTACATAGATTTATCATGTTGAGAGGAAGAACCCTATCGTTTTTGGTGAAGTTCAAAGGTCATTTGAGGTCACCAGAGGTCAAAAGCTGAAAAGCTCGTAATCACAATATCTCAAGATAGCAATGACCGACACTTTTCACATTTGGTATATAGATTTGTCGTGTCAAGAGGAAGAACCCTATTGTTTTTGATAGAGGTCAAAGGTCATCCGAGGTCACCGGAGGTTAATCTGCAAAAACCTCCTAAACGGCTTGTAAATAAGATATCTCAAGATAGCAATGACCGACACTTTTCATATGTGGTATATAGATTCGTCATGTTGAGAGGAAGAACCCTATTGCTTTTGGTGAAGGTCAAAGGTCATTTGAGGTCACCGGAGGTAAAAAGCTGAAAAGCTCATAATCACGATATCTCAAGATAGGAATGACCGACACTTCATATTTGGTATATGGATTTGTCATGTTGAGAGAAAGAACCCTATTGTATTTGGTGGAGGTCAAAGGTCATTTCAGGTCACCAGAGGTCAAAGACCGAAAACCTTGAAATCGCGATATGTCAAGATAGGAATGGCTGATATGGATTTGTCATGTTGAGAGGAAGAATGCTATTGTTTTTGGTAGTGGTTGAAGGTCATCTGAGGTCTCCAGAGGTTAAACTGCGAAAATCATGTAAATGGCTTGTAATCACTATATCTCAAGTTTGCAATGACAGACATTTTTCATATTTGTTATATAGATTTGCCATGTTGAGAGAAAGAACCCTGTTGTTGTTGGTGAGGGTTAAAGGTCATTTGGGGTTACAGGAACTAAAAAACCAAAAAGCTTGTAATAACATTATCTCAAGATAGGAATGAAGGACACTTTTGATATTTAGTGTATAGATTTTTCATGATGTAAGGAAGAACCCAATTGTTTTTGGTGGAGGTCAAAGGTAATCTGGGCTTACCAGAGGTCAAATAGCAAAATTTTCCAACAATTCCCAAGATTGTTATATGAGGTCACCAGAGGTCAAAAAGCAAAATTTCTGAAGAATTCCCAAGATCAACATCTGGGGTCACCAGAGGTCAAAAAGCAAAATTTGCCAAGAATTTGCAAGATCCAAGATCCATTGGAGTTGAATTCCATTCAAGACACTTCCTTCCTTTTTCCTTTTTTGCTATATTTGGTGGTGTTCAGAGGTCATGTGAGGTCAGCAGAGGTCAAATTGTTAAAACATCATAAAATGATGTAGTCAAGAAAGATAAATTTGAGGGATAAGGCTCAGTGCAACAAAGCATCCCCATTCGGTAAGGAATCACTAAGCCTTTGGGCTTTCTGGTTATTGTTTGTGTCATGTTGATGCAATTTAAACATATGTTTCCCTTTAAAATCATTATTCTTTTGAGCTTGGTTCCCTTGAATTATTGAAGTGCATATTCCATGAACAGGTATCAACATTTTGTTTTGGTGAAAAGTGAAACTTTTGCATCCATGGTCACTTGTGTATAGCAATTTGTTTATGTGAGTGTGTGAGTATTTTTGATGCTTAGCTCATTAACACAGTATCTGAAGAAGGGATCGAGTCTGTCCTCATACTTGGTGATTTGATGCACCATATTGAATGGAAGAACCTCTTTGCTTTAAGTAGAGGGTCAAAGGTCATGTGAGATTACCATCTAGTCATAATCTGACAACTTTTAGCATGGTATCTCAAGGTAGGGATCAAAGATACTTGGGTGGATGCATCTCTTTGATTCAAACAGAGATCATCATATGTTACTTATAGGAACTAGTTCTTGTTCGTGTGCAAGGAACACATTAGTATTCAAATTTTGCATAGCAGTTTTGAGAATCTTTTCCTTCTATCATGTAAAATCACTGAAAACCCTATGGTTATGCACACAAAAAAGTGCTACACATTTTTGCATTTGTGTAGCAATTTGGCCAGCTTGTGTAGCAAATTGCGATGCGATACTGGATAAATTATTCCGTGGTGTGCAATGAAGTCACTGAAACCTAAATGCACTTTTGCATTCTAGTGTTCCGTCGGACTTGTCTCGCATCACACTTTACGAATCCTTCATAGTTGCTACCTACAATAACATTTGTAGCACATGCAATGTAAATGTATGGGACATTTGTACAGTTAGGAAATATTCTAAAGTTTCCCCAGTGGTCAATGAAAAAGTTGTCCTTCAGAAAGAAGTACACTACTTGGTATTGACATAAAGAAAAGAAATTGTTTATAAGGAAAGCTTGATTGCCATAGGCCGATTTTCTGAGCAAGTTTGCTTTATGGTCTTGTGTGATGCAACTGATTCCATGTTGATAACCGAAAAAAAAAAAAGAAAAAGAAAACTAGAGGTATCCCCATTTTGTAAGTTTGACAGAAACTGATTGAAAATTGTATAATAGAGCTATTAGTGTTATGCCACAGCAATCAACTGATCTCTTAAATGAGTAACTTTCAAATTAAATCAATAATAATTATCTTCTTAATGTGTGGAAGTCATGTGGAAAATTCACAAAACTAAGTAAAATTTCTTATTATTGTATTACAGGCCTGGAAAGCAGGGAAATTTTTTGAAATTTGCTACGCTCCAGCAATCCGAGATGCCACAAGGAGGAAGCATATTTTCAAGGCAGCAGCAGGGTTGACAGATCGGAAAGGAGGAAGGAACTTGATCATATCCAGTGGTGCATTGCGGGTAAGTATCTAATATGCTGTGAATTGGAAAAATTACTGACTTTGCGATGCAGTTGAAAGGAGTAGTTTGCAAACTTGTGTAGTCATGATTGTAATATTTTTCCAAGAATAGTGTGTTTTATGTAGCCTTGAAGAATGTTCAGCTGCAGGAATATTACATGGTGTGACTAGACAACAAGCCCCAACAGTTATCACCCATACAATTCTCTCTGGGCAAATCCCCCCCCCCCCCGGTAGTTTCCACCTGGACAATTCCTAATCATGACAGTGGCCCCTAACCTTTCCCCACCAAAAGATGTGGAATTCTCAGGGGGAGGGGCCAGGGGCAGGAAGTTGTCTTATGAGAGTTGGTGGGGGAAGGATTTGTCCAGGTGGGAACTGTTGGGGGTGAGTTGTCCAGGGCCCATTACATACACATTAATCTTGCTGGTACATCAAAATTTGAAGTGTTTTGTTTTGTTAAGTTGTTAAGGACCAACCTGAGCAGAATTGTTGAATCAGTCATTCTTCTGAGTAAAGGTTAACTTACAAGCCATTGTGTTATCCACATTGTGGTCATAATGCATCTTTAATAGCATAATTGTCCTCAGATAGGTAGTAGTGATATTATGTTGAACTTTTGTATATATACATACTATCTGGTGATGGTTTAGATTCTCAAATTTCAGAGAAACATAAAAAGCTTATAATAACTTGCTGTTGTTATTTCAGTCATTGTTGCAGGGTTACAAAGTAGTATCATTTTCCAGAAAAGGACTGCAATATATCTTGTCCCTCCGTCTGACTGATGAAAATGGTTTTAATTCTTGTATGTTTCATTTTCAGCCAACAGAACTAAGAGGTCCATATGATGTTGCCAATTTGTATCCTTTGATTTCAACTAATGTATCATACAGTTCACTAGCTGGAACGTTGAAAGTCAAAAGCAGTCATCCTAGTTTGTATAAGTATCTCCCTTGCCCCTTCCCCCATCGTTTCTGTTCTTTTATGTTAGTTTATTTGTTAATTGTATTGGTTCTGGTAGTATCCAGTGTTGAAATTACTTTTCCATTTTCAGGTGCTATTTTGAAGAGAAAAATTTCTCCCATAATTGTCATTTCTGGTGCTACTGTAGGGATTTTGGTTGCTGGTGACTTTTGTACAGCATGTTGTTGACAAGAATGCAAGGGGGCAAATCATTTTTTCAACATTTTTCACCCCTGTCGGTGCCATTTTGGTAGCTCTTTTGTGTGGTTGCCAGGGCAAATTGTGCTCTCTGTCGCAGCGTCCTTTGGACATTGGTTTCAAATCACATTTTTGATTCCTTGCTGAAGGCAGTAGGAATCTGTAAGATGGTGAAAGTTGTGTGGGTGTGTATGTAACATCAGGAAGGGTAACTTGGAGAGATGTCATACTTGGCATATAGATCAATGACCCATATTGAACAGATGATCCTTAATGTTTGTGGTAGAGTTCAATGGTCATTTGGTATCACCAGAAGTCAAAAGGTCAGAATTTTGTAAATTTATTATCTCAAGCATGTGAACTTATAGGAATCCCATACTTGTCATGTGGTGCCCCATATCGAGTAAAAGAACCTAAGTGTTTTGCAAAGAGTTCATAAATCTCATACATGGCATGTGGGGATCTGATATGGAGTTCATGACCCCTGTAATATTTGGTATAGGTCAAATGTAATTTATGGTCAACAGAGGTCAAAGTGAAAACTTGTATACATAGTATCTCAAGAAGGAAACCTGTGTGACCCTCATACTTGGTAATTTGCGTGTAGATAAGTGTGTTTGGTAGAACTCAAATGTTATTTGATATCAACAGAGGTGATAAAAACTTTGTAAACTATGATTTAGCAAGCTCAAAACATTTGCATCTTGTATTTGGCAAGTACAGTAAATCCAAAAATTAAAGCAAGATGCTGATTTTGAACATGGGACTCCCATTATATGAATCTGTTTGGTCTGCAACCTTTGATCTGGAGTATTCTGTATGGAAATTTGTAAACAGTGATTGATGGAACTCACTTTGAAACTTCAGTATTAAAATTACATTTCAGTGGCTTTCTGTTTGGATCACAAGAGTGCTTAGTTACCTCTTTGATACAACTTTTGGTTTAGTCAGTCCCTTACTAAAAGATCCATAGACAATTTTTCCAGTTAGCAATTACAAAGGGTTGTGGGATAGAGATTTGGTATGCGTCATTTTTTGCCACATTTAAAATACCACTGACAAAAATGATGCGTACCAAAGCAATCTCCCATAATCCTTTGTAATTGCCATTTGAAATTATGTCCAAAGTTGAGCCTCCTCAGTATGTTATTAGGAGATGAATTTAATTGCTTCTAAAGTTGTATTAGTATTTATTTTAAAGAAAAACCTACTTTTCTTAACCTTTTAAATCTCTGTCAACATTGTGTTTGTTTGTGCCAAAAAGAAAGATTGGTGACTGTCACTTGTGGCCATTCATCAAATTCCAAACATTCCTTGTTGTTACTTTTATAATGGGTACTAAGGTCTTGGAATAACATAATCATTGGGATGTGTTTAAGTTATCATTATTTGGTCTTTTCTAGTTATAGCCAACAAGAAGAGTTAAAACATAGCTGGAAGGCAGCAATAAAGTTATTCGGACTTAGCCTTTGTCTATAAAGGAAATACAAATTTAAAAGTTCTTGTGTTTTGAAAAACGTTCCTTAACCTTACAAATTCAGAGCAACTTTATTTGGTGTAGATGAAAACAGTACCAAACATTGTGTTTCTTCATATTGCAGAGCCCTGCTCCTTAAAGCAGGTAAATATGATTTTGTGTTACTCAGGTCCTGCCAGACATACAGGCTTACGTTCCTGACTTGTGGTCTGTACTTAGTATGTGATAAGTATAATAATGTTGTACTCGTGGTTGTCACAAGTCATATTAAACTAGAGTCAGTGCCTTCAAGAATGACCAGACTTGAGTGATTGTAGAGAATATCCCACATTAAAATAACATAGTGAATAATCACAGTGACTTAATTAGAGTCATGATTATTGGCTCACTTCCTCATATAGTGGAGTGAGTTGTTACTAGTGTTGTGCCGATATTACAAATTGACTATAATGGAGATACCCGTATTTAATTTTTAATATCAGCCCATCAGCCCCGGATCTTATACTCATGTTTTGAGAAATGAGTGTACTGCACACTAAATCATAGCCTATGGGCACTACCGGTAAGTGTTAAGTGTTGTGTCACTGTAATGATGCAATATTATTGGGACTTATCGATTTATTGGTAGAATCAGCATTTTAGGTAAATATTACTGATACTGAAACGGGATGAAAGTAGTAGATTTCGGCCAAAACCAGTACCGATATTGAATATCTGTAATCGGTGCAACACTTTCTTGTTGCAACTCTGGTTGTACTTCCAGTATAAAGGAATGCTCTCCTTTTCATTTGAGTCATAGTGTCAAACAAACAAGTTCCAAATAATCTAGTCCATAAGTATTATGGAACTACTTTCAGCTGTATGGTGGAATGGGGTTGGAACATTTTTTGCCTGAAAATTTAGTGATTTCACTATCAAAATTTTATGTGAAGTTTTTTTCTGCCTGATTGTTACAATGATATTGTATGCTGAATTTCAAAGTCACACCTCCCCGTCTTCTGGACTTGGATTCAGGGCCAATTTATTGGCCTTACAGATAATTCTTAGGGAAGAAATATTAAGGAACTTATTGTTTAGTTTGAAGGGTGTTTTCTACTTTTGCACTTGTGATTAACTGTTTACTTGGGATGACTCAAATCAGCTTGCTGTGTGCTTAATAAGAGCAGATATGAGGCAAGTAATCAATTACAAGACATCACTGTAATTACAAATACTGGGACATGCAAGTTATATGACAGATATTGTCACAATGGTACTACTTGCATAACATGATTAAATGCACATATTAGCCACTTATTTTCACCAACATAATTACCTGTCAGTGTGGAAGCGTGTTGTTGACTTGTAAAAATTTTTTTCTCAACTTTTTGTACATTGGGAAGCCTCCTCGTAAGTGCAGATTACTTTTCATACATTGCAAATCTTTTTGTACATTCTAGAAAACTTTTGTACATTGTACATTCTGAAAAAGCTATTGTACATTGTACATTCTGAAAAAGTTATCGTACATTGTACATTCTGAAAAAGCTATCGTACATTGGAAATCTTTTGATACGTTTGTGAAAACTTTTCAAACATTCTTAAATTTTTTTTTTGGCTTGAAGAACCTTTTGTACATTAAAATCTTTTTGATTTATACGAATGTACAAAGAGTTGAAATTTTTTTTTATATGACATCAGTTATTCTTCCCTATATTAGACTACGGAAAGAACAAAAAATGTCGGATTCATGTTTCTTTAACAATTGCCTCTGTCAGACTGTTATCAAGAAATTTTAATGTAAAAAAGTAGGATATCAACACATACAATGTGAGAATCTTTTTTGTCAGACTGGTTATTGATGGTTAAAACTGGAAGGTTTAGAGGCATATTGAAGAATTTTTTCATTTATCTTTA
Source organism: Holothuria leucospilota (assembly GCA_029531755.1). Taxonomy (NCBI): domain Eukaryota; kingdom Metazoa; phylum Echinodermata; class Holothuroidea; order Aspidochirotida; family Holothuriidae; genus Holothuria; species Holothuria leucospilota. Next base: position 8,882,687 of record CM055977.1, read on the forward strand.
TCTGTTGTGAATGTAACCATCTGACATGGATGGCCAGCAGCTCAGCTTTGGAGAGAGGGTAAGGCAGGCTAATGTCTGAAGCATTATGTGCTCCATCATGAGGATTTGTAGTTGAATTGATAGCTGCAAATAAATTGGGTGTGGGCACTATCAAAATTAAATGGGGGAGGGGACATTGCCCCAGAATGAAGTATGTTGTGTATCAATCTACAAAGTATTCCTAAATGGAAACATTTCACCCTCAAAAGTGTGTCCATATTTATTTGTAAATTACTGAGCTGATTCAGTAATCATTAAAATAATTTAATGTCTGTCTTAATTGTTATGTATCTTTGCAGCTACAAGGAAGCAAACCATTAAATCATCAATATCTGTAAATTACATGTCAGACATCAAAGATGAAGATAAATGGAAAGTGAGACAGAGCCTAAAGGAATCTGAGAGAGATGGAGGGAAACGGGAGGCAGAAGAGAAGGATGAAGGAGAAGACAGAAAGGGATCAAAGAAACTCAAAGCTAGGTGAAGGGAAGGATGCTGCAAACCAAGTGTTGGAAAGATAGAAGAGACTTTCCACCACACATAGAATGTCCTTGTGAGGTGGATTGTGAGATAAGCCAGATGTGTCAGTCCGTGAAGTTTAAACTTACATTTCAAAGGTCCGTTTACAATCAGACATGTGAGACTTCCGCTATTTAGCGGAATTCCGCTTTTTATACTGCGGGAATCCGCTACTTTTCTCAGTTTCCGTTTTTTCCCGCTTCTAGTATCTTGACAAAGTGTCCCGGCATTTCCACATTCTTCCTTCCATACAACGTGAATTTATCCCAGACTCCCAGTTCAAACAGCCATTGGTATTCTATCCAATCAGATGCAAGTTTCCATTGCAGTAGAGCCGACTGTACGTAACTAACTACAATAACCAAATGCTTCCGTAGCCTACAGAAGTTTCGTGTTTTTACCCGGCGTACGTACGTACATCGTCCGACCTCTGCATGATTTCTACACACTTGTGTGCAACCACTTTTAATTCTATGGTGCAACCATATTTCTATGTGTGCAACTGATATAGAGAATCTTGTCGGCCCAGCCTAATTGTCATCTATCGTCAAAGGAGTAATGTTAGTCAGTGCAAATTTCTGGTAATATTTACGTGACATGTGCAGTATTCTTTAAAAGCGCCATCCGCACTTTCTTTGTAAGCTTTACTTGCATAATTTTGTTGTACGATGCTTTTTTCTTGTGAGTTATTGAAGCCACCTGTTGTATGCTATCCTAACGTGTATTAGGTACGGTCTGAGTGATCTAGCCTATACCGATGTATAATGTTCTGGAACTTCGATGCAACCACATCGTCGCAAAGTTTGCATACTACGTTTAGGAGACTTTTGCTACAACCAGCCTAAAAACATTTTGTTTGGCTGGGGGAGGGATGCTTAGTCGGGATGGTTGCATAATGTGATATAGGGGCCAATGACGTCGAAATTAATGAGCATAGGCCTAGGCCTATAGCTATTAGGCTATCATAGTTACAGTTCAGGGGAGATGGCCAAGGACCAATAACCTAGCCTACATGATAGAAGTCAAGTGTAAACAAGAACAAATGGCTAGGACGTATACCTCGGTTTATTAATACCAGAAATTGTATAGGGTATTTGATCTCTTTTCAGTAGGGGTGGGGGAAAGAAAAGAAGAGTCATGGTGGGGAAGGTTGGCACTCATTGACACTGTAACAGGGCATTGCTCCCGGACCCATAGAATGTAGTGCCTCACGTGTGCCAAGTTTGCCCTCAAAATTTCCTCTATTTTTCTGAGTTGCCACTCACATGCCTGTACAATGCAGAGCAGACTTTGAACATGATCTCCATGGCTTTGTTATGAAGCCACCTTGCTTACAAGCAGAGGTGTACCCATGCATGGTCAACAGTTTGTGTCAGTCTGTGTTGATTACTAACAGCAGGAACTCTCACTGGCCAACCACTACTTGGTGTCAGGTGTCAATTAAAAGTATGGAAAGGGCTTAAATACTTTTGGAGAGCAAGGTAGACATAAACTTGGATTTCCTTCAAAAGAACAGGCACTGTGGCACCTTTCTGGAACAAAACTTTGAAAAAAATATGGTTCCAATGTATACTGTATATCCTGCAGTTTGGTAGCAACAAGTAATATAGTCATGGCTACGTACATAGGCCATGAATCAGAAATTTGTAACAGAAAGATTTCATGCAGAAAGCATTTTGTATAATACCAGCAGTGATGGCATGGTACAGTTCTGTATCACAGGGCAAGGCACTAGTAAAGTTAGAACTTTGTGTGGTAGGAGGGCAAGGGAGTTAATGCTGTTGATTTGCCATTAATTGAAGGCATGCTCAGTGTAACTTTGCAGTCTACTGACCTGGTATGGAATTGAGGGAAATTCCCCCAAAACCAATGAACAACCTTGATGTATGAAAATACATGATTGCCAGTTACTGTGTGTATTTTTTGTATGTTTATAGGGAAATAATACATTTCCTAGGTTTCCCTGAAAACTTGCAATTTCACAAAGCCTTCACATAGACTCCTGTACGATGTGCTGTAAGACATCTCACACCACTTGGTCTACATTGTTATTCATAAGCCATATAGGTTTCTCTCACATTTGTGGTCGCTTAGCGTCATAAAACAACTGCTCTTCAAAGCCTGAATTAATTGACTAGTCTTGAACATCTGAAGTGGCTGTGGCTAGGAGGTTACAGTTATACTGGAAACTGTTATATTAATATTGGTTAATCAGTTTACGTAAATACCAGAAATACCAGTTTTTTTTCCTGATAGGAAGTTCTGTTAAATGAGAGCAAAAGCTGGACCTGCAGTTTAAATAGAAAGCTGTCTATTAAATGCCTGGATCAATTCCCAGGTCGAGTCATACCAAAGACTTTAAAAATGGAACCTACTGCCGTTGTACGTGATGCTCTGCATAAGCAATGGAGTAAGGGAAAACAACCCAGTGAGCTACAACTGGAAAAAAGGCCGTGGTGGGCTCGACTTGAACTGATTGGTTGGAAACTGGGACGTTAAACTTAGTCTAACTGTTAAGCTGATTTGATTCAGTGACAAGATGTGTACAATAGACTGCTGTAGTACTGTCTGTAGGCCAGCATGTGAGACTGTGTGAAAGCACAAACAGAGCTGCCAGACCACGGGCTAATATATCAGAGATGTCAGGAGGTACTAGGTACACCTAGCAGCTGTCAGTGTGACGTAATGTTATTACAGAGATTACTACTTTTTCCATAGTCCCCTGGACTCTGGTGAAGAGCTGAAGGGCAAAACCAAATGTTACTCCCAAAGGAGTTCTGCCCCCTGTGGGCTGGGGGATGTAGAATATGCCCACGGTATTTCCTGCCTGTCAAGAGGCGACTGAAGGGAAGGACTTGCTCCACATTTGAGCTGTATTGGAAACCAGACTTGAACTGTATTTGAAACTGTATTTAAACTTTACCTTTTTGTCTAGTTGACACTACATAACACATTCGTGTTGGTGTGTCGTTAAATCCCATCTAACAAACCCAAAGAAGTTCTACTCATCTCACTTAGAAATTCTGGTTGTCCTGTTCTGTGCAAACTTTTTCTGAATGTTGCAGTCTATTGGTAGACTCTGGAGCTGTGAATATTTCATCTTAATGTGTGCTGTGAAGAGTAATGCTTGAAGAAGATACCATATTGTTAATTGTTAATCATCATATGTAGATAAAGGAGAATGAAGTTGACTAGAACCTGGATACATCTGGCTATATAGCAGTCATCCAGACAAGCCCATAGACAAGGAAGGAGGGCAGGAGAATCTGTGGAAAAATTGTTTGCTCTCTGGAAATTTTTTTTTTATTACCATTGTCTTTTTTATTTTAACACATCTATCCACCCAAGATATCCCCCCCCCCCCCACACACACATCCCTTTCAGTACCTTGTTTGGCTACAGGCCAGCATCTGGGCTGGTTATCATATTGTAAAGGGCAGAGGGTGGTATGAATTGTATGTTGGTAAGTTTGAAATATAAGAGATGGAGAGAGGAAGGGGTAGATGAATTAGGACCAAGTTAAGGATCTTTGGGTGATGTAGATCGATAACTGTGTGACAACAAAACTTTGATGTGTACTTAAAGAAATTTAAATCTGAAGAGGGAGGGGGGAAGGGGCAGATTAATGAGTGGGGACTCAGTTAGGATCTTTGCTAAAACTAATACCACTCATACAGGTTATATATTAAGCACTGGTAATTGAGAGAAAATGAAGTTTTAATGTTTGTTTTGCTGTTAGTTCATATTATTCCTCAGAAAATAAGAATCATGAGGACATAGGGTCCTAAAAGATGGAAATATATCACACTTCATAAGAAAGATGAAGACTGTTTTACAACAAATACAACAGTGAAACAACATTTGAGTACTTTGTAAATTTTGGTTTATTACAGCTGCATGTTGCTAAGAAAAGATTTGAAGAATGAGAAACGAGGAACAGATGCAAAGAAAAATAAATTTCAAAATTCCATGTATATAAAACTGTCTTTTCAGTTTTCACTTCAGATTGTTTTGCTGTAAGTATGCATTAACTTGATGCATTGATCAAACCAGAAAGCCAAAAGGCTTTATGACTGCTTTCCAATTAGAAGTAATTTTTATGTACCCTGGTTTCAAATTGACACAGTTTGATGGTGAAGTTACTGTTTACACGTAGGTGTAGAATATTCAAGATCCATGGGTATTTATCAAACAGTTAGCATGGTCATACATCAGCTTCTTGGTTTTAACTTTGGGCCAAGGATTTTTATAAGTCTTGAATAATAATTTTAAAAGATACACACCATATCTTGTAACTTTAATCATCTGGTGATGTGCAAGAAATCAAAAAGCAGACATAAAAAAAAAAGAAAATGCAACTATTTTTTTAAGGATTACAAATAACACAAAATCTGCCAATGCACTTATATTTGAATGCCTCTTTGACTAAAATGGTTTTGAAAGAAATATTTTTAACTTCTACCAAACGTGAATGCAAAAGTGGTGAATATGAAGACAATCATTCACATGCAAAAATGTATTGGTATACAATTCTTCTCAAATAATCTTCTTTTGACATCACAAATTTGCACATTTAGCTCATGTTTCTTCACGATACAAGTGTAAAATACAAATAATTATTAAGTGTTCAAATTTTGTTACATTTTCATGAGAATTATGGCTATTTTCTGGACTTTCATGGCTTTTTAAATCAAATATCCTAGTATGTATTTGTCATGTCACCAGATCTTTAAATGCCAAAAACATTAAATATGGCGATTCTGAGATGGTGTTGGTTGTGCAATATTTTCATTGAAACAAATCCCAAACAGCATTTTGGTGTTGTTTTGGTGTTTTTACTAGAGTTGTACAGATATTACCATCAACTTACCTTACCACTATCTGATTTAAATAACCAATGATACTGATTCAAAACCCAGGGTTGTTTGATTTAAATCATGCAGATTAAAATCAGTGATTTAAATCGAATGATTTTTTGTAAAAAATCACTGATTTAAATCACTTTTTTGAGAAAATCCTTTATTTTGCTTAAGTAGAAGTTTCAGGGAAAATAATGATTGGATATAACTTGTATTGTCTACAAAACCAATGTAGAATGGTTTTAAACAGATAGCCTAGTTCTAGGTACATTATTAGGCCTAGCACAGGTTTCAGTGAGAAATTCCAAAATATCCATAACCAAATGTACATGTACAACTTTCCATGTTGTTCTTTCCTCATTTTGAAATTCAAAAACTTTAATAACTTATCACCAAAATTTGAAATTGATTCTTTATTCATTCTATTTTACAACTGAACCCTTTCAGATGATACCACATGTGAAAATGGTTCCAGAATAAGTGTTACAGGCTTGTACAATGTAGGCTTTTATCTGTGACTCACATTGTCCACAAGAAGCAAACCAGTGATATGAGTTCCACTTGCGACTAAAGTTATTTTTGGGTGCATACTATAAGCATGATCGATCATTAAGCACAGCACTATGCAAAGTCAATTTTCAGGCATTTCATTTTCATTACAAATGAAAAAAAAAAAACAAATATAAAGAGATTAACTTAAGTAACACTATGTGCCTGTCAGTTGGCAGGTATCCAGAGAGGACATCAAGGTTAGAAAGGAATTAAAGGGAACAAGGTGAAAAGAAGGATTTATTTACAACAAAGGTAAAGAAAGGGAAAGACGAAAGACGGTGCTCTCCAACTGAGACAGTACTACCAGGTTATATTTAATAGGCCTATAAAGTATTTTGAATGTAATACAGGGGTGGGTATGGGTGACTAACTGTTTGAGGTGATAATTCTAGACAAAACTATGGGGCTGAAGCTGTCAACCTGAACTGTCATTTAAAAAAAAAAAAAAAAATCTGATTTTTTTTTTATTTTATAAAAAAATAAAAAAAAAATCAACAACCCTGCGGAAACCAAGATTTGAAAAATGAGTGTACTGCAAGCAAAACCATATACGTTACTGCAAACTATGTACCACTAAGTCTGTTTTGTTTACATGGGTTGAGTATTGGGACTTAACCTCTGTCGACACAATCATACATTTGAGCTAGAAACACCATCAAGCATTTTTATGAAAATGCTTATGGACAAAGGTATGGTAGTGTGGACTACTTTCCCAACAAATTTGAACGTCCAACATGTATGAAGGTGTTCAAACTTTTAGCTGCATGTTTCACCTTCCCAACAAGTATTCACATTTTTGTATGACAATGTTCATGGATAAATGTATGATTGTAGAGACTGGCTTTTAAGCAGCTTCAAACAGTTTGCAGACCGAACCTGAAATTTGAAAATGAAGCTACTCACAATTTTATTAATGGCAGCTGTCACACAAGTCATGCTTAAATGTTTGCACATTTATCAACAAAATAAAAAAAAAGAATCAAGGTTTTGCTAGTGGAAGGTTGGGATATGTTGTTTCTATGTACATATATGAGACTTTCCCCCGGAATTTGCACTAAGCAACAGAATACAAACTGAAATTCAATTGAAAATATCACATGTGCCACCTTAGAGTGCATGCATCTTCTTACAATTACAAAATCACAAATTTTTTTCAAAATTTTCTAAAAGAGACATCTATAGTCCTTATTGTCAAACCTGTCAAAAAGAACAGAACACAACCTCATGCCTTTTGCAAAAAATATACATTTAAAATAACAAGTATAACGATGAGTAAAAGTAAATAATGTAAAGCTTTAAAGTTATGATAGTATTGGCACATTAAGATGTACAGTACCATACTTTCTGGTACTGTTTCTATGGCAAATTAAAAGGGCCATCTATGGTACAACCAATGCAATTTAATCGGACTGCAATATTACATTAGTGACATTACTGGAATTGACACAAGTATTCTATTTCCCTATCTCTTAATTTTCTCTTTTGTTTTTCTGTTCCATGGTCACTAGCTCTGATGAACAGTAAATGCTTTTTAGTGCCCACTGGATGTTTGTTAACTAAGTCTTTTGAATTAACTTTAATTGTTGATCAGTTTAAAAGAAGGGTCTACGCTCCTCCATAATCCCATGTTATCAGAATGTCAATGCATGAGGGGCATGGGAATTTTACTAACTCTAAATTCTCCATGGGGAGCTCCTATCCCTATAAACTACAAGGTCAATACAACAGACTGAAGGAAACAAAGCATTTCTCATCATTCAATGTGAGGAAGTGATATAACCCCGGCTTGCCTTAAGCACACATTGGGTCACAAAGGTACAACTTCATTTGCTGATATCTCAAGTACTGTATGTCCCATTTCAATAGAAGTTCCACCAAATTGCGTAGATCTAGTTCCTCTTTCATAAATGAAAATTAATTTTTTGCTTAAACCCTTCCTTTAATATGTACATTTTACAAATGAATTGAAATGAACTGTATATATCCACTCATCCATTTCCAAAATTTGGTCTTTCACAATCAGCTTCCATAAAAATTCTAAGAATTTCTCTTACAAGATACTGTACACTATAAATTTGTATGACCCCTGTGATTCATAATTTCATAATATAAATTAGCACTTCTATCTAAATTTGGCACCAAAAGCTCAAAACAAATGCAGTTTTTCTAAAACAAAGTAGAAAACAACAGAAAAATTGGATTATAGTAAGGGATATACTACAATATATGTAAAGCGACGTTGCTGGAGTGTAAATGATTTCTTCTCTTCAAGTATTATTCAAAGCTCCTCTTTCAAAACAGAGTTGATTGTTATATTATGTACACATTAATTAATAATAATAACAACAACAAAACAATAATAATAGTGTGTGCTTATATAGTGCTCTTTGATCAACATAAAAGCGCTTTACACATTTCCATCACAATCTTGTCATTCCTAAACATTCTCAAGCACCTGGGGACTATACTAACCGTGCTACCTTTGTGACGCTACTGGTTAAATTTTCTAACATATGTAATATTATTCCTGTTCCTATCTCTTATGCCAAGCACCAAGTGAGAAGGCAACAGGACCCATTTTTCAAGTCTTTGGTATGACCTCACCAGGATTTGAACCCCAGTCTTCCAGCTCAAAGGCAGATGCTCTAACTGCTACACCAATTAGTCAGTTAAATTGTCAATGCTTTGAGTTGGTATAGAGAAAAAAATTAACCGATATTTCAGAATAAGTAAAAGAAGTCAAACCTTCTGACGTAGAGCAAACCGACTCTATTCAAGAAGGTTTTCCTAAATATTACTACAGAATACATGCAGCATTATCATGCTACATCACACATGCTACAGAACCATCCCCCTATTTTATTCTTCACTGAACTGACTTAAATTTTACAATTTTGCTACATCATGCCACAAAGACCAATGGTCCAACAGAACATGGTCTAAATGATGGAAAGCTTTGTGGATTGTATTTAGTGGATTGTACTTAGGAGGCCCACCAATGTCAGTGAACTAGCTGGCCTTCAGTCTAGGGGACTCACACTAGTGGACCCTGCTTGCAATATGCCAACCTTATACCAGCATCCCTGAGGCATTTGCCTAAAACTGTTTAAATCACAAAGAACTTTACTGCAGAGCTTCCACCATCTACAACTAAGGCTGTTGGCTTGAGCTCTCCTCCAATGACAGTTATCCCTCGAGCAAAATGCAGGCCACTCCTTGGTGGGCTCTCGGCAAATGTACCCAATGCATCTCCATCTGGGCTGTATACCTTGACACACTCAAACTGTGCAAGTTTCCCAGGGGCCCTTGCAGTGACAAAGATATTGTCATGTACATCTAAATCCAGACCCCTACATGCTAAGGGTTTACCTGCATGCTCCACATAGATTGATTTCTTACACTTTCCTGTCTGGGGATTAAACACCTGTATCCTACAGTTTCCACAATCTGCAACCACCAGCTGTCCTTTATGGTTTAACTTAATGTACCATGGGTTCCTCAATTGGTCCTTATCGTTACCTGGACCACTAAAACTACGCACAAGCTTCCCATCACCACCAAATACAAAAATGCAACATTTCTTATCATCAGCTACATAAATGGTACCATCTTTACTGACAGCAATACCTGTTGGGGCTTCCAAAACCCCAACCCCAAAAGACTGAGTAGCTATACCCATTTTGCTAAATTTGACCACCTTTTTGCCCTTCAGAGCTGTGACAAAGTAGGCTTGATTATGGTAGGCCAGTGCGTAAGGGTAGAATACTCTGTCTTCTATGGTGAATTTGTTTACCATGCGCCCTTCCTTGTCCACTATAACAATGCCCTCATCACCAAGAACCAAAAAGTTATCACCCACTTTCCTTACATCATGTGGTCCATGGAATGGGGGATATCCCTTCAAATCAACAGTGGATGTTCCCCTAGGTGCCACCAAGATTGGAAGGGGGGAATTTTTCACTTTCTGGTTATAAACCTTAACATTCAAAAGGTATTTTCCAATGCATTTTGGCCTGAATTTTGTGTAAAGTTTCCCATTACTTCTATGTTCAAAAACCTGTATCACTCTTTTCCCTTTGACATTGACCACTTCCGCTGACACAATTTTGCTATCGTGACACCTGACCTGTGCTCCGTGACCATCATTCAAGGTCAATTCAACTTCCACTTCTTGAGAGAGCAATGAGGGTTCCTCAGATACAACGGCAAGCTGACACTCTGATGGGCAGGCTACTTCAGAGGTCATAACTTTGCCAATTCTCTTGGAACCATTTGGTTGAAACCATTCCATGACAGTTCCATCCATGTCCATCCAGATATCACTACTGGTCTTGGGGGCAAACTGGACATCCATTTTTTTCACTTCCTGCAATCTGTTAGTGGCATCTTCAACCATGGGAGGGAGGTTGGTCAAGCTCTGTTGGGGATCATCGGGCTGGTTGTTCAACATTTGACTGACACCCTCTATTTCTTCTATGGTGGCTCTAAGGTAATTTTCTTGGTCTTCTAACAATTGATGTTTTTCTTGAAATGTCGACTCCACCTGATTCCGTAGCATATCGCCTGCTGCTGTTGCTTGTTCAATCAATTTGATAACAAACTGATCAATCACACCTACTGCACTGGTTTTATTGGCAAGGAGCTCCTTTTTCATCTTGTCAATCTCATCTAAACTTTTCTGTGCCTCTTTCTGTTTGATTCTGGCTTGACCAAGGAGTTTCTTCAGTGGCTGGCCCATGTGCTTCATGAAAGTACTGCCATCCAGGCACATATGCCCTGCATGCTCTTGTCGTGCACACTCCTGGCACACTGGCAGTCTGCAATCACGACAGATGCGATCCAGGGTCATCTCTCTGTGGGTGTCACACTTCAGGGTTCCAGACCTTGCTTTAACACCTGCATCCACTGCACTTGCAACTTCATTTAAGTTTCCCAGGTACTCACAGAGGTGGATCAATCTGTAGCAATTTGGTAGTCCATCAACACCTTCCCGTGGGAGAACCTGTTCACTGTTGCATTCAGGACACACGAGCACACCCCTTCTCGCTTCTACCCATCTCCTGATACAGTCTAAGCAGATTACATGACCACATGGAAGACTCTTCGGTTGAATCAAGATTCCGTAGTGAACAGGACATTCTACCATGCTCTCCAGCTCTTCCTGAAGTGACCCAAGGGAACTTTGTCTTTCCATCATTTAAAGAAAATCTGTGGGTGATGAAAAAAATAGCCTGAGTAATTCTTAAGTTACAAACAAATCCTTTATTCTTATTCTTATGTAAAGCCCAAGGGTTGAGATGAGCCTTCTTAAGCTGAAAAACAACTGGTCCCTGGCCCATGGTATATTTAGCTTGAATGGCAAAACAAGAAGTCTCTCCTTACACGCCCAACCCCACCCACCCACCCCCCAATAAAAAAGCAATGGGCTTCATTTATTGACTTTGCTGCAAATGAGAACACAAAATGAGCTGATGCTTTTTATGAATGTTTAACCTAAATTACTGTCAGAAGCAAATCCAGTTCCTTCAAAATTCTCAAATCCCCATACAAGCTCTAAAAGATTTGTACAGTAGGACCACTTGACTGCCAAAATCATATTATTTTGATCCTTGCACTTCCAATGGAATAAACCTGACTTTCCCAATCGAGGTATGGACGTGACTGGCAACAAAACACCAAAATCACATCCTTGCAACTCTCAACCTGTCTCAAACAAGAGCCCAATGGGCACTGTGGTTCCTTGCTGAATGTAATGAAACTGAGCCAACTACAGAATGAACCAGTATTTCTGTAGATGCACAAAATCTGCTCTGTAGACAATGCACATCTTGTGTTCACACATTCAAGCATAAATAAATTGCTCTGAAGAAATTCAGGCACTTCAAGGGATATCAACACAGACAGTATACAGTTACAATTTGTTTTATTCAATTAAGCAATCACAATTCATGCACGCTCAATGGTATCTGATCCAAATGATCAGTAACTTAGTTCTCTTTATAAAACTAACAACCCATAGTAGCATTCAATTAATCAATTCCAATTTCTGCAAGCTCACATGTCCTAATCTAAGGACAAATGTCTGTCTAGTGAACTTTCACAAGTCCTCTGCTTTGTGGGCAGAGAATCTTCTGCAATATTAAAAAGCGGTATTTGATGCAGGTTTTCACAATGGCAGAATTATGGATTAAAATCATAATACTATGATTTCAACTAAAATTGAGATACTTGGCATCTCTGAAAGATGTCCCACATCTTTCAGTAATTGGGTGAATGTGATCTTAATGTGCTGGAAGTTTTGTGCTTATATTTGACTTTAGGAATTCTTGGCAATTTGGTCTGGTGATTTCACCTCTGACATCTGACAAAACTCATATGAGTTTTCTGCTGGATTTAATGCAACACCTCAAATCATAAATCTATTCAAGCTTCCTACACTGAGATATAGAGTTGAAAAGGTTTGTAGAGTTTGACCTCCAGTGAACCCAGATGACCTTTGGTCTCCACCAAAAAAAATATTTTCCCCACCATAAGGCATCCACACACTAAGTATGAAATTAATCCAAGCTTCCTACCTTGAGATATTGTGCTAACAACAAGGTTATCAGTTTTTGACCCTTGGTGACCCCAGATGACCTTTGACCTCCACCAAAAACTGTATGGCACAGCTTCTCACTGTGGCGGATCTATATACCAAGTATGAAATCTATCCAAGATTCTTTAGAACTTTGAGATATTGTGTTAACAAGGTTTTCAGTATTTGACTCTCAGTGACCCCAAATGACCTTTGACCTCCACCAAAAATGACAGGATTTATCTTCTTACCATGAGTCATCCACATACCAAGTATGACATCTATCCAAGCTTCCTACCTTGAGATACTGTGTTAACAACAAGTTTTCAGTGTTTGGCCCCCGGTGACCCCAGATGACCTTTGACCTCCACCACAAGCTACAGCATTCATCTTCTCACCATAATGCATCCACATACAGTACCAAGTATGAAATTTATCCAAGCTTCCTACCTTGAGATATCGTGCAAACAAGGTTTTCGGTCTTTGACCCCTGGTGACCTCACATGACCTTTGACCTCCACCAAAAACAATAGGGCACACCTTCTCACTATGACAGATCCAAATACCAAGTTTCAGTTTAGTCAAACTTTCCCTTGTTGAGATACAGCGTACCGAAGCAAGTGTCACACACACACACACATGCCAAGCTGACTACATAGGTTCCTTTTGCTAATGCAAGGAACCAACAAAATTAAAGCTTGCTGTTCTTCACTGTCTGTTCTTGCACGGAGGGGTGTCTCTTTGGCTGCACTGTTCATTGCCATCACAAAGGAATGTGGGGCATTGTATGTAAGAAACGTTTCATCACCACCGAAAAGTTTGGGCTGAATTTTTGGACCATCCCAAAGATACATACTTTTTCAAAAGCATAACTTTTACAGCAACTGGTAATTCTAATTTTAACTAATTATGAACACATGTGAAAGATGCTGTGACTACAACAAAGATCAGAACGATAATATGCTATGGCCGTAGTTTAAGTTAGCATTTTTTCAGCCAAAATCATTAATGGCTGCTTCCAAATGAGAATTCGGGAAGTTTGCAAATTGAATGAAAACAATGAACTTATTTTATGTCAAACCTTTATCTGAAAGAAGCAAAACAAAAATCTGAACAAGAATCCTTGCAATGATCGTTACAAGCAACAGTCTTACGTTCTGTACTATGTTGTCAGTCATTGTGCATGCATAGACAACAGGTCTTACAGTATTCAACCATCGTATTTCTGTCAGGTACCCTGGTACCTGACGGGTAATAAGCAGTAACTAGTAATTACCCGGTTCTGATTTTAGGAACCGGTGAAAACACTACCTGTAGTCAAAATGTTGGGGCTATACGCTACCTTGGTAGTAATTTTCTACACGTGGTAGTAACTGCATTGATCGGGGTACCCGATGCAAACACACACGGTATTTTTGTATGGATAAGGAGACATACTAATTAATATTATATATTTTATGAACTATTTTGTAGGAATAACCATACAGATATCAAATACACACACACATTTGCTGGCAAATAGTTTACCATTCTACAAGTATGTAGAATCACATAACAGCTTCAAACAGGTGTAAGGTGTTGCTTTTGTACTTCCACTATAGATACCAGTGTGTCTGATATGGTAGGCCTACAATTTGTCCTAGATATTTTGTGCAAACGGTACGGTATCTGTGTAGGCTAGTTTTAATAGCACAAAGACTGTATAGCAGTGGAAATAACTACTGTTCTACCTCCAAATCGATATAATTTGTGTGGAATTCTATGCGCATGTGATGGGATTAATGTCAGGCCGCAACCCCCCGCATGCTCTGATCACAAAAGATATAAACAATGGAGTACAATACGTACTAGTCCATGAGAACTAAGCCTTAGTACCCTAGGCTAAGTACGTACAGTCCGACTATCCATGCGCACTAGTGCCATACTAAACATACTGCAGAACACAGTATACACATATGTATGCACACTCAGGGGTTTCAATCGATCCATATCTCCCAGCTCAAGTTCGATCGATCAATTGTATTTTTATCAACATTTTCTGAGCTGTTTTCGGGTGAAATACGCACAACAGGCATGCTTAAAGGCAATAGGCAGTCACCCCAATCAGAGTTAGGCCTACTATGCCCTGTTACTCTAGTTCATGAATGGCCTATTTTGATCATCATGTGACAATGTTTTTGTTAGTGAATTGTAAAATTCAAGGAGAATTTCTCCTTGCCTTTCTTATTGTTTGTGATAGTTTTGTTCAAGATGTCTTCAGAGGTCCTCGTAATGCAATAAGAGGAGATTTGCAAGAATTTGCTGAGTTTTCAAAGCATGGAAATAATTTGACTTACAGTAGCTATACGCCAATCACAACGCACGTTACATAGGATTTGTCAAATGAGGAGCTGCTCGTACCTATCTACATAGCAAACGTACGTTCTTTTGATTTGATTTACCTTGCGCTGCGTGTTCTCACTTACGAGACAGCGTAGATGGTTGCGCAGGTTATAACCATACGTCAACTGTCTGTGTAACCACGAACGTGCGCAGAGTCCATTTTTTTTATGAATAATTCTGATTAGAAATAATTTTATGCCCCCAGTTGTGCCCAAAAAAGATGTTGAATGTTTTTTCTCATAGAACGACGTGATTGAAAGAAATCAGGGAGGTTCACAGTGAGCGTAAGAGAGTAAAAATAGGCCTAGGCCAAGTTGTAAGCTTCGTCCAGAAAATTGTTGTACCTTGTTAGTATAGTAGGGCCACCGATTTTCCGTGAAAAAAAGAGTCAATTTCCGTTACAGCAATTCCAAATTCCGTGAAAATCCGTGCAAGCAATTTGCCAAATCCGTGACTTTCTGTTTTGAATTGATTAGTGTGTTAGGCCAGTGCAGCCTAACCAGACTAAAATCCAATCACCAGCCTAACGTCTACACATATATGTAATGGACAAAAAACAACCTAAAACGACTTACGATTGTTAGAGTGTGGGTCTCTTGTTCTTCTTACATAGTAAAAGATACGTATAAAATTATATCCAAATGATATGCAGGTACTAAATCCGATAATTATTCCACTATTGAAAGTGTAACTTGTCAGTCAGAACGTTATGGTCGTTCGATCATGAACGTAACAACAGAGCAAAACATGAAACTTGAGTAACGTGCGCAACAGTTTGTTACGTCGCACTCATGCAAAGTATACCATACATACAGTACATGATACAGTATAAACAAGAATCAGCTACAGGCAACAGGATCGCGGGAAAACTTTGCAAGACTGAGCAACATTTGACCTACCGAAGGCTAGTAAATGTGCAACTCGCACCTGGTTCCACATACAGTAAGCATCGGAGGGGGTGAATTTCAAGTTTTCTATCAGATTGTAGCCCGCTAGAGCCATCCAGCGTTGTTACGTACAGACTTTTAAACTTTTTTTTTCATTTTGCCCTCTTGATTGCAGACTTCTTTAGCATTCTGAAAGATTTTTGAAGTTCCGTGATTTTCCGTGAAAAAATTAAAATTCCGCGATTCCGTGACAATTTCCGTGATCGCGGAAAATCGGTGGCCCTAGCATAGCCTATGTATAGTGTATTACATAGAAATCGGAATGGCTGTGACCTAGGCTAGGCCTACTTATTTATGTTGAAAAATACTTCCAGAAGAGTTGTTTTGAGAACAACACTTCATCCACCATTTAAATAATCATAACTGTGAACTTGAAATATTACACACCGCTGATTGTGCAGGCATGGAACCAAGGGGGGGGGGGGGGTTCCCCGACCTCAGCCCCCCCCCTTTTTGCCAAATCAATAACTAATACACAAAAATTAGCATATTGTTAATCTAAGAGAATATTCAAGGGGCTGTCAGCCCCCCCCCCCTTTTCAAAATGTCTGGATCCGCGCCTGTTGTGTAACAGATGAGGCCAGTTTGTACTAGTCCGCAGTCTGCTGACCTAGTATTGGGAAGCTTTGGGGCTTCCCATACTAGGTCAGCAATATACCCATTTCAAAATTGGGCTACCGCAACTTCAAAAATTTTGAATGGTCTCGATCTTTCTCAAATTTACGTATACTCCTACATAATTGACCTCTACGGGGCCTTATATGTTTAAGACTTCATTCTAAGATTTTTTGCACTAAGTGTCCAAAAAAAGACCAAAAATTTTGATTTACACAAACGATCCTGTTTTGTTTTTTTAACATTCTATGAAACTGCTAAATCGTGTAACTAGGACGTTCACACTATTGTGTGCTAAACAGCACGCACTGCTGTTCAATTGTGACATAGTCTATAGCTATAGTTACGTTCAAACACGCGCATACGCGTATATAGCAACAATCACTGCAGCAACGCACGCAGACGATATTACTCTCACAGTAATATGCGGTCAAAATTTTGTGTTGCAATAGCCTAGGCCTAGTTCAGGGAACAAAGTGTACGTGAGAACTAGGCCTAGGTACCCTAGGCTAAGTTTGTACTAGCCTAGGCTAACCGGCAAGATCTAGGACATGATCCATCGGTACCCGGTTCAAATCTCTAAAAAGCGGTATTCTACCGCCCAAATCGGTAGAGTTCTGGTTCTGGTGTGAAACTACAAACAGTCTCTCTGCAAACGGGATATACGGTTGTAGACTGTGTTTACCGGCTAGCAGACTAAAATTAATTTACTTGGGATCTCCTCGAGGATGACAAGTTCAATTTACATAGGCCTAGTTGGTTTTTGAAAGCTTCAAATGAAGGGGCCTCCCTAACAGGTGGAGGTAGACAATTCCACTCAGCCATTGTCCTTGGAATAAAACAAAACCTATAGGCCCTATAGCAGTCCTTTCTTACAGTGGGATGATGAAAGGAGATAGGCCTAGATGATGACTTGCGAGTAGAGATTCCATTACTATCGGGCCAATTTGAGTTGGCAAGTATGTACACGGGCCTTCACTGAGGACTTGGCTAGGCCTAGCCAGTGTGTGTCTTTACTCAATGGGGTGTGCACAAAGTTGCACAGTGAGACGGTCAGACCAAGTAACAAGTAACAGTAACGATTAGGCTATAGTCAATTAGGCTATCTCTAACGTTAGTCTTACTCTTAGTCTTAGGCTTAGCATAACTTGTTAGGCCTAGGCCCTAGGCTATGTCGACTGCCTAACGTTAGAACCCCAATTTTACAGCCTAACGTCTGTGACAGATGAGGGCAAGCTTGAAGACTTACCACACAAAGTAACGGAACAGACTTCCTGGCGAATGAAGGCTATGGCTATTTTCTACTTCAGTCAGACCTACGAGTTCCCGGGGAAGTGGCTCCAGCGATTACTAGCTGTAAGTTGTAACGTGATGCAGAATATGGCTACGTGTTACGGTAGGAATTACACGCGTGAACGGTATACTATTTATAGATGGGGTAATTCCGTTTGTATCACGTGATGAAGTGAGATCGTATAGAAGTTGTTGCAACTCCCTGATCAGAGTTAGGTTGCAAGTCCCTGGGATACGAGGGATAAGAGGGATTTCATGTGACGTCACGAGCAATGGATACCCAGGCACTGAAGGGCAAAACACACACGCAGTCAGGCGCGGATCCAGAAATTTTGAAGGGGGGGGGGGGGGGAACCAAGATGGAAAATATTGTTTGCACCGA
Source organism: Holothuria leucospilota (assembly GCA_029531755.1). Classification (NCBI taxonomy): domain Eukaryota; kingdom Metazoa; phylum Echinodermata; class Holothuroidea; order Aspidochirotida; family Holothuriidae; genus Holothuria; species Holothuria leucospilota. Next base: position 8,900,849 of record CM055977.1, read on the forward strand.
AGGTGCACCACGAGCGCGCCCAGCGCGAGTTCCTACGCGTGGGATCCAGGGAGCGGAGTCCCGGAAGCTCTTGCAATAGTTCATTTTAAGAGCACAGAAATCGGCTCCAGTTCTTATGTCAGTGGGATTTTATACCTTTTCATCAGGGAGATGCTACTCTCTCTCTCTGTTTTCATGTTCCATGGAATTTGCTGTGTATGGCTCAGTATAAGTTACTATATGTACCTGCAGAAGTTCCGGAGAATCTAAGTTATCTGAAAACTTACACGCCAACATTATGAGCCCGTGTAGGTAACTTGAAATGATTTTTGCCATAATGAGTGTTTTATTTTCGTTATACGGTATTCGGGTATAGGACGTCAGATGAAACAATTTCGCGCGAAGCGCGCCGAAAGTTTGAATTTACATTTAAAACCATCGCTATGACTAACGGTGTCAGTTCTCTTATGTGTGTCTATCAATTAGAAGGTGGGTTTGATACTAAGTTTTAGTTCTCATAAGAAGAGGAGGGTGAAAAAATGAATATCAATTGCTTTACATCCTTACAATGCTGGCTCCTCTGAAACCACGTTTATGCGCACGAATAATTGGCATATGGTAGAACCCCACCGATGAGTAATGCGAATACGTCTGGGACCTTATTGATAGTAAAAGGAGCAATTCAAGGCTAAAAGTGCGAAGATCAAGCGAAAATCAAGAAATATTGAGAAGACTTTGCAAAAATCGTGAAAGATTTCAAAATATTTTTGGTTAAAAAGTGATAAAAAAATCCATCACTCAATAAAAACGTACCTCTCTCCGTAAGCGTAAACAATTGCGCGCGAAGCGCACCGAAAATTTTCGGTATAGAGTGCCTCATGGGAGCTCTGCATTGTACACTGAAAAGGGGGACCAACAGGACTCTCACAACCTGACATCCATATGGGAGGAGAGATGATACATCACCTTCTTTATGGATTTCTGAAGGGTATACCCTTCAGAAATCCATGACCGATGGTGCTGGCGGGAGTTGGTGATTGGGGGAACCGCAGATAACTGCTAAACCGTGCCTTTTTAGGCAGTGGGATTTTGTATACGCTATGTACAAGAGTGGGAGAGCCTTTTCTTGTTAGTACATGAGAGTACAATCCCAGGAATGGGGTTACCCTCCCCTTTGAGAAACTTTTGTTAATTTTAGGGGGCCTATATGCAAAACGGAGGTATCTTTGGGTCATTCTAAGGTGATTGCATGTTTAAAAAATGTTCACAATTTAGTGAATTCTAACTTTTGCTCGGGTGAAAAAGGTAGTAAGAGACGGTCAATATATTGTCTTCAAACCTCCTTAAGTCCCAGGAAAAATCATGGGCGTGGATCGATCTCCAAAGGTATGTGTGGTTGGGGGGGGGGGGCGACTTTTCCACATTTGTGAATCGCCGTCCTGGTGGAAGAAGCAGTGGTGGTAGCCAGAATTTGCGTCACGGGGAGGCAATAAGTTTTGTGATCGTCGGCATGGGGGAGGGGTTTAAGGGAAATTTTTCAAGAACTGAATGCCCTCAGATGCGATTTTGTGCAACAAAAGCGTAGGATTTTTAGGTTATTTTTCTTCTAAAAATTTCGTTTTTCTAGGCATAATTGCAGTCTGTTCCATCACTTTTGAAAAAGTGAGGGGGACTTTTTGACGATGTCCCCCTTCCAAAATGTGAGGGGGCTGCGTCCCCCGTCCCCCCGTCCCCCCGTCCCCCCATGATCCACGCCCATGGGAAATTGTACAACCAATTATACCTGCGTGGAGTCCACAGAAACATTCTTGGACTATAATAAAATATTTTCTTTACATTTTAAAAGGATATCCAAGGTTGACAGAGAAGAGTACAGAGCCTCCCGTGAGCTCTGAATTAGTTACAGTATACAAAAGAGGGCCCAACGGGATTCTCACTACCCGACATCCATATGGGAGGAGATATGATATATCACCTTCTTTTGGATTTAGCAAGAGGGATGGTGGACAGGCAAAATTCGTTTCAGAAAAGATTTTCGTCGTTATTGAACGTCGCGGTAAAATGTTCGGAAAATAAGCAACGGCAATTACGTACTTTCAATCTTTCAAATCATGTGCTAGACAAGATTAGTCAAAGATCCCATAATGATGACAGCCCTACAGAGAAGGAGATGTACTTTTTAGAAAAATGTTTGCACTGGAATAATTTCTTTTGCTTCATAGCTTGTCAATGGTATGTGAAATCGGGTGTAAACCCTGTCGCATGCGCGAGAAATTTTGAATAAAATATTAGTCCATCAGTGGCGTAGCCGGTTTTTCTGTCCGGGGGGGGGGGGCAAGAGCACCAAGATTTCCCCCAATTAGTTATCTGCTTCCTAATAACCAGTGTTCTCCGCATGTCTAAATTTTGTCCGGGTGCTTTCCTCTGACCTGGCTGATGTGACCGATCGCCGTCCTGGGGGAGGGGTCTAAGGGGAGGGGGTGTCCCCCTCCCCTTTGGAAAATTTTTGCTCATATGAGGTGGGCTGGATGCAAAATGGTGCCAAATTTGGTGCTAAATGTAAACTGAATACATCACCAAGAATTCCTATTTTTTTAGGAAGCTTTTTTATCTTGCTTGTCTTCAGGTCTTGGTGAATTTTTCTTGAGTCCTACTGGTAGATCAGAATCACAATGGGTGAAGTACAGTAATTAAGTGAACCCTGGTACACTTTTCCCTTCATCAGTTCACCACATTCACCACATTCACCACAATCAGTCCAAATTTTACGAGGACCTGCCCTTGTAGCAGAGTATAGCACTTGACCACTGACCCATTCTAACAAACTGCATATACCACAATGCTGCTGCTTTAATTATCAAGAAACATTGGAAGTTTACAGTAAAAGGACAGAGTCCTTTGTCAGAGGTCCAGAGATCCCATGCTGTATAAAACAGATAGTAAAACATAACTACTACAACTATAAACATGGTGTCATCATTCCATCTCTGGTTGTGCCAGTGTTGCACATACTTTTAAATAAGTGAAGTGTACTGGTTGAGAAATTTAAAATTTTACCAGATCATGCGCAAATTTCACCATATATTCACTTTCAAAATTTCCCCCAAGATTCCCCCCCTGGCTACGCCACTGCAAGTGGAGTTCCACAGGCAGTGGTGTGGATCTGTCTCCAAAGGTGGGGGAGGGGCGGGGATTTTTCACTATTTGCGAATCACCGTCCGGGGGGTCTAAGGGGAGGGGTGTTCCCCTCCCTTTTGAAAAAAAGGAAATTAGAAGGTGTCCTTATGGCAAATGGTGTCATATTTGGGCGCAATTTATCTATTAAAATGTAGTGTCAATTCTTAATCTATGTTATAATACAATTCATCACCATAGGCATAGGAGGCGGGTTAGGGTTATGGCAGACCTTTCCTTCGTCATCCGTGCATGGATACCATCCTGGGGGAGGGTACAAAGGGGAGGGGTCAGCATTTATGTAAGGTGGATGAGGTACAAAATTGGCTATTTTATGCTATTTGTTGCAATCTTTGGTAAAGTTTAGTAAAGCGTTGAATTGATTATATGTTTAGGAACCCTCATTATTTAGTGATATTTTCTATCTTTGCTCAGATGTACTTCAAGGGGATGTTGCCTAAGGGGAGGGGTGACACCCCTATACTCTTTGAAAAACTTTTGTTGTTCTTAAGTTTCTTGGATCTAAAATGGTTCTATCTTTTGTAAAGGTTTTGAAATGACATAGTCAGGTTGAGTTGTATCACATTCCAAAAACATTTTACTTCACAGTGTCGGCCATGGTGTCTATTTCATGGTAGACATTTATGGAATACGGTACCTTTATTTTCCCGACAACCTGGATTTCTTCAAAAGACAATGACTTCCTAGCAGTGTGCAGGCTGAGAGATCATTTTGCGGACAGAGAATCCTTCATTTGATTAGGCCTACTTTCCCAACAATATGTAATAACTTCCCGACCAACAGAATAGTTTGCCCATACAGTTAAATCTGGGAGGAGTTAGGTCTCTGGTTAATATATCCAAAACAACATTTCCACTCTACACTAATTCGCTTTAAGTAGAACGTGATCATAAAATTTCTCGACAATTCCGTAGCCCCAAATAAAAGATTTTTTCCGAAAAAAATAAATGAATTGAAAAAGAAAATGGCGACTATTTCCCGACGGACCGCAAAACTTTTTAGACAGATACCTTCATTTTTTCGGGGTGTACCCCCACATCCCCTCGGTAGTGACGCTCTGGGCAACATTTTGCATGTAGGTCAATATAAAAACAAAAAGTTCTCAATGGAAAAGCCTCTGCAGCCCCTGACTTTAGACACCACACCCTTCCTTTACACACAACAAAAATAAGAACAATTCTAAACACAATGAGAACTTTTTTACCTAAGATCAGTTGAAACTTTGTCAAGATAACACCATTTCTGCATCTAAGCCACCTTAACAAACAAAAATTTCTCAAAGTGCCCCTCCCCCCGGACGGCACCCCCGTCCGCAATGAGTGAAAAAGAAAAGGTTCGTTCAACCAGGGGTAAAGTATCGTAGTTATGCATGTGCGCACTTTACACTGACCTTCTGGGTTTATCTGGGGTAGGATAACGCCATTATCTTCTGTGGATCCCCCAACCCCTCAAAAAAAATCATCAAACCTTGGCGGAAACACTAGCGGTCTGGTGGTACAGGGAGGTACCGTATCCTAACACCTCCCTGGTAAAAGCTTGTATTGATTGAAATGCAGGCTTGAAGCTCTTCACTTTAGTCACAGAAGGGAGCAATTGTAAGAGTAGGCCCGTATCCAAGGAGGTGGTACGAGGGTACAGTAAACTATAGTATGGTGACATTTCTGGAGTTTTGATGATGCTACATATAGCTTACATAAACCATGGAGTTGTTAACAACTCCCTGCACATAAACTCACAAAGCCAGTCGTGTGCCTTGCAAGCTATATGGTACGATCATTTGTAAGTAAATACAGAGAAAGCATCTGCTAATCCGTAGACATGTAAGCGGGGGAGACGGGGGATATTCTACAAGCTGGTGAAACGGGTAATCCATTGTGGTAAATTAGTGCTTCAAAATGATAATTATGCACCTTACAATGGGTTTACAGCCTTAAACTTTCAGGACCATGGAAGCTAATTGGGGTTGTTAACTAAGGACTCTATACCATTTTGTTGTGGATCGTGAACACCAGTGATATTGTCCTTCTCTTTTCGACTATTGCTCAGAGGGTAATGAGGCCGGGATGATTTTATAGTTCTTAATCCTGCTCCCGGCACGGCCATTTAACATCAACACTTGCGGATTAAAATGTATCGCTATGCAGTCTTAAGCCGCTTTCCCCAGGCGCGTAGCCAGACCGTTCGGTCGGGGGAGGAGGTAAATTACAATTATCTTCCCGTTGTCATGGTTTTCAAATTAATTGTGGAGGTGGCGCCTCCTTACCAGTGCTTTGGGTCCGGGTCACCGTTCCGTGGTGGCCAAGAGAAGCCTCGGAAGCTCTGGAGTAGTAGCAAATTGTATGCATTAGAATGACACGTTTAATATTCAAATGGCCTTATCATTATACGAACTTAACAAGTCCCGATAATCACAATTTAACCATGTTTTATAATAACCTAACTCGGACGAGACTTGTCGGTGGGGAGGTGGCGGAAGATCCCGGAGTTTTCCCAAGGGGGTTCATGACTTTCCTCAAAGGTTCCTTTAAGACATTATCTAAGAAGATCGCCACCACCAGTTGGCGCGTAGCGTACCAAGAAATTTCTTTAGCCCAAATGCCACCCAGATTATAGGAAATGACACATACCAGGCGTTGTTGCTGAAATTACTGAAAATTTAATTTTTATTTTAAGATCTTAGAAGGATTTTTGCGACAAGGGGAAACACTAGGGGTCCCCTGAAGAATTAAACTCTAAGTGTACTGATATAAAATTTATTACTTTCTATCTAAACTAGGAAGTTAAAATATGGGTGGGGTTTCTATGAGCGTCCGGAAGGGGAAAGGGGGGGGCACTTGTCCCCCTGGAAAATCAAAAACTTGAAAAATAATTGAAGAAAAAGTAACGTCAACATTTTTTTATGATATCGCTAGAAAATTTCCAGAACATGAGCTTTCAAAATAGAAAATGATTAAATACAACTCACAAGGCCTGGGAAGTGCATTTTCAAACTGTGGTGGCGCTACGCTTAGATCGTTTGCCCACAGGTTTCGCCCCCTGGAAAATTCCTGGCCACACCCCTGTAAAAGGCGCCAATATTTAGCATTTAAAAGGATGGTCTAAGCTAGAATCAGGTTTGGATATATTAGAGGCTTTCTTTTTCTTAACAATCTGGTTAAATTTCCATTGAAATCCGATGTGTGGTTCTCAAGATATCAGCAGATAAAGTTGTCACATTTTCAACACAAAGTGAACTTGAAGCAAGCACATATGATGTCATACCCTCACATTAATGAGCAGTCTTTTGTTTTTCTTTAAATTTTATCACCAATTTTCTCCTCAACAATCAAATGTTATGGGGATGGGATTGCATGAGAGGAATGGGAAAATTACAAACTTCACAATCCTTATGGGGAGGTCCTATTCCTATTAATTTCAAAGTCAACACAACAGACTGAAAAAACAAAGGAAACAAAGCATTCCTTATTAATGTGAGGAAGTGATATCAGGGGGCTGCCTAGTAAGATAACTCCCACTTGCCTCAAGCTCACGTTGGGTCTCAAAATGTAGTAACTTCTTTTGCTGATATCTCGAGTAATACATGTCCGATTTGAATGAAAGTTTCACCAAAATGCAAAGATTTAGTTCTTCTTTCACATATGAGAAGTAAATTTTTGCTTAAAGCCTTCTTTTAAGCTCTTTTTTGGGAGTAAAAATTTCCCCTGATTTGATCAATTAAAAGCTTTGCCCCCCCCCCAAAAAAAAAGTTTTTCTGGGACGCCCATGGGAGCTAGTGTATGTGTTAAGGTATGGACTTACCTTGTGACCCAACGAGTCTGAACGAAGTATGTAACTTCAAGTGCAATTGGATGCGCACTAAACATACTCACTTTAGAGGTCACAATTTGATCATTTTTATTTATAGGCCCTAATACTTGAACCTAACCGTGGACTATCGGTCGGTCGATTTGAAGGTTCACGGGATAGGGTGAGTGTAGGTGGGGATGATGGATTATGGCAGGGGGTTGCACGGGACTTTGTAACAATTGATCCATTCAAGTTTTCATATAAGAAGCAATACTGAGTCAAAAACACCGAAAAAAACCCACTTTTTAAGAGAGCTGAACTATCAAAGCATTGTTTTTTTTTTCAATTCATTAAAATTCACTTTTATTGTCTCTGGTCTCCTTTCCTTCCATATTCTTTTTTGCTTTATTTTTCAATTATTTTATTCATTTTTCTCCTAGAGGAGATAGATTCAGTACTCCCTGGATCCGCACCTGAAAGGATGGGTGATTGTAGGCGAGGGATGTATAAGGCTTTGAAAAATCCTGCTCAAACTTTCCAGTAAAAAAGAAGTAAAGATAGCTTACAATTACGCACGGTCAATTAGTACAAAGCCCGCCGAAAAGCTTTTTGGTATTATGACTTTGCAAAAGTTTATCCATAATATTCAAAGTCACTCTTAATTTATATTTACTTGCCAATTTGTCCAGACCCACTCATTGGGGTTCTGACATCAAACCACATTCCGTGGCAACGCAACTAGCACTTTTCCACCACCCGATTCTCATAGCCTGCAGTTAAAATTGATAACGGTTTAAGAACCATTATCAGTTTAACTTTGCACAGATTGTGTGTGTAAAAAAATTCTTCACCGGGACAGTGATTTGTAGTGTCCCTTATTGATAGTGATGAAAAATTAAGATCACAACGGTGGTGGCCTCTCTTCCCTCTCCCACACTCCCAGCCTCGCTGTATTATTTGTGTCTTCCTCCTTTCCGTCCTTATCTTTCTCTCCTATAAACTCTACCTGCCTCCGCCCTGGACCGTCCGAGCCTTCACACGCCCTCTTCCTTTTCCTAATTCCTCCATCCTTTCCTCTTTCCCATACAAATTCTGTCTGGCTTTATCCTTCGTGCCGGCCTTCTCGGTCCTTCTCATGCCCCTCCTCCTTCCATCTTTCCCACATTTCCTAGCCCTGTCTGTCTCAGTACTCTTACCATCGATATTTGAACCAGTCTTCTACTTTATCCAGCCCATTTCCTTCTCTCCATCCCCCATCGACAATAATCCCCATTCTTATTACTTCTTTTTCCTTCGTTGTTTCTCTCCTTTTATTTTCCATTTTTCCTTTCTTCTCCTTTTCTCCAGATTTCCCTTCTCCCTCTCTTTCTTTAGTTTTCTTTTTATTTGCATTTTTCCCGTCGTCCCGATTTTACTTCGACTTTTTGTCGGGGGACTTTTCCCCTGCCCTCCCCCCTTTGGCTACGCTACTGGCTTTCCCAAAGGCTGATCTCGGGGTCGAACCCTTGCTCTGTACCATGCCCAATGTCTGGATAGCTGAAACGAGAAAAGAATCAGGCACTTCTGATTTGCATAACCAGACACCGCATCAGTATATGAACAGAGAACTGCCAAAAAGCAATGTAAGACACCAGAAAAATTTCCAGATGGTTTCATCGGAAGACGATCTAAGGAACTTCACGACAAAGCAGTACACTCAAACAACAAGCCACCTCTACCCTTCAATATCGTATTGTTTGTTTTATTTTTCCAAAATACATTTTAATTTTGTCAAGGACTAAATAAGAATACAGGGACGGGCCCCAAGTGGGAGCAGTGGCCATGGCACTCGTCGGGGACGACTGCTCTACCCGGTCGGAAGCATCAAAGTGGGGTATAATGAAGTACGTAATTCGGAAGATTTCCCTGAGTTTGCCCTGAAACAGACAAATTTTTCAATGAATAGTCCAAATTTTCCAGTGACGGATATTTTGTTCTACAAAATCACAGTTTCTAATTTTCTTCAATATTAAACAAAAATTTTAAAAGTTTCTTTGTGAGACACATTCAAAAATTTTCCTCAAGGAAAACCCTAAATTTTTAGAGCGCCAAACACTTAGGACTTGTCGTTCGCCCGGCAACCCCCAGCCTCTGTTTCGGGTTTCAGGTTGCTGTCCCCTTCTAGTAAATCTTGCCGCCCGACCCCTGATAAACATCTTGGTTTTCCTGATAATTTTCTTGCAATAATTACAAAAATTTCGAACATAAACATACTAGAAAAACGATGACCCTGCTAGCACCATTTGTACTTTAGTAGCCTAGATTCTGACAAAAAAAATCTTTGAAATGAGAGGGAAACACCCCTGCTACAGAACGGAAATTAATCACCACAGAAATAGGTCAGTCAGAAGGCTCCCCAAGGTTTAATCAACTATTCATTGTCTATATTAAAAAACAAACGATACGGCAGTTTAAAACTTCTCCTAGCCAAGTTCAAAAATTGAAAATTCCGTAAAAACTTGACTTTTGTCCCTTCCCAGATGTATTGTCCTGTGCACTATTTCTGTTGTATTTAATCTAGATGAACACTGACTGATCAGACACAGAAAAAGCTTTGAATATGGCATTTTATATCAATGTTCACATTTGCCGGCCGGCCACGCCGTATGACCGACTACAGAAGTGACCATGCATAACAGTTAGCGACTTTCCTGATCACCACTGGCTTTTTACCAAATACACTTTTTCTGATAAACCCCTTTTTCAAAAAGTGAACATTTCGAACACAAAAGATCACCAAATGAAGAATGTTTTGAAGCGGCTTGCAAACAAGGCCTGGGAAATGCTGTTTCCGGCATTCTCGGTGGCATTTCGGCAAACCTAGCTCCCTATAATGCTGTTCTTCTATCGTTCTTTCCATATTGATATTTAAACCGTGCGATTTCCCTTTTAATTTGCCTCTTACGGGTTTCTGTTGTAGCATAGTCCTTGTTGTGGTAGGCCAAGTTTTTTTGTTTGATCAGGGAGCTGTCCAAATAACATCTTCAAATCCTTTGATAACCATGGTTTGTTGTTCTGGAACACTCTGCGTATTTTGGTTGGTTCAATGGACTCAACACAAAAGTGAATATATTCACTGACGGTCGTAACCTTCTTATTGATGTCATCACTGGCTTTCAATAGCTCTACTATTGTTCGTATTTTATACTTTTATTGCGTTTTATTCTGTTTGCTTTTGTGATTCTATATTCGTGTTTCTTTGTATGTAAGTGTATTTTTGTACTTCTTACCGTATTTTTATTGCGTTTTTAACGTTTTGTGTGTTTTGCTGCCCGGCGACAAATTTCCACGTCATCGTGGACGAAATAAATTTATATTATCTTTTCCTATCTATAACGCTATGCTGATCCATTTTCATAAAATCGAACATACCCATTGAAAATTCTGCATAGGTTTGACAAGTACTGAGTACAGAATGGAACATGGATGCGGGAACCATTTAAGACTGTATGCGTCCATATCCCCACCATGACTCTCAGATGCAGATTGACGGTACAGTTAAAAAGAACCGTCATTAAACCCCCGGCAATCCTTCGTTCAGTAAAATTTACAAACTTTTCAAGCAGAGATCTTGAGAACTTTTGAATGTCACTTTGCAGTAAATGTTTGTAACATTCAACTATAAGTGATTACATTTTACAACGTTTACTGTGAAGTGACATTTCAAAATTCAGATTTACGCGGAGCTTGGGTGATGATCCCATTTACGTCATTATTTCAGAGTGTCATGGCAAAATGACCTCATAACGTAAATAAATCAACGTTATCTTTGACATCTAAAACGTCATTAGAATTGAGAGTTAGTTGCGAAACTTGCCTTTGAAATTTGATAACCATCATGGGAAATTAGGGAGCATTTCACTGTCTCTAAATGACGGCTAAAAATTTGAATGTTTCAAAGAACAAATTATTTATGAGCTACAAAATCAAAGTCCTCTCATATGAACCTTATGACTCAGTGGCGTAGCTAGAGGGGGGCAGGGGGCGGTCGCCCCCCCCACAAAGCCTCCGAAGGCCTCTGTCGGAAATAAGTGAGAACAATTCATTTGAAACACTTACAACACTTCTTATGTTTGTAAGCAGAATAACACATCGATATGTCAACGTGAAAATCAACAGTCGGTCTCAAAATTGCCCGGAAAGCAAAAAAAAAAAAAAAAAAAAAGGTTCTCAGAATTTCGAATCGTACAACTATCAAGATAACAATCTGTCGGAACTTTTTTGCTTTTGCCCCCCCCCCCCCACGAAAAATACCTAGCTACGCCACTGTTATGACTTGAATTAAAATTAGCAACCTAACTTATCATGTTGAATTGCCATTATTCATTCTGTGCACACAAATAAAATCATGGTTTCAAAGTAGGCCTAAACTAAAATTTTCTTTACCACCAAGACAAACATTTAATGCAAGGCTTTAAAATGGACCTCGAATCTAGAATTACATTTTGCCACAAGATGCAGTGGCTTTCGAAAAAAAAGCAAAGCAAACACGGTTATTTGAGTCAGTGCAAGAATGACTTCACAAATTATTTCGCAAGCCACCATTTTCAATTGAGTGAATAAGCTTCAACATTTTATCTCTTAGCCCAGAAATGTCGTGTGATGATGAGTTTAACTATTTGGATTCATTTTTCAAGCTTTGTAACATATATTTTTGAAATTTCCTTTTAAGAGGACATGACCCTCTAGTCAGGTGCTGAGTTGGTAAATCTGTTACCGTGACGACAACCCTCAGATTGATAGATGCCTTTTGCAGTCTTATACAGGAAAGAAAACCACTGGCGTGGCCAAGGGGGCGTGGGAGCGACAGTCCCCATGAAAGCCTGTCGCTCCCTCAGTCGCCCCCGATGGGATTTTGAGTGTCCAAAAAAAATTACAGGTGCGAAAGATATATCAGTGGTCTGAATGGTCTCGAACTCCCATCAGTGGCGATGGCACGGGGGCATTGGGGAACGTGCCCCAATCGATTTCTGAAAAAAATTCTGAAAATTTGAAAATGACCCCAAAAGCTGGCTATAAGATATAGATTTCTGTTGGGTAGTGTGAGGTGTGTTTTCGATGAAGTGATGGATCTGGTTTAATCATTCTCTGTCACGAATGGTTCTCAAACTATCACAATTTTCCTGGTTGCAAAAGTTGTATCTCGATACCGTATTCTTTATTCTGAAATATCGAAATTTATAAATGCACAGTTCGAATAAGAAAAGGCAAATAAGAGGAAAGAAAATAATATTCGGCCTTTATATGTTTCTCTCAAAGGGCATATGGTCCCCCATGATTTTGTAAGCTCATTTCAACTGGCCTGCCTAGCTCCCCCTCAGGCTCACTACCACTGGATTACATACGTCAAAATATATGACCCGTCGATTTGACTACAGTGAGCATGTGAGTATGGTGGGGGGGTGGGTAGGTGGGTGGTGTGGGAGTTATTGGATTATGGTACGGTTTACACACAGGGATGTAGCAGAGGGATTGGTAATGGTTTGTAGGAGCTGAAATTCAAGGTGGGTTTGATGCCAGAGAATTCGAACTGCCGTAGTCCGTACAGGTCAGTCTACAGACTTCAGTTTAACCAAGATGTAGCCGGACACATTACTTCTAGCCCACCCCTTTTGCTTGCAAAACTGATGTGTTGTCAGGTTGCATGTACAATAGAACCTTTTCTAATTAGCAATTACAAAGGATTATGGGATAGAGTTTTGGTATGGGTCGTTTTGTCAATGGCATTTTACTGTGGACAAAAACGACGCACACCAAAACTATATCCCACAATCCTTTGTAATTCCTATTTGGAAAAGGGTCTACTGGTTTGTCGGCAAATTTGTACCCCAAATGTGCCCTCTTTACAAGCGTTCGGCACTAGTCACTCTTATAGCAGCGGAAACGGTTGCAGAAACGAGGCACATTCGAAAGGAAGATGCACTCACGTAAAGAGTACCAAAGGTACATCTGCGGGTGCAGGGCCCGTTGGATCCGGAACATTTACAAAAAGGCGTCAATATATTCTGATTCAAATTTAATGAGCAGCCCAGAACGCAAGACAACTTTAATAGTTTGCAACAATTTTTAGTAGAAAATATTAAGTAAAAAGATTGATCGTTTAAAAATGACAACCACCCTACCTCCAGCCAAAGCTTTTCCGCCTACACCGGTTTTCCCAACAGACCTATTCATCGATTCCTGCCTTTCCACCAGTACGAATTAAGGAAGGAAACAAAAGCAGTACCATGCTCGGCATACTTACAGTAACACCCATAGGTGGGATTGCGAGGGAGGGCAAGCGGGAAACTTACCCCCACAAACATTTTTCCAGACCTTAAAAACTAAAATAATTTTAAAGAATGAACGAAAGGAAGCGGGACCAGAGAAATTGGAAACATTAATTTCAAACATCAAACAATGCCAGAATTTTTTTCTTCGGCGCGCTTCGCGCGCACCCGCAATGAGTACTATATAACTAATGCAGTAGAGGAACTCAAAGGTGGGGAGGCAAGGGGCAATTTTTATTTGGAAGTTTGTTAGGTACCTTCATTAAAATTTCTTCCAAACAATGGACGTTGGCTACATGAAGCCCTGAAATAAGAGTTACTCAGATTACCAAATGTACGCCATTACCCCACCATGCATGGTACTTGTATGCACAATTTAGAAACCTATCTGTGTACCTGTGTATAAGGGAATCGCGATTCAATAAATTTTTCGGCATGCTTGAGTGAGCTCAATGGAAGTATGTGTCTCGTTAATACTGCTGTCCGTAGCAGAACTTTTGTGGAATTGCCTAGTTATTACTTCCTAGTAGGACCAGTGCTTGAGTAAAATTACCTTCTCGAACCCTTGCAACATTTCCTTCTGTTCACTTTCCCATCAACTTCCACAGTGGCGCCGCCAGGCTTTGGTGATTGGGGGGGGGGGGGCACAACAGATGATGTCGTAATGGCACTTCAGTTAACCTCCTAAGTCAGCGCAAAATACTTTTTTTTCGTGTGCTCCCTGCTTTCGTATACACAGTAGGGATCCTTCCTTTGTCAAGTGTCACTGCACTAAGGTGCCGTCCTGGGGGAGGGGTCTAAGGGGAGGGGTGTCCCCCTCCCCTTTGAGAAATTTTTGTTTATTTAAAGTTGCTTAGATGCAAAATGGTGCTATCTTTATGATATTTTTGGAGCTGATCTCATACCTGTATGGCTGTAAAATGTCCATAGTTTAGTGAATTCTAATTTTTCCGACTGGCTGGATGTTTGTTTCCAACTGAGTGGCGACGCTTAAATATTCCCTTTTTTTCGCGCCCTGCGTTTTGAATACAACAGTGAGGATCTTTCCTTTGTCACTACATAAAGGTGCCGTCCTGGGGGAGGGGTCTAAGGGGAGGGGGTGTCCCCCTCCCCTTTGAGAAATTTTTGCTTATTTAAGGTTGCTTAGATGCAAAATGGTGCTATCTTTTGGAATATTTTTGGAGCTGATCATAAATAGCTTGTAAAAGTGTCTATAATCTAGTGAATTCTAATTTTTGGTTAGGTGAAAAAGGAGAGCATGTTGTCTAAGAGAAGAATACGTTGCCAACAAACCTCCTGAAGACTCCTTTTTGGCTACTTTACCGCCTTCTAATGGCAAAGTTTTTACCCAAAAATACGTGCGTGGAGTCCACAGAAACAATGTTGGACTATAACGAAATTTTTCCTCCCCTTCATTGTGCATTGTAAAAAGGCATATATATATAATATATATATAATATAGATATAATGCTTAATATAGAGTAGAGCACTTTACAACTATCGTATTTTTACTAATTTTGAACGGAAATCCAGATGAACAGCTTCCAGCAATGGGGAACGGGCGGGAGGGAGACTATTGGTGCAGGAAGGTGATATTAGACCTCCCTGAAAGGTATAGCAAAAGGGGTGAAGGACTAACAAAGGCGTTTTTCAGAATGCTTTTTCGTCGTAAGTGTATTAAAGATCACTATCTATCAAGGGCGTAGCCAGAAATTTGTCAAGGGGTTCGAAGCCCATAGACAGGCTCTGAGCGCTTTGCGCCACCATGGGTTGGCGCAAAGCGCAAGAAAATTTTGGCCCAAAGTGCCTCTCAGATCATTGGAAATGGCACTTCCCAAGCCTATTTTACCGCATATAATTAGGGGAAACCCTAGCAATATCCTAAAGAAAAACATTAAAAAATACCAAAAATATACTCAAGGGGGCGGCTGCCCCCTTCACCCCCTTGGCTACGTGTCTGCCCTCTATACCGATAATGGCTGCGCGCAAAGCGCTCGGTAAATTTTTTGGAAAATATATAACGGCAAATACGTAATTTCAACTTTCCAAATCATGCTACAACAACTTAAATTGAAAGATCGCATATTGATGCTAGGCCCCTACAGATGTTGTGATTATATTTCCATGTATTATTATGTTAATAATGGTCATGAGATGGAGTGCAAACCGTAAAGCATGCGCGCAAAGCGCGCGAAATTTTTCATTAAATGAGATTTCCATGACAAAACCTGCATTCAGAATCTGCATCGAGACACTTTCAATTGTCCAACAAACCTACATGCCACTCAAAAAGCCAGTCTTTTACCTGTTAATTCGTGAACAGCTTTCAACTTTTGCTGCTGTGCTTCTCCGGGAGTTGCTATCAGAATATTTTGATAATAAGAACACAATGGTAAGGTTTTAAGCGCGCGGAGCGCGCGGAATTTTTGATAGTTTGCGGAAGGATTTGCGAAAATTTTGATAGTTTGAGAAACATTTGTGATAGAAAATGATTAAATAGATCTATCATTCGGCTGAAGCACACCTCACCCTACCCCCTACAGAAATCTATAGCTTAATCGCCTTTTGGGATCATTTTAAAATTTTCAAAAAATTTCATTGGGGGGCACGCGCCCCCCATGCCCCCCCTGCCGGCGCCACTGAACTTCCACCATTTTTATACAATTGACCAAAGGATATTATCTGAAATTTGTAACTACGATAAGAAAAGTATAGGCCCATCCCGTTAGCATTTCAAGTTATAACAGGGGACGCGGGATTTTCTCTATAGAAATGGTTTAGAATGGCCACAAAAGCCATCAAATTTAAAAAAAAATTCTGGGGATGGACCCTCAGTCCATACGGCTTCGATCGCGCCTTCGGCACTAGCAGTTAAACGCTTCGCTGGACACACCTTACGAAGGTACAGCCTCCAATAAAAATCGCTTCGCTAGCATTTTTTTTACTGTGGACGCCCATGGAGTCTCTGTAGTTAGTTAGATAAGATTTAACGACACACCAACACGAATGTGTTATATAGTGTCAACTAGATAAAGACAATTCAAGTTCGGTTTCAAATATTGTTCAAATACAGTGCAAGTCCTCCCCTTTAGTCGCCTCTTACGACAGGCGGGGAATACCGTGGGCATATTCTACAACCCCCAGCCCACAGGGGGCTCTGTAAGAACTACCCATCACAACACTTCATTTATTTTGAAAAGTATTGTACACCATCACCCTCAGCCTTTCAATGCCTTTCAAAATCATGCTTTAACCTGTATTTTCGACACTATCTTATTTCTCACAGTAGTGACAGTAATGAAAAACTTAAGGGGTCCCTTGTCCCAGACCATGGACAAAAATGAAACATAAAAGAGAGAATAGCCTGGCTGGGGAAGTAGGAGAGCCTTTAATGTAATGGATAATATTGCATTCAAATATAAAGAAAAACAGTAGACTACAATGAAATGATGTTTTCTTCGGTGCGCTACCGGCACATCCGTTTTAAATTACTTCCTATAGAACATCTTGCATGCTCTATATTTGTAAAAACTCTTCTATTATCATAATAACTACACACAAACCAAACCCCCTTCATCATAAAATGACCTGTAATTCTGATTAAGACTATTATTAAATGGTCAAAATGTGATACTTCTGATCTGTTTTAGTACACATCCCATGAGTTGTAAGATAGCCAAATGCTTCATTCTAGTGGCTTTAATTCTTTAAATACCTCAGGGCTTCCGGGCGTTGAAACTGGACCACTACCAGGACGTTGTCCCTGGATCCTACCACGGCTCGATGGCGGGCGGACCCTGGACCACACGCCTTCAAAGGAGCGCTGTCGCGGCGCCTTCGGCGGCGCCATTTAGTATTCCGACCTGGTTTGCTCCCCCCACTTTCACACACCAAATCCCGCACCAGATAACACCACATGAGTGACATGACCAATACTAGAAGAACAATCGGACACTGCAATTCGGACCCATGGCCTATATCATAACACACAACAAAATTGTAAAAAGGCAGTGTAAAAATTGATCATTATTTTTGGTCTTAGTGTACACTTGCCCATAGGTGGACTCGGACTCAGAGCTTGTGACTCGGTCTTGGTCTCGAATGCCAGTGACTCGGTCTCGGACTCGGACTCGGACTCGGAAGGTGAGGACTCGACCACAGCACTGTTGTGTCATACAGCATATATCACACAATCTATCAGGTGTATTGCTTAATAATTGGCTTAGAAATGTTTCATGTAGAAAAAAGAGGATCAAACGTACAACAAACAAACTATATGTAATAAGCGCCCCCTGTAGGCTGGGGGTTGTAGAATATGCCCACGGTATTTCCTGCCTGTCGTAAGAGGCGACTAAAGGGAAGGACTTGCACCGTATGTAAACTTTGCTTGACACTATATAACACATTTGTGTTGGTGTGTCGTTAAATTTCATCTAACTAATTATATGTAATAAGCATTACATGGGCTTGCACTAATTACTTTTGTTCATAAATTGCAAAGGGTGGCACCAGGATCTGCCCAACTGAGGGGAGAAGAAGCTAAACTCCCCAACAGCGGGGAGGGGCAGCAACCTGACGCCCTAATAAAGGTGTGGGCCCTTGCTTGATGAAAAAATCGGCACACGAAGCTCGCGGAAAACTTTACAAGTTTTTTTGGGGTGGGAGGGGGGAGAAAATTTGAAAAATTTTGGTAATTACTGAGAAAATTTTGAACATTTAAGAGGGTTTTTATTGACAAAATTTTTAAAACTGGGATTTAAATTGAAACAAATTGATACTTTGGGCTTTAACTGAAGGATCTGCCATCCTTGAGCAATGGAGTAGGGAAAACAAGCCAGTGAGCAACTGGGCCGTAAAACTCCATCTAACTAACTAACTAACTAACTAACTAACTAACTAACTAACTAACTAACTAACTAACTAACTAACTAACTAACTAACTAACTAACTAACTAACTAACTAACTAACTAACTAACTAACTAACTAACTAACTAACTAACTAACTAACTAACTAACTAACTAACTAACTAACTAACTAACTAACTAACTAACTAACTAACTAACTAACTAACTAACTAACTAACTAACTAACTAACTAACTAACTAACTAACTAACTAACTAACTAACTAACTAACTAACTAACTAACTAACTAACTACCGGTAACTGACTAACTGACTAACTAACTAACTAACTGCCATCCTTGAGAGCAAATTCAAGTAAATCGTTGGGGAAACTGATTGCCGTCGAGGATAATGTTTTATCGCACCCGTCAAGGCTCCCTGACGAAAGTGGAAACATTCCGGGGAGGCCATGGCCCCCACTGTCCCCACCTGGCGCTACCCCTGACTAATGGACTTATCGAACTACAGCGTTTTTGTACTACATTTCCATGTGGGACAGTAAGCAGCTCCTTTCTGGCACTCAACTAAGAATAATAGATCAAATTTGAACAATCAAAACAATTACTATTTATTGCATGCAATTTTCCAGTGCTGATACTAAGATTAGTTTGGAGTTTGCGATTCAGGATCGAATCAACGCCCTAGATAAACAAGCCTCATTCTTTGTGGAAGAGTATACCTTGCTATCCCAGTTAGGCTACCCCCATGATCCATCAGTCTTAGCAACAGACTATTTTTTATTGGAAACCGGGACAAGGGCCACTGGGATGGCATAGTCCAAACCGGGGTAGTCCCGGTCAATCCCGGTCAGGGGCGTCAATCCGTATTCAAATGTGTGTGTGTGGGGGGGGGGGACGGGGGACATACATGACTTAGCACAAACCAATGCCTTTGGTTTTGAAGAGGGGGCGTCTTCCTATAGGCCCTTTCCGCCCCCCCCCCCCCTTATGATGACTGACGTTGTCCTGTTTTAATAAGAATTTTCATTTCAAAGTTAACATGACCATCATAGATGATCTGCCAGGTGAAATGTACGGAGTCCACGGAATTACTTTAAGATGTTATTTTCATCATGTCCCAAAATAGCTGAAACAACGCTTCGCAGCGTGCATCATTGTCGGAGATCATGGACCCGACCAGGCCCGTTGATAGGGTGATATATTTGGGGGTGTGAAGGTCCCAAATTCCGACCAGCTGGATGCTTTTTCCAACTGAGTCGAGGAGTTTAAATTGCACTTTGTTATGCGTTCTGCGTTTTGTATACAGCAGTGTGGATCCTTCCTTTGTCACCACATAAATGTATCGTCCTGGGGGAGGGGTCTAAGGGGGGAGGCCTCCCCTTTGAGAAAATTTTGTTAATTTAAGGCTGCTTAGGTGCAAAACGGTGCTATCTTTGGGATATTTTTGGAGCTGATCGTACATGGCTGGAAAATGTCCATAATTTAGTGAATTCTAATTTTTCCGACTGGCTGGATGTTTTTACTAACTGCAGTGGCGGCGCGTAAATTGCACCTTTTTTATTCACCCAGCGTAGCAGTGGGGATCCTTCCTTTGTCACTATATAAAGGTGTCATCCTGGGGGAGGGGGCATAGCCCTCCCCTTTGAGAAATTTTTGTTAATTTAGGGTTGCTTAGATGCAAAATGGTGCTGTCTTTGGGATATTTTAGAGCTGATCATAGTATAGCAAAGGTGTGAAGGATTAGCAAGGGCGTTTTCAGAATGCTTTGTAGTCGTAAGTGTATTAACAATCACCCATCTGCATGTGCGGATCCAGAAATTTTGAGGGGGGGGGGGCCAAGATAGAAAATCTCATGTGCACCGAAGGCGCACCACGAGCGCGAAGCGCGAATTCCTACTCGTGGTGTCCAGGGTCCCTAACGCAGCATTGCATTTTAAGAGCACAGAAATCGGCCCCAGTTCTTATGTAAGTGAGATTTTATACCTTTTCATGTTGCATGGAATTTGATGTGTACGGTATGGCTCAGTATAAGTTACTTTATGTACCTGCAGAAGTTCCGGAGAATCTAAGTTATCTTCAAACTTACACGCCAACATTATGAGCCCATGTAGGTAACTTGAAATGATTTTTACCATAAAGAGTGTTTTACTTTCGTTATGCGGTATTCGGGTATAGGACGTCGGATGAAACAATTACGCGCGAAAATTTGAATTTACATTTAAAACCATTGCTATTACAAACGGTGTCAATTCCTTTTATGTGTGTCTATCAATTAAAAGGTGGGTTCGATACTAAGTTTTCAGTTCTCATAAGAAGAGGAGGGTGAAAAAATGAATATCAGTTGCTTTACATCCTTACAGTGCTGGCTCCTCTGAGATCACGTTTATGCACACGAATAATTGGCTTATGGTAGAACCCCACCGATGAGTAATGCGAATACTTTTGGGACCTTATTGATCGTAAAAGGAGCAATTCAAGGCTAAAAAGTGCGCAGATCAAGCGAAAATCAAGAAATATCGAGAAGACTTTGCAAAAATCGTGAAAGATTTCAAATGATTTTTGGTAAAAAGTGATAAAAATAAATCCATCACTCAATAAAAACGTACCTCTCTTCGTAAGCGTAAACAATTGCGCGCGAAGCGCGCCGAAAATTTTCGGTATAGAACCTCCCAGGAGCTCTGCATTAATTGTACACTGAAAAGGGGGACCAACAGGACTCTCACAACCTTACATCCATGTGGGAGCAGCTATGATATGTCACCTTGTCTTTTTAGGTATAGCAAGAGAGATGGTGGACAGGCAAAATTCGTTTCAGAAAAGATTTTCGTCGTTATTGAACGTCGCGGTAAAATGTTTGGAAAATAAGCAACGGCAATTACGTACTTTCAATCCTTCAAACCATGTGCTAGACTAGATTAGTCAAAGATCCCGTAATGATGAGAGCCCTACAGAGAAGGAGATGTACTTTTTAGAAAAGTGTTTGCATTGGAATAATTTCTTTCGTCATAGCTTTGTCAATGGTATATGAAATCTGCTGTAAACCCTGTCGTATGCAGGCGAAGCGCGCCGAAATTTTGAATAAAATATTAGTCCATGACAAAACCTGCATTCAGAACCTGCATCGGACACTGTCACTTTTCCACCAACCTATGCTATTCAGAAACGAATCTTCCGACTGAGAATTCTTAAAAAGCACTTTTGTTCCTTTGTTCCCCGTGAGTAGTTACCGAAAGCTATTGATAATAAGGACAACTCTGACACAAGGCTTGACGCTAGCGGAGCGTGCGAAAATTTGGAATTTGTCAAGAATTTCCAAAACTTGTGATAGTTTGAGAACAGTTTGTGAAAGAAAATGGTTAGAACAAATAAAACAATCATCAAAAATACATCTCACCCTCCACCCTCCACAGAAATCTGTAGCTTAAACGACTTTTGGGATCATTTTAAAAAATTTTCAAGAATCGATGGGGGAGGGGGACACACGTCACCCATTGCCCACTGTGCCGACGCCACTGCCTGTAGCTTAAAAGCCTTTTGAGTTCATTTTTAAACTTTTCAGACAGTTTCGAAATCGAATAGGGTATGCACGCCGCTACTTTGCCTGCAACAGCTGGTGCCACTGTGCACAATAGCACGTCACCTGACAGCTTGTCTTTTGTATTCATTCTGCAAGGTCTGTATGGGGAAAACTTTGCCTCTCAATTCCTCTAGATTTCAAAAAATTTCACTCTTTAACACAAAATTGTTACTAAATTTCAGTGCAGCTAGCAGGGCCCATACTGCATATGTCACGATGTTTACTTATTTAGATCTTAAGTCAAGGATCATTACTCATCTATTCACCTGTTTTCGAACATTGTAGCTCTCCTTTCCTCGCCAACCACTGTGAAAGATATCTAAAGAGATAATCCAGCTATAGCTCCACCCAACCCCTACAGAAATATATACTTTGAATACGTTCTTAGACACTTTTATTAATTTTTTGCTCTTAATTTCTTTCTCCTTTTCTTTTTCCTTTTTCTTTCTTTTTTCTCCTTTCGTTTTTTGTCGTGGCGAGGGGGGGGGGGCGGGCCCCCAGGCCCCCTGGATCCTCCCCTTTGAATTTTTTTTGAAATATTAGGTGTCCTTACGCATGCAATCTGGTGCCACATATGTTACCTTTTAAAAATTTACGTATTTTTAGGAATTAAAAAATAGCCATCGGTGAGGGGGGCATGGCCCAATGGGGTGTCCCCATCCCCTTTGAAAAATTTTGAAAAATTGGGTGTCCTTACCTGCAATCTGGTGCCAAATATGCTACCTTTTGAAGTAAATTTGTGTTAAAAAATTTACGTATTTTTAGGAACTTAAAAAAAAAAAAAATCTGAATCAGTGAGGGTGGGCTTGGCCGAATGGCCCTCCCCTCTGCGTACGCCACTGATTGAATGATCCCATATTGATGCGAGGCCCCTTCAGATGTTTGGAGATGTATGTCTGTTTTCGGAAAGTGTTGTTCATCAGAACAGTTCCATGTATAATAACCTTTTTAATGGTCATGAGAAGGAGTGCAAATCCTGACGCATGCGCGCGAAGCGCGCCGAAATTTCGTCATTAAATTAGATTTCCCTGACGAAATCTACATTAAAAATCTGCATCGAGACACTTAACGATTGCCCAACAAACCTACATGCCACTCAAAAAGCCAGTCAAATAGAGCCACGACACTACTCTTTTACGCAAATGTGGGGGGGGGGGGGATTTGATATTGTGTCCCCCACCCATCGAAATGTGGGGGGGACTTGTCACCCCGTCCCCTCCAGGACTGACGCCCATGATCCCGGTCAATTGTTTGTGAACTAAGGAAACGTCGTAAACTAAATCCAGTGGGGTACTTCCAAAATTATAGAGTATAACATTTATTTTTTCACAAACATAATATGACAGTTATAATTCGAATTGTAATAAGACCTACCTAATTATGAACACGTGTAAAAGGATGCTGTGACTGTATATAGCATGAGTAGGAATGCCATGTATAACGGGTTCCTGTGATGTAGTGGAAAGTGCTCAGTTTTCAACTTCTCTCATAGACGGCCCGGGTTTGAATCCCTTCCCCGAGACACTTTCATTTTTCCTTTTTATTCAATTTTTGGTGGAGCTCAAAGGTCAGGTGAGGTCAGCAGAGGTCAAATTATGAAACGTTGTGGCTATTTGCCCGACAGTCGGGCAAATTGGAAGTGTAGTTTTCTTATTTTCCCGACAGCAATTGACCAATCATATCACCCCAATGAGCTTGTGACGTAAGAAATGTTGGTTGGCGCGGTGCGGTGTGCGGTACCACAGAACAATATATAATTCTGTGGTGTGTACGTAGGCTACGTACAGTATGTGCGGTTACTACTTACAGATCAGCACACAGGATGTCCATAGCTTCGATGATTTATCAGACTAATCAGAGAACAGTACTCAGGAGAAAATTCCAGAAAATTCCCATTGAGTCCCATCGGATTATTTTAAAAGCTATCAGAAGAAACGTTTTCGACTGTGTTTAGCATGGTTGTTTGTAGAACAGTAGAAACAACAAACAAGAATATAAAGGAAGGAAACAAGAAATGCAATCTGAGGAGTTTTGCGCTCAATAGTTGTCTGCATGTTGCAAATTTAACAAAATGCTGAAGTCGACTCGGAATAGGCTTCAAACTGTTATTTGGTGGCATCATTTTTCTTCTAAAAAAAAAAAAAAAAAAACTTGCTCACGCCACTGCCCCCTAGGCTCGACGGTAGGGCAAAGAAGGACCATTATTTTCCCGACATACAATTCAAATATTTTCTGAGGCTACAGACTTAGAATAGCCCCGTCACTTTCGTCCACAGTCGGAAAAATTAGGAAGTAGGCCTAGGCCTATGTCCAATAATTTTCCCGACTGGCGGGAAAATAAAGTTAACCTTATTTTCCCGACATACTATTCAAGTATTTTCAGAGGCCACAAATTTAGGATAGCGCCACACTTTGGCCAATCGTCGGGGAAAATAAGGAAGGAAAAGTCCTGAAATTTTCCCGACTGTCGGGTAAATAGCTTCCACCATTATGAAAACATGGTAGAAAATGATATAAGACGGATAAGTGAGGGATTAACCTCAACAAATCAATCATCCTCTTTTGGCAAGAAATAAGCGTTTGGGATTTATTTCTGGTTTCGTCAGATCAGGGAGTTGTTATCCGAATAACAACTCCCTGGTTTCATCATGCTGTCTGGAAATAAAAATACTGAGTGGGAATAATAAAAAGTGTATTAGTGGGAATAATAAAAAGTACCGTAACGTACGCTCACAATTAATCGTTTCCAGGTAATCGGGCGTGGACAGCACAATAATTGACGTAGGGAAACTTTCGAATCCGTTTCGGCC
The DNA here is from genome assembly GCA_029531755.1 of Holothuria leucospilota. NCBI lineage: Eukaryota > Metazoa > Echinodermata > Holothuroidea > Aspidochirotida > Holothuriidae > Holothuria > Holothuria leucospilota. The sequence continues at coordinate 8,925,368 of CM055977.1, forward strand.
TAGCGTCTCCAATCAATCATCACCAACAGTGGTAAATTGAACCATTGTTGGCAGCGCTTGCCTTAGTGACCATAAACCGCTGCACAATTACCACGAACTTTCTTTGCAAGCAGTGTACAGATCGTATATATAGAGCTTATGCACGTGACGTCAGCGCGTTTCAATTTGGCTTACTGGATGGAACTGCCATACGTAGTAGGTGTGTTAAAGATACGCGCTCACGATAGCACCTTAGTAACAATTGTTGCACAATGTACGCTTGGATGGAAAAATAGAGAAACGTGACGTAGGTGGATAAGCTCTATAGTCGAAGCACAGAATTTCTCGTACTTGTGTAGACCGAAGAGCAGTAAAGAATGAATGGATGGTAGGCAGACGCACTAATCAAGTTGTTGCAAAATTCAGAAATTTCGCCACAAAAAGAGCCGCTTGTAGAAAGAGTTTTAAGGAGGTAAGTTGAATCTGTTGCTACTCGCAATTCCTTGAATCGCTCCCAGGGATTGTAAGTAACTTAGCTACGATTGCAATTCTTTCTAGCTTACCACGGCCTATAGCCAATCACTTATTGTGACACCGCACATCAGGCATGGTTGAAAAGAGAAAAAGAATTTTCTGATTTGTCTACGAACCCGCGAATGTTTTCTCGAACCAAAATTGCAGTCATATTTTGTATTGCTCTTTGTAGGCCTGTTGAAAATACTGTTTTGTAATAGTTAAAGGGGAATTTTCATAATCCCAGACAGTTCCAATTCTCCCAACTATGCAACTTCTAGCTCCTCCCATAACTGTATGAAGCTACTCCTTGTGCAGGAATAAACCTGCTTTATATTAAGGCCATGTCCTGGTGAGCATACAAGGCTATAAAATGTAATAAAAGCACTCTTTCTGTCTTGTGTGGAATGTGAGCTTCTCTGCATCTTTCAAATTTTCAAACTTTGATGTCAATCAAAGAGCAGTCACCAACTGAGGATTTTCATACCCCTAGTACACTAAAAATGGTGATGACTGTCTGTCTTTAATACTTGTACTCCTTGACACAGTTCACACAGGCAGCAACACTGTGAACTAAACAGGACTCCCTATGTAGAGCAACAAGTGCAAAGTTTGGGGAGACACAAGTCAGGGGTGCTGCCCTCCCAGGCTGTCATATAGAAAAAGTCCCCATATAAAGAGATGCATGTGTGACTCCTTATTTGAATTCAAGTTTTCTTTGAAATTTAACAGCACTTGTTAATCATTGTGCAAGTTTTATTTCATACATAAATTATGGAATATGCAAAAACAATACTTTACTTTTTTTTAGTAAAATTCACTTCTAGCACTGTGCATATATCAAAAATTTGTTAACTGCCACAAAGGTGCTTCTTCTGACAGCTCCCAACTATCCTTTGTTGATGTATGGTGTGTACTGGACACATCTTTCACAGTATCTTTCAAAGTTTCAGAAAAGGCATGCAATCATTGAACCCTTTAAATTTGAGCTGGTAAGCCCCACCTTTCATACAAAGTTCTCAAGTTGATATTTTGCCACCTTTTAATTCATGAGTAAAAGACATTGCCTGCCATTATTTTAAAAATTTAAAAAATGTTGCAGATAGGGGTCCAGAAGATCCCTTGGATTCCCCACAAGAACCAGTCAGGACCTCCTCCCTTTATGATACTGGATCAGTGCATGGTAGCTTTGATGGAGCTGGTTCTTGATGGACACATTTAGCAGGCACCTTGATGGAGATTAAAACAGTAAAACCCTAGGCTGCAGTTATTTCCTGATGGCACATTACTTTGTTAATGTTTTTCTTTTTTTACCCTTTTATTGTATTCCGTTCTGAAGTCTTGTGTAACCAAGCAGTGAAAATTAATCAACTTTAAAGCCTGTGCTACATGAGTAAAACATTCACAGGAAAGAGCTCTGGCTGTTCGTAAAATTTCTGGAAAAAGCTGCAAATGTCCTTTTCCAAAATTGTGTACTGTAGAAATAACAGTTTTCTGTTACAGAACTTTACTAGTACATTCAACAACATTAAAATGAGATGTTGGTGTTGCCAGCCCATTAGGCGGAAACTTTTTATTTTGAAAAAAAAAAAAAATTGGGGCCTTTTTTGAACATTAAAAAGACTTGTGAGAAATTTGACTCAGTACTTTGGGAGAAATTTATATTATTGTTACCAGCCCTGTAGGCTGTTTCCATAACATCTTATACATCTCATGATCTAACCATGTGTTCAATTATGAAACATCAAAAGCAGCTCATGGATTTAAATATAAAGCATTAGTTTGAATTGTTATGCCAAAGTTGCCAGCTGTCATTCCATTCAACTTAAAGGCAGTAGGCAGTCACCCCAAACAGAGTGAGTGTATCCTGTCACTCTAGTTCATGAATGGTCTATTTTGATCATGTGACAGTATTTTTGCCGTGTTAGTGAATTATGGAATTCAAGGAGAATTTCACCTTGCTTTACCTATCATTTGTAATAGTTATGTTCAAAACGTCTTCAGATGTGCTTGTAATGCAATAAGAGGAGATTTGCAAGAGTTTGCTGATTTTTCAAAGAAAATTTTGGGGCAATTGCCTATTGCCTTTAAGAGTACTTAGTGGCCTAGCCAGGATTCATCTAACTGGGAGCAGGGGGCATCCAGTATGTTATGTGATTGCCTGCATAGAGGAGAGGTCTGATGGGAGGGGGTGTCCCCCTTTGAATTCATGTTGGAATAATAGGCCTAAGGTATCTTTACATGCATTCTGGTGCTGCATGGTTTGAAGTTACACTTGTACTGAACAATTTATGTATTTTAATAGGTTATTAAAAAAAAAAACCGCTTACCACGCTTTAAGCCTTTTACTACTCTAGATGTGTATAGGCCTACCAGTTATTCGTGCCAACAGATAGTACAAGCCAAGCTGGTCACAGAACACTAGGGTATAGTACATGGCCTGTGGTAAACCTTGCATTATGACACCAACTTAACATTTAATTTGAAGGAAGCACCATCAGGGAGTGGTGGGACCATGGCCCAGTGCCCACCCCCTTTAAATATGCCAACTTCGAGTGGTAGTGTATGGTCCAGTGTGTGAAATACACAGTATCCTCAAGACCCTGATCACATCTTCTGTAGCCAGGTTCTGTTGTTTATGGGAGTGAGTACCTGAAAAGGCCCCACAATATAATTCTTAAATGATATTAACCCAACTCAATGAAAAAATTGAAAGAGGCCACACTTTTGAAAAGGCCAAAGGAATTTGCTCAGGGAAACTGAACAGTTGCTTCCAAGCAACCCCTTTCCCCTCCTCTTGCCTTGCAGCTGTCTCTGATCTTTAGGAACTCCAGGCTTGCTTTTATGTAAACTGTTCATTCTTTTCTTTTGTTTTTGCAGGAAACACAGGAAAGTCACTTTATTGGTGTGATATGTCTTCAGTCAAAGATGTGATGTGACAGGTCTTGAAGTTTCAAATTTTTTGTACACGTCAATAGAGACCACTTGTGAAGTACAGGTTCTTCCATAACTGGCATGATGGCCAGGACTATTGGCCTCAAGTTAGGCTTTTTGTTTTTGGCTTTTTGTCTTATTTTGATGTTGCGGTCAGCAAGTGGCCAAAATGTAAATAACGATGGAAATTTGACATATGACAGCCTACCTGTTGGAGGAGTTTACCATATTACCACAGGTGTAATTCCAACTGGGGGTTTTACTCTAAGGACAACTTGGAACATAATTGATGGCTTCCTGAAAATGATTTCACCTGCTGGGCCGCCATACGGTAAGTACCAGATTGTTTTAAAATATGAATTGGTTGTTGTGAGACAGGTATGATCAATGATTTAATGTAAAATTGTGACAGCCCAGGAGGTAGTCTGTTAATATTCTTGCCAATTAATTTATTTGCTTTTGAAACTGGTATCGGCATAAATTGTAGTGAAGTAATAGTGAATAACATTTGATGATAGTAATGATTTATGAAAGCACAGTGTACCCTACAGGCAGTCTCAGAGAGCATTTATGTGACATGCTAGCGATCACATTGTTTGCATAATTTATGAGGTAATCTCGTATGTTGTTATAAATAGACATATTTGTATTCAGATTTGGAGGTTTTGTGAAATACTTGTAAGTGCCCTGGAGGAGGGTCCCTAGCCTTCTAGAATTAAGGAGATGGGGCAAATGTAGTGAACAAAAGGATTATAAAGATCGTTAAAAGTAAAAGTCTAACAAAAGCTGTCAAATAATGTAGAATAAAGATAAGGATGGTGATAAAAAAAGGAGTCTTACACTCAGTGGCTCTAAGCACTAATATGACAGGAAGCTACATGGCATACAGTAATTGGCAATTTAAAGGTTTTTATGGTTTTTTAATTTTTATTGTTCAGCGGTAGAAAACTGACAGCTGCCAAAGGGATAGCATTTAGTGTGGTTGCAAAATTTTGTGGAAATTTGAGGTTAAGGCTGTGACGGTTTTAGTCCAAAACCAGAAACCGGTTTCTGCAACCACTAAAACCGGTTTTTAAATCAAAAGCAGTTTTTCAAAAAGTACATTTGCCTTGCATGCAGTGCACAATAGCCACATACTTGGAATTGTCCAAAGTTTTCTGGGAGTTGCGGTCGACGATACATTTGTTTAAAAAGATAGCAGACTTTGTGTCGAAAAGGTGCGAAATGCATGGTAAAGTGCGTAGTAAAATTTTGAAACGGAAGTCAAACCCTGATCGGTTTGAACCCGTTATTTTTCAGCATCCGTTTTTTCGGTTGTGCAAAATTAAGAAACCGAATGAAACCCAAACTGGTTTTAACCATTTTCAAAGTCAAAGCAGGTTTTGTGAACAGCCCTTTTTGAGGTGCTTTTAGTCTAACTTACTAGCTGAATTAAATATGCATGTACCTTTACTACAAGCAAGCATACTGTATGGTAGCAAGTTTTGACTTGAAAATTAATGTAAAGTACTTTGGTTGGGAATTTTTTGGTTCTTGAAGTTTATACTTTAAAAATCCACTCGATTTAGCTGCATTTAGTTTATATTACTTACTTTAAATTGTGCAACAAAATTTTTAAGTGTGATTGTAAAACCAGGGAGGTGTTATTAGCTGGAAATCCAACGAAAACTTTAATTTATGCTAATCCAATTAGATTGCCCTCCGGAGTGGAGACTAAATCCTTTAAAATGGGTATTATTGAACTAAAAGGCATTGAATTCCTTTGTCTAATATCAAGGCAACCTCATTCACCTACAGCGACCCCAACAAAAAGGATTATTTGGAACAATGCTTTAAAAAGTCTAACTAGTTGCCGACAGTCAAGGACGAAACACTGTTCTGACATTCAAAACGACTGTTTATTGCTAAGGAACCTAATGATGCTGGCAATAAGCCAATGCTCATGATTTATGCAAATGAGCAAAAGAAGTATAAGACTAAACTTTGCTGTCGGATTTTGAGTAATTTCCGCATTCCCTCGCATGACTTAAAAGGCACACCTATATTGAACAAGTTATAGGAAACCAGACAAGTATGTTGTAAATAGCATCCAAACATGTCCAAATCCTCAAATTAATTTACATCTTAAACGACGGGCAATGTTAAGGCAAGGGGCAAATTTCCCGATCTGCTCTTCGAGATGTAGCAGACGACGTACCCTACTTGAACTTAGTTCCTAGCTAACAGCTCTTAAGCCTATTGAATCATAAAGAACAATACACAAAAGAGATTATTGTCGGCAACTAGTAGGATTCAAAGAAAGAGTTTTCGTTGGATCTCCAGCTAATAACACCTCCCTGGTAAAACTGTTCAAAACCTCTCCTTGTTGTAGTTTTTGTCCCTTTTCAGTTTAAATTTACAGTACTTCAAAGTACAACAACTCATGCCATTCTTTTATCACCCATTCAGCTTGGTATGTGGATAGGAAATCCTGAATTGAAAGGTACAAAGTACAGTCATGGTAATAGCATTTTATAAGTACTGTCATTTTTACAACCATGGGCAAATTAGTGAAGTAGGAAAATCTCATCACCTGTTAAAAGTAGAGACTGGTGTATGCCATTTTGTATCAGATGTACAGTAGACAGTAGAGCCCACTTGACTTACTGTAAAATCAACTTCCCGAACAAAATGCAAAACGGTGATGTAGTATTTCAAATTGCATTGAATGGGGGGTGGGGGTGGGGGTGGTAAATTGCATTGGATGGGGGTGGGTGGGGTAGAGAGGGGGATGGAGCTGTGTTTTCTGTAGGAGTAAATGAACTATTTTGGAATTCCTGAAACACCTGATAAAACTCAAAGAAGAAAGCACTTTATTGCAGGATTTGCTCCATGTTTGTCATAGCCACCTTGAGTCAACTACTTTAAAAGTAAGAGTAAAAAAAGTTAAAAAAAAAATTCGCTCATAAAAAAATGAAACAGTCTCTCACTCCCCCACCTTACTACTGTAGTTCAAATCTGCAGTTGTTTGTAATCAGATTAGTTCACATAGTTGGTGGGTCAACGAAATAATTTACTGGAAAAGAAATGCAATTGGCAAAGCATTGAGGATGTTCTGTAGTGGCTCACAGACAATTGAAAAGTTCTCAGTGGAGAAAAAAAAATTGAAAACTACAAAAATATTCAGTAGCAAAAATAAGCAAATTATGGGATGAATATTTAATTTGCAGTGCCTCAAAGCTTTGTAACTAGTCAAAGTTATTAAAGATTGTGAACTGTGATTGACTTAAATTAAGAGGTGGTACAGAAAAAAATAAATTTTTTATAGGAAGTATGAGGAGGCCTTTAAAAAACTGCTCCAGTCAGCGCAAAGAATTGGTAATATGCAGTAGGCGTTGCCATACTGTACCCTGTGGTTACTCAGATGATGAGGTTTATCGAGTTAGACTGGTAACTTTGCTGAGCACTATTATGCCTGTGCATTGGCGCTGCCCTTCTGTTCTTGGTTAAAGGGAATTTAGCAGTCATTCAAACCTTATTTTGAAACATTCAGCTAAATCTTAGAAACCTATTACGCTTTGGGGAAACTGTTTCTATTTCCCTTTCAAGCATAAATGATATTTTAGAACATAAAGATAAAAGAAAAGAAGTTATTCTACATTGACTATTCAGTACAAAAATACTGTGACATGATTAAAAAGAGCCATAAATTTGGATGCCAGAGTATAACCCAAACAGGCTTGACTACACTTTCCCTAAATTGGCATATATGCATAATTTCTACAAGAACAGATCTCCCATATGTTGTCCATATATACTTACAATATTTTATGTTGTTTTGCCATTGCACCTAACTGTAAAATCATGTTGTCTTCTGTAGATGATAGAATGTCAGATCATGGAGCTTATTCTCTGGGGGTATTAGCTGGTGGTAGTCTGGCACCCTTTGACAGGCCTGCCTTTTCCAGGATTAGATGTTTTGCATGTGCTCACCCATTTGAAGAGCAGACATGTGAAGAATGTCTTTGAAATGCAGTGTATACAGACTGTGTGTACGTACTGTACTGTATGCTTCTTTGACCCATGGATATACAGTACTGTACGTTACTACCATTTACACAGCTGGTAACACGTAATTGTACCATTGGATCTTATGTTCTGTGAAATAATTTACAACCAAACGCAAATGTGGTAGCAAATTTTATCAGCTGCCCCCCCTTTTTTTTCCTGTCAAAGTGGGAAAAAATTTCATAAAAGGATATGACTTTGTGTGTTTTCCTCATAAAAGGATATGATTTACCTCTTTAAAGGATATGATTTTGCAATTGCCTTGTTTCATTTGTGGCCACCCAGATCTTTCTTTCAAACTAGCATGTACTATTTTACTTGCAGTGACACAGGTCATTAAGTGGGCTACAACAAGTTATAAGCATACTGCATCAAAAGTTTATAGACAGGTTTGAGAAATATGATGCAGAGATATCCTGGTTAAGAGATACCCCAGTTAACATTACTTAAAAACAGGGGGGAAGGTGGGTAGGGGGAGGTGGCTGACCCTATGTTGTGTGAAGCTTTCTTGGTGGTTATAGTGTGCTGTAGGATCCAGTCCTGGTGGAACCAGGATCTTATTTCTGTTTAGCTGACTCAGGAGGGTGTCCAATCCAGGAAGTCATCCTCTTCAGGTCTTTGCACAGTACAGCCATGCCATGGTGTGACTGTAGAGCAAGGCCTTCCAGCAATCCCAAGTTTGGGAAAATGGGTGTAGACTCACAACAGGAATCACCTCGTTTAAAGAAAAAAAACCTGAAAAATAAAAAATATGAAATAAAACATTAACAGTTTTAATATAGAAAATTTTTACATGCTTAGAAAGAACTGTACTTTAAGCTCAAAAGTTCCAGACTTCCAATAAAGCAATTAAAATTGGGGGTCACATCTATAAAAAAGGTCAAATTATAATCATCTCAAGTTGTGAAAAGCAGTGTGAATGCAGTGATGGTTGCAAAGAGAAGGAGGCTAGATGTTTGTTTTAGTCTCAGAATTACAACTGAAGAGACAGCAGCAATGTTTCCTCGAAATTTTCCAGACACAAAAACCACGTCTCCAAAGCAGAGGGAGTATACAAAATCATACTGGATGAAAACACACAAAGCGATTATTGATTCATAAGATTGGTCATGTATAAGGTGACTACAGGATAACAAAGCAATGACAAGGATGAATGGAGACAAGGCAGATGAAGGATTTATCTTGCTACTTTTTGGTTTCTGTTGTGGTACACCTTTTTGAATGGCTATTATTCTGTCCCATTGTACACCTCTTTTGATACATGGCATTAAAATTTAAGTCTTCAGGCACAGCAGGTTGAGTCTGCAGTGACTAATGAATGCAGAGAGTCAAGTCTGTCATGGTACTGTACCTAGTTGTCTAGCATGCCAAACTGAGAAGTTTTGATATAAAACTTCTTCTGTTGTGTTTGTCAGGTGATGTTACTTTAACAACTTTTAAAGTCTACTTAGCAATCATGGAGGGCCCACAGGGTTGAAGCTTCATTGGGCGGCACTGGGTGGTGCCCCCCCCCCTGGAGTGTTCTTAAGGGCCTAGGCAAGGATTAAGCATCTGTTTAGCCCGGCACGACCCTGTACAAACGTTACTCAACCGCAAGTAAATATGAAGGTTTTGACAAGTTTTTGAGAAAGTTGGGAGGAAACCAACTTTTTTCCCCTAGGTTTGTTGACATAGTACCCCAATAAAGGGCCAATAAATCAAGAAGGTACCCCACTCTTTCCAACAATTACATGCTTCTTTAGGCCGAGTTACACTCTGGTTGGACTCTGAGTTGGGAACCACCGCTAAAATTGGTGTAACTACAACTCTGATTGTGTAGTATTATGTTACAGGTCTGTATGTTCTATTTCTAGAATTCATTGGAATAAGCTAGGACATACAGTAAGTTTTTCATAATTACACCATAGAAGAGAAAAATAATCCAGCTCCCACCTCTCCCCCCACCCCACTGTCCCATTCCCCTCAAAATGGTGAATAAACAAGACTGGTATTGTGTTGATTTTCTTCATCCCACTTGAAATGTGTCCGATTTGAATGATAAATGTTGCAGGTCATGTATCAAGGCAGGAATAAACATAGAGGTAAGGAAAGGTGGGGATTGTAAAATGAGCCTTATTCAGTCTTAACGATGGGCATATACAAAAATACAAGAAAGTGTACATTACAGGTGACTCACTTCCGTGTTTTAAGTGATTGATGTCATAGCAGGGTTTTTTTAAACGTGCAGGCTGCATGTCCTGGAAGGATGGCAGAATGATTGAAATGATCCCAGATATTTCAAGTTCAGAGTGAGCTGTTTAGGTCAATGCCCTTTAATTTTCATGTGCACATGCACCTGGGCTTGACATAAATGGAGGCACCAGAAGCAATTACCTTCATGCCCTTTCACTTTGCCCATCAGAAGTTGTCAGCTCCAATGAGCATGCCTTTCATGCTCTCTTGTATCATTCTTATAGAGGAATTTCGTGTGACTTCACAGGAGTGGGATTCCCAGGCGCTGAAGGGCAAAACACATGCAGTAAGCATATTTACAGCACACGCACACAGCATAACCATAGATATTTCTTTGACACAATGTATGCTTGCACTTCAAAACCAAAGAGATGCACGATCCTGCCCTTGAAAAACAAAGAGACACACGATCATGTGATGTTGGTGAAACCCCTCTATATGGTGTCATGCAGTTTGCTAGTTTGGTCTTCATTCCCCTCTTGCTTAGCCTCTGCCGAGTCTTTCCAGCATAAGTTTCTTCTACCTCCTTGTAAACACTGGCTGTTACCTCCTGTGTTATACTCCCCCCGGTATGCGCTATGCCGGAAAGCCTCTGGACAAAGATAATTTTATTCACCTACCATTTAACTATAAACTTTGAAATCTACTACCAAATCGGTAATAATGAAGCGAACCAATCAGAGAACCCAGTCTTGAGACATTTATGAATATTCAGTTTTAGGTGTATGTGCATGTAGTACTGTACTGTATACTGTGTGTACGTACTTCTTGTACTGTGAACAACAACCCAGTCAACGTTATAGGCTTGTTTCAATTGCAAAGAATGCTGCCGTAGGCTACAACTAGACGCCAAATCATTGGGAAATAAGCACGTTGGAGAAATTCCTTCAGTACTGGAAGGGACACATTTGTTAATCTTCACTCTGGACTTGGTAATGGTTTGATTTAGAAATTTCTGCCGTTGTGTTCTTCCAATGGTACGAGCGGTAATGTTAGTGAGGTTGACAACAGGGACTGGTTCTGCGAGTGTACAACAGTAATAGGAGCAATTTCATTGGTCAATATTCTTAGAACGAGATAGCAACATAATAACAATTAATAGTAAGTAGTAGCAACGTGAATATCACAGATACATATATTAACACTTTGTCCAAAGGCTTTGATGCCGAGGCTAGATTCGTGGAGGCGCAGTAAATACGAGGCAGGCTAGGTGAACCCGAAGATTCGAATCGAAATAACAAAGGAGGGATAATAAATGGCAGAAAAGCCTTGACAAAGGCTACCCCTTGCTTGGCCTTGGTGCTCTGACAGATTTCTGCCAACCAAAGGTCATTTGGCCTTACCCATTTCAATTCTCATTTTGAGCCCTGCACATGTATTGTATATTATAAATTTAATTTGTGGTTCCAGACAGTAGCTTCATTCATGTTCACCAATCCACAAACAAATAGATTGCATAGCAGTTGTAACATCAAATAACATTAACCTTCACTTCATGTATCCAAAACAGTATTGTTTCAGAAGATTAACATAGAGTACATAATAAATCTGCTGTTACTGTCAAAAATGAATGAAATAGTCCTGTTTTGGACCAGATAACAACTCTCTGGACAATTTCCACTGAGACAAGTGGGGTGGACAACTTACTGGGACAATTCCCTCCTCAGAAAATTTCCACCCAGACAATTTTTTTTTTTTTTTTGTTTTTGTTTTTGTTTTTGTGTTTTATTTTAATTTATAACAAGCATATTTATTGCAACCCAACAAACATTCATGTACAGTATTTATGTGAAGACTGTGGTTAATCTTTGTTAGTCCTACAGTAATTACAGTTCTTATAAATGACAGTGATATCATTGTTCTTTTATAGTGTAAATTCACTCACATGATAGCTGTATATACTTCAAAGTACATAGATCATTAAAGGTGTGCATATTTTTCTTTGAGCCTGGAAAAAAAGCAAAAAGGAAACAATATGTTTGATGATCAAGATCAGTAACTCTTTGGATTGCCTCCTGTTTGTATCATATGTACTTGATGTAACATATACTAGGGTGTTTCCACAAACATACATTTATAGCAATAACATGATCCAACTTTCAGCTAGTTGGAAAAAAATCTGAAATTGTAAAGTAAGACCCAAGTATTCCTAGAAGACAAGATGGGTGGGGAACCAAGTGTAGAAAGTTTAAACAAGAAAAAAAAGGGAAAGTTTGCCAATTTGATTTGGATTGGTTCAATGGATTGTAAAAAGAAGTCTTTTTTGTAGATAATTACTTTCAACTGTATGTTTTTGTTTGCCCTTTTATAACATCATAACAGCTACCTCAAGTTCATCGTGGTATAATCAATTGCTATAAAAACCAAGTGGATTTACAACTCTTGGCTACTTGAGAACCAGGTGTTCGTGAATTTCCTAAGTCTGTAAATGTGGGTGGGCTTCATCTTTTGCCAAAAGAAATAATCTTGTGTACTGGTGGAATTCGCCAGGTTATTACAGTGTATGTATGTATAATTTGATAAAAATATGAAGTGTACATGTATACACACTACCACGAGGGAATATTTTGGAAGCAAATTATTTTCCAACACATAAGGGCTATTAAAGCATGTCATGAGACTTAAATGGAAAACATGTGAACATGTGAACAAGTTCATAGAACTGAGAAGTTCATGAAAACTTTATCGATAAATTACTACATGTTGAGACCATACACACTACACAGAGTAGACCTGATAGATCTGTGTGAACATGGAAAAATTAAAGGGGTGATTAAAGCCCCTACAGGTACTTTGTATGCCCCGTATGTGAATGGTTCTTTTATCATGTGAACACTGCAGGATTTTGTAACATTTTTTTCAAGATTCTACCTGGGTTACATTTCCTCAGCTGCAATATTAGGTACATCATGTTGGTTATGTTTCTGACTTCTGAGACATTGAAGGAAGTTAAGATTGAAAAGATACATTGTCAGTATTTCAAAGGGACTTGAATTTTGTGAACATATTTGTGAACATAATTTAACCAGTGTCTTTTCTCTTCCTCTCTGGGGGCAAGATTTGCTGATTATCTCCTCTCAAAAGAAATTTATGTGATGGTTATAATTTCTGTGTAAATTTGTGATGCTGCATTATACTGATTGCACATGGTGTTTAAATTCTAAGGATGACCTCAAGGGGTTGAATAGTTGACTTATGGATGCATGGCCCATGCCAGGGACAGCAGGGTTTTCACTCGACATTTTTTTCAGGAGTCACAGACCCTTCAAAATAAATTTACAAGAGTCAAATTTAAAAGAGAAGGGGTCAAAATAAGTTTGAGTTTAATACAACAAACTTTATTCCTGTTTTCTTGTTTATTTTCTATATTTGTGATGCTTTTCCACTATCTTTTTCTTGTAAGACATGATATTCAATCTGTCGATAATCAATATGGGAACTGGAAAGTGCTACATTTTGTGAATTAATTTGCACAATGACTGTATTGGCAAAATTGTGTTATCATTACTGATTGTTGGGGCTAAAAAGCTGTGCGTCAGTTTGACCCCAGAGGTTTTGTTTCTGTGCATCAAAATGAAAAGTTGTGCATAATTGACCCGGGTGCCCGAGTCAGTGAAATCACTGGGACAGTGACAAAATTAAAAAAAAAAATGTGGATTGTGTTTGGTGGAGGTCAAATCTTATGTGGGGTTACCTAAGGACAAGTTGTAGAAATCTTCTGAAAGTCCATGCTGTATCCAAGGGTCAAAAGATTTGATGGCTTTGATACTTGAGCAGGCCAAAAAATTCCCCTGGATGTCTCCACGGCAATTTCTTTAAAAAAATGCTGTGGAGACAGCAGCTCTCCACGGCATTTTATGGGATCTCCACAGCATTTTCAGATTTCCCTCACATGGCCACGGCAAGTCGTGTTTCCACCATAAAAAGTGGTTTGGTGCTCTAATCATCATACAGAATCCTTCTTTTGCAACTCCAGATGATGTAAATTTTTATTTACTCATTGCAAAGAATTTGATATTTACTTGTAAGCATATTGAGGAAGTACCCGACCCTGTAAGTATGAGAGAATAAGTGAAGTCTACCACACACTGCACTGTTCATGTGATGTTCCACAGTGCATTTCATCCGATGTTCCGTACTACTTTACAACCAATGAGATTTAGTGGGCGCACGTATAAACAGCCCAAACATTCAGTGAAATTAGGCCTGCAGTGGTAATACGGTCCCGCGTGTAATTTCCGAGTCATGACGGACAGTAAAACCCCGCTAATTCGAACACATTGGGACCAAAGGTAGAACGCCTAACTGAAAAATTCGGGGTATCAAGTTTTTGCCTCAAGAACGTTACACAGGGTCCATAAGAGTGTGAACACAAGTTCACAAAATAATTCCGAAAAAGCTGGCAAAATTGTAGACAAAATCCCTCACAATATTTGGTTACCACGTTTGTGACCGATGATATGACAAATAAATTTTTAGACATCTAAAACACAGAGATTTTATTCCCAAAGTTCAAGCCTACGCTCTTCTGAATGACCAGTGCTTTCTACACACTAAATGAGTATATGTGCTGAAGAGAATCTCTAACGACCTGGAGGGGTATCTAGAGTATAAATTAGGCATAAATTTCCAAAAATATTAGAGACACATGTGTAGGAGACTCTCAAACAGCAATTCGCAATGTTTTTGTAAGGTCTACTCTCGTTATTTGTAGGTATGAAGCTCATTACGAAACTAACTTTTCAGATTTAGTGAAACTAGGATTACGCTAGCCTAATGCTTTTTAGTGTGAGGGGATATTGAGCCTATACCGACTCATGGCTCCTAGCAAGAATTTCAAAACAAATACGTACGATTTTTTTTTCCAAATTTGACAAAGAGATAACAGATTGTTTTCTATGCCCACTTGTCGGCTGTTTTAGTCATCACAACATCTTACCGTTAAGTACTTTTAAAGTCCCGTGAAACATTAGTAAATTTCTGCAGAAATTTACCTTGGATTTTGCCTTTTAAAAATTGGGATAGTGATTTGCGAATGTAAAAATTGATCGACTGGCAATGTTGAGATTGATCGACGGCAAAAAAGTGCCGCCGTTACTTGGGATAATCGGCGGCAAAACCAGCTGCTACCGCGGCTTTTGCCGTCGATGCCGTCGATTATTTTTTCCTCTGTTGAGTGTGTTATTGATTACAGTATACATATAAGTGAAGATAAATGAAAATGAAGATACATGTAAATGAAAATGAAGGACTGCAGAATTGTTTTTGGTGGAGGTCAAACATTGTTGGAACTTGCAAGAGGTCAAATGTACTCAAAGAAGTGTTTCAGTGATTTTTTTGAAGAGTGCTTCAAACTAACTGATCTTTCACACCATAAACTCAAATTGATTGCTCAGCCTGTATACAACTCGCATTTTTCATCAAGTGTTGCATGCAGTTCATGTAATTTCCTCATCAAAATTGCCACAATACTAGGGTGCTGTGTATCTCTTATGTTGTCATGGAACTGCAGTACCACCTCAAGGTCCTGGGATGGTGTCACCAGTGAGCTGCGAGTGGCAGTTCCCTGGTGTCACTAATGCTCTGGTACTTTGCACTGTGGGGTGATAATGGACTTGTGATTATAAGGTTTCAGGGTGTGTGGTTGTATCATGTTTTATTACCTCCAGATGTTTGCACTTGGAATATATACCTTAAAGAAGGATTTGCATCACCCCAAGTATTACTTTTACTTGGTATTATGCTCCGCCCATAACTGTCTTTAATGCTTCTCCTTGTGCAGACACAAACAGTGTTCACTTCCAAAGGCCACATCCTGGTGAGCATAAAAAACCCCGTGTGTAATTAAAACATTCTTTGTGCATGCTTTGTAATATGAGCTGCTCTGCATCTTTTGAATTTTGTAACTCTGATGTCAATCAAAGAGTAGTCACCAACTGAGACTTTTGCTTACCCCCAACTACAAGTCATACTTGGGGTGATGCAAATCCGTCTTTAAATTTACAGTAATTATTGCAGTATGGATACTGTATATTTTATTAGTCGTAAGTTATGATGTGGTGGAAGGATGAAAAAATGCAGTATGGTTCAATGACTCACCGTTTGCTTAGTGTATGTAGGGCGGATAGTAACCTACAGTCAGTATGTTACTTAGGGTTGTTTAATGTTCTCTGAATGTATAGTATTACGTTTTGCCTTGACATTTATCTGCAATAAACATTGCATATGGCACTGAGTGGTAAGAGCAAGGTATTCTTACCCCTGAAGATTGTAAGAGAGGCATGTTTTATAATTTGTTTGCAAATTTACTGCACTTACTCATATTTTTATAATTTGTTTCATGTTTTGACCTCTAGTGACCTCAAATTAACTTTGACTTCCACCAAAAACCAAACAAATGGCATTTAATACAATTATGTACCGTAAAGGCTATATTCTGTACAAGTAAAACATTTTTAAGGGCAAGAAAACTCCAGACAGTAAAAATGCTCCCTACTCAGTTTACTTTTAGCCCCACCTGATGAGTTCCTGTGAAAGTTCATAGACCATACAGTAAACGTTAGTAGCTGCAAGAGTTCAGACAATACACTGTATATTAGTGCAGGAGAAATAGTGTACATGTCCACCATGCAGGCTGTCAAGTCAGACCCAAGACTTCAAGTACTTTAAAAGTGTTATGTGAAAGATGGATCTAATGGCCTACTGAAATTCATGATCATGGCTCTTAAAGTGATGCCGTGAGTTTGCAAAAAGGAAAAACATAAGATTTTGCTTCTTCTTATATGTCTTTCTTTATTCTTAAAAATGCCACGAGTGCTTTCCAGAGTTGAAGAATACAATTTGAAAGCTCAAAATGATAGTGATTATCTCGGGAAGTAACCTAAACAGCATAAAATCGGTAAATTTTTGAAGGCCCTTTTCAAAAAACGGTCCTTATTATACGGCATTAAACCACGCCTACAACGAACCTGATGTTGAATATGCAATGTTATTGAGGTGTCACCAAGTTAAAAAAGACGTACCATACCACTCCAGCCTGACTAGCTCTCGCAGGGAGTTATTTCCAAATAACAACTCCCTGCTCTACGGTAGCCTACAGCTGTTCGCTCATGACCACTGATCTCTACTATAACCAGGGAGTAATGACAACTCCCTGCTATAACAGTCTCACGACCAGAGAATGCATGTTCTTGCGTAATTGCTTCATAACACTTACTTGTATACACTCAATGTAGCTATCCCTCTTACTACGTAGTACAGGCCACAGTCTTTCACTCTTTGGTACGCGTTACAGTACCGATTTGAATTTGGACGTTACAGGTTTACAACGAAAGTTACACCAATACTATCGCCATGACTAAGAACGTCAAAGACGATGGTAAGTGCACATAAAGGCAGAGCATCTAACGGTAGCCTAAATTAGGCTTAATTAACACAGAGGTACCACTGAGCCAGTATACTATAGCCTAAGTTAAGCCACTACAGTAAAACGGTGTAGTGGTATTACCATGCCCTCTGTACATTGCAATATCAAGATTACCTCTTCAAGATCCACACACACCATGCGTCTTGTTCACTTGTGTTGTTGTGCTAAATCGATCAGCTGTTTACGCCTAGTGAATATGCATTAGTACTTCGTTCTCATTGGTCCGCTCAACTGATGTTCGTTAGGAGACTGAATAGTGTTTGTCCGCAGCACATTTTTGATTTCCTCGAGTTTAGTCGTTATTTTTACGAAAATTTTAAGGCTGTTGCCGGAATTCGCACAACAGGCCTTATTTTTTCTCCCTTACTGTTCGTATGGGTCACTCAAAGGAATCACTGAAATTTTAAACTCGATTTTTTAATGTTTTTTACTTTTTGCAATCTCACGGCATCACTTTAAGATGCAATCTATTTCACTCCTACTTACCTCATCTGCAGTTGCATATTTAGCGGGGGCATTGGGCCATGGCCCCTCACTGATGCTGATTTTTTTTGTACCTAAATGTGTAAATTTTTGACCGCAAATGTTACTTCAGAGGTAGCACATGTGGCACCAGATTGCATGTAAGTACATCTAATTTTTCAAAAATTTTCAAAGTGGAGTGGGACATCCCTTCCCGTTACACCCCTCCCCAAGTCAGCAAACACAGAACATACTGCATGCCTACCCTCCCCCTGTGAGAAAAATCTTGGCTACGCCAATACTCATCTGTTATATGTGTGAACAGTCCCATCAGCTGCAGAGTTAATTCTGGTATTAAAAGTAAATGACACAGAGTGACAGAGATGACACTGTGTTCAAATTGGGGTCGTGATCTAATCACCCCCATTTCATTAACTGTGGAATTATGTAATGTCACTGTTTCCTCTCTGGGTTTTTTTTTTTTTTTTTATTTTTTCACCGTTTTTGGCTGCACATTTGGATCCCTTTTTTGGATATATGAAGTAGAAGTTTTGGGAATTTAAATCCAGATCTACTCCCCTGTTATTTACCTGTAGATGGTTTAAATTTTAAAACATGCAGGAAAAAGGGATATGTGGACCTGTGTGAAAATGGCATATTGTCAACATTACCTCAATGCTTTGCATATTCAGTTAATATTCAAATTGTATGCATGTATGTCATACTGTATTAATGAGTATTCAATAGAGTTGGCTAAAATAATTAATTAGAAATATGATGAACTGTTTTAAATCATGCAGTAAAAGAAAGAACTAAATTTTCTTTTTTCTTTATTCTTTATTCTTAATTTTTCTGTATTCATTAGAAATATATAATTTCAACTATAAATGATTTCATTTTTGTCATTCTTTCAGATCTCATAGCTGAAGCCATTCAAGGAAATTTAGACACCAGCCAGCTCCAGTCATCAATTTCAGAGGTATACATATTGTCTGTTCTTTCTTTGGAAAGATAACTCCAATAAATTATGCTGCTGGTGGAGGAAGCTGGGTTGTTTTAGGAAAGTAACCTCCACCTTTTCCCCACCCCTACCTCCTCTATGACTCCTGCCGCCCATGCTATTGCAGTTGTATCCTCTTCATGTGGAGTGTGGATCTTACCATATCACTTCATTGAATTCACATTTGCTATACCGTAGCATATTGTAAATATTCTATACAGCATTAGAAGTCTACAAACTTAGCTAATCCCTCTTACATGATTAGCTATTATTCAGGTGAGATCTTTAAGTATAAACTAACATGAAAACAGAATTTGATAGCCACGTGTATAAAATAATTAAATGCAAATATTTTCCTGTGAATTTTTAATTTTAGAGAACAGCTGCCTTTCTCATAATTGCTTCCCATCTCAACTGTTGGAAGTACATTCTTGTGTCTGCAGAAACAACCAAATATCGATTCTTATTTAACTGTATTTGCACTAAGCTTCATGCCTTTACATATAGTCAACACAGCAACCAAGGGTATTTTCTTTTCACACAGTATTGATCCATTTAAGCGTGCTTATCAGAGATGCTATGACAACTTATATCCCTTTTTTCACAAGAGACATTTCGTGCTGCATAGATGCATAGACAATTGAACTGTCACAAGAAGGACAGGAGTGTAAATTTGCTTGTTGTACTAGTTGCTTCCTTTCTGAGTGAATGATGGGGAACTTGCAAACATGGAAAGGCTTCTTTCATGGAAGATAACAAATGCGTACCAGGAGACATCAACTGATATGAAAATGGCAGTTTCAAGTGCTCAACAATTATTATAAAACAAGCAGCCACCCAGAGTTATTTCGAAACATCTGATATAAATTGTTAAAATCTCTTATTTCCTGAACTGTATCATTCATAATGTCTCTTACTTTCTTAAATATTGAAAGTTAACGATAAAACAAAGAGTTCCTCTGCTTGTATTTAACAATGTGGTAACAAAAATAGTGTCATGTGATTAAAAAGAGTCATTCCTAGATAAGAGTGCCAAGATACGCAAATTCAATTGGGGTGACTGAATTTTAATACTTTACTTGGGTGGAGAAATTTCCAGAAAAACTCTTGAATAAGGAAATGGAAATACTTTAAATTTTAGAAATCTTTAGATTCTGCAGAAAGGGATTTTTGTCTGTTCAGCTCCCTGTAGCATCTGTGAAAATACATGTTACAGTATGTGGCTATGCACAATGGTTTGGAAGGGCCCAGAATAATTGGGAATGTGAGGACATTATTTCAGTCTATTCTAAAGACAAAGGTACTTCCAATCCCTGCCTACTATGTACTTCTTCATACTATTTCTACATGGTGGTTTGGGCGGAGGGTGAACAGTACGCTTTATGTGTTAGGATGAAATGCTTATTTTTATAGACTGAAATTTCTGTTACATTACACTATTATTGTACAAAACTATAATTTGTACATTTGACATTGTTTTTACATGTAGTACTGTTGTAGCAGGACTTAAAGTTAAATGAAGTGCTCCTTTATAGAAATGCTTATGGTTACATACTGTTGCATGTGGAATAACACAATACATGTGACAAATGTCATATATATCTCAAGTTCTCTGTCTGAACAAAGGTCACAGTGCATGTTATTGGAAGATAGCTGTCTGTGTTATTTCAAAACTTTCAATTTCTTAAAAAAATTATGTAAATGTTTACCAGCTTAATAATATCATCCTTGTCAAACATAACATTTGTGAAATGTGAAAGCGTTATAGCTGTGCATTATACATCACAGGTACAGGCCAGAAATGTTTCATTTTTAATAACCATGTGACTTATAATGATATGATTGTATGAATTGTAATAATAGTATTAGTTTATAAGTTTAGATAATTCATTGAGAGGAATGAAATAGCATAGCAGTCTGATTGTCTCTCTTATTAGCTCATGCTTGTTATGCAAGCTGTCTGATGTACATGCAACAAGTTTAATAGTTCCTTGTTGTTGATTTGTAGCTGCAGTCAGTTCTGTACTTGTAATTAAATGTGTTTGTTTATACAAGATCCATTAGGAAACTGGGCCATTTAATACTGTACGTGAAACGTATGAAAAGGGTGATATCATGCAGAATTTATATCTTTGTCAGCCATGGTATGGGCAGTATTTAATTGCTCAGAAATCTAGACATACAGTACAGTACGGAAGGTTGCATCCAGTGGCGGATCCAGGATTTGGTAAAAGGGGGGGCCCAGGTCAAAGTGGTTTGTATAAAAGTCCGACTGGGGGAGGGGTCTAAGGAGAGGGGATGTTCCCCCGTGGGGCAGTGCCAGGGTATTTTGATAGGGGGCAAAGCATGTGATGAGTAATCTCTGTGCTGGGGGAGGGGGTTCCCCCTCTCCTTTGAGAAACTTTTGTTAATTTAAGGATGCTCAGATGCAAAATGGTGATGTCTGTGGTGTATTTTTTGAACTGGTCTTAAATGGCTGGTAAGTAATCATAATTCAGTGAATTTTAATTTTTGAGCAGGTGAAAGATGCTTTTCTGGGGAGGGGTCTAAGGGAGGGGTGTCCCCTCCCCTTTGAAAAATTTTTGTTAATTTAAGGTTGCTCAGTTGCAAAATGTGATGTCTGTGGTGTATTTTTTGAACTGATCATATATATGGCTGGAAGCATTCATAATTCAGTGATTTTAATTTTTGGTTGGGTAAAAGATGCTTTTCTGGGGAGGGGTCTAAGGGGAGGGGTGTTTGTTAATTTAAGATTGCTTAGATGCAAAATGGTGATGCCTTTAGTATATTTTTCAACTGATCATATATCGCTGGAAAATGTCCATAATTTAGTGAATTTTAAATTTTACCCTAAATTCACAGTGCATTTTATTAAAATAAAATACAAGGCTTAAATAAGACACTACAGGGTAATATTGCAGCAAGTTATAGTTAAAAGCCTGATGTTGTCGAAAATATTCCTCTAAATATTAAAGAATTCTGAAATTTCCTCGAAAGTAGAAGCAGCGCTCCCAATGCTGTGGGCCTAGCCGGTAATAGACTAAAGTTAGCAATCCATTAATACAGCGCTCATGAGTAACTCCTTGCAATGCCCAGAGAAAATTACTGAGGCCAATATAAGCCAAAATATTATCAGCTGAAAGTTAGTAGCAGAGTTGTTAACATAACACTTATTTTCTGAGGTAGAAAATAATGAACAAGTTTGAGTTTCACTCTGAAACATCTCATAGGCCTATTTCATTGAAATAGGGCCTTGTCCTTTGTTTTATGAAGTTGAAAAAAACTTTCAAAATTTTTTGGAAGGGGGGGGGCCGCCCCCCCCCTAAATCCGCCCCTGGCATCCCTCTGAAACGTGTGTGTGTGGCAAAGTTCATTAAAGATATTAGCTTTACGAGAGTAGTTTCAATTGGAAGCTGAACTTTATTCCCAAAACTTAAATGTAGATGTACAAAAACGTTCGCTCCAAAAATAGCATCTCTAGTCTGCTGGTGAATAGCATTGTCTCCAGTGAGGTGGGGGAGGGAAGGGGAGGGTTAGGGGATAGGAGTGAGGAATTTAATGTTCTGTAAGCTTTACTAGTCTACTTTAATTGGCAAAATGTTAAACATTTGCCAGAAAACCAGCATGTATATTCTGCCCAAACATCTCCCAGAATATGGGAAAGGCTTGGGATGGGTGGGTTTACTATGAGACTGTATGTGCTGCTAGCCACCTTGTAAACAGGGTTGTTATATAAGTGGTCAAAACCGGTTTTGACCACAAAGCAGTTTAAACCTGGTTTAAACCGGTCAAAACTAGGTTTAAACCGGTCAAAACTGGTAAAAACCCATAAACCTTCTGTTAGACAAAATATTTTAGGTCACAGCCCATGAGCACACATCAAATCATGTGACCTTGAATGATCAGGAGGCTTTAAAAGATTGAATTAAATTTCTTTGATTGAAAATCTTATTCTTTTGCCCGAAATAATTATGAATTAACTATTCCATTAATTATTGGAAAAATTGGAAAAGATAAAGAGAAAATTCTACACCTGACATTGTTGGGTCAAATACATAAGTCTGTGCTGTTAATTTGTGCTGTTAGAGACTGTGAGTAATTGTTACATGTGTCATGGAAGCCACATTATTATTTAGCAAATGGGCCTACCTTGTGCCCCCTAAAATTTGTAGCTGCAAACATCCTGTTTACAGCACTTCTTCATTCTTAGCAAGAAAATTCAACACTATGTTATAAAGTTTATTAGACTTAACCTTACAGTTTATCTATCTGCACCATAACAATTATATGCTCTGATAAACTGTTGTTAATTTAAGGTATTTTTCAGATAAAAATAACTGATTCAACTTAGAAAAATGTATGGTTGAAAATTTGCTCCTTTAGAAATGAACAGCATTTTGGGCTGTTACAGAAAAAAAATAATAAAGGAGAGTGCCCTCATTGCCAATTTTTCCAAAAATGTAGGACGCAATTTTTAATTTTGACCTAGCACATGGTGTATACTTGTGTATACAATCCATAATCAAAATCAGGCATCTGTTGATGAAAAGCAAAGGCTATGTAGCTAATAAACACAGGTGTGAGCTTGATTTTCCAAATGTAGTGAAAGCAAGTTCAGTAATTAATTTTTAAAAATTTATTCAAAATAGGCACCATGAAGAATAAATTTGATTTTAGTTTATAAGAATCCTGTGTCAGAGTTTGTAGTGTAACTGTATCAAGCCAATGAAATAATTTTACAACTGCAAGACAGCAAGAGTGTTGATTTTTAGATGTTTTGACTTTTGAGACTGAAGGGGCAAATGAGAGAGAAGCCTTCAATAGCCCCCATGTGACTAATTTGTCTTCTGAATCTTTGTCAAATTGAATCAACTATTTGGCACATGAGTAACTGGCATGTTTTTTCTTTAAATTCAATTTAAATTGACTTGATATAAACACTGAAGGGGTTTTGACCAGTTTTGACCGGTAATAGGTGGTCAAAACTGCCCGGTTTAAACCAGGTTTTAACCGGTTTAAACCGGGCGGTTTAAACCGCCCCGGTTTAAACCGAACAACCCTGCTTGTAAACCAAATTTCATGATCATTCATAATTTTTCAATCATTTACTAATCCTTGTGCAGATATGTTAATGGTACTTCAAAATACAGATTGTTGAACACCTGCATGTATTGGGAAAACATATCTTACATCAATTTCAGATCCCTGTTCAGATTTACAAAATTTATTGTGAAAACATTTCAGTGAAGTGTCATTGAAAGTTTCAATGGCATCAATAGGGCAAGTGGTAAAAATGAAAGATGACTGTAAAAGTTGAGGAGTTGCAGGAAAAAAGGGCAGAAATTCTTTAGTGGGTGTAAAAGTTGGGGTTTAGTAATAACGATGATCTTGTTTGTGTACTGTGATTCTGTTTGTGGTACTTGATCTCTGATTGGTGGAAAGAAGTAGTAATTTCAGTAGCCATTGATAGGTTTTGACAAACATGAATGTCATCATCATAAAAGTTTTGATTCCAACTGTTATTTAGAAGTTTGTGATGGTTGATGTGGACATTTTAATCAATTTTTTGTTTTTATTTTTGGTCTCTTATTTCTTTTTTAGCTTCAGGGGAACTTCCTTGGTTTCGTCATCCTTTTCATCCTCGGACTCATCTTTACTCTCATCTTCATTGTCTTTCTCCTCATCTTCTGCTGCTGCCGTTGCTGTGGCAACTGTGGTGGCAAGATGGAGCAGAAAAACTCCTCTAAATTTGAACTGATGCGCTACATCTATTCAGCTATTTTGCTGGTCACACTGTTCTTTATTACGTGAGTTCCATTATTTCTATGGTGACAGACTTCCTATCAAATTGGCAGAGACTTACTTACATCACATAATGACTGAAGCACTGTATTTTTCCAAACTACTGCTAATAGTGAATGCTGTTTTCTTCTCAAGCAAATTCAGCCAGCATCCTCACACATGATAGCCTATTACAGTGAAAATTTGAAAGATAACTCCAGTAATGAAGGCTGTATAGGGGCCTTTAGGACAAAGATAAGATTCTTTTTTAATGCATATATTATGTAATTTATTTGGAGAACCGAAGACAGGGAAAGAAATTTGTGTAATCTTTTCAAGAAACTCTTGTTTTAACTGAGACCTCCACACAAGTGAGGAATGGCAGTGAGTGCTTGTGAAATTGGCACTGCATCCGTTTAGCTGTAATAACTTGAATTAATGGTAGATCAAAAAGTCCTGTCTTTTGTCTGAGGTGTTAGACAAAATTAGAAAAGTGACAAAGATAGAATGTGGTCTGTATTTGCCAGTTATGCAGTTTTACTGTGTTTTCTTATTGTTAGGTTTGGTGCAATAACAGCATTGGCTGTTAGTGAATACACATCTTCCCAAGTCTCCAACCTTCCTGATACAATTGATAATAATATCGATGACATGCTGACGTACGTTAACAACACACTGGAAGTAAGTAATGCTGATGGTCTGGTGAAATAAATGATCGTTTAATTATTTTAAGTGGTTAATATTCAGAGGAGTTTTTAATAGGTTGCTCCCTGGGGGGGGGGGTATGAGTTATTGAAGCTTATTCATAGTCTGTTAGCAATTTTTGAAGTTTGTTCCTCATATTTGCATGAATTTGGAATATGTATTCAATGGCTTCAGAGAGTTCTCTGAGCTCTGTATCATCCAAAAGAAGGCAAAGTAAAATGTTTGAAGTCTGCTTTTTCAAAGAAAGCAAGGAGACAGTGGAGCTTTTTGTCATCAATATTTTATTTGCAAGATGCATCCTACTAATTTGAAATTTTAGTCTGACAGTTTTTCATTGCATTTCTGTATTCAAAACATCACATGTGACATCAGAAAGAAGCTAACATATGTTATCCAAAAATCCTTATGTGTTTTAGCAATATTGCAGTTGGCTGTGTGATGAAGTGACTGACATTGTCTGCACGTAAATTTCCGACCAGGAAGCATTTTATATGATGCATTGGTTTGCTTTGTTCTTTTTTAAAACTTACTTTGCTGGTGGTAAAAATATTAAAATCTAGGCAGCCTTAAAAAAAAGGAAGTGGTTTGGAATATGAAACTTGTTTTTTTTTTTATTATTTTCGTGCCTTTTTCTTCTTAAAACTTATTTTGCTGGTTGTAAAAATATTAAAATCTAGGTGGCGTTAAAAAAGGAAATGGTTAGGAATGTGAAACTTCTTTTTCTTTTATTACTTGACCTAAAGACACACCTTTTGGTTTTTGAATTCTTCTGCCTTGGTTTACGGATATTGGTGTAAATTTAAATGGCCTTTTCATGATGACTAAGCTCACTTTCTAAACTTCCATGTAAAGCGTGATTTTGTTTCCTGATGTGAGGTCATTTCAAGTGAAGTCAGTGATATTTCACAATGGGATGGATGATTCGCATGTCTTTAAATCCCTTAAGTCCATTCTAAACTCAGTGCAATTACCAGTTTGTATAGCTGTGCCAATTCACAGATGAGTTTTTAGGTAATTACTGCTGGCTTAGTATTACAAGGCCTTCTTTGTCAAAGCTGTACAACTGTTAAATTTTGTTCTGTTCAGAGTTGATTTCAGGTACTGTTTCTTTTCTTTTTCAGGAACTTTATTTTTTGGTAGATGATCAGTTATCATGGACCATGGATCAAGTATCCAGTGATTTGACAGGTATAAACTGTGTGCTTCTACCTTATTTTTTTGATGCAAGGTTTCAAGATTTTTTTACAGTAGCTTTGATGCAAGGTTTCCATATTTTTTTTACAGTAGCTGTTGCAATACCCCAAAATAATTTAGCATTTCTCTGGTTTTTTAAATCATTACTGGTAATTACACTTTGATAAACATGCATAGAGGATAGAGGAGTGACATGTGAGATGAAGGTCTACATTATACCTCATCACACACAGTAGTGTACTCAACAGAACATGGCCTTCTGCAGTAAAACTACATATTGGCCTACGCCTTTGTATGGGAGATGCAAAAGACTATTATTTTTTAAATTGAAGGAGAGGCGGGAAGTAAAGTTAGTTTGGAGAATTTTGTCTAGGAGAAGGAAATTAAACCTTCAAAGCCTAAAACACCAAACATGGTGTCTCAACAATTTCGTTGAGTGGAATCGTTTTACATCTTTGGTCAAACAGTATTCAGATTTTATATTTGGTCTCCTGCAACTTTCCAACATAGTGATAAAATAATTTGTAGTGTATACTGCATAGACCCTTTTCCAAATAGCAGTTATAAAGGATTATGGGATAGAGTTTTGGTGAATGTCTTTTTTATCAATGGCATTTTACTGTGGAGAAAAAGGATGAGTACCAAAAGTCTATCCCATAATCCTTTGTACTCGCTGGTTGGAAAAGGTCTATTGATGACAACAGCAATTGAAGTAGCAGAATGACAAGGGTGAGTCATGATGAAACAAGCAATTATTTTGCAAAGCAAAAGCAAAGTCAGCTAGTTAACTGTTTCTGACCGAGGGCGCTTCAGTCCGCGCGCAAGTGACTATTTTGCCACACAGTCTTTCTTTTTGTGCATTACTGCCTCGTAAACAGTCCATGTTTGTTGTCTCACAGAAAGACTGATACCCTTGCTTTGGAAATACACTAAAACCAAGGATTGAACAAGGAAATGTTGTGCACTCTACCTGTTGCAGTTAGGAAAAGTCCCAGTCAATAAAATCACAGGAAGACTTGTGACATACTGGGAAGGGTAGAAATGGCCAAGGACTGCATGTTCATTGCTATCTCGACGTACTGATTGAAAATATTTGAAGTCGCTACGTCGTGGTTATGAGTAAACTGCTTACTAATTGGGGCTAGGGGAGAACCAGCCTTGAAAGTGAGGGAGTGAAGACAAGCCCAAGTGGGCTAAACCCTTTATAGGTTATTTTATTGTCAGCAAGTGATAAAGGGAGCTAATGGCTGCCCCCTTATCCCAGTTAATTATGCCCCCTGTTGATGCTAATTGACACTGAGCCTCAAGGCCCAGGTCCATCTGTACCTAAATAAATTAATCTTGTTGGAATGGTGGCTTTGATTGGGCAACATGCTTACTAAATTAGTGCTGTAGTGTTGTATTTGTCATATGGAGGGAAAATTTACCATAAAAAATGATAAACACTTATTACTAGCAGAGAGTGAAAGATTCAGATGTTGAGACAGGTGATGTCTAGCCTTTTATACACATTAAGGAAGGGGGGGGGGGTATGTTATTCTAAAGAAAGGGCAAGGAACCTGCTTTTTAACTTCTCTGTAGATTCTGTATTCTGCATGGCATTGCAAGATGACAAACAAATTGCAACCCCAATTGATGATGTGACTTTTTTCATACTGAGTCACCTATTTTTTTCATGGAATTGTGGAAGTTTTTTTTTAGTCCTTTCATTATTAAACTGAAAAGACTTTGCTGGGAAATGGACAAAAAATACCCCAGCTAGCAAAATTTGGTCTGCCCTTTGACGGCCCGTCGTCGGCCACTTTGGCGGTCCGTCGGTTAAATGTCCGGTGGCCCCGCTGACGGTCCGCCGACGGGCGTGATGCTGATTGGTTAAAAAGTCTCTACTCATCATGTGACTTCTGTGCCCAGCCAGCTGACCTCGGATGGCCCTCCGTCGACCATATGGCCGCCGGCGGACCGCCAGATATTGCTACTGGGGACTCTCCAGCCACAGAAGGTTATACTGGTTGGTGGACTATGTTAATCTTATCTACTGAATTCAGTGAAAGCAGGATCCCTGACTTAGCCAGAACTGAAAAATTATAATTTGCAAGAGCAATACGTGTTTGACATACAAGGACAATTATTGCGCACACCGAGATGGAAAAGTCATAGATGCCAAATTGTATTTGATTGCAGCCATTAGATTACACAGATTGTTATTTAAGGAATCAGGAGAGGTTACTACCACCGTATTATTTCCATGGCAACCACATTGATCGTGATAAGCAAGACCTGACATTTAAGTTATGAGATGTGATGGTCTTGTCAAATTTAACCAAAATAGTGCATGCAGTAAACATCACCATTGTTACAGTACAGTATATGTAGATATTTAATTAATAATATATGGTGATGTTTTTAAAATAAAGATGGATTTAGTATGAATTCAGTGTATTTAAATATTTATATTGTAGAGTATGCAGTGCACTTGCCTGAATCAGTAGTGCAGATAAACAAATTGTAGATTTTAAGCAGCATTCAGTTATTGCTAAAAATAAAAAAAAAATCATCAAAAAGGATCAAGAAATCAATATAAAGTAAGAGTTTAGTGTAAGAGAGAGGTTACATGAGATAATGATTTGTATTTCTAGAGTGTAGTATAACAGTCAAAGAGGTTCATATGATTACACTTTTACTAGTCTTTGTAACTCATTGGATAGGCAACTTAAAGGGGAATTTTCATCATCCCAGACAGTTCCAGTTCTCCCAACTATGCAACTTGTAGCTCCTCCCATAACTCTATGAAGCTACTCCTGGTGCAGGAATAAACCTGTTTTATTGCTTAAGGCCATGTCCTGGTGAGCATACAAGGCTATAAAATGTAATAAAAGCAGTCTCTCTGCCTTGTGTGGAATGTGAGCTACTCTGCATCTTTCAAATTTTCAAACTTTGATGTCAATCAAAGAGCAGTCACCAACTAAGAATTTTCATACCCCTACACTAAAAATATACTTTGGGGTGATGACTGTCTGTCTTTAAAGAAAAAATGTAGGCACCCTAATTCAAGTTAGTATGCCAGATGTTTTAATTTGTGTATAACTCTCTATTAACCATGTGACAATATTTGTGTTGCGGAATTATTAAATGCATGCAGATTACACTTTTTGGTTTATTTGTTTGATGCGGTATGTTATGTTTTGGATGTTGTGAAAGGTAAATAAAGGAAGCTTTGTAAGATTTTGGTGGTACTAGGAAATGACAACTGCTTATTCCCTTCAGTGTACACTACAATGACAACAGAGCTGGTATAGCCAGTTAGCTGGTATAGCCAGTTCTCTGGTGTAACCAGTTCTGTGGTATAACCAGTACTTTACAATGACAACCGAGCTGGTATAACCAGTTCTCTGGTGTGATCAATTCTCTGGTATAACCAGTACTTTACAATGACAACAGATCTGGTATAACCATTTCTCTGGTGTAACCAGTTCTCTGGTATAACCAGCTACTTTACAATGATGCATAGCTGGTATAACCAGTTCTCTGCACTTAAACATTTGGAAAAAAAGTACCTAGTAATCCAATTGCCTACAAGTCTCATGCATCATCAGTCTACCAGTGTAAAGCCAAAAAATGTGCCGAAATAATCAGTTTAGTACCAGTATAATTAACTATGGAAAGTTTGTTATATGGTTGGTAATTTGTTCCCAGTTATTTGGAACTTAGCTTACATTATAATATATCAGTCATAATTAACAGTGAACAATCATTATGGTGAGACTAATTCTTTCTGGTAGGAAACTTGTCATATGAAAGAGTATTTGTGGACAAATGTTTGTAAGCCTGAGCAGAGCAATGTCTGTGTACATCTGATATTTGTTGAAAGAAGCAGTCCACATGTAGGGAATCCACCAATGAAAGTTGTTAATGACTTTTTGTTGTCCAATCACCAACATCTAATTGATTGTGTAGATTAGGAAAATCAGTTCACATGATTGCTAACAAATGTTTCCCCACAGACTTCATGTCATGTGCATACATTCTTGAGTAAGTAATGTAAAACAGTAACATGGACACAGGGTCCCCAGTGAATGCAGAGAATTGCCATTGCTCTGGCAGCTCCCTTGTGAATGTAATATTTTGTTGGTGGAACTAAATATTTGTTTTCTTCTAAGTATTAATCAGTCTGTGCAGACTACATTTTTAAAAATACAGTATCGTCATGACATTTCTAGATGTGTTTCAGTGTTTGTTCATGGTGGTGAAACATATTGTCTTTATTTCATTATTTGATATTTTCTTTAACAATGCTTGTATTTTAATATTCCAGGTTTGGGTGATCTGGTTGGTGTTCCAGTCCGAGAGGGATTACGGCCAACTGTGGGGGCAGCGATAGATGCTGTATACCCTCTTGATCAATGTGAGTTCGTACATTTTACATAATTTTCCTCTACTCTGAGGCTCTGGGCAGACTGCAAAACTAGCAGGGCAAAAAATATTTTGACTGCAAACCAAGCCCTTATAAAAGGGCAGGCACCATCGGTTGGGCCATATCCTTCCCAACATGCTCAGCATATCTAAATGTGCATAGCATGATGAATTTTGAGTTTTTAAGGCGATTCCCCCTCCCCACCCCCCTGGTCAGTTCTGGGGGATGACCTCCTCCTTGTCTAAATCCTGCTGCAGTACACCACTGGATATACTTTAGGAGGTAATGATAATTCTGCATACAATTAAAGCTGTTGTTTGGTATGTTTTGCAAATGTTTAGTTCGTATCTATGTAAGCCTTTGATAAGTTTACCATGTTATCTCAATTGTGTTTATGTTCTCTAGTTTACTCCTTAAATGCTCTTTATTGTATTTTTCTGAGAGAGAGTGTCTTTTTCTTACACAGCTTCCACATACTTGTAATTCTCAGTATATGAGGTGGATATCTCAGAATTGCAATGCAAATAGTGCCTTTTGTTATACCTCTTTCACGTACTTGTAATTCTCAATATATATGAGGTGGATATCTCAGAATTGCAATGCAAATTGTGCCTTTTTGTTACACAGCTTCCACATACTTGTAATTCTCAGTATATGAGGTGGATATCTCAGAATTGCAATGCAAATACAGTAAAACCCCGTTTATCCGAACTAGCCATCAGATTTAACAACAATAATAGTCAACACAATTACGGCAGTATCCACCAAGTTTTGGTGCTTTACAAGGCAAAATTCAACGTAAATTTTTGCAGAAATGCACTAAATTTTCTTGGGACTTTAAAAGTCATGGAAAGATGTCATGATGGCCAAAACAGCCGACATGTGGACACAGAAAACAATCTGTTATCTCTTTGTCAAGTTTGGAAGAAATATCGTACGTATTTGCTTTGAAATTCTTGTTACGAGCCATGAGTTGGTATAGGCTCAATATCCTCTAATACAAAAATACTTTAGGCTAGCGTAAGTCCTAGTTTCACTGAATCTGAAAAGTTAGTAATGTAGTGAGCTTCATACCTAAAAATAATGAAAGTACACCTTACAAAAACATTGCGAACTGCTGTTTGAGAGTCTCCTACACATGTGTCTCTGACAGGTTTGGAAATTTATGCAGAATTTATACTCTAGATACCTCTCCAGATCGTTACAGCTTTTCTTTCGCCCACACACTCATTTAGTGTATAGAAAGCATTGGTTATTCAGACGAACGAAGGCTCGAAAGTTAGGAATAAAATCTCTCTGTTTTAGAAGTCTAAAAATTTATTTGTCGTATCATTGGTCACAAAAAATAGTAACGAAATATTTTTGGGGATTTTGTGTGCAATTTTTAGCCTTTTCGGAATTATTTTGGAAATGTGTTGACACACCGTCTTATGGACCCAGTGTACCGTACTTGAGGCAAAAACTTGGAACCTCGTTTATCCGAACTTTTTTGTTATCCGAACAACCTTCCGTCCCGATGTGTTCGGATAAACGGAGTTTTACTGTAGTGTCTTTTTGTTACACAGCTGCCACATACTTGTAATTCTCAGTATATGAGGGGGATATCTCAGAATTGCAATGCAAGGGTCAAACTTCTGTTGTACCTTAAAATAAAAGACTTCCTGTATTATTTTGTGTCAGAACACACACATTTTTTTTTTTTAAATTTTTTTTATATCTTACATGGGGTAAAGGAAACTTGTTTTTCAAGAAAATATTATCTTTAAAGCAAATCTCTTAAATTTTGACTGAAAAGGTTTGATGGGGGTAATGGGTAAAATTTTATTCTAGAAAGGAATGAAAACAGTCACGTGAAGCATGCGCATCAAAGTGATAAAAATTGTGGATTTGATCTTGGTACAGCAGAATTTCCTCCAGGGATTGTATGTAATATCAGTCTAAAGTTTACATTGATCCACTTTCTGCAAATGTTTACACATTTTTGTATAAAGTATTAAAACATCTGTTTGCAAAGGATATTGTATAAGGTTTTACTTTCACTTTTAAAGTGGATGATGTGGTTTTAAGCAGATTATGTGAAAGTATTTCCAGGTACTAAAGAGACATGTATTTGGGGTTTTATGGAAGAGCAAAGTGTACAATATTTCTAAGAAACCTTTCCTAATTATAATGTAAGTATGGTGTTGATTTAACCTTGGACAATATTCTGCTCTTAGCAGTGCCCCAAATCTTGAAAGATTTTAGAGCTCAGCCTATACCGCACATTAATTTAAGTTTTGCAGAGCTATAGTTTTATCATGGGGCATTGATCCATCTGTCACTATGTTATCACCCCCAGCTTTTTACATATAAATCAATATAACTTGATCTAACTATCTTGTAGTGGTGGGATGTTTGGTTCAAAGCTTTCCATGAAAATTGGATAATACAGTTTTCATTAATTGTTTTGAGTACCTCAATGTAAAGGAAAATCCAAATTTTTTTGTATGTGCCATCACTTCTCCCCAAATACTAAGATATATCCTAAGAAGGAACCCTCCACTTCCTTGTTTTTGCAGCTTATGGTAGAGGTTTTTCAAGAATCTGAGTTCAATTCACTAAAAGACCAATTGTCACCTGTTGTCATGGTTTTTTACAGGGCCACATTGGAGGCACTTTTGAAGAACTTGCACATGTATTACACGTGCCACCTATGTGTACAGTACTTGCGCTAGTGCACATACAGTACGCTGAGTATGCCTACCAGTGGCACCATGATTTCAGTTGATTTGCAGCTCTGCACCTCACTGTCGTCAGTGATCTGCCCTAGGCATGGCAACTTTTTTGCTTTGCCATTAGAAACATAACGTAGG
Source organism: Holothuria leucospilota (assembly GCA_029531755.1). NCBI lineage: Eukaryota > Metazoa > Echinodermata > Holothuroidea > Aspidochirotida > Holothuriidae > Holothuria > Holothuria leucospilota. The sequence continues at coordinate 8,958,904 of CM055977.1, forward strand.
TTAAAGGGAAAATGCAGTCACCCAAACCAGAATTAGTATACCCCATCTTAATTAATGAATGGCTTGTTTTGATCATGTGACATATTTTTGTAACTGAATTGCTAAAATCATAGAGAATAATAACAACTCCTTGCTTCACCTTTTGTTTGTAATAGTTATGTTCAAAAACATCTTCAGAGGTACTTGTAAGGCAAATAAGAGGAGATCTGCAAGAGTTTACTGGGTTTTCAAAGCAATTTTGGGCAACTGCCTATTGCCTTTAAGCACTGGGCTTATACACTTTGATATTTTAGCTTCCTACTCTTGCTTGTGTACTATCTATTCACAAACTTGTGTATTCAAGACGGGTCAGGGTTATGTAAGTTTCTGCATAGTAGAAACAGGTCCCAAATAAACCAGTTCAGACTGCTTCCGACCAATGGCTTGTATCGTAGAAATGAAACTAGCCTGGAACTAATTATTTGTTTTATGGATACTAGTTTCAGAAGAGGAAGTTATCAAAGTGATTGTGTGGGTAATATTATTTACCATTGTTTTTGCTGCCAATCAGACTTTTGAATGTATTCAAGACTATTAAATAAACTATCTCTTGTTGAATTGCATTGTGTTTATAAACTTTAGAATATTACAACAAAGTATATTCAGTATTTATCACAACCTGGATTTTTTCTGTCGTCAAAGAAACTAGAAAACTTTCCCTTTTCATTTCAGTATCATTTCAAAAGATCAATGGAATCATTCAACATTTACTAAACACATAAAGAGAAAAGAAGATTGTGTAAATTTGACATGGAAAGTCATAAAATAATTAGTAAAGTTTGAAAAATTGCATTAATTTATAAAGGTTATTACTTTAAAATGTCCCAAGAACTTGCCAACGTGTTTGCCGTCATATTGAAAATGTAGCAATGCAAACAAAACAAGGAAGATTTCTTAGTTGTATTTATTTAAAATATTAGGGTTTTTCCAAAAGAGAACATTTTTGTGAGAGATGATTGAAATAACACTGATTTTTGAAGAAATAATAATAGCTTTCATTAGAATTATGATAATAAATGCTAGTGTATTGAAATAATACTATTTTAAACCAATGCTTGGAGTATATGGGAGAGTCATTCCGGTTATTTTGATATCAAAAGCAACCTATGAGTGTGCTCTTTTTATTAGTGCGTAAAATTCAATATGGCTTATCCCTGAAATAATACCTGATATTCCAAGGTACCTCACTTATCTCTAGCATAATGGCCGCACTTTGCTTATAAGTGATGAAAATGGTGACTGGTAAACCTGGGGTAATATCAATCAAGATTAGCACAAGAAAAATTTTCCATGGCCACTTGTGTATTTCCAGTGAAAAGATTTGCATTGTTTCATGAAGGTACCTGACAGAATGGTTTAGCACCAAAGGTATCCTGATACTTTGAAAGTAGTAAAAGTCTACACATTTGCATGCATTCTAAATAAAACTGTATGGTACATTACCATTGGAAAAACAAAGCAATTAAAAGGGAGCATACAGATGCCTGTATGTTTATAATTTTGATAAACAACGGAACATACTGAAAGTTTCTATTCCCCTTTCATTGGTTTTGTTATTATTGTATGATGCATATTGGAACAGGAATATACAGTAGGCTTGGGCAGCTTAGCAGACTTGTCTTTTAGATTTTAACGCCGAGGTGATACTGTAGTTATGTAGCGACTTTACATGGAAGAGTGACTTGTAGGAAATTTGCAGTACCACTAGTGCTAAAGACATTCATGCACAAAGTCATATTTTGTGCTTGAGCATAGGCTTAGGAAAAGGGGGCAGGGGGCAACTGCCCCACTCTGATTGGTGGGACGGAAACCTCCCCCCCCACACACTTTGGATTACATGCTGCCAAAATATGGTATTGAATAGGATGAAATTGCTTCAAAGTTTGTCAAACATTGCACCATTTTGCATCTAGGACACTTTAAATAGTCAAAAAATTTCAAAATGTGATAATGTAAAAAGCAAATCATGTCTTGGTTTACTGTGCAAATTAGGCTTTGGTTTCACTAATGTTTTTCGATTCAGTCCAGTAACCCCTCACCTTAAGGCATCATGACTCTTGAATGACATGGCGATTCTTACTACGATTCTTACTACTCACTAAAACAGGTGCATGCGACACAGCAGCTGTAAAGTGTCAATTACTAGCCCACCAATAAATATTAATGTAGCAGTAGCTCAACATACTGTAAGTGTAGAAAACCTTTGAAAAATAGGGAGGTCTAAGGGGAGGGGTGTGCAAAACAAAAAAAGAAAAAAAGATGTAAGAGAAGGAAGTAATTGCACATAATGAAGCACAGATTGCTATGCAAAGATGAAAAATTGCTATACAGAATCATTGTTATGCAAAAGTTTTGCTAAATGGAACATTGTACTACTGTACTTATAATGCTGCTTTTAAAATAAGGAGTGTTATTTTTCTGTTTTATAGGTCCTTTAACTCCTTTTATTCCACCTTGTGTGAACTTTGAAATGACACTGAGATTGTGCAAAATAGCTTTTCAAAATATGCCTGGTTATACAATATTGGTATCCTATTGGTGTCCGGCTGCTAACACTGAAAATGGAAATACAACTGTACAGTATATCAGTAAAAGTAGCTATTTAAGACTGGTACAAGAGTAATTTGTGTACCATCCTCAGATATCAAAGACACCCTGAATGCAATGGTGACAGTCAACACTACTCAGGATGAGCTAGAGGATCTGTACGATGCCCTGGATGCTGAGTTGACTGAATTTGTCGCTAATCTGACCTCTGCATGCACTTCCTGTGTCTGTTGTAGTGGCTTTGACTACTCTGGACTCATACTGAATGCAGATTACAGAGACATTCAAGTTGTAAGTAGTACATTAAAGGCATGAATGGAATTTTTTACTGATTTTGTTCCGCATTTTGGAATCAGGCTGTGTGTTCCTCGCACAAATTGTACCATTTCCAACAGTCATTTGTTCCAACTCTATTCATACCTTTAAACAACTTGTAAGGAGAGAGCACATTCCAATTTGACATGGGGAATTTGGCCTTAGTGGGATCTATTACAAATGCAATTTGGAAACTGTCTAAGTATGTATGTATTAATTGTTTTATGTTGCAATACTGGTGGACGGCAAATTTCCACACTGTAGACAATATCATATCACATCACGTCACATCAAATCACACCAAACCACATCACATCATGTCACATCAAATCACATCACACCACGTCACATCACATCACACTACACCACAACACATCATGTCCCATCACATCGCCCTACACCACATCACATCATGTCACATCACATTGCACTACACCACATCACATCATGTCACATCAAATCACATTACATCACATCACACCACATCACATCATGTCACATCACATCACATGATCACACCACACTGCATCATATCACACCACATCACATCACAACATGTCACAAGTTTTCAGTTTGATTTTTAATTGACACTACAGCAATAATTCAGGTTTGTTGACCTGCAGGGATTGTATGATGCTAATGTTGGATATGACAGAAGCCTGTATGGTAGCATGGTTCATTAAGGACATTTATTACATGGCTTCCATTTGTGCAACATTACCCCTAGTCTAGAATTAATTTATTTGAAAGGTCATTTCAAATGATTGAGATTAATTTTGAAGGTCACTTCAGATCAGATTGCTTTTGGATGAGGAACTCACCTTATAATCACCTGGGAAGGGATGGCAGAGGGCATGGAGGGTTGGTAAGCCCCATTGCATACCTGGGAGTAGGCCTATGTATATTTGTAATTTTGTACCATATATATATAATAATATATATAATATATATATTCTGTTTGAATCTGAGATTATCAGTGCTATGCTTTACATTTTGCTCTCAGCACAACAGTAAAATAATCTTCTTTCCTGGAAGAGTTTGTCATATGGATGGGGTAGGGGCATGGAGGGAGGGCTGTTGGTGGAGGACATGGTAGCGTGAGGAGTGAGATTTATCACGGTACTGTTTGCTGGACATTATCAAAATTGCTACCATTTCATTTCCTAGTTATAGTATCATATAGCGATGAAAACTTGAAACAGATCCCAGGAGTATCTCATACATTCTGTAATCATGTAATATGCCACTGTGTTGAGGAGGATGTTATTTGGAATTTCAGTCGTTGTTGTAATGAATTCTCTGAAGGTAAGTGCAAGTTAACATCTATGTGTATTAAAACAATGTAATCATTTGCAAAATTCCCAAAAATGTTTTGGCAGACTCCTGTTTTCTTGGGTACTTTCCCTCAACAAGCAGTCACTGTTGCTATTGGAGAATTAGAAAATGTGGTCGACCAGAACTTAACTGCTGCTGCCGATGTGGTGAGTACATAAAGCAACCATGACCCTTTAACATCATGTGTATGACACAAAGTAATTAAGTAGTCACCTGATGATATGTTTGCTTTCAGACTACAGACAACTTTATCTCCATAGCTCAAAGATTTTCATATGCTCCACTGACTAGTTTTATGATATAACAAAATCAGAGTGATTGGTCTCATACAAACATTTGCTCAGTGACAAGAAATATGAGTTGAAATTTTTTAATCTTAAGTTTGTTGTGTTAGTTCTAGTCATGTTGTATCATGACTAGATTATCCAAATTTTGTCATTGAATTTGGCGGTTACCCCCATACTAGGTATAAAGCTTTGGTGATTGTAGTCTTTATGTGTGTGAACTGCTGTTATGGAATGAGCTTCATCCTTGTGAGTCTCATTCCATTGCTTAGCATGTTTAAGCAAAAACTAAAATTTATTTGTTCAATATTGCTTTCCATGACATTATGCGGACCTTACTCATTGCCCTTTGTACATAATTTTCACGTTTTTCTATTCTCTGGACTTTGTATTGGCTGTGTATTACGATGTATTGTAAATCGCTTTTGAGTAATGTTTTACCAAGGGCACTGTATAAATATAACATAATAATGATGATGATTAATGATGATGGTGGTGGTGGTGGTGGTGGTAGTGATGGTGGTGGTGGTGGTGGTGGTAGTGATGGTGCATGATAATGATAGCAATAATAATAAAAATAGTGTGAATTACTTTAGGTAGTCACATTATTCCACTTTTTTATTGCATTGTATTGTAAGTGTAGCATTATTCCTGTCTGTTTGAGTAGAGACAATTGACAAGGAGGGGATAATACTCTTAACTGTAGCTGTTTTTGCTAACTACTCATTGGTAGTTGAATAGCCAGTAGGGACCCAGGGATTGCATGTCTCCCCTTCCATCCTTCCCTGACCATGTTGGAAAAGAAAAGAAAAGAAGTAGTCATTATAGATACCAATTGATTCAGTTAAGTTACTGCTGTAATCTTTGGATTACTGCATGCACTTGTCCAAGAATTATCATAACTTTCCTAGTGTGCATTGTGTCTGTACTTTTTGGGGTCATGTAGGGAATAAAAGACCAGAATGAGCTTAGGACATTAGTACAATTTTTTTGCTTATTTTACATTTCTTTTTTAACGTTTCAAGTGTTGCAATCCGCATCTTGCTATCAGTTAGTAATAATACTAATCTGTCTGTGCTATTGATTTTCAGGGAAGTGAAAACTTTGAGAATATCCCTAATACACTTACAAATACAACAGCTGAAGTTGTTAATGGTAAGTACATTATTAGAATGAAGGATGTGTTTGTGGTTTTTGAGGTTATCGTAAAGAGGATTTTTTAAACCACATCCCATTACTTTATGCCATTCAACATCTTGTCTTATCACATTACTTTTTACTCAAATGACTTTTTATGTTAGTGGATTCTTTAGCTTAAAAATTTTAATGCGCACTGAACTGGTTCCAACATATTTGGTTCTGTGGGTCCTAATATGTACAATATACTTTGATAGAGTCGTTCATCCTTACGGCTTACATGTATCTACAAGTATTTTGTAATTTTGTAAAATTTCTATGGTGGTTTGCAAATGGCTGAATTCTGAGACGGAGAAAAAATAGCTTAAATCGCATTTAAACCATTCAGTTTTTCTGATAAAATCTGCCAATAGCTGTTCCTAGCAAAAAATAGTAGGCATTACAAGAGTTATAAACGTTGCCTGTCATTTGAAAATTTGAAACTTTCGGAGGACAATTTTTTATATCTTTCTGTGAGAACATCATGACTTGACATTAAAGTTACTCAGCTAATTCATCTTGAATTGTCTATCATTCTACATCTGTAAATCATGGTTTTGAAGGAAGCAAAACTGTGTACTGTAAATGCAATGATTCCTCTGTAATATTAAGCAGCTTAAAGCAAGGCTCTCCTACTAAATGACAAACTGAGAAGATGTATTTGTTATACACGTCCCTCACTCCTGCTTATTAAAATATCTTGAGTTCATACTGACCAGAATCATGCTTCACTGCCCAGGCATTCTTCCAATCTTCCTCCATTCAGTTCTAAAGTACTTGCATACAGTATTTTCCCTGGAATAAATTTATTTTGAGATGATTTTCATTGCCTGTCATTTGAAAATTTGAAACTTTCGGAGGACAAATTTAATATCTTTCTGTGAGAAGATCATGGCTTGATATTAAAGTTACTCAACTAATTCATCTTGAATTGTCTATCATTCTACATCTGTAAATCATGGTTTTGAAGGAAGCAGAACTGTGTACTATAAATGCAAGGATTCCTCTGTTATATTAAGCAGCTAAAAGCAAGGCTCTCCTACTAAATGACAAACTGAGAAGATGAATTTGTTATACACATCCCACACTCCTGCGTATTAAAATATCTTGAGTTCATACTTACCAGAATCATGCTTCATTGCCCAGGCATTCTTCCAATCTTCCTCCATTCAGTTCTAAAGCAATTGCATACAATTTTTTCCCTGGAATTAAATTTTATCTTTTTTGAGATGATTTTCAGACAGCATGGAATAGTTCCTTTTGTTCATCACAGTAAATGAACAGTGATAAATATAGTTTCACATTTATTTGAAAATTGTTCTTATTTGAAAATAAACTTCTGAGTGAAATTAGAAAACTGGCCTTTTCCTTGTCAGAATACTGAGAGCTGAATCTATTTAACAGTTAAACTGCATTTGTGGTGGAGAAAATGTTCATACCTTTAAAAAAATGATTTATGAATATGGATGTGGCATGATGAGCAATTCTGAATTAATCAGCAAGGTAACTTTCGTTTTGTGAAGTAAGGTTCTCAAAGAAAGAAATTCACGGTTTTGTCCCTTAAGAGTAATTTATCCACCTAAACCTGCAAAGTTTCAATTGATACTACATTCACAACTCTTATTACCCATAATGTGGGGAAAACTGCTATTGCCAGAGTTTGTGTTATGAGACTGAGTGGTTAAATAATGATCACAGCTATATTTTACTTGTACCATGTCGATACATTTTACACAAGTATATATTTCCTGTTATCTTGTTCTACACTTGTTTATTGTGTTTGTGTATTACAGGGAAATTTTTTTATGGCATCAACAAACCTTTATATAGAAGACACTTACTGATGGCAAAAGCTGGCATGCCGTTACTGCTTGTGGTGCCCCTAAAAATAAAAACCATATCATAGCGGTGGTTAAGGAAGCTGTCAGTGCCATCCCATCACATTCAGTGTTGCTGTGCCTTTTTGATGCTTATTTCAAGCTCTGCATCCACAGTTGATTATGTGTGTAAATTAATACTTAGTCTTTATTTTGTTGGAGGATAGCCTCAAGTGACATGCCCATGAAAATATGATTATCATACACCTATTGACCTGATATCCTTTTGTAAAAAAGAGGAAGGGGAGAATGTTATCCCTTTTTGTTAAATACTTTTCTTTGTTATCTTCTGTAGACCTGGTTGGTACTCTTGGTGGGCTTCAGGACACCATTTATGAGACTGTGAATGCTAGTACTTCTCAACTCTCTAGTGTAAGTATGTTATACATATGTGAATGCCAGTTGCAGGACAACAGGGGAAGTGCTTGTTTTCCCCCACCCCTCTCCTCCCCCCCCCTGCCTGGTTGGTTCTTTGCCTAACCCTGTGGCCCCCCTGCCAACAATGTATTGTATGATGTATTGCACATCATCCCTCACCCATCCTCCAACAGAAGAAAAGTTGTTCCTTCACCCGTTTCTGGTCCTGAAGGCTACCACTAGTGAACGACTGATTATATGTACAAAGTATGTTTAGCTTTAATTGCAATCAGTGTATTTCAAGTATCTTATCAGATTTAGAGTGTGGCCTGTCTGTTTGCAACTTTGTGACAAATTCTCCTAACAAACCTGTATCAGATTAGTTTGGCATCATTTTAATTTCTGTTTTGCAGACATACTAAACAGCTTTTTCTGAAGTTGTCCTGTAATTTGATATGGAATTTGAAATTAAATTCTTAGATGCTGGTAATGGGCAGAGATGATTTTGTTATGTTATTTTAAAGGGATCCTGCACTTGTCTCAATGTCATTTTCTGTAGTTTGAAGTTTCTTATCTTCTTGCACAAAAGAAAAGAATCTTGCTTACATTGAGTTTGGTCATTTGAGAAGCTGGTAATATGTATTGCGTAGTTAACAGAAAGACAAAATTTGATAGCCTTCCCGGTGCAATTGCTTTTTACATCACTGAAATTTGTGATTGGTCAATGTGCTTTGATTGACATGAACAAAAGGCAGGATGGTGGTGTGATTAGTGTCTTAGCTAGAAACCTGGAGAGGGTATCTAGGGTATCTAATCCTTGGTATCTAGGGTATCTAATCATTGGTATCTAGGGTATCTAATCATTGTCCTTGAATAACGTGGATCAATTGTGGGAGGTGCTTAGTCTGTTAGATCAAAGGAGGGGCTTTTAGTCGTATATGGAATATTACTTCCATCTTTTGAAACATTGGGGTAAGAAAACACAGTGAGAGTGTTTTAAATTGAGGTATTTGCAGTGACGAATGCAGAAGTAGTATTCCTTTAATTACAACAGAGATATATATTAAAATGTTTGAAACATGTGAGTGCAATTTGTGAGCATCATTCAGTATTACATTATTTGTTAACCTGCTACTAAAGCAAAAAGATGCCTTTTCACTTTGAGTTGTGAGATGAAGTTACCTGTTAATTGTTTTAATTCCTTGAATTCTGTGTATTTTGTGTATGGAAGCAGGAAAGAGTACCCTTTGATTCTGAGCAGTTTTCCAAATTACATACCTGTATAGGAAGAGTAATATAAAATTCAAATGTCAGTCAGAATTCCTTAGTTATATAATTATCTGGAAGCATCTCCTCTTGAGTCCAGATATTTGTGATGCTCAGGTCTTTATTGCCCCTCCTTACCTCCTGTTTACATATGTGCACCCTGTACTGCATGAAATTACAGTGAAGCAAAGTGTATAACACAGTGGGTACCATCATCCATGAGAATGACATAGGAATCATGTCTGATTGAAGTATGCCAACAGAACCATTCAAAAATGACTGGTTTAACCCGGCCAGCTGCAGATGCCCTGAACTGGCATAATGAAACCATCAGCCTTGAGCTGCTTGTAAATATGTTTTCCAGTGCAGTTACACTCCTAGCAAAGAAGGGACATCTTTGAGCTTTATCTGATAGTGGGATGAGGGACATGACCTACTTTTTCGTCTCCACTGGTGTTTGTAAGACTTCCTATCTGTACACACTTGATACTTGCCTACATTTTGGGAGCTAACTGTGTAGCTGAGGGTCACAGAGTATTGATTATAGCATCTGCGCTAATATTGATGTAGCACAAGATAAAAGAACTTTGTAAATCAGCAGATAAAACAGGTCACATGGTAAACAAATCTCCACAGTTCCACTGATTTGCTAATGTCACTATGACCTCTTGATGAGCCCTGACCCATGGGTTGATCTTTTTAACATTAAGATGCTTAACTTTTATTTTTAAAAATTAAATATGCAAGATGGTTTGCCAGCAGGTAATTGGTTCATTTGACTAACACTTAAAAATTTAAAGGCCTTCATTGTCATCTCCCAGGCTAATGCTGCTGCAGAAGATCTTCGAGGAACCCTTGACCCCATCTTGGATCAAGCTGTGCAGTATGACTCTTACAGGTATTGAAACTTTAAATTTATTCATTTTAGTGAAAAAATAAAATTTAAATTGGTCAGTTATAAAATACAGTGTTTTAACCCCTTTAACATCTGCACTGTGTACTATTGTAAGGTATTAATATGTGTTTGATTGTATGCAAGACTCCATAAGAAGGCTTTTTTTCTAAAATAAATTCTTCAGCTGGATGCCTGTGGGTGAAAATCAATGTTACTTCAAAGGGGTTCTGCTCCTTAAAGGAGCTACATTCCCTAATGGCCTAATGTAGCTTACTCTCACCCATCAGATTCGTACATCAGACTCCTTAGGCGGGCATGCAGAGGGTTACAAATTTTGTAGCAAAGTTAGAAAAATGTCTCATAGCTCTTAATGTTGTTGTGTTTTGTAGTCCATTATTGTGAAAAAGATAAGTTATATTATGCCATTGTCTTTTCGTATCAAAATTCTCAAAGGTCATCCCATCCTTTGTTATTACATCCCCATAAATTTTCTACTTCTGTGACAATATTGTAGTTGCAGGAGGGTTGCCAACTAACATTTTTCAGGGCCAAATTTGGGTAAATGTGGCAGTAAAAATCTCCTTAGGCATTGAAAATTTTACATTTAACATTAATCCACAGGTAACTAACTAGCTGCAAAATTTAAACATGTTTTAATGATTTTTCAGTAGGAAATTAGCAGTTTGGCTCTTTTGGCAATAATATGGCAATAAGTGTGAGTCAGAATTGGCAACCATGCTTTTTAGTGTTGTATTGAAATTAAAACTTACAAATATTATATTAGATAATTGAATTCTCTGTACAGACTGATAAAAATCAGGTGGCAATGTGTTAGAAAATGAGGTTTCTGTATACTGAACCATACGCTTTTCTTAGGTGAGGTAAGATATTGGGACTTATAGTGAGACATAAGAAATAACATTTGTATGAAGCATAGGCCTAGTAATAGGGTTGGATAGTATTCAATTGCATATGTGAGGGGGGAGGTTGGGGAAAGTGACCCCCAGAGGCTCCCCATTGGAAAATCCAAAATCCAAGAGTGAAAAAATGTATATAAGATTATGATGATTCCATATTTTAAGCCCCCCCCCCCCCCCCACTAAATCATGGAGCCCTCAGGAAGCCCCCCTCACATACACACAAATTCTGCTGGCTATGCCACTGTTAATGTTTGCAGTCTTGGTTAATGTCATCAGTGTAGGAAGGATGTGGAATGCAGACAACTACTTATAATAAATAATGGTAATAGTTCCAGAATAACAGTAGGATTTTGTCCTTCGCTGATTGTCTTAACCTCACTGTATAATTTCTTATTTTTTGTGCATCCTTTAAGATATCAATGATCTTGACTGGATGATAATTTTATGCTAAAAGACAATTTTTGTGTTGTTTACCTTCAGGGATTTAGCAATGAGCCTCGCTTTCAGCTTCATTCTGTTTGTGGCGGTACTATTCTTCATAGGAGTGGTGGTCGGCCTTATTGGCCATTTTGTCAACAAAAGGCCCCCGTCTAGCAGATCAGGCATTGAGAGCTGTGGTGGGTGTACCATTATGATGTAAGTACGCCAGTTTGGTACATCAGGTGCCATAGAGTTGCTTTTCATTACCCACATTACAGGTACCACATGGGTAACCATGCTGTCACCATATTGTTACTGAGGTACACAGTATTCCTAAAAACAAGATAAATACAAATTGGATAAATTAGTTACCAGGTTTAATTAGGATAAGTTGTATTTGTACAAATATGGATTATGTTCTTCTGGTCTGTTTGGTCATGAACATTGCAAGAACTTGCTTTTTGCTATACCCTTTGACAAACATCTTATTTCCTGTTATTAGAATTTTTAATAATTTATAAACTAGTGTTCCGTAGTGTAAATATTCTAAAACATAATATTTGCTATTCACTCTGTGAATAAACATTCATCTGTGCATTTCCATATTGCTTCAGTAACAATAGACTCAGTTTAAAGACCAGGACCAATGCTTAGTGGAGTTTGCCATTGGGTAAAAGCATTGTTTGCTGGCAGTGCTACCAGATCCAGAAATGTGCTGATGCAGAATTTTAAGGGCAGTTATGTACTGCATTATGTCATGGATTTAAAAATCCTAGGATGGTTTGGGTTTACTTTATATTATTTTTTTAAACATATTTTATAAAAATGTTTTTTTTTGTACAGAGCTGCAGTATTAGCTGGAATTCTGGTTGTGCCATTCATGCTGATTTCTTCGTTTACTTTTGTTATCGGTGGACCCATAGACAGACTTGTCTGTGACAATCTTCTCTCAAAGGAGCTTTTTACACAGGTGAGTAATAATAAGTTTCAGTTCTCTGGTTAAGATGCCATAAAGTTACAATTTCCTTAGACTTACCGTCATCACAAATAATATGAAATATGTTTGTAACAAAATTATATAACCATGATTAGTTTCAGGATATTCACAATAAAGCAAAAGATTGGTAAGTAAGGAATGATTTTCCACCAGATGATAAGTACATGTGTAGATGCGTTTTAGTAGCAATGAAGTTAATAAAGTTTAAATTTCTCTGTGCTAGACAATCGACCAACCTGGGGTTTTAGGAGAAGGATACTTTCTTGGAGAAGCATTATTTCAAGACAACACCATCCCTTTGACTGTCACTGGCATGCTGGAGTGAGTAATTAATGTCTGTCTGTCTGTCTGTCTGTCAAGAGGGGGGTGTTAACATTTGATGTAAGCTTGTTGCAACTAATGTGATAAAGCTGTTGTAATTGAGTGACAATTACTGTCCTTCCATACATTCATCAATCCTTGTATCTGGTCCCAGTAAAATTGGGTATGTGAAGAAAACTTTTTGCATTTGTCTGCCCGCCTGTCTGTCCATCTGCCTGTCTGTCTGTGTCTTTCTGTCTGCCTGTCAAGAGGGGTGTGTTAATATTTGATTTAAGCTTATCCAAGTTAAGGGGAAAAAGCTATTTCAATTGTGTTGACAACTGACCATCCATACATTCATCTTTCGTTGCATCTGGTTTCAGTTAAGATGGGCATGTGAGGAACACTTTTTGCTTCTTAGAGCAACTTTGTAGGGAAGACTATAAGGCTGTAGAACATGAGTGTGAGAATTTTCATAAATTACTTTTGAAGGAAAAAACACACACTGCTGAAATTATTGTCAGTGTTTCCACAAAAGCAGGAGGGAAAGGGGGTGGCTTAGTTACCTACTTGTAAGAAGCATGGGTGGGAGGGAACGTGTGAATTTAATTGGCAATGTCATGGTTCACTAAGTGGAAAGCATTCTGTAGGTGTGGAGTTGGGGTGTGGAAAAGTAGGAAGTACCAGATGTTAAGCAGCCTATGTGATTGGATAGTTTGAAGCATGAGTGTTTGCTCTTTGATCTCTATTGGGGCTCTGCTTCAGGACCCTATCACTTTATCAATGCCCAGCAGTTTTGGACCAATCACTTAACCATCAGCTGTAAAAAATCCCCATCTTGTGTAAAGGGTAAATCATTTATTCCAGTCTCAATTTTCATTACCCTGATATGCTAAACTATGAGTGGTTCTTTTAATCATGTGATAATTTTGTAAATGGATTGTCAGATTTATGGTTCACATGTGGTAATATGCAGTAAACATGAAAAGTAAAAAGTGATGAACTTGTAATGTAATTAAAAGTTGTAGATTGGCTAGGTTCTACTTCTGTTTTAGAGTATGGCTAAGACCCACTGATTGAGCTATTTTATCTTTGAAGCAGTAATCCTTACAAGATAGAATGAGTGATGAACAATTCTTGCTTAGTATGAAACAGATTGAATGCTGACTGCCTGTACTTATGGATCACAGAAGTCATTCAGTGTGCACATCTAAATGTTCTAACTATTCTGCTTTCTTTTGTATTTATCGGAACAGAGCATGTGAACAGAACCAGGGCATCTACACAGCTTTCCAACTGGAGAATCTTCTTAACATTTCCCAGTTTACTGATATTGACACGGTGAGTTAGGTTTTCAATGGTTTGATTTTAAACAGATAGAGACGTCAGAGACAAGAAAAGATTTGGTTTGACTGGAAGTCTTCTCATGGCTGTCAAGGTATCTCAGTATAGAAGGGCTGAGATTGCATGATGGGGAAAGGGGTGAAAGTAGAGGTTTGAATGGCAAATATGAATGGAGGTACATCATAGGTGGGGTGGAGGGGGTGGGAGTGTGTTCATTGAAAGCAGCAAAAGTTGCCTTTTGCATAGGGGGCTTAGGCTGTACATGTGTGTGTATGTGTGCATATGTGTGTGCATGTATGTGTGTGTGTTAAGACATTGCCTGGTGGTATAATTATAGAAGAATGGAGTGTAATATCAGCTAGGTTTTCATTCTTCTTGCAGTTAGAGAAGAAATAATGTGGGGAAGAGGAGTGATTCAAGGTTAAAAAAATTGCAGTTTCCATCCAAATACAAAGTGATCCAAACTTTCACTTATTGGCACCCACTCCTCGAAATAACAGCTATTTTGCACTGCGAAAAGGTGAAACAGAAGACAATTTTATCATGTGTTTAATTTTAATAACTTTAATTTGAACTGTGAACATACCACTGGTAAAGCAACTCTTGACTCCCATTTGTTTTAAGTGCTTTTCTAACATTAAAAAAAAATTGGTGAGGGTACCAACCAAGGACAGGTCATTAATATGACCACAGGATGGATATGTGGCTTAAACTTTGAGGACAATCATAGACGAGTTTGAATTGATTACTGGAAATTAGGCGTGGGCGAATTCAATATTTTGGAGTCTGGTACCAGTGGCCCTATAAGTTGCAACTCTGTATGGAGTTGTGACTCCTTCAGTGATGTCATAGCTGACATAGGTACATATACCACAGCAACAAAAAATTGTTGATTACTAGTCTAACAATGAGTATCAGTGCACCAGTGGGCTTAATTCACAACTGGCTTTTGTATGGCTGAGGTGCTAACCTGCCAGTTTGGGGAATGGTAGTGGCCAAGTTTAGAGAAAACGTGTGATAGAATAAAGAAAATGGGCTTAACAGCCATTTGTGTCAATGTCCTTCCTTGAAACCTTTGAAAGAAAATAAATATTTGTTCAACAATATGATTTTAGGGCATATTTATGGCATTATTGAAAACTTTCCAGGAGTTGGAATTCTTATGAAAGAAGAGTCGTTACTTGACCCCCTGCCAGGAGTCACAACTGTAAAGTTGGATTACCTGCCTAAGCCTTCTGGAGAGGCTGTGTGAATATGAATTCTAAATTTGATTAATAAAACTGCCAGACTGTGTTGGCTAACAACCAGTAAGAATGTGCCATAGATGTGCTTCACAGAATGGTTGAAACAAATGGTATTGTTTGCACACTTGATGCTATGCCAATTAATTTGTGTGATACTTATTGACAATCTTTGAGTGTTGTGATTTCAGTCCTTCACTGTTGTACATTGTTTGTAAATTGAAATGCAAATTTTAAGCTCACATTTTTTTCAAGTTGAATCAGCCTTCAATCAATGGATTCACAGGGAAGTATGTGTTTGGCATGTATACAAAAAGAGAAGATTAAATAGTGCCCATGATTTTCTTGGATGCCTTCAGCTTCCTTTTGCTCGCTTCAGAGTGGTCACTTGGTTTAGAGAAAACAGTTAAAGCAAATATTCCTTGAGTAACGTACTGCCTATGTCCGTTGTGAGGGATGCGGTCCTGCTCAAAGAAAACATGGAAACTGTTTCCTGGTATATGACATGCATATTTGTTGATACTTAGTCACTCATGTAAGGAACGTCTAGCTGGTAAGATAACAAATTCAGAATTGGTACTTTCCAGTTTGCAGCCAATGCCAGTAATATTTTGCAGAACTTCCCTACAGGTTAGGTAGTTAACAGGTCAAAATTTCCTTGAAAGTATGTGAATTTTTGACACTAATGATTCACCTGAAGAAGGGAGTACATGTTGTTTAAATTTCAAGATATTTTCTTGATATTAAATGAAAGTTTCTCTGCTTGAGGTTGTAATGTTGAGCATTTCTGTTCATTTTTCCAGTTCCTAGGAGATGTGGACAGCCAGTTTGGTAACATAACAGGTGACTTTAGTGGAGTCAACATTCTGACGGGAGACACAAGGGATATTTTGACAGAATTCAGAGATTCTTCTGCAGATACAATCCCCTGGGACTCTTATATAGCTGAGGTGAGGGCTTTATTTGACCTTTGACATGTTTTAGATTTTTAAGTGGTTAGAAATTCCCTTTTCAAACGAGTGGGGGCCAGGTTTTCAGCTATATGGGGAGGGGGAGGGAGCTATGTGGGGGAGGGAGGAGGCATTAGACATTCTGTAGGGACTGTCATGTTACAAGAGGCAGTCATGGTCAATTAATCCCTCCAGGCTACTGCTTGATCTGACCTGGGACAAAATATACCATTGAATGTAGTAAATATGATTTTAAAGGGTTTTGAAGTAGTATGGTTGTGAAGTGTACTATTTTGTTTTATTTTCCAATTACTGTAAACATCATACACATGTATTTAGGGTCAAAAAATAAAGAGTATACCCCACACTTTTCAACCTTTGAATACTTCACTCCTTGTGCTCTGTTAATTAGGACCCATTTCTTGGAGTCTTCCATTAAAACTGGTTGAGCAAGCAAGCAACCCTGATGGAGGTGAAACCCAGTGATTTAAAGTCAAGAGTGGCACCAGCAGGGGGCCAGGGGGGCATGCCCCTCGTCGGGAAAGCCTGGCTACCCTGTTGGGGAAATTTTCCAGTTTCGTCGGGGAGCCTTAATCCGTATAAAATATATAATCCCAATTAAAGTCAGTTGCCCCGATGATATGCTTGATTTTGCTCATAGCAAAGGCATATTCTTCAATAAAGACCCCAAATTTTCCAATTCTCCTTAAAAACCAAATTTCTCAAATTTTCTTCCATAAAAATCCAAATTTTTCCAAATTTCTTCAATAAAACTCCCAAATTTTCAGATTTTTGTAAAGCAAGCCAAACGTTTTTTGGCGCGAATTTTGTTTTCCTCATCCTTTTGTCGACTCATCACCTTTGTCGGGGCTTTGGGTTGCTGGCCCCCCTGTTGGGCAAATCCTGGCGCCACCCCTGTTTAAAGTGCAAAGGGTAAATAGGCATGCTGGCATGCATAATTACGATAACCATAATGTAACATCTGCATGCCACTGAATTGCCCATAGGGGTGCCTTATGAGGAAGAAGAGATAGACAATTTTGAGCATTGCTGAAGTGACTTGGGGAGGGGGTCTTGTCCACTCCCACTTCTGTTTTACCATCCCTGCTACAAGTCTTCCACAGAGAGACAAACATCCTTAATAGTGGGATGATGTAACTCTCGTGTGGGTAATACAGCCTGGAAAATGTGAGAGTTGCTTAGTGAGGGGAGAGGGGCTGATGCTTGTTGAATTGGGGAAAGGGGGAAGGTGTGGGTTAAGGGGAATACTACAATGTCCCCAGTTTGTGGGGGCAACATTGCTCTCAGCTTTCCTTCCTCTCATATTTTGTGGAGACTAGGGAAATGTAGGGGCAATAAGGTTTTGGTTTTTGTGTGAAGTGTGGTGATGCCTTTCAAGGGGGACCATCCCCAGTCATCAGGTATTTCTTTCAGTGACCCCAGCTGCAAGATCTAGATACTAAGAAGGCATTTCATTCGATCTCTTTGACTTGATTTGTTATTACTGTTTTGTAAAGGTTGATATTATTGGATCCTTGATCCTCTTCCTTCTTTTCTGTGATACCTACCTCTTAACAGTTGGCCAAAAATGTTACTGATGACGTGTCGAATGACCCTAATGATCTGTCAGTGTTGGCTGACAACATGGATACTGCTGCTGCCTCTATTAGTAATGTAAGTACCATCCTGGTATGGGGAAGTTGGTATGCTGCCACTTAATATTTTGAGTGGAAACATACTACCATAGAACCACACACCATTGTTGTGGACTGTAGTTGTGGACTTGGATTTTGAGTCACATTTTTCTTGACCTCATTATTTCTTATTATAAAAATTGTAATTATCAATTATAAATTGTCAAGGATTTATTTTTCTTGACTTGCAATTTGACTTGAATGGGAAGGACTTGTGATGTGATTTGCTTTCAGAAAAATGACTTTCGACTTGGTTTGACATGAACAAGTTCGACTTGACAAGCTTAGGATTGAAGTGTCAGCCTATAAATGTCTGTTGCTTCCATAGAAATAAAAGTAAGGGAGAACGCTAACAGGATGCATCTATGCATGTTTAACCGGTGAAGCCACGAAAATTGTGAGGGTGCTTTCGTTGTACGGCAAAAGACCGGTTGATTGATGTCTCTCCGTTCGTACAGTGTGCATTCTGCTGCAGAAGTTATAGCTTATTTTATGCGTTTTTCGAAAGATTTGGAGTAATTTTCACAATGGAAATAAGTCATGGTGCCTTAAGTATTTTGTTTTATACTCCTAACTTTAAAACTTGTAGTTTCTTTGCCAATACTTGGGGCAAAAGCAATGACGTGATATTTGTATTACGTGCAGGTGCTCTGTTGCCGTACAGACTGGCCAAATCAATGGCTTCAGTCCAGATCGGCTGACGTCATTCTTCCTTACTTTTATTTCTATGGTTGCTGGTGAAAAACATCAGTCCAGTGAAACACTTTGGGTAAAAACTAGCTGTACATAGTAACAATAATGAAGTTGCATTGACATTGAAATCAGACATGCTTAAATATGCTATTATGCTCAAGTTTTGTGAATTGGTTTAAGAAAATTACTTTTTGTTTGGCTTAACATGCAGCCTTTGACCATGCATACTTCTGTGATCTGGTTTTCACCTTGCTTGGCCATCACTTGATATATTGAAACTTTGGTGCCTTATTTTCCCAATCCATTCATGAATACTTTGTGGTGGATTTGCTTTAAAGGGGATATGGCATCCCCCAAACTTGGGAGTTACTAGCAACTCCCTGTCCAAACATATTTCGGAATAGCCCTAGAGTTCTAAATATAGTGGATCATTGCACTCTGACATTCATTCAAACAATATAGCTTCACTCTGGTTTATCAACAATGACTTGACAGTCAGTTGTGTTCCCACTTAAGTTCACACACAGTCACTCTGTGTCAGTATATATGGCCTCGGGCAAATGAAACTCAGTGCAGGCTACTGTGCCTCTGTCTTATAGGTGTGCTAGACAGATGTTTTTGTTTTAATTGGAGGAGGGGCTAAAAGTAAACTTAGTAGGGAGAATTTTACTGTCTGGGGTGAGATAAGAAAGTCTTTAAATGAAGTATCCATGATGGAGTGGACTTTGTGTCCAGTAATGTAAAAATACAAGAACAATGCAACAGATTCTTGTTGAATAGAACAGTGATTGTTTTTCTGATACCAATATAATAAATTTGCATATAAATATCATCATTTTACTGGACAAGGAAAAGTATGTATGCAGAATTTGAAGAGTACACTCAGGGGCTGCTCCATAAGGAGTGTAGTCGGGTGGGATACAGTCCCCTGTCAGGACTGAATGCCTGATTTGTATTCAGTACATGGTAGTCTGTATCATTGGTATATGCATTTGCTGAATTAATGCGTATACCTCTTGGCAGTGTTCGTGCTAAGGAATTGAACCTGGGTGGGAATTCCCACTCTCCCGCAAAAAATGGGAGGGATTTTCAGCATCAGGGTGGGACCTCATTCCTACCTATGGTTTTCTGTTGAAGGGATTTCCTAAACAAAAGAGGGATTTTGATCGTGTAGTGATGGTGCACCAGATGCAGTGTGAGCTGTGTTTATTTGGATTAGATGTCAAGTTTAAAACCACACATGGGAAGATTTTATTACCAAGTACTGTGTTCCTAAATGTACTATGCTCTTGGACACACCAAGAAGTGTGCGGGAATTTCCCGTATTGCATTTTCTATTGGGCGGGATTCTGAAGAAATTAGCGGGATTCCCGCAATCCCACCCCTTAGCGCAAACACTGCCTCTTGGGTCCTATTTTACATCTTTTGATGTGATTTTCTGTGAAAAAAATAATAGTTTAACTGTAAATAAAAGACTGATGGAGAAGATCTGGCTAATTCAAGGAGACATTGGAAAGGATATTCCAGTTTTTCATTTGTTTTCATGTAATATTTAAATGACCATCTGTTATGCTCCTTGCACAGAGTGGAGACAGAGCTACCATTGAAGGTCTCGCTGATGAGCTCAGAGACATCCAGACCAATTTCATGGCACCTCTTATCACCAAGAAGGTATTAATAATTATGAAGTTGACGTTAGAGGTGGTTGGAGGTGGTTGGTGGATAAAGGCAGTGACAATTGAATCAATAAACTTGCTCAATCAGGACTCGCTGGGTTTAATGCTATGCCTGATCAAAAGTAGTTATGTGGCCTGACATTTTTCGTCCAAGAGCAATCTGCAGTTTCCCCTTATGCATTTATGCATATAAATTCACCTTTCAAACTGAAAAGAATCCAAATTTTAGCTTAAGTGTTGCATTTGAAGCCCTCTGATTTTTAATTTATTAGCCTTTGTGTTCTTCTCCCATGTTTATGTTTGTAAATATAATTGCCTTTGAAAGGACTATTGACCTTATCATAAAAGTCATTGAATATTTAGTGGTTTTCCAGTTAACTCCTTGGAGACAGTTCCCTCCCAGGTAATACTAGATGGAAATGTCCCTTTGGGACAGTTCCCAATGGGATGATTCCCACCTGAAGTACTCCCGTAGGGATAATTTTCCCTAAGGCATTCTCACCCAGGGTAATTCCAAATTTTTTGTTTGGTAAAGGTGTGTGGCAGTAATAGTAATAGCCATGGTTTAAAATGTCCAGAGGGAAATTGCCTGGGATTGGAAATGTTCCATTGAGAATAGTCTGTGGGGGAGGGGGAGAGTTTTCCAGAAGGAATTGTGTGTGAGGGGGTTTGTCACATCACAGGGGTGGGTTTAGAACTATGGGGAAACACTAAATGCAACATGAAACCCATGTCTCTGAATAGTAATAATGTAGTTTGATAAATAAAGAATTTATATTTGATATGGACTTTTTTCTTCAGGATTTGTTGGCTACCCAGATAGACACCCTGACCAATTACACAGATGGTATAGATGTAAGTATAACCTTTATGTGAATTACAATTAACCATGATAATTCTTACTCAGGACCGTGTTTGAAAGGATAATGTAAATTTAAAAGAATTTGGGCTGATTTCAAAGCAGGCATGTGCTTCTTATTTGACCTCTGAGCCATGTAGGGGTCTAGGCCACTTTAAGAGAAGGGGCAGCCCATGATTTGTTAGGCCATTGTGGTTATTGTAAAACCCGGCCATAATTTGCAAACTTTTGAAGCATTTACCTTAACCACCAAAGGTGGATTCAGTGTTTGAAAAAGAAGGTAGTTTTGATAAGAGCATGGATGATGCTTCAACTCTGGGTTTCGCGACAGCCTTCCTCATAAAATTGAAAAAAAAATATACCCTTTGTGTGATGTCTTGTGTTCAAGATAGTGCCACCTTTGGTATCTTCCTTGGTAAAGAGATCTCAGAATAATTTTGGAAATTTCATTGCTTTGACTTTCCAAGTGTGCACAAAATAGGGGAATCTGGTTAGTTGCTAGTGACCCCCACTTACATGCATTGTCAGGAAGCCACTTGGGCATATCGGGGCCCTATACCAAGTTGGTTACATCTGGTCTCATCATTTGTTTATGGTCATGTAGCCAATGGCATCAACTCCAAATTTTGGTCAAATAACAAGTCAAGGGCTGCAGTTGAGGCAGATTTGACACTGCTTAGTGGCTCCCAAATAGGTACAAGTGGCATTTGTCTGGAGGGACTTAGGTTGGACACTTTTCATGTAAGAGGACAATTTCCCAACTGCATAATCGTCAGCTGTAGTTTCTCATCATACCATTCCTTATGACTCATCATGCCAGTTTTAAATTCCTTTTTGATGCTAGACTTGGAATACTGAATATTGATAGCTGTAGCTATATAAAAAAAAAAAAAATTGTTGCTTGCTGTAACACAGTGTTTGCATTAGGTAGCAGGATCACGTTCCTGCACTTTTCCCAACAATCCTGCAAGTTTTAAAATGGCGTGTGGGAATTTCCTGTACCTGTTGAGAAAATCTCTGGGAAAAAGTTGACTCCTTGTGTTGCAGCTGATTTATACCCCCCTCTTTTGAACCAAAATTCCACAAAATATTTTGGAGGGGATATCCTCCCCCCCCCCCAAGTTTTGAGACCTAGTGCCACCTCTGCTGTATAATATCACATGAGAATTAATATACTAGGAAAAACAGTTATGGACTGCTTCTTGCTATATAAGTTTGTTTCTTTTAAGTGTTTTACTACAGCTCTTTGACTGGTCCTGTAGACTAGGATTTACTGTGATTCAGGGCTGGAGAATATGTTAGCCTGCTATCTTAAGGGTTGATTCAAACCACCCTTTGGCTGGTGTCACAGCATGCCAAAATTTTAACCCTGGCAAACCAGTTTTAATGTTTAAACCAAAGACACTTTGGTTTCCTTCTGTAGTAGCCTTTGTCAAGCTTAGCTATAATCCCTTAATTTATTTAAAGCAAATGGAGTTGCCAAAGATAAATCAATGAGACTGATCAGTTCCCGGTAGAAAGTAGGGATTTTTGCCCCACCCCCAACCCCCTCCCAGGAGGAATAAGTCCATGAAGTAGTTTCAGCATTGTATTTGATAACTTGTTTGTCCCATACGTGATTTGAATAATGTGTGGCATTGAGTGAGCTACTCACAGAGACAGTGGAATCACTTTAACCAACCATTGATAAGTCAAAGAAGTTTTGGGCAACTTAAATATTTTTTGAGGTAGACTCTCATGTCCTTTGTTGAGTCCTGACTTGGAATGGAGTCATGGCTGCAGTTTGCATTTTTACAGTGACATCATAACCGTAATCTGTAGTCTGCAATGAGCAGGGAGCTGTGAGAGATGGAGAAACATGGACCAAATCTGTCAGACAACATGTACTTGAGAATAATTTCATCCTTTCCAGGTAGCCAAATTTGATTGACAGGTCCCTTTGTTCTTATTGTTTAGCCACTGTTGACTTTCCCTCTTAATGATGATCTCCCTCTTTCAAAGTGCAGTAATCCTGTAACAAAGACCATTGTCAAGATGTTGCTTTGAAGATAACTGCGCAGCCGATAAATGTGAAATGTTTTCACCGTTTTTATCAAAACGACTGCTCACCCACTCCGAAGTTGCACAATGCCATTATTATTCTAATTTCGTCATTACGAAAAGAATATACTTGTTTTGAAAACCAGTGGGAGTCTAAATTTTGATGATGACGTTTCAGACGTTTCCGGAGTGTTCCTGAAATAGCGAACAATGTGTCCATGTTAAAAAAGTAAAAAAAGGTACACTGTACCCTTTTAATACGTGGCACCTGGTGGCACAAGTTGAAATAAATTTTGCTGTCTTTGATGACTGGTAATGTGATACCAATGGGGGAAATCATCCTAGGACCTCCCTCAGATGTAGCAGACGACAAGATCAATTTTCTTCACTGCCTAATCCCTCTAAGTTTTAGAGGAATTTCAGGAACGAGACAATGCGAAGCTTAAGTGTTGGCAAAACACCTAGTTTCAAAGGAGTAACAAGTGTTGTTTCTCCATCCGTTACAGCTCCCTGCAATGAGTATGAAAACACCAGTGTAAGCTTACAGTACAGACTTTCAGGGTTTGGGCAGCAAATTACTGCTTTCAGAGAGTCATAGGGGTCAACTGTTGGGAAATAGAAACTTGGCTACAGAACAGACATGCAAATATTTATTTAAGTTTACACTACTCTTAGCCAGGAGTCACAACTTTTAAACAGAAGGTAAACCACCAGACCTGATGCCAAAGTAAAATTGTATTGACTGCATATGCTCTGTAACTACAGATGTATAGATTTACAAGATGGCAGACCATGGCTTATGTCATGATTTAGTACAGAGGTCCACATTCAGTAGCCTGGAGGAGGGATGTCAGGGGACACTTCCTCTTCATTGGTGAAAAGTTTTTATTCTTGACCCCACTATGTTGGTCCAAAATGACTCGTTTTGTTACCATCGAATTAAAGGGTTTTGTACTGGTCATTCTTCCTTTTGACAATTAGGGGTGGAGTTGGGAATCAAAAGGGGAGGAAGGGGGTGGAGTTGAGAATCAGAAGGGGAGGAAGGGGGTGGGGGAGTGGGATAGGATGGCTGTCCAAATCATTGCTTGATGCTTTTTTTGCTTAGAGCCTTGTGGCAAGCCTCTTTCAAGTTTTGCTAAATGACACAGAATGACTATTTCTTCTAACATTATCACTATGTTGTTGCAATGTTTGTATATGCTTCCCACCCCTCTCTATCCTTTTCAGTCACAAGCCTCTCTTATCTTCTTCCTCCTAGACTGTTGTGAATGATACAATTGATGCTGCGGATACTGCCCAGGATTATTTGGATAATAACGCTGCAACTCTTGTGCAAGCGGTGAGGAAAAATAAAACTGTGAATGATTAAACATGTGTATGCAGGCCAGGACAGTTGTTCTTGTATTTTTATTGGTGTACAAACTAGAATTGAGGGTCCAAGCTAGTAACATATTCCTTACAAAACTGTCTTGAACATCCAAACAACAAAGTTCTTAAAGGAAAAGGTTTGAACCAACATTCATTGGAACAGGGTACTGTAAAGAGTAAAATTGTATGCGCAAGGTGGTACACAATGGTTCTATAAAAGTATGATGGGTATCCTGAAGTCTTGCAAAAGCTATGAAAGATGTTTTTTAATTTTGTTCCAAATTGTTTCACAAAACCCAAGGGAACCTTTCTGCTGAAGTGATTCTGTCCAAGGAAAATTTTTAGCTGCTTTGTGAGAGGGTTAAAGACAGATAGTCATCACCCCAAACTACACTTTTACCTGCGGAAAAGTTGGTGGCTTCACTTTGATTGACACCAAATTCAAAAGTTGCAGAGTAGCTCACATTTCACAGCATGCACTGAGAGTGTTCTGATTACACATTAGTGCCCTGTATGCTAAACAGGGTATGGTCTTCAGCAGTAAAATAGTTTTATGTCTGCGCAAGGACTGTCTGCGCAAGGAGGAGTTCAAGAC
The DNA here is from genome assembly GCA_029531755.1 of Holothuria leucospilota. NCBI lineage: Eukaryota > Metazoa > Echinodermata > Holothuroidea > Aspidochirotida > Holothuriidae > Holothuria > Holothuria leucospilota. Next base: position 8,984,092 of record CM055977.1, read on the forward strand.
AGTTATGGGAGGGGTTTATAAGAAGTAGGTTGGGAGAATTAGAACTATCTGTCTGGGATGAGAAGATACGCCCTTTAAGGAGAGTAGATTACTACAGACAGAATCAAGAAATCAGAAATGCACTCGCCTAAAAAAAATCTGATGTCCGAGTAAACAGTTGCTCTGGCTAAATCCATAGTAAGTAATACAGTCTGGGTTAATATTCCAAATAGTAACAACTTGTGTCTTACAAAGATAAATTCCAAATGTAGTAAACTGATGATAGACTTTTGAGCTTTCCTGTTGCGAACCACCTGGCTTTGACAAAGTTGAAAGCAAGTTTTCCCTGAAGTAAAGTAATTTGCAGTCGCTCAGGGATACAAAAATAGGTTAAAGAACACAGAGATAATATGCGAAGAGAATTCAGGTATATTGAATTAATTATCATAAATAATTGTTAAATCCAAGGAAAATATTTTATCTAAAATGGAAAGAAGGTTAATTCATACCTAGTCATTGAGGAGTGGAAAGCAAGTCTGTAGGGATATTCTTTTGTTCATCCGAGAATGTGGAGTAAGAATTCTGGGATGGTAAGGATTTAGTCATGAATAGGGAACCAAGGGTTGCATTCAGAACTTGGCCTGGTACTTTTCGAGGAAGTTGCACCGGAAAAGAGGGCAGGCTTCTCTCAGGGTGAGTTGTGGAAAAAGCTGCTACAAGGGCTAGGGATGTAGCAATGTCCCCTTATCATGCTATACAATCTTGAAAATTCTAAACAGTTTCCATAGCAATAATATGTATGGAAGCTGATGGCAATTGTGGAAATCAAGCCCAAAAGCAGACAGAGAATAACCTTGGCTTGTATCTTTCCTGTTTTGTATGGGGTGTAACTTAAAGTATGTATGAAAGAAAATCATAAGGGGATTTGTAAAAGGAACTTTGGACCTAAGTATATCAGGTATGGCCTTGTTGTCTGCTAGAGCAGGCGCTCTAAATGATTTTGGCTCCAGCAATTTCCAGTACAGTAAAACCTCGTTTATCCAAACACACCAGGACTGAAGGTATTTCGGATAACGAAAAAATTGAAATAAATGAGGTTCCAAGTTTTCGCCTTGAGTCCATAAGACAGTGGGTCAACACATTTCCAGAATAATTACGAAAAGGCTAAAAATGGCAGACAAAATATTAAAAAATTAATATTAAAAAATATGTTGTTACTATTTTTTGTGACCGATGATATGACAAATAAATTTTAAGACTTCTAAAACAGAGAGATTTTATTCCTAAAATTCAAGCCTTCGCTCTTCTGAATGACCAATGCTTTCTACACACTTTGTGAGTGTGTGGGCTGAAGAAAAAGCTGTAACGATCTGGAGAGGTATCTAGAGTAAAAATTATGCACAAATTCCCAAAACTGTTAGAGACACATGTGTAGAAGACTCTCAGACAGCAATTCGCAATGTTTTGTAAGGTCTACTTTTGTTGTTTTTTGATGTGAAGCTCCCTACGATCCTAACTTTTCAGATTTAGTGAAACTAGGACTTTCGCTAGCTTAAGATATTTTTGTATAAGAGAATATTGAGCCTATACCAACTCATGGCTCCTAACAAGAATTTAAAAGCAAGTATGTACGATATTTCTTCCAAATTTGACAAAGAGATAACAGATTGTTTTCTATGTCCACATATCGGCCGTGTTAGCCATCGTGACATTTTTTCATGACTCTTAGAGCCCTGAGAAAATTTAGCCCATTTCTGTAAAAATTTACGTTGAATTTTGCCTTGTAAAGCAGTGAAAACTTGGTGGATACTACCGTAATTGTGTTGAATAGTGATGCTGTTGAATCTGACGGCTATAGTTCGGATAAACAGGGTTTTACTGTATTATGTTTCATAAATTCCAGGTTTATTTACCATCATATCCCTAACAGTTGTTTGGGATGGCATGGGTAAGCAATTGCCAAGTAGAAGCCATTGTTGTTGACATTTGGTAGCATGTAGTACAATATAGAGTACATATGTTTATTTTATTAAGGCTTGCTAAAGTGGAAACAAAGAAATCTTGGATACTTAAAAGACCTAGCGATTCATATATATCCCATGGCTTCATATACTGTGTGAAATTTCCAGGAAGGACTGGAATCAATTCCCTAGTAATGCTGCCCACACCAAAGCCACTGACTTTATTGCATTTTACAGTCACCCTCAAGTTATTGCCAAGGTGGTGAAAGTGACCCCATACCTTTCTTTCTTGAAAAACCAAAAAGGTTGTAAGATGTAAGGCATGTTACTAATTTAGTTCAATGTTTGTTGTCTGCAGAATATTGTTGGATACCAGGACCGTGTTTTGGGTTACCCCTACCAGTTTGCAGATTATATTGATGATCAGGTAAAAACTGTTTACATGGTAGTCATTTGAATAGACTTTTTCTGCTATGTAACTTTTCCGATTTCAATCCTTTTGCATATTTTTGAGCTATAAGCAAATGAAGGCTAACACATAGCCCCTGAATTTGCAGAAAGCAGTTGTAATGTCATAGCTTCAGATGGATGTCCAATGTTTTCCAATGTTTTTGTGTGTGTGTGTGTGCACATGTCTATTTAAAGACCCCTTTATTAATACTTTGAATAAATGTTCGGTGGGGGGGGGGGGGGTTCCAGAGATCCTGTCAGGTCACCCCAAAATGCATTTGCAAGGTTCCCTGCCTCTTAAACATTCAGTTGCTGACTAGCCTACAATTGGATCAATATATATGCACATGCATGTTGATGTTAATTTGGTAAGCAACCTTAATTAGTAGCCAGTATTGGTATTCTCCAACCTTTTTTTGCAATAATTTAGTGTCTTTTATGGCATGCATGCTATTACAGCATGAAGAAAGGACTTTGCTAGTGTATACGAAAACTTTGTGACTGCTTCCATTCAACCAACTTCTTGTTATAATTTTGGTTGATATCAATAATCTGTTAATTTTACTGATTTTTTCTTTTTTTTTTTTTACCTCAAGATTAGGAATGAAGTTGGTCGTTGCCTTCCTGTGTACAACCTGTACTCGTCATCAGTGAATACATTTTGCGTGGGATTCATCCAGGCTTTTGTAAGTAAACCTCAGAGATGTCTTCTAAAGGCTCACTCACCTTACACAAGCACTTCTTCACAAAACTCCAAAAATGTACCCAAGCATCAAACTTAACCTTTTTGCACAATACTGCAACGGTGACCTATAAGTGGTACCGTGCAGACAAGCCAGTGAGTAATAGTTTGTATAGATAGCTTCTTATATTTTAGGGGGGAGGGGCATTTTCTTCACTCCCCTAGGGGAGTGAAGAAAATTTTCACCATAGGTAAAGTCTTCAAAAAGTACAGTTTATACTCTGAGAACGTACCTGTAATGAAGTGAAGTAATGAGTAATGATCATGTCAACAATACTCCTGTATAATTAAGGAATTATTGTCCGTAATGGCTGGTAGGCAGTTAAAAACTTTATTTCCAGCTTCATTGATAAACCTTTTTCAGTTTTCAGGAAACTTGTTTTTTTAAATGCATAGCTCTTTTCAAAGTTGAGAATAAATTTGATTTATTCTCCTAAACAGAATGGTATACATTATGGTCACTCTAATTAACTAACCAAAAATTGAAGCAACATTCTTTGTACTGCCATCGACTTTTTAAGCCTAATGCAACAGTCCCATAGCTAATAAGAGAGGTTACCATGGTGAAGCAACATTTTTGTAATGTCCAGCTCTGATTCCTTCCTCTAGGTTTCTTCTTCTTCAGCATTTCTTTAAAAGGTTGAAAATTCATTTCATATTCTCTGTTAAAAATATGTAAGTTCAGGGTTGACTGACCGTTTACACCTCTTTTAAGAAAATGCAGAAACTGCTATTTCCAAGGTAGCTAAATTTGATTATTTTTGGGGGGAGGGATGGGGGATTTCTATGAACTGTCTATGAACTGAATAGCACCTACATGAAGGTAATAAATTGCTACTGGACAGCAACATGTCTCAAACTGAGAACTTGATTTTCAGAAGAAAAGAGTACATTTTTTTTTTAGGAAACAGAAATCATAAAACTCACCTCTTTAGAATATTATGGTCCTTCATCAGTAAGCTCTGTGCCTTACTCTTGAAAAACTTTTTAGCTGTATTATAATTATTTATTAGTCACCACAAATGCTTCTTGATAAGAGTGGGTGTTGGCATGAAACCAGCTCAAAGAGACTTTAAAATGTGTTTATTTGTACCTCAAGGTTTGGCTCACTTATTAAGTTTGTTTGTTTTCTTTTCAGAATGGTTTCTGGTATTGTCTTGGCCTGTGCACTTTCATGTTTATAATTGCCTTTGCTTTCGGAATCAAATCTTCTAAGTATTACCGAAGAATGAAACATGATGTTGGATTTGAACATGAGTAAGATATTTTTATTCTTCTATAGAATTATTTAAAAGCAATTCATGAAGGTCCATTAAAGGGCAAATAATCTCACCCCAGACAATGAAACTTCCAGTAACTTTACTTCTAGCACCTTAAAGGACAATTCTGGTCATCCCATACAGTTCTAGTTCTCCCAACTAAGCAACTTGTAGCTCCTCCTATATACCTGTGTAAAGTTCCTCCAGTTGTGCAGACACAAACCTATTTTATTGCTTAAGGCCTATTTTATTGCTTCAGGCCATGTCCTGGTGAGCATACAAGGCTTTAATGTGTAATCCAAGTACTTTCTCTGCATTGTGTGGAATGTGAGCTACTCTGCATCTTTTGAAGTTTCAAACTTTGATGTCAATCAAAAGTAGTCACCAGCTGAGAGTTTTGATACTCCTACACTAAAAATATACTTTGAGGTGACAAGTGTTTGTCTTTAAGTGTATTACTAGCCCCTCCTTCAATTTTAAAAAACCTGTCAAGTGCATATTCCAGGCAGAACAAGTATCCTGCACTGAGTATAAATTGCTGTAGGTCATATCCACACACTACTGAGTGTTATCTGTCTGCAATTCATTTGGCTATACTTTTGATCTGCACAGGTCATCATTGACCAATCACAGTGAAGCTTTTTTGTTTAAATTTATTTTAGTCAAAGTGCAGATACCCATTATTTAATAGAGATATACAGAGATTCCTAAATATGTTTGGGTGATGCATCATCCCCTTTAATGTGTGTGTGTGTGTGTCTGTATGTGTGTGTGGACTATTTCCTGCAGTAGTGCAAAAGAGATGTACACTCTTGTTTACCAGTCTGTAAGTCTTTGTAAAGGGGCTTATAGCACTCAGAGCTGCTATGAGAATTATGTGAAAGGATAGATATAATTAAATCATCATCATTGTTGTCTTTGTTGTTATTGATTCCTTGCCAAAGGCAGAAGGAATCTATGCGATGGTGATGTCGTGTGTGTGTGTGTATGTGTGTGTGTATGTATGTATGTATGTATGTGTGTGTGTGTGTGACGCTTTGCTTGTAAACACGATATCTCAAGAAGGGTAACTATGACTGAGCTCATACTTGGTGTGTGGGTTGGTCATATTGAGTAGATGATCCCTATTGTTTTTGATGGAGGTCAAAGGTCATTTGGGGTCACAGGAGGTCAAAAGGTCAAAACCTTGTAAACGCGATATCTCAAGATGGGTAACTCCGAGGGATCTCATACTTGGCAGGTAGGTTGCCCATGTTAAATAGATGATCCCTATTCTTTTTGGTGGAGGTCAAAGGCCATTTGGGGTCACCAGAGGTCAAATAGTAAATACCCTGGAAATTGCTTGTAAACACAGTATCTCCAGAAGGATAAATGTGAGGGATCTCATACTTACCATGTTTATTGCCCATATTGAGTAGATGATCCCTATTGTTTTTGGTGGAGGTCAAAGGTCATTTGGGGTCACCAGTGGTCAAAAGGTCAAAACCTTGTAAACACTATATCTCAAGAAGGGTAACTTTGAGGGATCTCATACTTAGCATGTGGATTACCCATATTAAGTAAATGATTTATATTATTTTTGGTGGAGGTCAGAGGTCATCTGGGGGTCATCAGAGGTCAAAAGGTCAAAACCTTGTAAACATGGTATCTCAAGAAGGGTAACTGTGAGGGATCTCATACTTTGCATGTGGATTGTCCATATTGAGTAGATGATCCCTATTGTTTTTGTTGAAGGTCAAAGGCCATTTGGGGTCATCAGAGGTCAAAAGGTCAAAACCTTGTAAACATGATATCTCAAGGAGGGTAAGTGTGAGGGATCTCATACTTAGCATGTGGATTGTCCATATTGAGTAGATGATCCCTATCATTTTTGGTGGAGGTCAAAGGTCATTTGGGGTCACCAGTGGTCAAAAGGTCAAAACATTGTAAACACGATATCTCCAGAAGGATACGTGTGAGGGATCTCATACTTACCATGTGGACTGTCTGTATTGAGTAGATAATCTCTATTGTTTTTGGTGGAGGTCAAAGGTCATGTGGGATCCGTAGTGGTCAAAAGATCAAAACCTTGTAAACATGATATCTCAAGAAGGGTAACTGTGATGGATCACATATTTAGCATGTGGATTGCCCATATTGAGTAGATAATCTCTATTGTTTTTGGATGGAGGTCAAAGGTCATTTGGGGTCATCAGAGGTTAAAACATCAAAACCTTGTAAACATGATATCTCCAGAAGGATAAGTGTGAGGGATCTCATACTCACCATGTAGATTGTCCATATTGAGTAGATGATCCCCATTGTTTTTGGTGGTGGTCAGAGGTCATTTGGGGTCACCAGAGGTCAAAATGTTGTAAACACTATCTCATGAAGAGTAACTGTGAGGGATCTCATACTTACCATGTGGATTGCCCATATTTAGTAGATGATCCTTATTATTTTTGGTGGAGGTCAAAGGTCATGACGGATCTCACACTTGACATGTGGATTTTTTTAATTGAATAGATGATCCCTACGGTTTTCATGCAGGTCAAAGGTCATTTGAGGTCACAAAAGGTCAAAACCTAGTAAACATATTTTAAGGAGGCTAACTATGAGGGATCTCATACTTGGTCTGTGGATTGTTCATATTTAGCATGTAGGTCATTTTGGGTCACAAGATTTCAAAAGCTTTTGACCTTAGTAACATGATATCTCAAGTAGGATACCTGTGAGGGATCTTATGCTTGTCATGTGGGTGATTCATGTTTGTTGCAGTATATCCATATGGCAAGGAATCACTAAGCCTTTTGGCTTTCTGGTTAATGATGAGACATTGTTGCAATATTTTCAATGCTTTTCTTTCTTTGTTCTTACAGACAGTATGGATTGCCGTTGGTTGAGTGAGTGTTTAGTTTTCATAACCTTTGATTGTTCGCTATGCCGGTTAAAAATGGTAACAAAAAATAGGGGGGAGGATGAAGGGAATTGGAAAGTACAGAAATTCATGGAAAATGACATTGTCACAAACCTCAAATAAAATGAAGAAATAAAAGAAAAAAATTAAAAGATAAATCTGAAGACACCTGTTCTAATGAAATGTCCAAATATTTGTTTGTATGCATCTGAAGAATGTATCAGTCTAAAACAGAGAAGACAAAAAAAAAACATGGCACTTGACCTCTTCAGACCACAGAAATCATGAAATTAGAGAATGAAAAAGTACAGGGAATGGAATGCTTGAGAATCTGGAAAACTTTCCTTTCAAGACTTGCATGAGCAAATTATCCCTTGTGCATAGGGGCAAAAATGCTATCTAGTAAATGAAGCCAAAGACCCTTAAAGGGAATGTGCAGTAGCTGAATAAGTAACTGTAAACCCCAGTTTACTAATTCATGAGTGGGTCTTTTCTTAATTATATGACAATATTTTTGTTACTAAATGAATATATTCATACAGAATAATTGCCTGGTTTACTCTAAACATTTAGTATTTATCTTAAGAAACGTGAAAGATATTTGTAAGGGAAGTAAGAGGAGATTTGTAAGACTATTTAGCTGATGTTTCAAATTAAATTTTAAGATGACTGTATATTTCCTTTTATTAAAGCGTGGAATTAGCTCTTCAGCTAGTCTTTGTCTCGCCTGGTAGTTTGTTTTCATTTCAGAAAGCATTCATAAACCCACCCATTCTAATTAGTGAAGTCAGAGACTGTATAAATCTGTTCTGGAGATATGGTTTTGAATGTGCCAAAACTTAATCTGCAAAACATTCATTCTGCAAAGGCATCTTTTTGTGATGAGACACAGTTGTGTCCATGCGTAGTTACTTTTTCCAGAATCTTTGTAACCCTGGCTGTGATTAAAATGATCCCAATTTTGAGAGTCTCGATCATGATGGAAATGAGAATGTTGTTGGCTTCAATTTCATTGACATTAATCTTCAGTTTATGAGCTCATTTTGACTAATTTCCATCCTTTTCATCTTTCACAGAAACAAAGTAGCCCCTGAGCAGTACCCTTGAGGTATGAGTAATCAATTTTTTTTTTCACTTAAGTTTGCAACCATTAAAATAGTGCTAACATTCAGGTTGGTTATAAACATGAGATGGTAAGTTTTCTGAATGTGTGCCTTACTTGTAAATCAGTTTTGATTTTTTTAAGTATCATAGGACCCCAGTGCCTAGAATACTTATTGTTCAGGTGGGGGTGTTTATCTTAAATGACAGCTGCAGTTAGTGAAATAGGATGGAACTATGAGTCAGTGATTAGGGGGATGGGGGTTGGTTTCACTGCCATCACAGGGAAGGGGTAAGGTTTTATGTAAACTGTGTATGAGGGGGAGGAGGAAAGCTGGAGCATGAATGAGATTTGTAGGAGAGGGGGCTTATGGACATATGTGTGTACTGTGCAGCAGACTATTAAAACCTCATTACATCAGTTAACAAAAGTCCATTGTACTACCTTACTTGATCTTCTACATTTCAGTTTATTTTTCATGTTGTCATTGATATAACAAATCAGGAGATGTTGGGTTGTTTCAACTTTTGTGCCGCCCTTTTTGCTGAAGCTGTAAGTCAAGCGTTCTTAATTGGTTTCTTTTTTTTTTTTTTGTATTTTTCTTTTCTCAACAGGTCAGTTGGTTTAAGCTAGCTGTGAATCTACAGACCAATGGTTGGAAAAAACTTACACCCACTTCATTCAGATCAGTTCATGTTCCAGTTTTACTTCAAAGAAGGTTGCCCCACTATTTGTCTCATGTTTTCACAGGGAGGAAATCACCCATTTTAAATGCCTAAAAAATCTGTTTTAACATTCCATTCATCTTGTGTGGCTCATTGCTATCAATATTTTATTCATATCAGAGATATATTGAGGCTTGTTCTGTAAATACACTTTTTATATATAAAAGCAAAAGATCTGACCATTATCATATTTTTAGCTGCCCTTATTGCCTTTTCTTTTTTCTTTTCTTTTTTTTTAAAAGATATGAACTTAAGGATTACTATGCCTTATAATTAACTATCTGAGGCTGCTTTGTGGATGGATAATCGGCAGGTCTTTATAGCTGTGAACCGCACTTGTTTCAATGCATCTATGGTTTCAAAAGGATGCTACTAAGGCTGCTAAAGTGTCAGAAAGTACTATCATAAATGAGGCTAGGTTGCACATTTTTAAATTGCTCAGTAGATTATTGAAAGGACTTGGAACTTTTCTTTAATAAAAAAGTAAAGATGTTTTGATGCATTGCAGTACTTTAAGAAGTGATTTTGGCTTGTTAGTTACATTATACAGCCTTGCTGTAGAGTGGTCCCAGGATCAAATCACAGTGACCACCTACAAATTTTCTGGTTACTCAGCATTTCTTGTTCAGCATGGCAGTTTGCAGTTATGCTGAGGGGGGTGAAAACCGTGATATCAAAAAAGGCTTTCTTGTCATTTTGACTATTGAAATTGTCTGATTCAAGATACCTGTAGAGCTGTTTAGTGTTTAAAAGCAAGGTCCCATCCTTTGGGTATTTTACTAAAGACTGGGGGGTGTGTGCATTCATCCTTCAGATGGGGATGCTCCATGGCTGTTTTAGGAGGATTGGAAGCGGTAAGTACTCCCCTGCCCGTTATCATTTGAGCACATGCCTTACAGTCTTTTTACATGGGCAGTCAACTTGATATAGGGTCCCTTGATGCCAGCCCATTTGGCCTCCAGACCTTGAGTTCACTTATTTGTATGTACAAGATACCTGTCATTTTAGGAAATCTGGATAAGTTGTGAAGTGAAATAATCAAAGAAAGTTTCATGCATGAAAGGGGAAGAGAGTAAACCACCTCACTTTTGAAAGTTCTTTGTATTCAATTGTCAAAACTTTTCTTCAGTGTGCAAAGGTGTAATTTGATGCACAGTGGTCATATTACTGGTAGAAAAAGCTGCCTTGTAATGTTTTTTGTGTTTTTTTTTGTGTCAGTTGGGGTTGTGGGGGGAGAGGAGGGAGGCTGATTGGAGAAACCTTCATGTGAAAGGTAGGGATATTTCTCAACAGTTTGCATGTAAAGTGGGGCAGTAGACTAGATGCAAGGCAGTTGACTACATGTGCCTTAGCTAGGTAAGATATAGAAAGGGGGGTAATTAATATGGGTGTTACCTTAAAGGGGGTATTAATTCCATCCTATTCTTCTGCCTTATATTTTTGCTGTTACTTTCATGTTTTTGAGCATTGTCTTTCATGTCACAGATATGTCTATTCCTTTACAGTTTGAAAAGAGATTTGTATAAGGTGTTTATTTAGAAAACTTGCTTTACAAGCTAGTGTAAAGTTGAATTTGTACTGTAGAAAGCATTTACTAAGTGGATTTCAGTAAGTCTATGAAATGATGTGAAAGTGATTGATCTTCAACAGATCAAGAGAAGCATATTGCCACATCAAAAGTTTAAGGATGTTTTTCATGGGAGGGTGAAATTCAACAACAAGGATATCATATAAAGTAAAATAAAAATTAAATCTCTATTCTAGGAATTGCTGTTTATGTGCTTCATGTGGTCAATGGTTTTAAAAGTGCCCTGGTCATTCGATTCTTTATCACCAAAGCTTCTGTCTGCCATTATGATGATGCATAACCCTTTGAGATTCTTTCACTGGTAAAATGGTAAATAAAATCTATTTAAGCATTTTGCAAATGTTTTCTGATCAAGTCATATTATTCAGTATTTAATTAAATAATGAAAGATTTATTTCATGGGACTGGTGTGAAGAGGCGAAAGGAGGAGGGCAGAGGTTGGTGAGTATGGGAAATGGAGAACATTGCAGGGTTTTGAGAACATGTTTGATAAAAGGGACTCTGTTCCTTCATTCCGTGACTTTTTTCCCTTTTTTCAATTTTTTTAGTGTCATTGTGAGGAGATGATTAAATTTATACAGCAAAGATATATGTTAACTGAATGTTTTACCTTTAAGGATGACAAATTTTCCTTTTTGGGGGGCAAAAGATGCCTTAATTAATGTTTACATTCCATTAAGTCAGTACTACTGACATGCCTTAAACATGTTTTGTGGATATTTTAAGAAAAATTGGGTACTATTTCAAACGTTTCCATAGTCATGGAAGAAAAACCTTAGTAATGTTTGCTTATTATGGTTGTTAAATTTTATGGGTAAACCCATAGAATTTAAGTCCACTTAGAGATGTTCCTTTTTCATCTTTGCTCGCCCTTAGAGAGATAAATCCCTGCATGTCGGTGGACATGCCCTCCAGGGGGTATGGTTCCTTTGGGATAAATTTTTAACTTCAACACACTTTTGTATTGAAGAGGTGATGAGGTGTCCTTCATTTGGCAAAAGCATCTCTCCCAGATAAAAAAATTTCCAGTTCGAAAGTTTTGACAGCGTGAGGTTGTATTTTTTAGCATTTGACTTAAAAAGAGAGCTTGAAATATGTTAGTAGAGGCTTCCAGTCTTTTGTATCTTTTTTTATTCATTCAAGTGTGAAAATAAAAAGGAACTTTGGTTCAAAAATGGGAAAGTTGTTTTCGTTGCATATTGATGACATTGGCTTCATCAGCTTATGCATTCATTCACAGTTTATGATTTTGACAAACGATAGTGCTTCATTCATAGTGTGCATGAGGAACTGTCTTCCCTCAATTTGAAAATGTCATCTTTTTACTGAATAGCATTCTTTTCCCATTCTTTGGCAGCATTTTGATCATTAGGATAGATTAAAAGTTTGTAAATAAAATGTAAAAGAGAAGATACTCCAAACCAGAATTTAAATCAAGTAAAATTTTTGACACATTTCCTTAATATTAAATACTTGAGAAGAATGATTAACTAGTTTTTCTTGTTACTTGTTAAAAGGAAGTGTAGGGACTAATGCCTGAATAGTTAGTTTGTGAGCGTAGTGGTGAGATTCAAGCCATTTGATTTACGAGGGCAATGCAACACTGTTAGATGTGGGGGTGGGGGGGTGGGGATGGGGGATGAAGGTGTGGGAGGCCTTGGAGCAAAACATTATATTGAGTACATGTCACTGACACTCTAGTTTTTACAGGAAACTTCATGTCATGTTCATGTGCCAATTAAGTAAAATGTTCAGGTAAAAACACCTGACCCCACACCCACCCCTCACCCTGCGTGAAGTATCTTCCCAGTGCTTATGTGGATTTCAGTTTTCGTTTGGAACCTGGTCACACCTGGTTTGGAATATTTGAAATATTTAAATATGTTAACTTAACTAACATTTCCAACCCATTAAAACACTTTGTCATATAATTATGTCGGAACCGAAGGCACCTTTGGTTACAGTTTGAGCATATTTCTGGCAAAGCTTTTGCATAGTTTAAATGGAATGTTTGCCTTTTATAGTGTTTATATTTTACAACAAAGAAATCTGAATTCGACCCTCTGGCACATAGATTTCAAAAGTATATTTTATATGTTTTTTCTGTGAGTTTTGAGTTTGACTAAAGCAAACATTGTTGTTAACTTTCATTCTTTGTCACTTCATTGGTTGCTCTATAAGTCAACTTATTTTGTTAACATAAATAAAAATCATTTATTTTGGCACATTTATACAGCTGAAATGGTCATAAGTTTTGAAGTTACAAAATTGAATAGTTCTGCTGTAAAATTCCGAATGTTAGTGCAATGCATTGTTTGTTTTAGGCTTTTTAGAAGTTTGTAGAGCATTTTCATTCACATTTAACATGAATTTATCTGACTTTTGTGAACATTACTTCTTATTTGCTGTTTGATTTTGTACATAGTAAATGCACAGTATAAAGACAGGCTTTCATAGACTAAATGTCATCAAATGTTATTTTTTCGTTTGCATTTCAGTCTTTCACTTTGCTCCCCATACCTCCTGACCCCCTCCCCCTTCCCCACCACCAAATCACAAACAGATTGAAAGCTTAAGTCATTTACTGTCTTTGGAATAGGCATTCATGCCATTTTAAATCCATTACATGTGCCAAACAATGAATTTTTGCTGGTAATTTTTCTCATAGACTCACCCAACATCTTGGCCACACCCCAAGGTCAGATCTGGTATTATGCTCACAAACCTCTTGATGTTAAAAACAGGATGCCTAGCTGTCAGTAAGAGAACAAAATGCAGCAAAATCGAACAATCTCATGGGGAAGAGGACTGTTTTGTATATGTATGCTCCTTTTTGCTAATCATAAGAGGGAGGTCATCCCTGGGGTCAACACTGACCAATGTGCAGTTGCTGTTCATCAAGTCAATCAGTTCATGGTTAAAATGGTGACTTAGACACTAGATCTAGAGTAGGGTTAACTTTTACTGTGGGAGTATCACACCATGACTGATACAGAAGAACATAAGTGTGACTGTTGAATGAAGTGAAAACACTTAAGACTGTATTGAAGAGGAAACTTGAAAAGAATTCAACTGAGTTTATGAAAGATTTGTGATGGAAAATAATTGGAATATGCAGGCATTCTAAAGACATTTCACCACACCTGAAGAAAACTGCTTTTAACTTTGATTGGAAATTATTAGATATGCACTCCCCCATGCAATACTAGTGGCCAAAAGTTGGGGGGCAGGGGGGGGGCAATCAAAAATGTGGTGGGACAAAAGTATGTTTCTGTCCCCATCCTCAATCCAAGGACAAAACCCCTTATTTGTTTCCTTTGTAAAATGTCAAAAATTTGTAGTAATTTTCCATAAAATTGACCAAATATGTTGCACCAAATTGCATCTAACGACCCTCATTCAAAAATTTTCCAAAGAGGGAGGGGGAACCCCACCTCTGAGACCCTCCCCCAGGATGGCAGTCCAAAACGTTCAGCCCCCGCCCATCTCAAACAGCTTCTTTTGCCTATGCTGGTGTCACTGTTTGTCGCCGTTATATTTTGAGCAAGGGATTTGTAAATTTCCACAATAGTGCACACGAATAATACATGTCCTTGGCGTCCGGTGTCTTTGATCATCCTAGAACACCTATATGGTCAACATTTGGCATATCAACCCAGGTCATGTAGATTACAAAAAAATCACTCTGTAACACAAATTTGCTAGGCTTCAGTTTAAATAGCAGGCCGTGCCCATATCATTGTGTTCATCTCCATAGATGTGCAAACTCATTAACAACATTGCTCAACCTCCCCAGCTGTTTTCCTACATTGTAGCCCTTCTCGTCAATCACTTGAATTGATTACCCATGTGGATTATTTCAACTAGAAATTCCACTGAACCCTTGCAGAAAGATATACTATGAATGTTTAGAAAAGTTGGTATTTTTTCCGGTTCTCTTCGTTTGTCCTTCCCTTTTTTCCTTTTCTCCTTTTTCCCTTTCACTTTTTCTCGGTAAGGATGGGGGAGGGGGTATAACCCCTTAAATTCGGTTCTAACCTTGGTCACTTTCTGGCAACGCCAATGCACCCTTCACGTACAATTCACACGATCTTCTCGCTTAAGAAGATGGATCACCACCATCAGCAGAAGGGCCAGGCCCGCCAGACAAGGTACTGAAGGGGGACGAGCTTCCAAATGAGCTAATTTCTTTCGGGGTTGGGGCGAGATTAGCCCAGGGTACCTAGGCCTAGTTGTCACATACACTTCGTTCCCTGAACTAGTATGGGGAGCTCAAAGCGACCCAAATACTAGTTCAGCAGACTGCGGACTAGGGCGAGATATACTAAAATATTTTAAAAACAATCTTAACTTTTCATCTTCTAGGGAGCGAAAATTTTCCAGTGGGGCTTCATCCCCTCCCCCCAACCTTTAGCTACGGGCTTGAGAGGTGCTTAGTGTGAAGTGAAAATTTCTGCCAAAATATATCTCCTAGATTGGTAGAAATGACATTCTCAATCCTTATAAGCAATGCTGCCGCCATAAGGGTTAAACCCAGTCAATGTATTTCCCCCTTCCCCCATCCAGCTCTATTAAAATTGCAAACTCACTTTGTCGTTTCACCACAAACCATTCTGCTTTCCCCGCCTGTTCCATCCCCCTCCCCAACCTTGAAAACCTGGTGACTCTACTCTGTGTTAGAGTCTTTGGGCACATGCCTCTCCTTTTCATAATGATCTCATACGTGCCCTCTTAACAATGAAAGATCACATTGGATCTTGCTGTGCCATTCTATTCACCCAATCGAGCAGGGGTGGCATCAGGTGGGGGATCCCCAGGGCTGTGACGCCCG
Source organism: Holothuria leucospilota (assembly GCA_029531755.1). NCBI lineage: Eukaryota > Metazoa > Echinodermata > Holothuroidea > Aspidochirotida > Holothuriidae > Holothuria > Holothuria leucospilota. Next base: position 8,999,625 of record CM055977.1, read on the forward strand.
AGCCCGGACTCGGAGTGAGTCCCGGACACAAGTCCCTTTTACTGGACTAGGAATTGACCCGGAATGGGACATCTGGGAATCGGAACTGGCCCCGGAATGGGATCAGCTGGACTCGGGAGTCGATTCCTACCGTGTTCACAAAAGTTAATGTGACATAAATGTGACTTAGGGCTACATTATACACCAGTTTAATTCATGAATGGTCATATACAGTCCACATAGTTACAAGATAGGCTAGACTATGAACTTGACTTCTAAAAATGACTTATTGATTAACTGTACTTGAAAAAATCACAAGCATTTCGGTATGATGGGCTATATTGTAAAATGGCCGGACTAGGAATTGGCCTAGAATTGGGGACACTGGGACTAGAAATGGCTCGGAATCGGAGGGTACTGGATTCCGGAATTGGTCCGGAATGGTGGTTATTGGAACTAAAATTGGCTCGGAATAAGGTTAGGTAGACTCGGATACAGCCCTGGAACCCCCCCCCCCCCCTTGAAGGCTGACCCTTCCCCCAGCCGGGCAAAGTTCCTAATTTCGTTCGGGAGCTTTTAATGCGCATGATAAAGTATGTAATCCCCGACTGAAACCGGTAGTCTCGACACGGTTTGCTCAATTTTACTCTAAAGGAGGACAGATTCTTCCATAAATAAAACCCAGTTTCGAATTTTCTTCAAAATTCAATTTTTCTTCAGTAAACATGCGTTCGTCGGCCAAATCTTGGCACCACCCCCATGCAACCGAAGAAATGAAAGTAAGTTTGAAATGGGTATAGCCACAGCCTGAGAGTCAGCCATCGCCGCCGGGTTTGCTCACAATGGCACATGACCTCGCATGGGCGTAGGAGTCCAAGTTAATCGGGGGGGGGGGGAGCTGTAACGGCTTGCCCGAAAAAAATAACCCAAAATTTCCATGCGTGCATTCAACATGTTAATGTACATATCATATAGGCATGCATCGGTTATCACACCGCATGCCAATTATATACAATCATTTGCCGTGTTGCCCCCTTTCCCATATTGGTTATAATTTGGGGGAAGTCGTTACAATAATAACGACAACTGTCAGTGGCGTGCCAGGATTTCTGTCATGGGAGGGCATGCATTATGTTGTGTGATCGCCGGCCTGGGGGAGGGGGAAAATTAGGTGTTCTTACATGCAATCTGGTACCGGAAGGTCTAGGGTTCAAATCCTGGTCGGGTCATACCAAAGACTTAAAAAATGGAACCTACTGCCTTTGTGCTTGGTGCTCAGTATAAGCAATGGAGTAGGGAAAACAAGCCAGTGAGCCACAACTGGAAAAAAGGCCGTGGTCGTCTCGACTTGAACCAATTGGTTGGAAACTGGGACGTTAAACCTCATCTAACTAACTAACTGGTACCACATGTACTACCTTTGAAGTAAAATTTGTGTTAAAAAAATTTACGTATTTAAGGTACTAAAAACTGAAAAAAATCGGCATTAGTGAGGGGAGCCATGGTCCAGTGGCCCCCTAAATACACCACTGATAATCATAATATAAGTTTAACCATTAAAAACACACTGGTGAATTAATACCGAATATATAGGTGGTGGTGCATTCAAATCAGAACTTTGTTTTAATAGACGAGTTGGGAAATGTTTCCACGCAATGCAATATGGGAATGGGTCAAAGGTGAAGTGTACCACGCTTACAGTGTTCCAGCGTGGGTGTTGCATGCTGAGCATGCAGAGCTAAATACGTTGCCCGTTGTCATGGTACACTTGACCTTGTGACTGGACCGGAAGTACCGAATTTCCCAACACGTCTATTACCAAGGAAGTTTTTTAAACTATTAATTACCTTTAGCTACATCATTGCATTATTTTTCTTTAAGCAGGTGCCCAAAAAATTCTCACCATATTGACCGAATTTTCACAAAAATATTTAGTTGGGGCTGCAGCCCCCAGCCCCCGCCTCCTGCTCCAGTGGTGTAACTCCTATGCGCTCTGGGGGGAGAACCCCCGACCACCCGGGCTAGGGGGCACCTGGTGAATTCGTTTGATCAGGGGGAACCCAACCCATTCTTGCCCCCGCTCACCCTGAACCAAAGTTACGCCACTGTCCCACGCCTATGTGACCTCGACAAAATGAAGACAGCGTTGCATCGCCCTTGGTACTGGGGGAACTGCCTGACATTTTCTTGCAAACTGAAATACCCGAATGTTAATTTATTACTTAATTCCTTTGGCAAAAAAGTGCCGCTTTGGAATATGTTTAATTACACTTCCATCTCCTACAATTGAACAAAATAATGTGCAATGTCACTAAGCACTGAGGGCACAAGCGGAAATGGCACTGAGGGCATATACCCACATTTCTGGGGAGGTGAAATTGCTAACTTACGGATACTCCTTAGTAGGCCTACACAACAAAGTGCACCACGGATTTATTCTACGCAGCCTATCGTTTCTGCTATAAAAAAAATATATGAAGTTATTTTTTGGGGCATGTTCCTAAAAATTAGGATGAAAAAAGAGTAAAGAAAAGTAGGTCTGAAAAGCTCAATTTTGTATGAGGAGAAAACGTTAATTTGTGCCACGGGTAAATTTAACTTCAGACCATACAGTAACCACGTAAATGTTAATCAAGGTATTGTATTACTACATGAGAACTCCTTGATGCCCGTCATCTAACTTTGAGTCTTTACCTAGCTTTGGCGAGAATTTTTCACTGGATTTTTTGTGCTGATAATGTTCCTAGGTGATACAGCTTCGATTTTGAGAATTGCTCGCCAAGCGCGCCAAAATTTTGCAGGAAAATCATTTACCATAGTAAACCTTTTTGCAGACTTAACTAGGGGTGGCGAAAGGATGTGCCCGACGAGGGGACCAAGGTCTCCTAAGGGGATCACGACCAGAAGTCGGCCCTGCCAGAAGCTACGGGATGCCAAAAAGATGCCGAACACGAAATTTTGGGCGCACGAAGCGCGACGAAAAATTTGCGTTTCTGTTGAAAAAATTGTAAATATTAGGTTCTTATTAGGAAATTTAAAAAATGGGGTTTTATGGAAAAGTTTTTCCCTCCTTATCCCAGACAGTTCAAATTCTCCTATAGTCCCCCCCCCCCCTCCAACTGTCTTGAGCCCCTCCTTGTGTAGACACAAACCTAGTAGTTTATTGGACGGTTAAGATCATATCCTGGTCGGCATAAGACCATAATATGTAATCAGACTTTGATGTCAATCAAAAAAGCTTTCACCCAGGGCCGTCGCGACCGGGGGTGTGGGGGTGTCTCACCCCCACCCCCAAAATTCGTCAGAGCGACGATAGTCGGAAAATCTGAAATACCAGTTGGAACTTCTGATATCTCAATCTATCACATGTTTTCGACTGAGCATATGTCAACTTTGCATATATTTTCCAACTAGATCAAGTGAGAATAATACCAAACGTTATTTTCGCAAATTCTTCTCAAACTCTCAAAATTTTCGGGCATTAGGTGCGTTTTCATCTATAGTACTATCTAGTGGTAACGTCCCCGTTTCAAATATATGGGATTTATTCAACGTTTCCACAAATGTTGTTCTTCCGTGTAGGCGTGATTCTAGAGAAACACGAAAATGCATCGTTGCGAAGTTCTATCCTCTTTTTCCTAACTTTTGGAAGATTCTTTCTCCAGCCTCGCCATCGTGGCAAACATATTTTGTAAGAAAAAGATTTTTCAGTTTCGTAGGGGAGCCGTGGGTAAGATAAAGAATGTAATCCCCGACGACGACCATGCAGTCGCCCCAACAAATTCCATGGTTTTACCCAGATTCTTCAATAAAAGCCCAACTTTTTAAACTTTCCTTAATGACACCAAAATTTGAAATCTTTTTTCAATATAACCCCAAATTTTTCGGCGGCCTTCGCCTTATATTTCGAGTTCGGCAACCCATTGCATCTGTCGTTACTTAGAGTAGCTGGTCCTCAGTCAGGGCGCGTCGCCCCCATGTCGGCAAATCAAAGCACCACCCCTGGCTGAGCCTACGTGCAGGTTTTTCATTTTGGCATGCATTGAACAGTGGCGTAGGAACAGGGGGGCCGAGGGGGCCATGGCCCCCAATATGTTTTGAGGGGGGGCCAAATGTCATTTTGGCCCCCAAATAATTGCGACAATTTACAGTTTCGTTTTACCCATTTTTGCTCTTAAGAGGACAATTTCTCTAATAAAAACCTAAAATTTTCGGCGCGCTACGCGCGCAGGAGAGACGTTCTGCTTTCTTCAATAGTTTCATTCTACATCACTAGATAGCGCAAGCCATTTCCCCCTTACCATAACACGTAGGAAAAGTACACAGTTTATGTAGAGGTCGCAAATTTCATCCCATTTCATCCCATATTGTAAAGCCTAGCTACTGTTCTCTTGAGTGTCATGCGGTACGGCCAGTTGGTGAAGGACTCATCGAGCAATATTTGGCTATTTCATCGGATAGTCAAGGTAGTTTCGACACAATGCATATTATATCCTATACGGTCTAGAACCCCTACAGCTTTTCTTTCTTATTGTTTTTAATAATTACATAGGCCTATGTTTTTTGTAAAAATGACCCGAAAAATTTTCGCGCGCTTCGCTATCTGCTAAAACATCCACATCACTCATTGGGCACACCGCAGTAAAATGATGGTATATACGTACACTACACCCCCCTTCTTTCTTTCTTTCTTTCTTTCTTTCTTCCTTCCTTTCTTCCTTCCTTCCTTCCTTCCTTCCTTCCTCCCTCCATCCCTCCCTCCCTCCCTCCCTCTCTTTCTTTCTTTCTTTCTTTCTTTCTTTCTTTCTTTCTTTCTTTCTTTCTTTCTTTCTTTCTTTCTTTCTTTCTTTCTTTCTTTCTTTCTTTCTTTCTTTCTTTCTTTCTTTCTTTCTTTCTTTCTTTCTTTCTTTCTTTCTTTCTTTCTTTCTTTCTTTCTTTCGGCACATTTTTTACATTTGTCAAAAGTCCAGTCTAAGATAAGGATTTTTGCAGACGATGGTATTTTTTACAGTAAAATTTGTAATGCTTAGGACTCCAAAAAGACCTTGACTCTTTACTCAATTGGGAAAAAGATTGACAGATGTCTTTTAATGCTTCAAAGTGTTTTACCATGAGAGTCACAGAAAGTTCCCAATCACAAATAACTACAAGATGGGCGATACTGTCCTCGACGGAAGAGGTGAAACATCATCCCTACTTGGGAGTGGAACTCAGTAATTATTTAAAGTGATCTACTCACATCACTCTAGTAACCGCCAAGGCTAATAAAATGCTAGGTCTGCTAAAAAGGAACATCTATTGCAGTAAGAGCACCAAGTCCTTTGCCCTTTAACGTGTTATGTTATGTTATGGGGTCTTAAGCCTAGCTTACAAATAATTGATTAGACCGAAACTGGAGTATTGCTCTGCTATTTGCAATGACGGCACCAAGGGGGGGGGGGGCATGGGGGCATTTTCCCCCAGCCAGAAGCCTTGTCCTCCAGATACCCTTACTCAGCTCCTGAAGTAAAGTGGCCTGACGGGAGGAACAGCCTAATATATTAAAATTATTTGGAATCTTTGCATTGGATGATGTATTATAAACCAAAATATACCTATCCTGAGGCTTAATTTTTACCCAGAGATATGCTGAAACCTCAGAGCATTCGGGGCTTCTCCCCCTGGACCCCCACCAGTGGCTCCATACGGACCCTGGAACCCACCTGCTTAAAGGTATAGTGGCCTGGCCGGAGGCATAGCCTAATACATTAAAACTATTTGGACTCTTCGCATTTGATGATGCATTATGAACCAAAACATATCCATCCCGAGACTTAATTTTTCACCCAGAGATACTCTAAAACCTCAGAGCTTCCGGGGGCTTTACCCACTGGACCCTCACCAGGGGCCCTAGGGAGGGCCCCTGGACCCTACCCGCTTAAAGGTATAGTGGTCTGACGGGAGGATTAGCCTAATACACTAAAATTATTTGGAATCTTTGCATTTGATGATGCATTATGCATAAAAATATATCCTTTCTGAGACTTAATTGTTCACCCAGAGATATGCTAAAACCTCAGAGCTTCCGGGGGCTTCGCCCCCTGGACCCCACCAGGGGCCCTAGGGCGGTCCCCTGGACCCCACCCGCTAAAGCTCGCGCTTGGCGCGAAATTTTTTTTTTTTTTGCCTCCAACACTCTCTTTTGCTCCCCATTTGACCCCCACTTTTAAAATCCTGGTGCCGCCACTGGCTATTTGGGATCCGAAGCATAAACTGGATAAGGATAAATTAGAAAAAGTTCAAAATAGAGCTGCTAGATTTACAGGGGGGATTACAGCAGAGATTCGAGCATCACTAAGATTCTCGCTATATTTAACGCGAAAGCCTACGTGATCGTAAAACAAACTCACGCTTAAAATTACAATCTACAAGGGAACCAAGGGCGGATCCAGAGAGAGGGGGGGTCGCCCCCCCCTTAGGCCGACCGAAAAAAATTTAAAAAATGTAATGCCAAAAAAATAATAATATTAAAAAAAATACTACAAAATCAGATCTAACTTACACATTTTGTGGTACATTTCCGGCATATAGGGTATAGTGAGGCCCAAGTTTTTTACAATTTTGAAGATTCTTAAATAAGACTCACAGTCATGTTAAACATGCTATCATACATGTAAGAAACTCACAGAGCCTCGAAGCTGAGTCCAGGGGTCGTGGAAAGGGAAATTCTCCGTGACCAGTCGCCCAGGGTCTTGATTTTGCTCTTACACACAGACACCCATCACCATAACATTTCTGGTTCTGAGAAAGCAAAATTCTCAGTTGGTAAATGCGCTCTTTGATTGACATCAAAGGCAAAAGATGCAGAGCAGCTCACATTACCCAGCATACACAGAGACTGTTCTGATTACATTTGGCCTTATATGCCCATCAGGACATAATCTTAAGCAATAAAACTAGGTTTGTGTCTGCTCAAGAGGAAGGGTTCATGACAGTTTTTGGAGTGGCTAGGAGTACCTTAGTTGGGGAAATTGGAACTGTCTTGGGATGATAAGAAAGGGAGCGGATTCTTCTATAGAAACCCAAATGTTCTAAAATTTCTCAGTAAGAACCAATTATTTCAATTTTTCTTCAACAAAACCCACATTTTTCGGCGCGCTTCGCGCTTCCCAAATTTTGAGTTCCGCATCGATCATTCCTTTGGGCATTCCGTTGCTTCTGGCCGGGGTTTTGGGTTGCAGAACCCGTTTGGCATATCCTTTTACCACCCCTTGTTGAGTCTGTATGCAGGTATTACCATCGTAAATCATTTTCCTGCAAGATTTTGGCGCTTCGCGTTCATTTATCACAATCGAAGTTGTATCACCAATGAACATCATAAGCCCCACAATTTCAGTGAATTATTCTAGCCAACGCTAGGTGAAGGCTCGTAGTTAGATGTCGAACATCAAGGGGATTTCATGTGGCATTCTAATACCTTGAATAACATTCGTATCGAGATGGGTATATGGCTTGAAACTAAATTGACTAGTACCATAAATTCACTCAAAAATTTACTCTTTCTCTTCATGCAAAATTTCGTTCAAAGTGAAATACAATAACGACCATCTCAGTTGTGAACTGTGAAGAGCTTGGTGTGTTCTGCCTTTCAAATTCCTGCTGAAGCTCCATACTAGTGTTCCCATTTTGTTAATTTCTCGGACATTCGGGGAATTTCACTTCGGATCCTATCCAAAATTATGCTGGACCACACCAAGCCTGCCATATGACAGTTATGACAGTACCTGCTTTCGTCCCCTCTATGTTCGCAAAGTACTCAAGTCATCACTTGCTCTTGCGGAGCTGAAGAACTATCATCGTAATCATGATCATAGCCGTATTCCCTTCACTGGTGGCGACCTTCCACGTCTCTGCATTGCAAAAGGAGGCAAAATTCCCACCAGAGGAGCGAAATTTTCGCGCGCTTCGCGCGCATGTGCTCACTTTAAGCTATCTTTGGTAGGCTCAAGGTATGACCCCCTGTGGTTTCCGCAAACTATTATCATATGGCTTCACCACTGACTACAAACGTATAATCTTCTTTAGTTCCCCGTATACGGTGCCAGTGCTCCCTATCAGAATTATGGGATACGGGCCCGACTAACAAGAGCTGCAGATAGGCCTAGCTGGCTGACTTGAGACGAAAGGGGGGTCTTTAAGGTAAATTACTTAATTTAGATCCAAAAATATGCCAACCTGTCTCCATGAGAGATTGATTCTACAGAGCACGTTCAAAGAATTTACTGATAGTCCTTGAATTATTATCTCAAAAGTCGTAAGTCAGAGCTCGCTTTAGGGGTGTTAATACAAATTTTATAACCTTTTGAAGGATTTATTTTGACAAAATTGATCTCCTTCGTCAAATTAGTTGTACGTTTCATTTTTGCACTACACTGGCATTTTTCATATGATTTTGTAAATAACTTTTGTATAAATTCGAGTAACATCCTCCTCTTTAGTTGGGTTGTTCATAATCGTAAAACTCTGTCCATTGACTGGAAAGCACTCTCACTGCCTTGCAAAGAGCCTCCCGGATCATTAAAAGGTAAAACTGAAGGGATTGCTGCTCATTTCTTCTCGACTCTTGGGGCATTTTAAACTAATTTTCTTTGTTCAAATTGTCTTATATTGCGAGAGCTTCCGGGGGCTTCGCCCCCTGAACCCCCACCGGGGCTCCGCCCCTGGACCCCGCTAGGGGCCCTAACGCGGGCCCCTGGACCCCACGCGATTATACTCGCGCTTCGCGCTCGTGGTGCACCTTCGGTGCACTTCGTCCGCCCCCACTTACTGCAATTTCTGGATCCGCCTTTGAAGGGAACACATGGATTAAATCCCTAGCAATATCAAGAGCTTTCTTCAACCAGCTCACTCTTCAAACCATCCTAAAAATAGGCAATCTGGTAACTTTAAAATACGGCTTTATCAAGACTAATTAGGATTGTTACAGGTATTCTCTTTACCAGAAGACAATTCCTGAATGGAATTGCTCGATTTGGATATTCGTGCTGCCCTAAATGACCGGCTCCCTCCTCAAGTGCCCATTTTTTGAAATCTAATTGCGACCTGCTCCTGAACCTTACGTACGTGACAATGTATACATTTGTCAGATTCAGAGATTCTTTGGTGCGGAGAATACCTCTTGAAATAGTTGTATGCTACCTAAATACAATAAACAACGGTACAGTACGTCCACTTCTTTTCGAGAAGGACGAAAAATATGGACGGTTGGCTATAGGAACTGCTCTGTCTCCGGGTTATTTTCGGCAAAAAAAAAATTAACTTCGAAATCTTCGGAAACTGCGGCAATCACTTTATACTCTAACATTTTCTTATTTCTTTCTTTTTAAAGTAGTAGAGACAACCCACCTGCTTCCCCCCTCTTTTCCCTTTTTCCATTCTGCTTAACCTATGTTTGTTGCCTTTTACACCGGCTTCCTGTTTTTTCCGTTGAAAAACTTGCCCTAAAATGAACAAAGGAACGACCTATAGCATGCACGAGGTATTCTACGAATATTTCACAAAATACCGTAAATTTTGTATTTTTCTGGAAATGTTGGACTCTATGGGGGGGGGGGACTTTTTGTCTTGAGTTATGGAAATACTCGACACGGAATTTTCAGAGTGTCGATGCACTCCGCCCACAGCCTTGTAATCCGCCGGGAGTATTAGTAATCGTCGGGCTTTTCGAAACAAAAAAACGCACTGTTAGCCAACATGTCTGGAAAGATGGCAAAGACTGGTGAGAATGAGATGTCGCCTTTAGTGAAAACCACTGATTCATCAATCTTGACGAAGCAATGTAAGTATAGGCTTAGGCCCGACCCTTGTTCGACCCATCATGATCTTTTCGTTGATCCGTTCCTAGGCCTACCTGTATCCATAGCAGAGGAGGCCAGGCCTAGGATAGGCCTATAGACAAATCCGATCAGCGCTTGTGTTTAGTGACTGTAGGCAGCCATTAATGGGGTCCACCAGCCTTAAATTGTCTTCATTTATTTTCTACATGAATTTCAAACCCACATATTCAGTGAAATTGAACGAATCAAGATACAATTTAATGTCCAACCATCCATCATACAGGTAAGCAAGGAAATTGAAAGATTAAAGGTGATAGACCCCAGGTATGGCCGACTGAAATCAGACCATCACTTACTCTCCGGATTCGTCTGTCGTTCGTAATTAGCAGGAGGGACTGGGGAGGGGACCGGTAATACACAGACGTTCCTTCCCACAGGCAATCTCTGAGAATCTCAGCATACACACAACACATACTATACATATAACAAGGTAGGACACTTCCTTTGCAAGCAGCTGCATCCATCGCTATTACCTGGGTAACTATTCATACGGATCTCATTTCCCACAAACATGTAGGCCTATGCCTAATGCACGTTAGCACAGTGAATGGGAATGGATGCTGTTGCTTGCAAAGGAAGTGCCCACTGCCCTACCTCGTTAGTATGTAGGCCTATGTAGTGTATATAGTAAGTGGTTCAAAGTTCGAACGGGTTCTAATTTCAAACACCTGATACAAACACTGATATATTCACCAGTCAAAGCAGAGTGACCGCCAATTTAAGTGATAAATACGTAGGAATTAATGTTTTCTGATGAAAGGAAGTCATATCTGAGCAAATTCAACAGTATATACCCATTAGTAAAGGTTAAAAATTTGAGGCACTTCAGTTCTTACATGTTCGAAATTCGAACCTACCACCATATATATAATGCTGAGAACGCCTGTGTTTCCCAGTATGCATGGAAAGTATGGCAATTGCACACCCGAGATTTTTTTCTAGATTTTTATTGCACACTTGAAAATTCACATTGCACACCTGATTTTTTAAGCTGACGCCGATTGCTGCGTATAACCCTAGGTATAGGGCCTATGTTATATTGACTTGGCCAATTGGACCAGGGTGCATTCCATGTAAAGCCTACGCCGAAGGTACGCCGAGGTTTTCGTGACCATACGCCAGGATTTTCTGTACTGTGCATATACAATGCATGTACATAGCAATCCATAGGCGTGCGTACATAGGTACAGTATACATGTACGTGATACGTACACAGTCACCATACACTGGCAATACACGTATAGGTATATAGTATACACACATTATAGCTAAGTCAGAGGCAATCCGTAAGCAATTGTGCGTACGTATGTATACATGTACGTAATGCATACACCATTCATTGGCAATACAAGTAGGCCTACAGGTATAGGCCTAGCCTATATAGCATAGTACTGTGCGTGAACATACTAGCGGGAGTTGACTGAATCGGCCCGCCGGTATTCCGGGAGTACTGTTTGCCCACTGCTACGCTGGGGAGTACGCCAACTACGCCGGCAATCCTCAACTTACTGCATTTTGCACGCCGACAAAGGCTAATTTCTAAGCCGCCACGCCGACCGAAATCGTATGGCCATGCCGACGATCTTCGGCGTATAGTGCACTAAATGCACACTGGCTATTGGATGATCACAAGTCATAATCATGAAGTGCTAATGACTTGACTGAATGATGTATGCAGTGTCGGCCATCACTCGGCCAAGACCCCTGGAGTGAGGTGTATTTGGAACTTATGATCCGGTATCAATCCCATACTTCCACTCTGGATGTTAAGGAGGCCTTCAAGAGTTCTCCCAAGTATTTATTTCACACTTGACTTTTCATGTTCACATTTCAAGTGTGCATTTGACACCTTGTTGCACACTGCACACTTCAATTTTTTTTTGTGCACACCCGAGATCTCGGTGAAAAGTGCCATACTTTCCAATCTGGTTTGTGTCTACCTCGCACTATACATCAAACTGTATCTCAATGGTCCTAATTATTTGCACAGGAGCCTAATACAAATTACACCACATCATGTACAGCATGGCTAAAGCCCAGCCATTCAACTGTCGAAGTGGAATTAGGAGACATTTTCAGCGAAATGAATCCATTCAAAATTGGTTTTCAGCTAAATATTGTTCAGAAACTTTGAAATTTATCATCATAATTTCTTCTGCAAATATTTCTTGAGGGGAACTGTGAGACTGCAGGTGTCATAAATCCACAGTTTTCTGGGACAGAGAGAATTGTCAAGACCTGTTAGATTTGCAGTCTGTTTACCAACATTTTGTGCTTGTGTAGCTAAATGAATGAGCCTGAAAAGCTACTTTACCAAAGAACTCCATCACCAAATCTGAGGTGTGCAAAATTAGGGAAATACTGTAAATAACATGAAATCTTCCCACAAGCACCTAGGCCTATCTTCAATTCTGTCCCACCAAAACATGTTTTATGTCAAATTAAAGACAGCAAACCTGTAAACATTATCCTGGTTATAACAGTATTTATATATTGGTGAGTCGGTGAAGATATCTTCCAATAACCACAAAGAATGTGCAATATAATCCATATAACCATGCTACTACTAGCCTACATATGTAGTATGATGGCATGACCTTACAAGGCCACTCTAAGAAAGTTTTCATTTTTCTAAAACAAGAAAAAAGAATGTGAATCTGTTTGTACCTGCAAATCTTTTGGTGGTTTTGATCTTACTTGTGAGCTATAAATCTTCACCTCAGAATTTTCCGATTGAGAGATACAGGTACAACAATTTCAGAGTTTCCAGTTTTAAGCCAAAGATCGGAATGAATCTAATAAGGCCAGCGGGCGAAGTTTGCAATTTGTATTCAGAGGTTTATGTATACGGCATTGTGTAGGCTTTGCGCATTTAATGTGAGGCCGCATGTCTTTGCATGTGTGTGCTTGAAATATATGATGGTTCACGCGCATTTGCCAGGGAATTTGTGGTAAGCGGGCTGCTTCGTGAATTGCCGTGCTGATTGTGACAAGCAGTTACTGATGCGCACTGTTGGTTTGACAGACCTGTGCATGAAATTTGAACTTAGGTTACATCACTATAATATAACAATCTTGATATGATACATTCTAACTGGATGAAGAAACAGCCTATTTTTGCACTCTTGTGTGCACTGAATACTTACCTCCACCTCCTCAAAATGTTTCACATGATTTTTACCTTCTCTCAGTCACATTTTGCATTGAAGTGGCACACCAGATAGCATGGGGGGGACCAGATTTCCTTACCTTAATGTGTAAGCACCGTCCAACCTTGCAAAAACTGAAATATTGTCTCTAGAGACTTTGTACTGGTTGCAAATGTAATTTTGTTGGTTTACGTTGGAGAGAACTTAGCCTTGTCACCAAAAATCATGATACATCATCATACAGGAATGGGTGTGGAATTAAAGTGAGCACTTACTGTAAGCTCCAAACCCATATTTTGCAAGTCATTACTGTGCTTGAATGGAGGAAGAATGGAACATCGTTCCTTCAAAAGGACTGAAAATGGATTTTAAAACTTAGAATCAGCTTCAAGTTTCTCAGTTCATACTTGGAAAAGTGCCAAATTATTCATTTATCTGTACTGGAGAGTCCTTGGCTTAATGTCATAATTTAGTAGCTGTGGTTGAAAGGCAGCAGAGAAAAGCCCTGGAGAATTTTATTACATCACCATCTCATTAGTTCTTGAAGATTTTCTTCTCGGATATTTGGAGTGTTTTAGTGCATGGCTATTTTGCATGCATGTCTAAGCAGACCCATTAACTTCATTCTATGAAAAAATATCAGGAGAAGAAATTTTAGGCTACAGCCCAATACTAATGCTCTTGCTAAACATCTTCCAGCACAACACACTCTTGCCTTTCCAGGCTTGTAATACCCCTCAAAGCACACTCTGTTTGCTCAGCCCCTCTTCAAGGCTTCCCAAACACTGTCCACCCAAGAGAAAAGGACTGTGTCTAGTTTTGGATGCAAAATGCATTACTATAATATGACTTTATTCATGTGCTCTCCCATTATTCATGCTGTTGTTTTTGATTGAGTGTGTGCACTCTGGTACTGTAGTAATAAAACTGAAAACCTAACTATGAACTGGAACCTGAAAGTCCCATCATTACTGTGTATTATAACCACTTGTGCAGGGAACTAACTTGTCCACCAGGGACTCTTAGCCATTGTAGCATAGTGTGGGCTATGACTAAAGCAGAACTATAACTGACATACCTAATTTAGAAATGTGCCATAGGTGTAGGAAGCAGGGGCCTGGGGGATTTAGGCCCCCCAGTCAAAAACATGGTAGGATGGAACTATGCTTCTGCCTCCCCCATTGAAGGACGAAAACCCTTTCATTTCCTCTGTAAGAACTGTCATAACTTTGCAGTAATAAAATTGTCCAGTATGTTGCACCAGATTGCATCTGAGGACCTTTGAATATTCAAAAAATTTTCAGAGGGGAGGGGGACAGCCCCTGAAACAGCCCTTAAACAACATCCCCCCCATGTCAGACAACTTCCTATGACTATGAAATGTGCTGTAGGTTTGGTGTGAGAGAGCTTAGACTACATTACATCCCCTTCTTGAATACAAGTAAACTGTAGGTATTGAAAACCCTTGAACAGGACAAGAAGTTCCACTCAGCATTTTGAGATTTTATCGGAAAAGGCATAAAAACTTTTTTGAATTTTTCATTTGCCGAAAGGCATGCCAAACTCACCATAGTCACACTTTTTCTGTCATTGTAAACCAGGGTGTACAGTACAGTATCTAGCAAAAATGCAATGCAATACCAGTACCCTACGTTTAAAAATATTCCATGAACATAATGTACAAAATATTGGTTATAATTAAGATTCATCATTTCATCCCCCACATTCCCAAATTTCAATAATTTGGTATCAAAATTTGTTCATCACCTCTGTGGGACACATTTTTCTGCTGCTGATTTATACACCCATACATTGAAAATTATGTACAGTGTTTTAGTAGGCACTGTGATTTGCAGCAAAATGGTAGCCCTGTGCTGTTTCAGTGGTGTATTTCAAACTGAGCAGTGAGCATGTTTCTTTTTGAAATCAGGTAATTTCACAGTGCAGGTTTATTTGTTGACCACTGATAAACACATGGACCTTTGCACCTTATTTATGCCACAGTCCAAGTAATGAAGTGGGAGTATTGCTGTACAATTGTATGGGTTTAGTGTTATCTTCATACTTGATTTTTAGCATAATTGAACTGCAAGACTAAGACTACTGTACTTCCATGACACTTGCATACAAAGAAGTAAAAATGATTAAAATGCCCTAGTATCATGCTTCAGTTTTTGTTGGTATGATATAGTTGATCTAAATTGTTGAATTGGTTACCCCCCCGATGTGAAGTTGTAATTCATAAGCTATAGGCTTCTCCCACTTCTGTGGTCACTTAGTGTCGTAAAACAACTGCCCTTCAAGGCCTGAATCAAGTTATAGTATAGGGTGTGGTGGCCTATTAGGTAATGTGTCAGACTTGTGATCCTAGGATTGCTGTTTCGAGTCCTGGCGGGTTCATTGTGTCCTTGGGCAAGATGCTTTATCTCAATTGCTTCTCTCCACCCAGGAGTTATATGGGTACCTGTGAGGTAAATTGCATCGTTGGCACTGATGTAGCTGCAGTCATCTAGAGAGATTGTGTCTAGGATGGTTTACTGCTGATGAGAGGTAATATTTGTGAAGCACTTTGATACTTCAGTGATAAAGTGCTATATAAAAACCGAATATTATTATCATTTATTATAATTTTTTCCTTTACAGCATCAGTGGTTGTCTTCCAGCCAGGAAGTGAATACGGTGAAGACTATGATACATTCAGGTACAATGCTACTAGGCAGTGCCAAATTTAGACCATCAGATTTTAGTGCATAAGTTCAGGTTCCACTCACCCCCTCATTTGGGGTGGAGGGACACTTGTGGGACATTTTTTGTGGGAGGAGGATCTAATACCCTAACCAAAGCACCACTTTTGGTTGATTTTTAGTGTACATGGAACATTTTTGCCAAACTACACATTGCTGATGTTTAAAATAGGTTTTCCCAGGCCTTGCAAGTTGCAAATAAACATAGTCCTAGTTCTAAGTTACTAAAGTGTATACTATGCTTAAATAGACTTTTGTTGACTCAAAACAAAGATTTAAAGTTCTACTTTAACTTAAAAGAAGAAATTTTGTATGCAAACAGTTATGTTTAAATTATTATATTTTGTAATTTGTGTAGAGAGGATGTGGGGGCATGTTCCCCCTTTTTCCTCCCCTTTAAATACGGCCCTGCTCAGTGCAAATGGACCCCTTAAAGTAAGGTTGTACCAAAAACTTAATTCTTTACTGGACTTTCCTCTATATTAACTTAGGAACAACAGCTGAACCTGAGAAATAAGTTTCCATCATCATGTTTACTACTGAAATTTTTCTTGTTACAAGTGTACTTTATAAAATTTGCTTATCAAGTTTTTGTTACCCAATATGAAAGTTCACATACTGGGGTGATGTCATTTGCCATTTCAAGTTCTTCCAACCTCAATTCTAATGATTGTTATTTCAGTGCACAGATCAGAGCAGTTTAAGCCACACACAAATATCAAGACCTATTTGAATGTGCTCTTTTTAATGTTAGTCAAGACGTGGTTTATAGCAATCACAAAATATGAGTATGTATAGTGCAAGTGTATTTGGGTCAAATGAGATTATTGCTGTACTGTAAGTCATTATGAAGAACTATTATTAATTTCTCAAAACTGTACTGAGTCCTTTATCCATTCTCCAGTTTTTTGACACAATGCTGTGTAATTTATAGGGTATTTTCCATTTAGATTTGACCCAAAATTGCCTTTCTTAGAAAAGAAGCTGATGTAGTTGAATTGTTCTGCATTCTGTAAAGAAAGTGAAGAATATATGCCAACACAATTTGCAGAAATTAAAGTGATAATAAAAGGGGTGCCAAGAAACAAATTGCCAATAACATTTATTGATTTTATGTAAACTTATCTTTTTCAGGATTCCGGCCATACTTTGCCATAATGGGATGTGTTTAGCATTCTGTGAAGGACGCAAGGAGAGCAAGAAGGATTATGGTCCCATTGACATTGTGTTGAGACGAGGTACTCTCAGAGAAAAGGGTGATATCGACTGGGAATCAAAACTGATTAAAGTTGTTTGTTCAACTGACAAACGCAGGTATGATTTTATGTAGTGAACCAATCATCATATCTATGGTGGAGATAGGAGGCAGTTAAGTATAGAATAATGACTTCTTTTTGATATGGAAAAAGATGAAAGAAAATAAACAAGGAAAAAAAAGAAAAACAATGGAGAAAGACTTTCTCTCATAAGAAGCAAAAAAAAGTGAAGAAAGAAGTCAAGTGAAAATTCATAAACAGAACTGCGAATGTTGCACTCCTAATGAAATATTCTACACACTGTTTTGTTTTTATCTGAATAAGTTACAAAGCTAAAACCAAGGGAGGTAGAATGTAGAATTTGACACCCCCCTCCCACTCGCAAAATAAAAAAATGTTGGTTTACCTTTCTTAGATTGCAGAAAATATGCGAAATTGGGAAGAATGTGAAATTTGGCATTTGAGAATGGTCAAAACATACCACTCTGGTTTGACTTTTAAGTGAATCCCTGCACATGAGAAAGTTTGGGGGGGGGGGGGGGCTCGAATCTGACTAAAAACTGACTTTATGTTTTCACATGCTACACAGTAACTTTTGCTTCAAGGGTCCTTTATGTCCCCACTTTGTTACTCAAATCTACACTACTGGCAATTACTGTAGTTCTTTAGAAAGTGGGGGTGGATAACAAAACTATTTTCTGTAATTCTCTGTGCCACATTGCTGTTTGTTCATTATGATATCATATCTTTCGAAATTGGACTTAAATGTTGAAATTCAAAAGTTCGTGATAACTTCTTGTTATCTCTTTAATCACAGTGTATGCCTTGTTAAACCTTGTTAAATAAATCCCTGTTAGCTTAAAGCCATCAAATGCTAGCAATTATGAAATGATGATTTATCATTGAACTATCAGTGTGTGCTTTAGGTCAGTCCTTTGTTTCTTGTTTCAGTTTAATGGCCCTTTTTCTTTCAGTTCTCAAAGTATATTCTCAACTGTTTTATTACATGTCAAAACCTTTGAACAGCTCATTGTGTGTGAATATTCAATAATTTTTGAGTTATATACTTTCTTTTTCGAGTCAGGTGCCCTTATAAAACACAATTGATGTTTAAGTTTAGTTTAAGACTTTTGGAAAACATTTCTGGATATATGGGGAAGTCATGAACATAACACAATACTGTACCTTGTAATGTAACCTCTCAAATTCCAACATAGCTTCAGTATTGTTCTGTTTGATTGATAAAATAGCAGAGTTGTAACGAGTGGTGACTGGAGTCACCAATTTTCAAAAGGGAAATGACTCGAGCAATTGTATCATAATTTTCCTCTCAGAAATAATACAATGAATCAAGTCACTGATTCGACTCGAGTCATATTAAAAAGTAGTAAATGACTCAACTCGACTGCAAAGTTGATTGACTCGTTACAACACTGTAAAATAGTGGAAGGTAGTATGTAATCAATACATAGATGGCAGTGTTGATCTGATTTTACAAATGCTGGTATGTGTGTTGACCCTGTACAGATGAAGTACTGCAAGACACGATTGTTTCGTGTTGTGACAATATACATACAAGCATACGTCGTATAAGCCTAGATATTAATTTGGTGGTGACAATTTCCTTGTGGAGAGATGGACTGTGTTGTCCTTAGTCAAATGAAAGGTATGTTTTGTGAAATTTTAAAGTCTTTGAAAGGCTGGCTTAGATTCAAAAACATACAAGTTGTAAAATGTAAGCAGACATGTCTGCCTTCATGTCAAAGGGGTGCAAAGCGTGGGGGCTGCAGCCATCCCATTCTGGAAGACATTTGGTATTTTCCGGCACCTGTATGCTATTTTTGGGCAGATGTGCATTAAATTTTCAGGCAGAAGTGCTGTAGCACCCTAGCTGGAAGTGGTGCCATATAGTCATGCTTTATGCAATACTTCGTTCAGTGAATATCATTAATAAATTTGATAAATTTTGGAGTATGAACTTGCTTATAATAAATATTGACATGTCAGATGCACTGGCATTATATTCCCACGAACCTCAAAGATATCTCTAAAGTAATGCATTTGATGATCAAAAATGTGCTTTGCAGAGTAAAAGTTCTAAATTTCGTTCAGTACACATGGTCAGTTTTACCTAATGTGGGATAAGAAAAACACCACTTCCTTTTTTCATTGTCCATTAAATACAGGGTGATGAATCCATCTCCAGTTGTGGACAGTAAAACTGGTGACATTGTGTTACTTTACATCGAGTTTCCAGTCAGTGCAACTGTTGCAAGTCTGATTGTTAAGAAAAGATATGAGCAGAAGTTCTGCTGCATCAGAAGCAGAGATAACGGATTGAGGTGGGAGTCCCCGACAGATATCACAGATGTATTTAAAGAGATGGAGGACACTCCACTAGTATATGCACCAGGTATGAGAAATGGAATTTAAGGGAAAAAAGATGTTTTTCGATAAAATTTCTGCCCTTATCTCCTCGCTTTCTCTTTGCCTTTTATTCCTCCTCAAGTTCCTCATTTTCTATAATACTGAAAGTGCATTTTGGTATTTGTTTTTTAAATCAATTTCATTTCAAGCAAATCAAAAATGATATGAAATTTTCTCAAAAAGCAAACTTTCATACAAGTGTAGCTCAAGCTGTTAACAGTGCAGTGCTGTTCCTTCACTGAAAAAGGAAACATTTACAAAACAATTGGTTTGGTGACTGATGATTGCTTACTGGAAATGAAATAAAGAACGTGGCAAAATTTTAGATGAATGGTCTCTTGTGCAGTAGGTAAAATGTCTCGAGATTTATGCCCTTTGAGGTTACTGTGTGTTACTGGAGAATATGTTGACCACAGTTTCTGATCTTGTGTGAAAGTCATCCTGCAGGTGTCCATTTTCAGGAAACCAAATAGGGACTAAAGCAAGAATGTGAGACTTAAGATTAGAGACAGACCACACTTATTGTGAGCTGGGTTGGAGAAAAATGTTTTTCTGGGGTGGGGGGGGGGGGACTGGTCCCATTTTCCACAATGTTTTACGTACCTCTCATGTTGGAAAAGCTAAATTTCCCTTCAGACACCAACATCTCCCAGGAATCAGTCTTTCAGCTTCCACTTTTCTCCACTCTCAGGTTTATTAGTAGACTCCTGCTACTCAAATTTTGTGACAAGTTTAAAGAAACTGTTATTTCATCTTAAGAAAGTGTGTGGGCATGTTGAGGGGGACTTACCTTATGACTTTCTGGAGGGGGAAGGGTAGTGGGGTGCTTGCTAGGTTTTGGAAATAAAGAGTTAACCAACCTTGAAAAAATATTTATGAAGAGTCACAAATGTGCCAGTCTTCCCTGTATTGTTCCAGTCATAACAGTTTATAAAATAATATGGGTGTTACTTGGTAAGATTTATATTTATGTTTTATCACTTTTTATTTGAATTTTTCTCCTGAACGTATGAAATGATTCCATTCCAGATAACTAACAATAGGAAGTTTTATGATTTTTCACTAGGTCCAGGACATGCCATTCAGATGCAAGAGTCTGGGAGAATGATCGTGAGTGGAAATTCACAATACAGATTGCCATCAAAGTTTCCTCGAGGTAAGGACGTGATTCCTGTTCAAGATAGCTACTGAAGTTAAATATATACCTGCACATACATATCTGCATTCATTTAACAACAGAACAGGAAATTTCTGGTTTGAGAAGTATAGTTTATTTGTGTTAATGTAATTTGTTAATTTAGGGTTTAGAGCAAATCAACATTGTGGTTGTAATACAAGTCATCACGTCTACTGTGAAAATATTTCCCTCTTAAATTTCTCTTTTTCATGGAGGATTGCAGACTTCCCTTTGTGACATACTGCTGAAAAGGAACTTAAAAAATATTTACTTTTGCTGGTGGCTTAGTAACTGTCATACCTGAAGTTATTATGGACTCTACTCACTTTTGGGGTATTTACCTTTACACATACTCCTGAGAATTAATTTCATGTTATTTCACCTTATCTAGCTAGCTTCATTGCTTGTCCTCTAACATGACGTCGGCATGATGTCAGTGCATATAAGGTCTTTAAAGGGCAATTCTCATCATCCCAGACGGTTCCAATTCTCCCAACTAAGCAACTTGTAGCTCCTCCCATAACTGTATAAATCTCCTTGTGCACACAACAACCTACATTTATTGCTTCAGGCCATGTCCTGGTGAGCATACAAGTTTATTATGTGTTATCCAAACACTTTCTCTGCATTGTGTGTAATGAGAGATACCCTGCATCATTTGAATTTTCAAACTTTGATGTCAATCAAAGAGCAGGAACCAACTGAGAATTTTGATACCCCTACATCAAAAATGCACTTTGGGGTGATGACTGCTTGTCTTTAATACTTGCAGTGCAAGTCTTGCCAAAAAGTAACAGTTACTCTGTAGCAGTGGTCCATCATGGTAAAGAGTTCTGTTTATACAACAGTCTCTGACAACACTTTTACATTTTTCAGAAACCATTCCAACTAGTAGGAAAAATTTGGACTGGAAAAATCAAACTCTTAAGATTGGCCTCTGTATGTTGTTTGGATCACTTTGTTCCCTGTTCCTATATAGAGATTGATTGTATTTAATAAGACAAGTGCCCTTTTGTGTGTGTATGTGTCATTTGTTTTGCATCCTTATTCTTATTCATTACTATTCAGTCTTGAAAGCAGTCATCTTGATCTTAGAGACTCTCACATTTCAGTGTCTCAAAAAGTTGGAACCATGTGCAAAACAAAGGGATCCATACTGTAGGTAACCATATTCAGAAAAGTCATCCAATCTTTGATTGTTTTGAAACATTTTGGAAAGTTTAACATCAGATGGTGAACAGTAGTCACTGAGTATTAAAGGAAGATGTCTTGTTTAGTCCGCAGGTTGGTGAATAAGATTGCACCTTTCTATGGCATTGCAAACAAAAGCTGTATTGTTTACAGTGATGATGGTGGCAAGGCTTGGAAGGCTGGTGCAGACATTGAGTCCGCGGTCTACTGTTGTCACAGGAGACGCGTCCATGCAAATGAGAGTCAGGTTTGTGGTATTTGTCATTGGTGTCAACAGGGTTGGGTTTTTGCGGAAAAAACCTGTTTTTACCGGGATGGTTTTTACCAGTAAAAACCACCAGTAAAAACCGCCTGTGGCGAAAACTGCCAACCCTGGGTGTCAATAAACGGGATTTCCATTTTGTTGTAGATTAGATCAAACCAAAATTGATTTTTTTTCATGGTGAATGTTCATACCCCACACTGCCGAACCTACTGACATTGTCAATCGGCTGAAAGCACCTAATCTAATAATGTGCAGAACATTTGCTCCCAATTTCGACACAGGGATGTTCCTAGAAAACTGTTCATAACTATAACGATTGTATTATTTTCTCAAAAGACTCTCAGAAGTTTGCATTTTGTGTAGAAAATTGACGTTGAGTTTTAAATCATTATTGTTAAACAGGCAGCACAGCTACATGATGGCAGATTGTATGTCAACAGTCGTACCAAAGAGCCCAGACAGAACCGGCAGAGTGCTTTTAGTAGCGATGAAGGAGAAAGCTTTACAGCCGAGGAGACGAAGCTTGTGGAGCCTAGCGGTGTACCAAGATTCCTGGCTGCCTTCATTCCAAATAGTTTAATGTGCGGTGGTTGTGAGGTAAGTTTTGTTGTCATGTAGTTCCATATAATTGACAGATATTTAACTGTTTTGACTCTTATCCTAACTACGGTATGCCGTTTTCAGTCCTGGTTGCCAAGCATAGTCACGATGTATGTACGTATGTACATGTGCTTGGACACTGCAGTTCAATAACTTTGAAGAGTTATCACTTTATGTGCAAACTTTTTAGAAGAAAATTTTTAGGTTTCTTAATCATCATTGCCATCTGGGTGTAATTTAATTCCTCATGATGGAAAAGCCATTGTCAAACTAGCATTATTTTTCACCCATTAAAGTGAAGTTGTAATTCATAAGTCATACAGGCTTTTCATATATTCTGGTTGCTTAGCATTGTAAAGCAACTGCCCTTGAAGGCTTGAACTATTTTTATCATTTTTACTCATGAAAATACAGCATTTTTGCAAAATTAAATACATTTTACTGAAAATTTTGCATAAAGGTGATATTTTTGACATGAAATTTTTACATGAAAGGTGTTCAAAGTAATTTCTATAACATGGAATAGTCAATTCTGTCTGTCTACGGGGTATTTGAAGGAAAAAAACTTTTTGGTATGCTCTATCCAAATAGTGGTGGGGCTATGCTACAGTGGTGTAACAAAATTTGTTCATTTTTGATTCCTTGCCGTAGGCAGGCAAGGAATCTATGCGATGGTGATGTCGTGTGTGTGTGTGTGCGTGGGTGTGTGTATGTGACGGTTTGGCTTGTAACGATATCTCAAGAAGGGTAACTGTGACTGAGCTCATACTTGGTGTGTGGGTTGGTCATATTGAGTAGATGATCCCTATTGTTTTTGGTGGAGGCCAAAGGTCATTTGGGGTCAGGAGAGGTCAAAACGTCAAAACCTTGTAAACACGATATCTCAAGAAGGGTAACTTTGACTGAGCTCATACTTGGCATGTAGATTGCCCATATTGAGTAGATGATACCTATTGTTTTTGGTGGAGGTCAAAGGTCATTTGGGGTCACCAGAGGTCAAATGATAAAAACCTTGGGAATTGTTTGTAAACACGATATCTCCAGACAGATAAATGTGAGGGATCTCATACTTGCCATGTGGATAGCCCTTATTGAGAAGATGATCCCTATTGTTTTTGGTGGAGGTCAAAGGTCATTTGGGGTCACCAGAGGTCAAATGGTAAAATCTTGGGAATTAGTTGTAAACATCATATCTCAAGAAAGATAAATGCCAGGGATGTCATACCTACCAGGTGGATTGTCCATATTAAGTAGATGAAGCCTGTCATTTTGGTGGAGGTCAAAGGTCATTTGAGGTCACCAGAGGTCAAATAGTAAGACCTGGGGAATTGTTTGTAAACACGATATCTCCAGACAGATAAATGTGAGGGATCTCATACGTACCATGTGGATAGCCCATATTGAGTAGATGATCCCTATTGTTTTTGGTGGAGGTCAAAGGTCATTTGGGGTCACCAGAGGTCAAATGGTAAAATCTTGGGAATTAGTTGTAAACATGATATCTCAAGAAGGGTAACTGTGACTGAGCTCATACTTGGCATGTAGATTGCCCATATTGAGTAGATGATACCTATAGTTTTTGGTAGAGGTCAAAGGTCATTTGGGGTCACCAGAGGTCAAATGGTAAAATCTTGGGAATTAATTGTAAACACGATATCTCAAGAACGATAAATGTGAGGGATCTCATACTTACCATGTGGATAGTCCACATTAAGTAAATGATGCCTATTGTTTTTGGTAGAGGTCAAAGGTCATTTGGGGTCACCAGAGGTCAAATGGTAAAACCTTGGGAATTAGTTGTAAACATGATATCTCAAGACAGATAAATGTGAAGGATCTCATACTTACCTCATGGATTGTCCATATTGAGTAGATGAAGCCTGTCGTTTCTGGTGGAGGTCAAAGGTCATTTGGGGTCACCAGAGGTCAAATGGTAAAAACCTTGGGAATTGTTTGTAAACACGATATCTCCAGACAGATAGATGTGAGGGATCTCATACTTACAAAGTGGATAGCCCATATTGAGTAGATGATCCCTATTGTTTTTGATAGAGGTCAAAGGTCATTTAAGGTCACCAGTGGTGAAATGGTAAAATCTTGGGAATTAATTATAAACATGATATCTCAAGACAGATAAACGTGAGGGATCTCATACTTACCCCTTCCATTGTCCACATTGAGTAAATAATCCCAATTATTTTTGGTAGAGGTCAAAGGTCATTTGGGGTCACCAGAGGCCAGATGGTAAAACCTTGGGAATTAGTTGTAAACACGATATCTCAAGAACGATAAATGTGAGGGATCTCATACTTACCTCATGGATTGTCCATTCAAAATAAATTATCCCTTTTGTTTTTGGTAGAGGTCAAAGGTCATTTGAGGTCACCAGAGGTCAAATGGTAAAACCTTGGGAATTAGTTGTAAACATGATATCTCAAGACAGATAAATGTGAGGGATCTCATACTTACCAGGTGGATTGTCAGTATTGAGTAGATGAAGACTATTGTTTTTTGTGGAGGTCAAAGGTCATTTGGGGTCACCAGAGGTCAAATGGTAAAATCTTGGGAATTAATTGTAAACACGATATCTCAAGGATGATAAATGTGAGGGATCTCATACTTACCATGTGGATAGCCCACATTAAGTAAATGATGCCTATTGTTTTTGGTAGAGGTCAAAGGTCATTTGGGGTCACCAGAGGTCAAATGGTAAAATCTTGGGAATTAATTGTAAACACGATATCTCAAGGACGATAAATGTGAGGGATCTCATACTTACCATGTGGATAGCCCACATTAAGTAAATGATCTCTATCATTTTTGGTGGAGGTCAAAGGTCATTTGGTTTCACCAGTGGTCAAAAGTTCAAAACCTTGTAAACACCATATCTCAAGATGGGTAACTTTGAAGGATCTCATATGTAGCATGGGGATTGCCCATATTGAGTAGATGATCTGTATTGTTTTTATTGGAGGTCAAAGGTCATTTGGGGTCACCAGAGGTCAAAAGGTCAAATCCTTGTAAACATGATATCTCAAGAAGGGTAACTGTGAGGGATTTCATACTTCGGTTGTGTATTGCCCATATTGAGTAGATGATCTGTATTGTTTTTGGTGGAGGTTAAAGGTCATTTGGGGTCACCAGAGGACAAAAGGTCAAAACATTGAAAACATGATATCTCAAGAAGGATACCTGAGGGATCTCACACTTGACATGTGGATTGTTGGTATTGTGTAGATGATCCTATAATTTTTCGTGTAAGACAAAGGTCATTTGAGGTCAAAAAAGGTCAAAATCTACTGAACATGATATTTCAAGGAGGGTAACTAGGAGGGATCTCATACTTGGCCTGTGGATTGTTCATATTTAGCATGTAGGTCATTTTGGGTCACAAGATTTCAAAATGTTTTTACTGTATAACATCATATCTCAAGTGGGAGTAACTGTGAGGTATCTCATGCTTGTCATGTGGGTGATTCATGTTTGTTACAATATACCCATATGGTAAGGAATCACTAAGCCTTTTGGCTTTCTGGTAGATAATACAGTACCTTGCATTGACAATTTTATAATATATATTTATAATATATTTTATAATGTAATAACTTTCATGTTTTTTCTCCTTTAGGGAAGCATCTTGACTTTCCCGCTACCAACTGATTTGCACGGTGAGGATGGAAATGAAGAGATTCTTATTTTTTCCAACCCTGCAAGCAAATTCAGGAGAAAGAATATGTCTCTTAGAACAAGTAATGATGAGGGCTCCAACTGGTCTGGTCCAAAAACTGTATATCCTGGGCCTTCAGCTTATTCAGATCTGGTACACCTAAAAGTAAAAGGAGAAGGTGGGCCCAACTTGTTGGGATGTTTGTATGAGTGTGGCAAAAAGTCAACAGTTGAACATATTGTGCTTGACACGTTCAACATCAGGGATGTTGTTGGTTAGGGGGTTTACGTATTACTAGGGAGAGTGAGACCAGGAGGGAGGGCAGATTTGAGGCACGCTGATGTCATATGTGACCAGGAAAGCTTGTTTTAAAAGAAGAAAATACAGTTTATAACAACAGTCCATGTGTATTGTACAATTATTGTCGTGGGACTGTTTTGTTGTCAGTGCATTGACTATGAAATAGTTAATTTCTGTTACCTGTTCTTTCATAAAAAATTTGCAGGTTTTGAACATAGCTGTGAAAAACCTGAAAGTGCCTGAATTTGAGTGGGTCACATTGTGAGGTTTGTGACTTGCTTGGAGTTTGTGCTTTGGTATGATATTCTTGGGTAGGGGGAAGGGGGATGGGGGGCAGGGGGACAGGGGGCAGGGGGTTGAATTTCAATTTTTGATATATTATCTGGAAATATTATAGTGTCCTTATGGCATGATATACTACATAGGAGATTATCAGATGTTTTAGGCCAAAGGCCTCTTTTTAGTTTACAACAATCTAAGTAGCCAGAACTTAATTGCATGCTTTGTTTTCTTATCTAAATTTCAAGGACCTCCAATCTGCTTTTGGACATTTTAGTGCATGTTGCATAGCATCACTTGAAAACGTAGGTACTACATCTTCAAAAATATGTTTTGTTGTTTAAGACATCAGAATAGATGCGATTGTGAAGGACTTATTCTTCTGTCAGTAGTGCTTGATTTCCTTGTTTGGAAATGCATTCAAATTATGTGCAATTTTAAGTTAACTCATGTAATATTAAATTCTTCCTTTTTGTATGTATGAACTTGCACCCATTACCATCTTTATCATGAATTATAAGTTTTCATGAATTATAAGTTCATTTGTTTGCTCTCTCTATATCATAAATCTCAGGAAGTGTTGCATAAATTTGTCACATCATGTTAATCTTTATTTTGATAGTCTCTATGTGCCTCAGGTGTTACAGCTTCCATCCTTTTTTTTTCTGTCTAGTTTATCATGCCTTCATTCTTTGTTGTTTCAGAATTTCTCTACCTCTAGAATTTTCTTAAAGGGCACATGCGGTCACCGTGATCTTTTTCTGAAACATCTTTTGAAACTTTTGTCTTAAACTGTTCCCCTAAAAAGTATGTATCAGAATGTGTTACATTTGAGACACTGCATATCATAGGCAAACTATGGCTTTATCATGCATAAGAGTGACAATTCTTCAATGCAAAGTTTGTCACATGAATAATAAAAATTTGCAATATTAACATAATTCTGACTGATAGTGCACACAAGATGTCTAGATCAGTCCAGAACCATTTTTTGTCTTTAAATATGTAAAAGAGGAATTTTATCTAGACATTCTAATGAAACTTCCATTTATTTCCCATGTTCTGTTTATTGAAAGGCTGAGGATGTCAAGTTTTCTATCAAAAGTGAACTTGAAGCAAGCAAGTTTCAAGTCAAGACTTCACAGTGACCACTGTTTTGTATTTTTTACAACCTATTTTTTTTTGATCTTGGATTGGTTAGGTTAGCAAGGTTGCCTGAATTTGTTTTTGAAATTTCAATGACCAGGATGTATTTGTAGTGTAAACTTAAGGTGAAGTTTTAAGAAAAACAAAACACTGGTCATAAATGTGAAGTCAGTGAGTTTCATTATTCATGGATTGCCACAGGAATACTGAGTATATCTTTGTTATGTTTGATAAAAACACTTAGGTTTAATTACAAAGAGTTTTCCACATTGGCCTTGGGCTACTTTTACCATGTAATGCGATGAAAGGTCTGTTCACCATGTAATGCAATAAAAGATCTCTTTAGGTATAGATGTTGCTTCCTATTTTCTCATCTGTTAGGCAGTTTATTAATTCCTTGATTTATTCCCACCATTGCCATTGCCCATTTGACCTTCACCATGTTTTTCAGTTATACATGCATTTAATCGATCCATTAACAGGCGCGGATCCAAGGGGGGGCTTCCTCGGGCTCAGCCCCCCCCTTTTTCGCCACATCAACAATAAAAAATACGCGAAAATTAGCATAATGCTAATCTAGGAGAATATTCAAGGGGGCTTTCTTCCCCCCCCCCCCCCCCTTTTCGAAATGTCTGGATCCGTGCCTGATTAAAGTCAGTTACTTTACACAGAAGTAAATATCCTCTGAACATTTGTGTACTCATGTAGCACACAGTGACTGCTTCATGTTCGGACATCTGTCGGATGTCGGAACATAGAAATGTCCTAACAGAGAGGTGTAACCACATGTGCGAGCTTTTCATTGTATCTCCAACTTGGTGATGTATGCAAAACTGATGTCATATGAAATGGGTCTCTACATTACCTTGTCAAAAAATTAATTTTGTCTGATGTGTATTTATGAATCTGTAAGGGTAGATCACAAAATGTTTTTCTCAAAAAGTTGAACAAATGTACCCTTATCTGTATATATCATTGTAAATACTTTCTTAAAATTTTATTATGTCCACATGTTGTGCAATGCACCTGTCCTTTAGTCATAATAACAATAAAAAATATTCAACACTATAAAGCACTTTATCAAATCAAAAGATAAAGTTTTCAGATGCTGTACAGATATGAATGGTAAAGCGCAAAATGTAAATGAACATAGCAGAATAACAAAACAGAGGTTAAACCCAACAAAAGTGAAAACTGAGAAACTAAAATTACAAACATTATGGATCTTAAAATCATCAGGCAGTAAGAAACACTAAAGGCTAGGAAAAGTAAAGAAAAAATGTGCAAACGACAAGCTGAAATTGCAAAAGAGTTAATAATCTAAGAAAAACAGGCTACTAACAGTAAAATCAAGATTAAGTAGACTAGAAAAAAGTACCAAATTTTAACTTAAAGCATCTTTAACAAAGAATTTTTTAAGATTTTCTTAAACTCATGAATTTAAATTCATTCATTGCATTTGCACAGATGACTCGCTGTCTATATGTCAGGTATGGTTGATGAAGTAGGTACGATATGTGGTTTAGTTGCATTACAAAGCATATTACCGGTATGAACCTTCATTCAAATGCTGCAGCATTCCAGTATGATTACATTCTAATCAATATGTCCAAAATTTTGCCTTTTTCATGGATTTTTTTTTTTTTTGCAACTACCACAGCTGTGTGTGATCTGGTTACCAAGTTTGTCACTTATCCTCTTCCCTGTGACTGTTTGCTTTAGTATATAAGTTAATAAATTTTGTGTTGACAGGAGAGCAGTTTTGTTAAGTGGAAATGGAAATCACAAATTCACAACCCTCCCCCTTCCCAGTGGGAGACTTTAATGATTATGTTACACATACAAAAAGCACATGGGAGCTGGGAGTTAAACAATGCAGTAGAAGGGTGAGCGCTAAGCTAGCAGGCATTCCATTTAGCATGGCTCCAGTTGTTTATACTCCCAGTTCCAATCATGCATTGCAATCTGCGATTGACATGAGCCAAGTTTGTAGGGTGTGTTCTGTCAGTTCAGTAGCACACCAATTATTCCTCCATAAATTTACACACAAAATTTGGTTCACTCCATAGTTTTGTTTAATACAGTGAAAGATGTGGTTTCCTGGATGTCACCAAAAGGTTTTGTTTAATATGGTTATTGAAAAAATAAGCTAGCTAGTTTTGTGACTGTTCATTGTACGTGTTTGGTCAAAGCAAACTGGCATTCCATCTCACAATAGGTGGTCGGTCATCCAAATACTATTTCCATCAGGGTGTTAGACAGCCTCTGCATACAATCATTTAATTATCTTCGTGACCTTTTATACTAGATTTGAAAGTCAAAAGAGTAAAATTTGCAGAGTATTAAAATTATTGCAATAAAAGAGGCAACAAAGGTGTCAATACATTATTTTGTTGTATGGCTTTTATTTTCAATTTCCAGTTTGCTAAACAACCACCATAGTTTTGTTCTTCCTGGCTAAGTCCAACTACAATGGTCCATCATTGTAATTCATGAATTTCTGTTCCCATTTTCACAAAGTTGTCTTTCTCAGATGTCGGTAAGATCCTACCAATCCCATATTTTCTACTTGTTGTAAACATTTAATTCACAACAACTCCATATTTTCAATTGGATTGGACATGTACTGATGACGTCACAAACACGTTGCACTCCAAGTTGGACAGCAAAACAAATGCCTCACAACGATAAAATAAGTGCTTCCACTTCAAAGAAATCTCCTGATTTTGAAGAAAACTTCAGGAATTTTACAGACTGGAAGGAATGCTTTAAAGATTTAAGGAAATTAAAGGCAGCAGGTCCCTCTGAATATTACAATTTGATATCTGAATTTTGAGAAATTTGATAAAATTTAAGTACTTTTCCTTCTATTTCATTTATGGAAATTTGGTTTTGGTAAGTACAAGCAATTGGCTGAGTTGGTCAAATGAAGTGCACATTGCATGCAAAGTGTTTTGATGCCGTCCAACGTGGTGATTTAGAATAAAAAGCTCACCTAGATACTAGATAGACGTCATTTATACACGGGACTCAAAAAAGGCCGGTGGCCTATGTCCTTACCAAAAATGTCTGCGATGGTCATTTTAAACAGTCGACATGGCATCTTTTACAATGTCGGAAGGATCTAGCTTTTTAAACCTCAGTGGAAGATCCTCGACTGGGTGAGGTATTGGCATCGCACGAAATTTAACAGGTTCTTTGTACAATGGTTCCACTGAACAAGTACGAGCGAGTTCGACTAGTAAAATTTTCAGAATTAATTGAGCGAATTGCTTTCCCATACAAGAACGAGACCCTCCTCCAAAGATTGGATAGTTGTAACGACCACCTTTTTGATCCTCTTGACGATCGGGATTAAATCGATCTGGATTAAACTGATCTTTATTAGAATAACCTTCAGATAACTCAATAGTATCCCGGATGCTGTAGATAATGGTCCATCCCTTTGGAATCTGGTAGCCCTGAAAGTGGGGAAACAAAAATACAAAGAAAACATCAGGGAATAACCGTAATGGTTAATGGTGACCCGTTCGAAATACGCGCCACAAATCGGACGGTCGGTTAAACAGTAGCCTATGCTACACTCTTAACTATATGGAATACCACAAGGGGCGGGATCCATGATTTTTAGCACAGGGGTCCAAGTCCTTACCCTAAAGGACCGTCGTAACAATTACCAACGGAACGACAACATAATTTGGCTCGCAACTTACTATGAATAGTTCTCTCAGATTGCAGGAAACGGTACTTCCCGGACCTTGTGAATTTCATTTACAATTTGTGATCATGTTACCATTTACACAAAAAGGAGGCCCTGTCTTGGGGTCTCCCTCCAGAAAATTTCAAAATCTAAACTCTTTGAGGTGCCATCATTTCTAGCATATGTAAACGTAAAGGGCAAAGAAAGGGAAATTATTTGCCTTTGTCTGTAATATTACTAAAAGGCGTCAACTGATCATGTAAGTGACAATCATCGGTGACTGCATTAATACATGCTGTATTGATTGCGCTAGAAAGGTTTTTCCACCCCACTATTCTATTGTCTACAGTGGGGTATACAATGGAACCAGCTCCATCGCATAAGACCGTTGCATATTCAAGAAGCTCTGAATTGCCTTTTCTGTGCTTAACCCTGAATTGTACACCCATAAGTAAAACCAGAAATGAAACTGCAGACCAGCTGAACATTGTTTGGAAAGTCAGTTCATTTTGACGGTACGAGCAGGTCACATGCGGTATAGACCTTATGCATATTCACTCGACGTCATTTTGGCGGCAAAATAATAAAGCACATGGCACACACGCAGTAGACTTCGCACCCGCGTGTAGTAGTTTTACACGAGTATCCGACTGATTGACAAATCAACTGTCTGCATTTGTTCGTGTTACTTGCAATGCCGACCCGCTTGCCTCCAAAAGAGGGAGCACTTTCTGCTCTGTGACGTCATATGCATAAGGTCTATTAAGACAGAAAGCTTTAAGAGCATGAAAGAGCCGATTGAATCATTAATACCGCACAATTGGACAATTTCTTTATGGTAGCAATGGTAGCATAGGCTATGACTTGGACTTAATGATTTGATGAAAGTGCGGGTTGGGGATGGCTGATGGTTGAGGTTGCAAAAATAAGCTCTTCTGAAGAAAGCGGGCCTATGTAAGGAAAGTTAATTTCTAATTTATCAAAATTCCCTCTAAATTTACATAGTCTCTTTTGCTTTCTCTTTCGTTTTTTTTTTTTGGGGGGGGGGGATTTTTTCCATGCAAGAGGGTCCGAACCGTCTGGACACCCTGGATCCGCGCCTGATTACCATGAAGAAAGGCTCGATCATAAACTCGACACTAAAAAAAAAAACTGCGAAAGAGTTCAGAGTGACATCACAACGTACGATGGAGTGGTAATGAAACATTTCTTTTACAGTGAAAGAAAATGAGTCTTCCGTCAGTGTGTAAGCGTGGTTTGTATTTCTCCAATTTGTCAGTCTGAACTACACCCCGTCAGGTTCAATGCCAATTGTCAGACACCAGGGACCCAGACTACGTTTATCAACTTCGCCATTCTACCATTCAATCAATTACTTGAGATACCCGAGAAACACCCACCATAATTAGCTGAAGTCACTTCTTCAACAGACCACTTATACTTAAACAAAACAATTACTCCAAAATTTAGGACTGTACTTTTTTAAAATTCTTTCCAGGCCCGTAGCCAGACAAGGTACTGGAGGGGGGGGGCAAAACTTTTTCGGGGGGGCGAAAATTTTTTCAGGGGGGCCCAAATGTGTACAAATGTATTAAGTCAATGGTAAGATTCAAAATCTCTAGGCGGCCAAAAAAATTTCGGGGGGTTTCGCCCCTGCCCCCCTTGACTACGTGCCTGATTCTTTCATTTATAGAGCTAGTGCTACTACTTTTATTCAAGGTGTCATTCCACGTGACTTTGATTCCTGTATTTATTTGCAGTTTATTGTTTGTAAATATTTTCCATACTATGTTTACATAAATTTTAATTATTTGTTTTTACATCTTATTTATAAATGTGTTTTCACGTATTTATACGTTTTTCTTTAAAAAAATCTTTGATCTTGAACTATATTTGGGTCCGAACCGTCCGGTATAGATGCCTTTTGCGCCCTTTGCATTCGCATTACCAGGATTCCCAAGAAGGGGGGGGGGGGTTGCTGTGTGGATAACGAAGCTGAAACGGGAATTATGCCTTAAGCTCTACCAAGGGTGGCGCCAGTGGAAGGCTAGGGGGGCATAGTCCGCGTCGGGGTAGGTTGGCTCCCCGTCGGGGAAATTTTCCAATTTCGTCGGCCGGAGCCTTAATCCATATATGTAATCCCAATGACCTTCAGTCGCCCGACGATCTGCTTGATTTTTCTCATAGAAAGGGCATATTCTTCAATAAAGACCCCAAATTGTCCTTTAAAGGACCCATATTTCTCAAATTCTCTTCCATAAAAAAGTCCAAATTTTTCAAAATTTCTTCAATAAAACTCAAATTTTCAAGTTTTTGTTGAAAAGGCAAATATCTTTCGGCAAGCTTCACACGCTGAGTGTGATCCTCATCCTTTTGTCAACTCATCGCCTTTGTCGGGGGCTTTGGGTTGCTGTCCCCCTTCCCGTCGGGGAGCTTGGCCCCCTGTCGGGCAAATCCTGGCGCCACCTCTGAGCTTTACAAATATACTGGCAAAGAACCAGAGGAAACGGAAGAACATTGAACAGGGAGGGGAATTAATCGGAAAGTTAATTGTTTTAGTGTACATTTGGCACCAACTATACAAATTTGAGGCATAAAGCTTTGTGACCGGTGATTTTCGGGAAAAGCTGACATACAGGGTACATGCATAAAGCGCGCTGGGTGCAAGATGTTTCAGGAACTTGTAGAAGATGCTATGCTTATTTAGAGCAAAAACACACTTGATGAGCAGTTGGCCCCTATCAGGGATAACGCTCATTGTGCCATATACAACCGTCCCGGCGCCCGACAAAGTGATTGTCCCAATAGTCGTTCGACTCATACTGTTTACGACAACGCGAGCGCAACTATGAAATGATCATTATTTTGTGCTACCGAAACAGAATATTGCTCAGGCAAAGTAAGACAGGGTGTGGTTACGCAGTTTCCACGGCGCAGGGAGAGCGCGGAAATTTTTGGGTTGAAGAACACAAAAAGGCCCGCCGAGGGCAATCAGGGCTTGGATAATGAATCTAAATACTGGCCCTGTCGGGTTGTTGGAAGGAGGGGGGGGGGGGCTTCGAATGACCGAAGGAAGCGTAAAGTAGGCCACATACCCGTATGGCAGTAAGTCTTCCTACCCACATTCAGTGGCGCATTTAGAGAGTGCTAACGGTGCAAACGATGTTGCTACCCGCTATTGTTTCCTTTACGGAGATAAGTAAAAACCTACTATAGTACTTCTGAATATTTTCATTGTTATATCCAGAACCCCAGTGGTTACGCGCATGCCTTAAGAGATATGCCAATATAAGTAAAAAAGGGGAGGGGTGTGTGCTTACGGAGATAAGTAGAACCGTACGTCTGAATTCTTACATTGTGATATATAAATATATAGAGAGGGTTTCCGGGCCTGTATGGTGACATTTTTTGCCATTTATCTTATTTGATGTTTTTTTTTTTTTGAAACGTTATGTCCTTCATTTAGTAGGTGAGAAGCCCCTAATATACTATTACTGCTAAGGATGGTGTTCATTTCCAGTACAACTGAGTTTACAGGCGGATGAAGGTGGGTTCGCTCAAGGACTGGGTCGTTCGGCGGGAAAAAGTGGGGGTTGGCCCGAATCCTCCTGCTTTGGTAAACCCTTCCTGTTTGCCTTTTCCCCCCAGTAACTTAAAAACGGCATAGTTTTGGGGGTCCGACTTATTTCATAGAAATGAATGCACGTGTACTGACCTCTAATTCAAAGGTCTTCAAGACCTTTCGAAACCCTCCTCCTATAGGTGGCCCCATTCGCAATCCTTCCTTCACGACGTTTGTCAGATATTTGCACTCTGTTAAGCGGTCAAAGGTCAACCCATTACTTCGCTCAAGTAATCGTAACTCGGCAAGTTCTCGACGTATTCGTTTCAACAGTTCTGGTTTCTTACTGATGTGATAGAGGAGAGTAGTGGCTGCGCTAGACGTGGTGTTAAATCCAGCATTCAAAAGATCGAGCATATCTGCTTTAAGGGACTCCGTACTCACGTGACCTTCCATGTCCTCGTCATGTTCCATTAAAATCCTCAAAGCATCTCGTTTATCCTCCTCGGGGGAAAGTTTCAATTTTTTGTTCACAACTTTGTCCAAGTTTTTTAACAGAGTTTTTCGGGCTGTTAATGCCTACAGAAAGAGCAAAGAATAAAAGAACACGAGGAGTTAAAATACCCTACTTTGCAAAACGCAGCTCTGTGATTGATTATTTACTCAACCTGAATCAAGAAAGTTGACAAGTGTTTTTGTTTCTCGAGTTTCGAAGGCAAAATAATACATAACCAATAATAATTTAAATAAGAAGAGTTTTATTTATAAAAATCACTTGGATCTAGCCAAATTCTTTCGTACGAAACTAATTTGGGTGTCCATATATCTGGTCTGTGAACAGTAGCACATCCTCAACTATCACCAACAGCGGAATGTAAAATATCTTTTTGAAAAAGCATTTAAAGGAGCACTTGCTTTTCGAACGATCCAGTATAGGCTGTGAATATGTACTGTATTTAAGGACTTAAAAGATAACTCTTTATCCCCAAGCTTAATTCATGTAAATGTTTGCCTACATAACATCGAGTGACGGCATCAAAGAGGGTTGGTTCGAAATTTTCTCAACCGATCATTACGCCCGGCCCCATTTCTGCTCCTACTGACATTGGCATAAGATATTTTCCAGCTTTCTATAGTAAAGTCTCTCATTTACCACTATGTTAGGTTAGGTTAGATGAGGTTTAACGTCCCAGTTTCCAACCAATTGGTTCAAGTCGAGACGACCACGGCCTTTTTTCCAGTTGTGGCTCACTGGCTTGTTTTCCCTACTCCTTGTTTATGCCGAGCACCAAGCACAAAGGCAGTAGGTTCCATTTTTAAAGTCTTTGATATGACCCGGCCAGGATTTGAACCCTAGACCTTCCGGCTGCAAGTCGGATGCTCTAACCACTTGACCATTGCAGTTGGTCCCATTTACCACTATGATCTTCCTCTTGAAACGCACTGTATCCCCCCTATGAGATACCCCACCCCCTCTCTCCCTATTGTGCTCTTCAGAAGAAAATTTCGGGTAACTCCAATGCTTACTTCTTGCATGGAACTAACCTTCCTGTAAGGTGTGCCTGGCAAGTCAAATGGTAGCGTGAAGAATCCCCTCGTGAAGTCCATAAAAGCTGTTGCCATGACTTCACCTTCAATTTCTCGTCGGTCAAAGCCACAAAGAACAACGGATGCTATTTCGAAGAACAGTCGACGGGTTACATCAAACGCCAAAACGGACTCTTCCCGACTCCAGGAGTCAACACCGTCCTGTATGGATGGCTGGAGGGAGCACATAACAATACTCCCGTGTAATTTATACACAGACTGGTGAAACAGGTATCAAATTTGCACACCACAATTCATAGCTTAAAGTTACACATTGACTGTACCTCGTCATGGCATGTTATAAACCTTGGTAACATCACAGTGACTGGATGCAATGTTATAGTTATCATGTGAAAAGTGATTGCTTGAGTGAGGGGGGCACCGATACCTTTAACCAGAAACCACCAATACCAAGAATTCAACTAGTAACTCGCTTTGAAGTTTTGGGGCTAATTACCTGCTTTCCAGTGCTCTACAGTACAATCTAGTTTTGAACCGATCATCGGTATTCAATACCGATATCGGCCAATATTACCCATTTTCGTCCATTATCTATATCGGTAAAACTTACCTAACATTCCGATGCTGGCTTACCGATATATCTCATCTTATAATTCATAAAATGTTCAAGGGCGTGGATCAAAGGTGGAGGGGGGGGGGGGGGCTTTTCACCATTTGCAAATCGCCGTCGGGGGGGGGGGGGATTGGAAGGTGTCTGTATGGCAAATGGTGCCACATTTGTGTGCAATCTAGCTTTTAAAATATAGTGTCAATTCGTAATCTATGTTATATTATTAAAAAGGAGGGGGAGGACTTATTGGAGATGCCCCTTCCAAAAAAGTGATGGGGACACGTCCCCCATGATCCATCCCCATGAAAATATTACATTATTTAAGTATGTTTGGCTGTAAATTCTTATCTTTTGACCCACGAAAGAGATATGTTTGCACTACAATCAAGGCGTTCCGTCAACAAGTAAGTAAAAATTCTTGAGGATTCTCTGATCACGTCACGTCCCACTTCTCAAAATGTTCTTGTATACCCCATTAGCGTAGCTAATAGATTTCACAGATGGTGGGGCCTAATCCACTAGTACTGGTTGCTCATTCTTGATATTTGTTACTTTAACCGACACGGGATGGGGAGGGGTTCCCCCTTCACTTCGGGGATTTTTAACACTTTTTAACACTTTGAACCAAAATTTACTTGGAGTAAAAGGGTGTTATCGTCATTGACTCTTTCTTGAAAAAAAAACCTTAAAACTTTTTTCCATTCTTCTTCGCAAACACTTTTTGAAGTTTGGGAGCATAGAAGACACTGGTAAGATGTTTTAACTATGCAAATATCACAGATAACTACATGGTCATTTCAAGGACCATAGCCAAGGGGGACCCGGGTGGCCGAAGTCCTCCTAGTAAGATTTTCGTCCCCTGGAAAATTTCAAGTTCTCGTTACCTTAACACATCTCGCCCCTGAAAATATATTTCTTCCCCCTGAGAGCTCTCGCCCCTTTCCGTCTGGCTACGGACATAAATTATTTTAATGTAATCTACAACTTGAAGCATATAGGGGAAGCATGCACGTGTTCTGTTTAAATATTAAAATTGTTGCAAAGGTGTAAGTGTGAGTGCAGCTAAGTCGTCACACCGAATTTTTTTTAGTAAAAACAATGAAATAGTTTATTGCACGTGTTTTGTGTTTGACCTGGTTGCTTAACTTAGAAAGCCTATATAAAATACTTCCCTTTGTATACGGTTTCTTTATTTTTACCATTTTTGCACTGTAAAAATTGATTAACACTTTTTTGTAACAGATAATAAACGCGTCTTGGCGTTTATGTAACAGAAAAAACAATGAAACACATAAGCAAATTAAACGTCTAAAAGGCCAATTTTAACACATTAACGCCCCTTTAACGCCATCTCGTTAACACGTTTATGCGTTTATTTCATGATTACTGTAAACATCAAGTTGTTTTTAATAAAGAAAAATTAACATATATATAAATCATGTAAACGTGTTTGCGGAGTGCGCTTTAATTGACGTCATTATCCTTATCATGTGTTAATATTCGTTCAGTCATTTACTGTGTGTATCCATTTTGTTGTTCGTTTTCTAATTCTTAAACGCCATATATGTGTTAAAAAATGAAGACGTCTATTTTTACAGGTGTGGGTGTTTACGGTTTATGAGGAGGGAGAGGAGGCGGCTAGGTTGCACCTCTGGGAAAAGATGTATCACTTTTAATACTGAAGTCGATTTTCAGTACGACATGTCTAAAAGATGCAGCTGATCAGTTGATTGACAAGGGAATTAAAAGCTATACATTTTGTACCATCCATTTACCAATGCGAGATGAACATATCCCTCTAAAGCGTCGTGGGTAAAGGCCCTCGAAACGTGTCGCCTGAGAATTGTATGCCTGTCGCCTGATGAGAGGGTTAAAACGTTTCCGAGAAGAGTCTGAGTACTTTTCGGCCACTGCAGGGAAAAACGAAAAGTGTTGTCTTTACTCTTTACATACGACTATCACCAGGAAAATTGAGGACATATTAACGTTTACTCCCTACAGGAATGCTAAGTGCCATGTCGGCATACACCTTAAGCCCGTCTCCCGCAAGTCAGAGTAACCATGAAGAGAAGTGTGGGCCTTCATTTAGGCTTTATTAACCTCCCCCACCCCCAATGTTTTTCTGCAGAGTTAAAATCTTTAATTCTCCCTCCAAGTTTTGAAAGTGTAAATTTGAAATCTCTAAAACATGTCATCTGAAGATAGGTGATGATAAGATGCAACCAGCAAATCCTGTGTCATTTGCAGCAAACTAGGGGCATTTTTGGCAAACATCTGGATTGCACACAACACTCCATCTGATCGTGACCCTCCTCTTGGACAGTGTTAGGCCCTTGATACACTTGTTTTACCTAACAGCGAAGTCCTGGCTGCTCAATTGGTCGGGGCCTGGAACCTGTTCCTGTTTTTTGCGCCGTGACCCGAACCCTCTTGGTTACGCCAGGGAGACAGATGCAGGATTTTTTCAGGAGTTGAGGTTGGGGTGGGGAAAGAAACCCAACGCAATGGCCTCAACAAAGGATCAACCAAATGACAAAGAAGAAAATTTACTGTGCGATAGGTTTTACTGATGTGCGTACATTCCACTGATAACAGAAAAGTCGGAGTTCAACGAAAATTTGTGTATCTTGTCCTACATGCCCTAAGAGACCGTCACAGCATTGTACAAGATACGGAGAACACAATTCTTTTCCATAGAAACATGTTCGATGTTAATATATACTCAGGGGCGTCGTACAAAGATGGATTGGGGGCGTGAGAAGTGATAACTGGGTGAGGGTCATAGAGGCGCCGCGCGAAAAATATTTTTGGAGGGGGAAGGTGAAAAGTAGCGTAACGTATGGGAAAGTGCTATATATTTTTCCAAAACAGATAACTTCTCATATAAACGTGGCATGTGAAGGGTTTTCAAACGCATTTTCAGACAAAATCATATGACATCCTTGACAAAATTGGAGGGGGGGGGGACTGGGCCCCCGGTCCCCAACGGGTACGACGCCTTTATATATTTCAGAATTCATACGTAATTGTTACTGGTTGGTTACCGTTAGAGGTAAACTTACCGATGATTCCACAAGGTTATGCTCCCCGTGTAAAATGGTGTGAAGGTTTTCTGCTCCGTAGATACGAATTGTTGGACTTCCAAACAGGTGTGTTTTAAACATTCGTGTTCCAAAACGACGAAAACTGTCCGAATAAAACTGGGATCCCTTCAGGAAAAGAAGTGTAAAAACAGGTAAAATTTATCCCTATCCTCACCAGTTTTCAATTATCCCCGACTTCCTCGCAGTGATTTGTATCAGTTATGCTGTGATTTCAAACAATAAATTTTATCTTCTTGATAGTTTAAATGTAGCTGGTTTCTCAGGCAAATTCTCACCAGTGTTACTGTACATCATAAAAGTCGGAGCATAGAAGTTCTGTCAAAGGAGCCACATATGCTA
Source organism: Holothuria leucospilota (assembly GCA_029531755.1). Taxonomy (NCBI): domain Eukaryota; kingdom Metazoa; phylum Echinodermata; class Holothuroidea; order Aspidochirotida; family Holothuriidae; genus Holothuria; species Holothuria leucospilota. Next base: position 9,040,543 of record CM055977.1, read on the forward strand.
CCTATTGAAGTAAAATGTGTTAAAAAATTAACCTATTTTTTGGAACTAAAAAAAAATCGGCATCAGTGAGGGGGGGGTCATGGTCCAGTGGCCCCCTAAATACGCCACTGTGACTTAATGTCGTCCGGGACTCTGACTAATAAACTATCCATCATAGAAGGCTATACCGCACAAGTAATGAAGCCGAAGACAGCTACCCATAGTAGTTACTATTGAAAATACCAATGCGATTGTATGAAAGCCTCCAACTTTGTTATTCAAAGTTGGGGGTCGCAACACTTTTAGGGTTGCTAAATATTTCGAAGGGTCGCCAGAAAAGCGAAAATAAAAATAATGATTAGATGCAGTTTACAAGGCTTGGAAAGTACTATGTTTGGAAATCTGGGACGCATTTTTGGCAAAATTAAAAGATACTGATGGAGGCCACTCGCCAACTGATGATGTTGCCCTACTCAGTGAGAAGGTGGAGGGTCCTTACGTAGGTGACTAAGATTCAAATTGGGATCACCAAGCAAGAACAGTTTCAATACCACGGCTTAGAATGTCTTTTCGGGAAATCGTGCATACCTTTAATTTGGTTTTATCTTTTTCACAAGAAGTCAGGCCTATAAACGAAGGCAACTTACCTGGATAAGAACATAAAATGACTCCCCGATGATTGGCCATCCCATTCCACCGGGTGGGAGAGGTGCCTTACAGTTAGGATCCCTTCCGGTTGAAACCACATAGTGATACCAAAGGATATGTACAAGTTTGATTGTAAGACAAACACACACGATGGCCACTATTGGCAGTCGTAAGTAGTCGGTGAGCTGTAGTATTGCAGACATTTCTGAAAGAAATTGTTTAACTTGATGATGTGAATGGTAATCACATTCAGCACAATGACGACGTGAAAGTATGGTTTTTGGACTTTCTCTTATATTGCCGATATTGCTGTGTTTTTTCAGCACAATCAACTCTCCAGACCGGAAGATAAGGCAGAAGCCCAAGGACCAAATTAGTCGCTTCTATAGTAATAAGTTAAAATTTTAATTCTTCCTGATGTAGTCTATTCCCGCGGGATATTCCACGAATATACAGAAGCTAACTCAATGGTAATTCTTCTTGAAATTTCATGTGGTATCCTTTCAAAATAAAAAAGTGGAAGTGTTCTACCGAGATGTAACCATGACGTAACACGATGTAAGCCTACCTCCCAGCCCGGCCAAACACCTTACATCGCATGCCATGTGTGTTCCTCATAGGCGTAGGAAGCGGGATGGGGGCTTTAGTCCCCCAGTCAAAAATGTGAGGGGCTGAAGTATGCTTCCGCCCCCCAAGATCCAAGGGCAAAATTTCCTTATTTGTCTCTTCTGTAAGAAATGTCAAAAAATCGCAATAATTATCCTTAAAGTTTGTCCAAAATGTTGCACCAAATTGCACCTGAGGACCCTCAAATACCCAAAAATTTCCAAAGGGGAGGGGTACACCCCTTCCCCTTAGACTCCTCCCCCAGGACGGCGATCCGAAACAAGGTTAGCCCCCTCTCCCCCCACGTCTCGAAAAGCTTCCTACGCGTTTGGTATTCCTATCCTAACCGGAAGGAAGATATACAGTACTATAAGCACGATAGAAAGCCATGTTGGTTTTCCAACTATACAGAGACATGATACTATTCGCATGAGCGGAGGCAGTGCCGCATGAAGGAACACAAAACATGAGTCCTTCGATTCTCGGCCCGGTTTCCACGAACTCAGATCTAAAACTTCCCGTGAAAAATCTTGCGGTAGCCATGGGAACATTTAAACGTGTCCGTCTCACATTACCAGAAGGTTTTATCACCATTCAGGAAAGTCATCACAGAATATACGCACTTAAGTGTGTCACACCTGTAGGTGGTTCCCAAATTCCTCCCGGACAGTTCCCACCGGGACAAACCCCCTCCTTACAACTCGCCCGGGACAATTCGTTCCCAACTAGAGCACCAATGGTGCTGAAGCTCATGGCTTCTAGTCTTTGTTAGTACAAGCATCATATGACTTTAAATGACGTCAAATGGCTTACGACCCCAAATCTCATATACCCTGATGGCACCTTTCCGAATGTCACAAAAAATTTGTCATGCTATCTTTGCTTTGTAAGTTGTTTAATGAATACAATTTCCCTAGGGCCCATTTCGGCCTTGGACCCCAAATTTCAAGTATCGTTATGACAAACCATCAACATTGTACAAGAGAATCTTTAGTTGAAGATGCACTTTGGCACGGTTCATAAAAGAGACACAGGGTCCACATGGGATTTTGGACCAAAATTCCACAAAACTAGAAACAGATCACTAACCAAGCATAATTATGACAGACCGTCAACTCTGTTGAACATTAACTGGAGAAAAGTTAATCACTTGCAATACTACACAAAATGGACCCTATGGTCCATCTTGTGCCTTAGACCCCAACTTGTTAAACACCCTGAAGGTACCACTACCCGAATATAATTATGAGAAACCATCAACATTGTACAAGAGAATCTGCCAGAGTAAACGATTTGCAAAATGTCATAAAAAGGGCCACAGGGTCCATATGGGACTTTAGACCCAAACTTCCAGAACACCATAAACAGATCAAACCAAGCATCATTATGACAGGCCTTCAACTCTGTTTAACATTAACTGGAGGAGGAATTGAGCATTTTGCAATATTCCACAAAATGGACCCTAGGGTACATTGGGCCTTGGACCCAAAATTTCTGTACACCCTAAAAGAACCATTAACAGAGGATCATTATGACAAACAAACCCACATGCTCTGACAATGCACACACAATGGGAATACCCAATGGAAATCCCATTAAGCAGCTCCCTTTAAACTAACCTAAACAACTGCACAGGATTGACCTCTTCTACACAGACAGTTTTAAAGAGGGTGCAGTACAGAGAAAAATAGGTAGTAAAGTGATTTTGTGAGACTGGTAAAATAGAGGGGTGGCACAAAATTGGTTAGAAAGGTATCAAAAGTATTCTTCATCCCAAATTGGAGAAGTAATTTGTAAGGACCATTAACAGAGCTTCATTATAACAAATCATCAACACTGTACAACACAATTTGTAGGAGAAAAACTATTTTGTAAAATTTCATAAAATGAGCCACTGGGGCCTAAATGGGACCTTAGACCAAAATTCAAGAAAACCATGATGAAATCACTAACCAAGCATTATAATGAGAGGCGGTTACCTCTCTTTAAACATTAAATAGAGAAGAAGTTAATTACTTTGCAATATTTCACAAAATGGACCCAACGGTCCATCTTGGGCCTTGGACCCAAAATTCCTGAACACCCCGAAGGGACCAGTAACGCGGGAGTACATGACAAACCATCAACATTGTACAAGAGAATCTGTAGGAGGAGAAGCATTTTGCAGAATTTCATAAAATGGGCCCTAGGGTCCCGATTGGACCTTGGACCAAAAATTCCCCAAAAATTCTCACCCAGGACAATTTTAAATTTTTCGGTGGAGGAAATTGTCTGAGGGGTACCATGACAATGGCACCCCTCCGGAGGAAAATTGTCCGGGCTGAGAATTCTCAGGGGATAGCAAACTGTCCGGGGTAAGTTGTTCGGGAGAAATCGTCTATGTGGGAATTGACCAGGTGGGTGTGATCCGGTGTCCAGTCACGTAGGTTGCCACTCTCTGGACGCAACTGGCGCCACTTGCGATTAGGCTAAATCTAGTAAATACCGACAACAAATAATAAGAGGGAAATTGCGAGCGGTACAGAAAGGAAGAACACTTAAACACGCAATACATAAAGTATCGTTGGGGATGTAGTGAAGGGGTAATTTCCCGCCAGAGCTTTAGCCAGGATTTTAAAGTACTAGGTGTCTCACTTGTTACTGATTCACCAGGCACTATCCATCTGGCGCCGTATAGGGGCCAGCGCAAACGCGAAGTCCCCTAGGGGTGGGGTCCTGGAAGCAACAGCTTTTTTCACATAATCAGGGTAAAAACCATGCTCACAAAGCTGTAAAAACACCTATGCCTCCTTGAAATTTTGGCACCCAAACATCAAAAAATGGATGTCAAATCAAACAGTCAGTTTGGGAGGCTAGACCAAGCCATTTATTGGCGTCTCAAAAGCCATCCTGCCCAAATTTGGCAGTCTCTCATTCAAATTTAGCCGTCTCAAAGATGGCGAGATGCATCGCTAAGGCCTTGTTTCCCGCAGGTTCAACAAAAATCTTATTTAGTCTTTCACCTTTTATAAAGTACTCACAAAACAGAAAAAACAATTCCAAAATAGAAAAGGACTGAGGCGTGTTACAGAAAATTTCCAATCAAGATGCAGCGGTCACAAGTTAATTTGCCCCGGACGCCGATAATGTTGATTATAGGGCCTACCGCTGTTTCCGGTAAGTAATCTATCAAAGGCTGATTTTACACTAGTTAAAGATAGCTCGACGAATCCATTACAGACCCTATGGTGTCAGCACATATATCCCACAATCACAAACATGGAATGTGTGAGTGTATTCAGTCACGTAGACTGAGTTACACATTGTACCAAACGAAAGTCAACTAGTTATTTTTATGGGCCATGGTAAGCCGGAGTTAAATCCAAGTCACTTAAGTCACTATAGTAGTTTTGAAGGTTAGTGATCATCTCATCTGCACGAGAGCAGCCGACTCGGTCCCAAGACAACTCGATCCTAGACTAATTCGGTCCTAGACCAACTCGGTCCCAATGCCGTTACCACTGCAAGCATATTACTTTCGAAAAATTAAGCTGCTTTTCATTTCTTTCCAACCATACAGATTTTTAGTATGGAAACTACATCTGGTGGTACTTGAGGGCAAAACTGCATATAAATAAGAGTGATTATTAATCAGCTGAATATTTGTCCAAATATTCAACTCACTGATAAATAGTTAGAGGGCCATCTACAAATAGGTAAGTTTAAATTAAAGGCGGGATTTGACGTCTGAAAGTGGGGGGAGGCTGCAATCCCGGGCGAACTACCAAACGGCGCCAAAGACGCTGCGATCACGAAGCGCCCCCTTGAAGACGCAGAGTCCAGGGGTCCGCCGTACGTAGGGTCCCTGATGGGGTTCGGGGGCAACGCCCGGAAGCCCTGAGGTATTTAAATTATTAAAGCCATTATAATGAAGCATTTGACTATTTTAAAACTCATCGGATGTGCACCAAACAGATCATATTTTGACCATTTTAGTAATAGCCTTACTGAGAATAGCAGGTTATTTTTTATGATAAAGAGGGTTTGGCTTGTGGTAATTACAGTGATAATGGAAGAATTAGTACGCAGTAATGGAGCACGCAAGATCTTTACAGGGAGTAACCACGAAACAACATTTAAAACAGGGAAGCGCACAGAAGAAAACAGCGTTGTTTAAACAAGTTATTGTAGTCTATTGTTTTTCTTTATTTTTTTTAATTGCACTATTGTCCATTACATAAAAGATTCTTCCATTAGGGGCTCGCCATTGGGGCACGGGGGCACGGGGAGTTTGCAATGGTCTTCAGTCTTCCAAAATATAACATGTTATTCGAGATGGTTTAAATAAATAGTATTTCTAAATATGGACGAAAATCATCCCGTCTATCTCACAAATGTGGTATATTTTTTATGAAGTTGTGTAAACTATTGCAAAATTTCTCGGCAATTGTCAAGAATGTATTTCGTGATAGTTTCAAGATTCAATCTAGGTTTGCTGGGTCATTTGACCACTGTTCATGTGAATTAATATTATTCGAGTCGTCATGATTTCTATCTACAGTATTTTTAGGCTCGTATGCGGCTCCTTCAAGGGTCGGGGGGGGGAGGGGAGGGGATTTTAATTTGTGATAAAGAAAAATGATAAAATGTCACACTGTCTAATAGGGAAGCCATCATCAGTTGTCACAAGAGTACTGAGAAATTTCTCTTGCTGAAAATGTCTCCTAAAACCATTGCCGGGAACGTAAGTTGTAAGTTGCTCCATGACATTGTTTTGTTTTGTTTTCATGTGTCAAAGGTTTCAACGCCAAAAAGGGTGAATAGGGAAAGTCGCTTATTAGTCTTCTTAGCCATACGTGCCTGTCGTGTGTAAGGATAAATGTAAAATACGAGAATGTTTTAATTCAAAGCTGTATCGGTGTCTGATCAACCATGATTTAGCTGAGAGTTCTTAAGGCACGTGCACCCAGTCAGTGTTCAGTTTAACACAGTAGAAGCAGTGTATAGAAGAACTAGGAGGGGCAAAAGTCGTGTTTGGCAAGAATTTTTAACCGAGTTGCAAGAATGTTTTAAACCAGGTGGGGAACCTCCGGCCCACGAGACCATTTGGTGAGGCCCGCAAGGCAATTAATGCATGCAATTTATGCATGCAATTTCAGTAACACTTGAAATTCAGTTAACAATCTGTCTACCATTTATCCAGTAGAGGCTAAATATGCTGCGTGGTGCCGCTTCTGGTGTAGTCCTAACAGTTTGCACAATGTAGCATGCATTGTAAAGCACGTCTTTACACATAAACCAAACTCATGGGAAACTAACCGAAATTTATCTCGTTCCCTTCGATTCCATGAATTAGATCCCCTCCCCATCCCTTGAGTGGGTTTAAAATTAAAGAAGTTTCAATGTAATGCGAAGATTAAACATTAATAAAGTGCCTTCAATACGATATTTTTTCGGCAAGCTTGGCGAGCTTTTTCTTAGTTGCTTGTTTGCTATTATATGTACTTCAGACATCACAAACGGACCCGCCAGAAAATGCGAGCTAAAATATTTAAAGCAAATGATTACGCCATTGTGATATTTGTAATCTGATTAGCTTCGCGCATCATAATGTCATTTACAGAGTGTACCAGTAATGCTGGAGTTAAATCCCCATAATTTTGCAGACACTTCAGACTGTCAGAGCTTTCGGGGGTTATTACGTACACAACCCATTAGCAGGGTTGATTTTCATCCACGACTCGGTGTCACTGGCCATATTAGCACAGGTAGCCCGATGTGTCTACAAAAGCTGTAACGGGCGTATATACCCTATGTTTCTCATAGGATTTTTTTCCTTCCCTTGACCAAATTGCTGGCACCGTTGGCCCACGAGCGGTCTTATGACTGTCAAATGGCCCGTTACTACAAAAGATTTTCCACCTGTTTTAAAGTATACCGCCCAGTTGATTTAAAAATGAACGGCCCTAACAGTCAATCAAAGCTGTAGTGAGACTTCTGCCTAGTGGCCTATAGGGGATGAAATGTCGTTCTGCATGAGCCTAGGGGAATTCCCTTCCCCTTTCTGCCTTTGAAAAATTTTGTTTCAGAACTGTACTGATGTCCAAAATAGTGTGTCATTTCATCTTTTTCAAGTGTCTTCATTATCGAACTTTTCGTTATTTTAAGAAAGCAATCCAGAAAACCAACCTTTTATGGCTTCTTGGCAAAGCTGAAACATATTGTGACACAATGAAAGAAACAACAAAATATGTAAAGGTGGAGTTCATTTTATGCAAATGGATCAAGTCGCTTTGTCTGTTTCCCCTGCCTTTTACTCCGTCCGTATGGAGTTGCGATTGCCAGATATGGCTGGGTTGTATTTGATTTTTAAAGATAGTCATCTCATGACCGGCTGTCTGAGATAGTTCAAGAAATTTTGAAAAGTATATGGGGTATCACTGTAATACATAATAACACTGCTCTTCCTGTACTATCCGGAGCGGACCATTGTGCCGAGGGAGGGGGAGTCGTCCGAACCTCCCTGAATACGGACTTGACTTCGCCCCCTCCCCAAACAAAATTTTTTAGAACCGCCCATGGATTCTTCTACTTTCCCCAGCCATCTATTCTTTCTTTTATGTTTCTTTTTTGTCGCTGGTCTGGGACAAGGGATCCCTGTCACTCCTCAGGTTCTTTATTCTTGTGAAAAAATGTGTAAGTTTCGAAAATCCACTTTGAAGTATGATTTTGTAAGGACGATGAAAGTTCGACGGTTATGTAAATGTAATCCAGAATCAATGAAATATTGTTACGGGTCATATTTCTAACAGAGACCTGACCATAGGCGTCCGCAGTAAAATTGCCAGGAATGCAATTTTCATTGGAGACTGCATCTTTGTAAGCGTGGCCGACGAAGCCTTCAACAGCGAGGGCCGAAGGGGCAAAGCAGGAGGCTTGGGGCCGAGGGTCCTCCCTGTGAAACATTTTCGTAAATTTGATGACTTTTGCGGCCATTCTGGACCATTTGTAGATAAAACCCTACGTCTCCCAGGTACAGCCTATTGAAAGATCTTTCTTCTGATGGTTGCAAATTAAAGATGGTAACCATCGTCGGTGGGGAAAGTGAGCAGGGGGGTTGGGTTGGAAATAGTATTCATATTGAGTTCACACGAAACACGGGTAGGTTTCTGAATTGTGTAATGTCAGTAACCTTTGTTTCAGGGCTTCAAGTCATAAAAGTTTAATTTTTCACCAACAGTTGCTTCCCCACCTTTGAGCTCTGCTACTGTATTAGCATGGTTTAATTGCGGGCATTTTTACTGCATGTGATTTTAATCTTTTCCTTTATTAAACATTGCACTGAAACTTACCTTAATATTAAAAATTCCCTTATAATTTCTCTGGTCTCGCTTCCTTTCGTAATTTTTTTTATTATTTATGATTATTTTTTAAGGTCTGGGAAAAAGTGGAAGGGGGCAAGTGCCCCTGTAAAAGGAGATAGTGTTCACAGAGTCCGGGCGGGACAGTGTATCTCCTTTTACACCGGCGCTGGAAATGTGGAGTCAGACTGCAGTAAAGTTAATCATGGGACGAAACTTCATTACTATGTTCCCTCAAGCCTTGCCCGCGCCCGCCCACCCAGCGGACTGAAAGGCTATTTCCCCGGCGGAAGGGAGGTGAAAAGACCTCCACGTTATAACCATGAAATCTTTTTATTTCCATGGCCGTATGGGCCGGGAGGGCTGGGGGACGGCCTCCCCCATGTCAGAAGCCTGACTAAATCGGGCAGACATTTTGTCTCAGTCGGGCGGAAAATTGCCCCGAGGGTGAGGTCTGGAGTCGGGCAAAAATCACCGCTCTCCGTGAGAAAAACACGGTCCCGTACGGCCATGATTATTTCCCCATTATGGTACATTCAAGCACCTTGATCGAAACCGAATCACAAACAAGTAGGCTGCAACAGTTAGCCTACTAACAGGAACACAAGTTACGCATAAAAAGGTCATAAACGCCGTTGTTACTTATCAGCTTACCTGTTCGTTGTTTGGAGATAACACATGAAAAGTGTAGTGTTATTCAAAGTCCGCTGGTGATTGTGACAGCCTGTAGGGAAAGATGGCTTCCAGTTACGCTTACAGTTTACTACTAGGGTTTTCAGAATTTCTCAACTCGATGTTGAAATAAACTGTTGTATATAGAACAACATGAATAGGACTACCACTCTAACTCCAAACAGTCCATGATAAATCATGCAGTCCGAAAACGAGGCTTCTGTAATCCATTTCAGTAACCTATTCTGAACAAAGACACTCTGAACAGCCGATTACGAGCTCCAGGACGTGTTTTTCTACAGGGCACTCTGCATCTCCAATTGTAAACATAACAATCAAAATTTGTGGGTTGAACGAACAATGTTGAATGACATTGAAAAGGACTTATGTAGAGGGAGCTACCTTTGTGCTTGGTGCTTTGTGCTTGGTGCTCCGCATAAGCAATGGAGTAGGGAAAACAAGCCAGTGAGCCACAACTGGAAAAAAGGCCGTGGTCGTCTCGACTTGAACCAATTGGTTGGAAACTGGGACGTTAAACCTCATCTAACCTAACCTAACCTCGCGGAGCGGACTGTGTTTGTTCAGCTCATCTGCTCCTTAAGCCACCGATTGAAGAAGGAATATGCTGCACAGTCTGCTACGTACACAGGCAGGGAGGCTGGAAGACAAGCTTCCTGGCATGTGCATGCAACTTGAAAGAAACATTTTGTACGCGCCACTGCTACAGGTTTTTTGCATGGAGCTGTGGAGTTGCTACCCGCCCGGCGGACTATATCCTGACACATATATTAGCTGCACTCGTAATACGTCCAAAAGGGGCACATATTCGAGACTTGCTGCGAAGTTTTAGTTGCTAGCCCGCCTGCGTAGTTTTTTCCCCAGGACGAATGGGACAATTTCACTTTTTTTTTTATCTTAACCCTAACCTTAATCCTAACCTGAGCATCATGATTTTTCATTTTCATGATTTCAATGGAAATTTACGAAAATCGCCCCATTCGTCCAAGGAAAAAAAATCAGCAGCCTGCCTAGCAGACGAAGATTTTCGTTCATTTTATCCAGCGGTTCCCAAACTAGCGTTTTCACAACTCTGGCGGCAATATGGGCTTGGGAGGGGAGTGGCAGGGCAACGTTAATAAATGAGGTACGAAATTTAAATTGGTCCAAAAAAGATACCAAAAACACTTCCCTGTAGTAAGCTCTCAAATTAGTATTCATTAGGGAGGTAAAGTGAAGTCAAAAAGTCAACACAAGCAGTATTCCCTCCTACGGTGCACTACAAAGTTTGTGAATTATTTTAACCGTCAAATGCCAGCAAATCGCATGAGAGCGTGAGAGGGTTATGGCTCAAAATTTTCCACCCACTTTTACAGCGAATGTAGCCTGTGTTCCATTATGTTTTTCCTTGTTGATCATTGGTAGCACTTTCTGAAAAAATAGTGACAATTGCAGCTTCTTGCATTGTGATACCGGTAGATAACTTGGAAATGTAAAACTTTTTTTGGGGGGGGGGGGGCTCCGAGTGGCGAATTCCCACTATCTATATCAATAAGCCTACATGCAATCGGTAGCAGGCCCGTAGCCAGACAAGGTACTGGAGGGGGGCCAAAATTTTTCCGCGGGGCGAAAATTTATTCAGGGGGGCCAAATGTGTACAAATGTATTAAGTCAATGGTAATATTCAAACTCTCTAGGGGCCCCCTTGACTACGGGCCTGATCTGTAGGCAGGGTTGTTCCCGTTACGCTTTGAAAGTAACTCGTTATAGTTACAGTTAATTCCGTAAAATTGTAACTCGTTACAGTTACTAGTTACAATGTTGAAAAAGTAACTAGTTACAGTTACTTTTGACTAAAAAGTAACTAGCTACATTTCAAAAGTAACTCGTTACTTCAAGGTGAATATACGGTACCTCGGTACCTGAAATGGAGGGGGGGGGGCATAATTAGATAGTAAGACGGGGGCACATGAGACGACCGACACCTCATTTGTGCCGGTCGTCCTTAGGTGTTCCCCAAAGAAAGTCAATGAAGCTAGCTGATCTTCAATGGGCATTGTCGCAGAGGCTCCTAATGCTCAACATGAAGCAGCGAATCATGATACTGTGTCGGAGCTTACGCAAACTATTTGTTAGAGGAATATGGTTATAACCAAAACTTTTCCAGTTACCAAAGTACTTCTTTGAGGGTTGAAATCTTTATACTCCCATCACACAGTCGGCTAATTTAGAGAGGTTAGCGGCTATGCCGGAAAGGGGAAGAGCGTTGTTTCAGCAGTAATTAAAGTCTTCACCCCTCAAGGGCATAAATATGGTATAATAAGAGGATGAATACATTTGTTAGCAGTAAAATTTTAAAACCTCACCGCTAAGGTTGGGCTAAGTGATATTTCCCCATAAATTTCAAGTTTCACATTGTGTCGATATAAAACAGTGCATAGAAATGGTGATACTATGCAGTTTATACATGCAGATCATGTGCACATAATTCACTTTCCCTTTACAATAGGTAAAGCTTTAAGTCGGACACTTCTCTTTCCAATTAGCTTTGTTAGGATACTTTTAACGCCATTGACCATTTCAATATTCTGCTGTTTTTTTATATTAACCGTACTATTATTCCAGTGTAAGGAGTTACGGACATTGAAAAGAATATGATATAGCCTAAATTCATACGTTTGATTCATCAAATAAAGATACCATACATGTTAAATTAGATGCATAAATGGATGCACGGTGTTTACCAACGCTTGGCACCGTATAGATTTACTGGGCTCCAACGCAAGAGTCCGGATTCGGTTAGCTTAATGCCGGTCTCAAGAGCGTTTTTCTAGATTAGGAATTTGCCCGGGATAGAAGGTTCCGGAATCGAAATTTTTACGGAATGTGATGTAACTGGACTCGGACTCGGAGTTCATTCCAGCCGAGTTCTCAAATATGAAAGTTACATTAAAAGTGTTTAAAGTTCCATTTGTGCACAATGTACAGATCTAAGGTATTGTCACATACAATCAACTAAATTACTCAGGAGGCCAGGCTATGGAAGTGAGTACAAACGATGACTTTGTTAATTAATGGTGGACATGTACGATAGAATTAAAACATCTGTATGTGTGATATGATATACATTGGCAAAAAGACTGGTCTCGGAATTGGTGCCATTGGAATCAAAACTGGCAGAAATTTGAGGATCCTGAGTAGTACCATGCTCGGAAAGATTCGGGAATCTAGAATCGCAGTTAGCTCCGACTCGGATAGGGTGAACACGGGTCCAGCCCTAACGTCTCAAGAGGCAATGATTAAACTTTCAAAGTAAGCTGGTATTTGAATGCCCATGGGCCAACCCGTTTCTCACGGTACACTGTCTCCACTGTGTCCTCTAAAGGACAATATGAGTAAACCAAGGCCCAGCTGACTTTACTTAGAATACATAAAGTCAGCTGAGCCTTAGAGGACCGTTCAGTATTTTTCAAATAATCGCACAAATCGGTCTCATGGATAATAAGCATTGATCTGTCTAATAAGTATTTTGACATACAGATCAATTTTAAACTTATTTCAATCAGGGAGTTGCTATTTGACAACTCCCTGGTTCAATAGACAATCAAGTGGCCCGGCCTGTAAGCCTGCAGCGTGTGCATCTAATATCAACTTCTGATTCTAATCGTGAATAAAATTTGATGTCGGTGAGGGCGACGTCGATAATAGCGATGAATGATAAATAGCCTATATCGAAAATAATTTTACATTTTACTACCAAAGTGTCATCAATTTGAAAATTTTCTGTTATTCTGTTATTAGCTCAAAGAAAATGCAATTTGTGGTCATTTTGACTATTTGTAACGGGAAAGTAACGGGACCCAAATGTAACGCCGTTACAGTTACTTTTACACAGAATTGTAACTAGTTACTTGCTCCGTTACTGAAATGCAAATGTAACTCGTTACAGGGTTCCGTTACACAAAATGTAACTCGTTACAGTAACGGCGTTACTTGTAACTCGTTACTTCCCAACCCTGTCTGTAGGCTTCAAGAGTGACATGTAAAGCCCCATTTATGAAATCCCTACCTTCCCTTCTTCCTCCCACCCACAAGATGAGCCCTGCAGCATCAAAGGGACCGCCCGTTAGTTATACTTAGTGTGAAACAAAATGGTGGCGGATGGAAGATGATTGGAAGATTGCGGCTTCATTTTTGTGCCGACAATTTCTTAAATAACCCAGATCTTGGGGGCTTCTCCTTCTGGTCCCCCAACGAAGAGTGAACTTCCCCCCTGGGATTTCCAAATCGTAACTTTAAAAGTTGACCTTCTTAAGAAAAAATGCTAAAAATGCTGATATTTACTGTCCAGATTTTGATTTCAAGGCCCCCCGAACCTGGGTATTCACATATATGGGTTCCTTTTTCCCAAATTTTCCCTGGGACCCCCCGGGAATGCGTTTTTATGCGGGTTTCTGACTAATGCACTATCTTCCTCTTACAAGATACACCGCTTGAATACACCATACTGCAGCATATACGCTGGTTACATAAAAATAGTCTATGATTACCTAAAATTATTAGTTAAACTCACTGTGAGCTGGTAAAGAAACTTTTATTTGAAAGGGCATAAGCAGTCGCCGCAAACTTATTTGAAACAAAAGCTAAATCTCAGAAATGTCCTCTTATTTCACTTCAAGTATCTTTCTTGATATGTTAGAACATAAATATTGCATATTCAAGGTAAACCAAGGAGTTACCCTATACGTGAATTTCACAACTCAGTGAGAAACATATTGTAACATGATCCTCAAAAGCCATTCATGAAATAGGATACCCGGGTACACTCATTCAAATTGGGGTGACTGTATTTTTCCTTTAAATCAAATCTAACTTTTCTTATAGAAATCTAAATTTGTTTCTGAAGCATGAAATCTAAAAGTAAAGAACGTTTAGATGCAACTTTTAGATCTAAAATGTGACATCTGGGAGACTTTTCCACCGAAAATTTTGATGTAGGACTACGCTACGGATACGTGCCATCGTTGGTGGCTTCCCCAATGACGCACTAAGAGCGCTAGGGCGAAGCTCGCACCGACTACCAGCCTTGTAGGGACGCCATACCACAGCCAAAAAATTCAGTAAATAATTAAAATTTCAGGTCATGTTATCAGTTCAAAGCTTTACCAAAGATAAAACCATTTTAGATTTAGGAAAACTTAGAACAAGAAACTTTCTCAAAGAGCATAGGTGTCATCCCTCCACCTGAGGCATTATCCCCAACAATTACACCCTACCAAAATAGAAAAAAAAAAACACTAAATAATGAGGATTCCTAAACAAATAATCAGTTCAATGCTTTAGAAAGCTTTACCAAAGACAACACAATTTTGCATCCAAGCCACCTCACAAAGACAACAATTCTTAAAGAGTATATAGCGTTCTTCTCTTAGACAGCACCTCTGGACTTACCCCAGCCTTACATAGGAAGAATATCACTAAATAATGACATTTTGTAACGATATAACACAGTTCAAGGCTTTGCAAACAATAGCAAAATTTTGTGCCTAAGCCAGGTTTTACATGTACCCCTCCCCTCAGCCCCCCAGGATGGCACATGCACAGGTGAACAAAGACCCTAACAGGCGTCAACCATCTGCAGACACTCCACTTGGTGCTCCGCCTCGCTATTGTCATGCACTGCCCCCTACAGATTTCGCCCAGGCTACGTACCTGTATAAGGTAGGCACCTAGACTCCGTACCCTTGGGGAATGCTTCAAACTCTAGTGGAGCCCCCGGCATCTGCTCCTCTTCTTAAACTTTTACCCGGCCCTGACCCATAGTATGGCTACACGCCTTCGTTAATCATGGGTTAAGAATTTGCCATCACAAAAGGAAGCGTCATATTGCTTCTGCACTACTCTGGACCAGGCCCACCTAAAAACTATGTATGTCTAACTTTCATTTTAGCATGTTTCTTTTCTATGAGTTATTCATGGTAATACTGTTTTAGATATGGGGACATTTGCCCTACTCCATTTAGGTGGAAGGAGGTGAAAAGTTGAAATAGATTCGGAACCACTGATTTTAATCGCCACGAAAAACCAACGGCGGTAATCCCGTCAGGAGAAGCGAAATGGGATCCCACAGAGGCCCTAAGGAGACCCCTGGATCCCACGAAGAAGAGGAGAGCTCCGACAGCTCTTTCGGGGACGTATACGGCGATTACCCCGTGACAGGAAAACTCGCACTCGGACAATCCCCCTCCCGGACAACTTTCCACGGACAATTACCACCCATGACATTTGCCCCTCATATACATCTTCCCTGCATCATATAACTGGAATTGACCTGGGTCAGGCTGGGTGAGAATTCTACGGGGGTGAATTGTGCCGGCCGGAGGGGGAGTTGCCCAGGTGAATTGTCCGGGTGTGAATTCCCAGGAGGAGGGTCCGATTAACCTATTGTCCATTGTTTGTGACGAGAAGGGATAGGTTATCTGCGTAGCGGCTGTAACTACGGCCATGGTACTTCTGGCTGCTGCGTCTCCCAGCAGTGAACTGAATGAAAACCTTCCTCTCCGCGGTGAAGGGGTAAGTGGGCAAATTACCTTTATGCTTTGCAACGGGTTAGCTTTATTACAAGTTTTAGTAATATGGCAGTTGTCTTCCACTTGGTAGTGTGGTATTGATCTTAGCGTGTAAGTGCGGAACCGAGAGACACAGTTTTTCCTCTTACAAATGACCCACTGAGTTAAAATTCCACCCAATAACAGAATATTTGGGTACGATTTCTTGCTTTGTCCTTATAGCTGTGGTCTATCGCTTTGGGTGTTGGACTAGCTCTGTTGTTGGTGGTGCATTCAGGTGCATGATATGAGCTGTAGTTGCAAGGCTTGAGGCCAAACTTAGGCTTTTAAACTTATGAAAAATATTTTCATAATTTGGTTGTTATTTGGTATTTTCTGTCCTTCGCATTTTATCGGTCTCAGGCATGAGCACTAAAATACTGCATAAGCGTGGTGAGTTCTTTCAATGGTGAGGGAAGTAGGAGGTGAAAGCATTTGTTGGAAATTAAAACGCAAACCGTCATTTGATTGCCAGGAAAGTAACGTTTATTATATCAGAATACGCCTCCCCTGAACATCAGAGCGTGAAATCAGCAAGTCACTGCGCCAAAATCTTGTCAAAGGGGCTTAAAAGCTTTGGGGGCTCATTTTAATTTTTTTTTGAAATCTACTGCACGCTCCCCCATGCCCCCCGTGCCGGCGTCGCTGAAGAAAGGGAAATCTTCGGGGTGACTGATCGCCCTCGGGAATTACACATTTTTCGTACCCACTGTCTTGAGTATGCCCCCGAAGAAATTTGACAATTCTCCGACTTGGCCTTCACAGTCCCTATCCCCCTCTTGTGTCACCGCTGGATAGATGTTGATATAAAATAGTTATTTCATTATTTAGGCAAATTCTAATAGGGAATTGTCTCGAAGTCAAGGTCAATAGTTTCTCCAGACGCAGATTACACACTACCCCTCGGAGCGTACGAAGTTTTTTCGTTCAGCTCATCGCTGCATGCGAAAAAACAGCTATCCCGAGGAGATGACTAAGTTTTTTATTTATTTTTTTTTCGGAGGGGCGGCAGCCACAGAAGCACAACGCAGGCTGGTTATACACGGCCTGCGAGCCGGATGTTTTCCATGCATCCCTGATGAACTTGGTAATCGTAAATTACAGTTACAGTACTTACAATGAGATGCTAAAGTGCACCAACAAACGTAACATCCTGGGCATATGTCGGGGAATGAATTTATCCAGGAAAGACAATTCCTTGTATTATACTCTTTCATCATAATATGTATCAGAAAGGTGAAAATTATACTTAGCCCATCTTCTTTCGTAGATTGAAAGCAAATGGAGAGGCAAAATCTAGCGCAAAGCCAGCCGTTATTTTTAAGATTTTTATACAAAACAATTGTGCTCTTTATATGTAATTTCCAGAGAAACAGTTGTAAATGCATTAAAAAACATCGTGTAGTGTGTTGCAGGCTATGTAAATTATGGTACCAATACTTGAGAGTAAGGGAGGGGGAGGGGGGTTTGATCCCGGCACTCTCAAGAGCAGGGGATGATCTACCCCGTTGTCCCTGTATTTCCCTACACCCATATAAATATCTATGACTTAAAACGCCTTTGGGTCATTTTAATTTTATATTGGTCGATATTTGTTTTTTTTGGGGGGGGGGGGGGAGTTGGCATCTTTTCCCCCTCCGCGTGCCGGTGTCCCTGCTTGAGTCTATTTTGATAAAATAAAAATTTAAGCCTGTACTTTCAAGGAGTTCGGCCATTTCTTTACATACCAAGTTTTTAGAAACCCTGCTGGTTCGTTGGAGACACAGCGAAGATAAATTTCTAGTCATAAACACTATTACATGCGCACTGTATGTACTCTTAAGTAATATCTGGAGGTTAATTCTATCCTTGGTTAAAATTAATAGTAATTACCAATATTTAAATTGGAACGATCGCGCTATACAGTTTATATGCATATTGAACAGTTTGTGACATTCAATATCGTTAGGATTATGAATATTAAGCGATCGTCAAAGGTTCCCTCCCGACCCTCAACATGATGTTACGTATAGTCTTGAGACTTCTAACCCTAACCTTATGTCATCTAACCCTAACATAACCTGGGGACATGATATCAGATACGGTATAATATGCATATCTCGAGACTCAAATGTGGTATCTTACAAAACAAAACGTAAGGATTTGGTGCGATTACAAGTTTATCATTTCCCGATTTCTGACATATGTGGAGAGGGCGCACTTTCGACAATAGCAAACTTTCTGGGTCAACTATGCGTCGTGTTTGTCAATAACATTTTACTGTGCCCCCCCCCCCACCCCAAATGACGCTCACCAAACTCTGTCCCACAATCCTTTGTAGTTGCTATTTGAAAAAAGGGACTATACAGAGGTTTTAGAGTGGATATGCCTACTTGGCAACTTAGCACAGCTGAAAATATCTACATTAAGCGGAGAGGGTGTACAATTCGGATTTCTCTCTCACGTGGGAGGGGAATCCTTCATCATACATACTTCAACATAGATATTAAACCTCGCGGTGGTATATAACATAAAGAAAGTTTTCATTTTTTAAAGAAAGAAAATTAATAAAATGCTAAGAATGGGGGAAGGGACCGGACGGTTAGAGCCCCTAGTAAAAAATATGATGGGCGGAAGTATGCTTTCCTTTCCCTCAACCTAAGGACAAAAACCCCTTATTTGTTCCCTCTGCAAAAATGTCAAAAATTTGCAGAAATTTTGCTTAAAATAGCTCAAATATTGCACTTAACATCGTCATCCTTTTCTAACAGCGCGCAATTAGTATCCGTCAAAAGTGAAATTGACTCCATTTTACTTGCCAAATACCAGTGGCCTTCATTTTTCTCATTTTTCACGAGGCTGACAGGTAGCAAATGATTTTAGAGAAAACTTTTTTGAAGACCTAGGCCTACTATACTGAATTTAGTGTCAAAAATACAGCACTGGTGGAATTTGAATTTAGGGACACGGGAAGGAAACTCTTAGTTACCAAACCAATGACTTAAAGGGGTTGTTTGCATCACCGGATCACCCCAAACATAATTAGGAACCCCTGGGTATCTCGATTCACAATTGGTGACTGCAGTTAGGTTGACATAAATTTTAACATAGCTTCACTCTGATTGGTCAATGCTTACTTGTGCATGAATCAGTGAAATGTAATAGCACATTGATAGGTCAGGTTGTAGCAGTCTAGCAGCATCAAAACAAAAATCACACCCATAGGCTACGCTCACACAGTTTTATTGAACCACCCGCTCAAGTAGCTACAGCAGGTCGCGGAAACAGGGGACATTTACATCATTGTCTATTCGTTGCAGGCACATGCTAGAGGGTGACCATGTAGCCTGCGTACTCCTCTAAAAATCATCCCCGACACACGGCTTCGCCAGCTAAGAAATCATATAGTAAGTAATCATGAGTCGATCACTGCATTCTAAACGCCAGTACAGCGCGAAGGCGCGATGTGATTGCAATGTATTAAGCAAGACCTGCATTGCATTTTCTTCAAACAACATAAAAAACAATTCTTTTGCCTTATTATTTTTGATGTCCAGAGCAAAACTGTTACTCACGGCCAAATTTTCAAGTTTCGGCATAAGTATGAACTAGAAATTTGCAAAAATTACAGAAAATGGTGACCAAAATGTCTTTGATGAAGCTGTGATTAAAAAGTTAGATAGAAAAGACATTATTCTCTATGATTATTTGTATAACTGTTCTTAAATAAGGTAATTTATAGCATTTTCTTTGCTTGTTTTTTGTAGCGATTGACTCAAGATTCCTTCATAAGCATTGTTGCATGTACTGCCAACTACATTTCAAAATTCATTTTCTACGGATTACGCAATCCGAACAACGCCAAAATATAGCACAATGAGGAAGACATTCAACAAAATGTTACAGCAAAGTTCTATTGGTTTTTGTAAATGTTTTAACATTATTATGGTCACAATGTTCCTTAAGTGATCGACTCATGATAAGCCCAGTATACATATCTACCAGGCTTTCTAGACTATATGAAACTTCTGAAGGATGTTCGAGTAAGTTAGTTAGATGAGGTTTACCGGCCCAGTTTCCAACCAGTTGGTTCAAGTCGAGCCGGCCACGGCCTTTTGAGAATCTTTCTCCGTTGCTAATGATGCTTTTGGGGTCCTGTGAAACGGGGTGAAAAGGGTCCATTCGAGAGTGAAAAAACACACTGCTTTGTTTGTTCACTTCATGGAAAGTTTTCCTAATTTCAGCTGGCTATCGTTCCACTGAATGAATGAGGTAAGCCTAGCTATATCTATACTGAGATTTGATACAGTGAAGCTTCGTTCTAACATCCGTAAGTTTTGGTGCACACGGATTTTGTGGAATTGTCTTTGCATGTCTCATTTTATTGGTGGACATCATAGTCCAGCCCAGGATCAAGATACCGACCATTACGTCATAACTGGGGCACTGTCTCCAGTTATAATATACCAATATAATCCTCCTTGTGACATCGTCTTGTGATCGTGAAGGACTTGCTCTTTATCCGTCAAATTTGTTTGATTATTAGAGGAAAAAAGGTTCGAAATATGAAAAAATGTTAACACTTTAAATGGCATGTAGTTTCAAGTTATTTGTAGTGGGCTTCCAAGCCAGTTCCTTTGAGCTTTTCCTCGAGCATTTTGTCCATAAGTTCGCTCTGAGCAACTGTAAATTTTTCCTTCCAACCTCCAACGAGCCCTGTTGAATGAAAACAATAAAGTCATCCATGGAACAATAATATTACCATCCGCATGTCTGATGGAGGATGTCAGAGGGAGAGATGTTATGCAACAAGTAACTCCCGAACCAATGGTACACATGGTTTCATATTTATTTTTATTTTATTTTTACATTTACTTTTAAATTTTCGTAAGGGCTGGAGGTATTAAAAATTGTCAATAGGAATAAGAGGGGTTTTTTTTTCAAATTAAGTCAGAGGATGCATGTAAAACACTACATAAGGGTCTGAAAATGCTCGGATTTTAGCTCAACTGGTTACAGTGGCGTAGCTAGATATTTTTTGTGGGGGCGAAAGCAAAAAATTCCGACAGATTATTATCTTGAAGTAATGATGTACTATCTAAGCGTAGCGCCACCATCATTTGGCGTGTAGCGCGCGGAAAACATTAGATTAAAATATCTCCGAGATTGCCTTAAATTACACTTCCAGGCCTTGTCAGTAACCATTTTGATGTGTAATTCTGCTTAACAACATAAGAAGTGTTGTGTTTCAAATAAATTGTTTTTATTTATTTCCGACAGAGACTAGAAATTCCCGACAGAAGCCTTCGGAGGCTTTGGGGGGGGGCGACCGTCCTCTGCCCCCCTCTAGCTACGCCACTGACTGGTTATTGTATCTGCAACGGTCGCCAGATGTCAATCTCTAATTGAGACACTGTACCACTGTATTTAAATAGATTTTATCAGTCGCTATTTTGCCATCGATTTGACTGAGTGTGTTAATAATGGGTGAAGGTTTTAATGATGCAATCAAGCTGGTTAAATCTAGTACGTTGTCATGATGATGACTACTATGATGTAAATTCAAGTTTGAAGGGTCCTCAAGCAAAGTTGTTTGGCCGCCCAAGGACCTAGCCTTTTATACTTTTTAGACCACAGGTACAATTTTGTGATCATGTCACAGCAGTGAATGCATCTCACTAATAGGATGTCTGTAAACACTTGTCGCTGAAATTCATGAATCCACCCAACCCAGTGTGTCTTCCATTAAACCAGACAGTCGGACATTGTTTTGTGGGCTGTTTGCTTAATTGCAGAGGGGGTGTAAACGAAAAGATTCGGAGGGCTGGCATAGGCGTTCAGAGGGGGCACCCCCCTCTGGAAAATAAAAAACTCGAAAAAAAACTTGGGAGGCACTTCGGCCAAAATTTTCTTGGGGCTTCTCGCCAAACTATGGTGGCGCTACGCTACGCTTAGATAGTTTGCCTACAGGTTTCACCCTCGGCACTTCCTGGCTACACCCCTGTGAAAGGTACCAACATTTAGCAATTAAGCTCTTTTCTGGGAGAAAAAATTTCCCCTGACTTGATCAATTAAAAGTTTTCCCCCCTAATTTTTTCTGAGGGCTCCCATGGGGGCTGGAGTGGGGTGGAGTGGGAGGTGAAGTGGTGTGAGTTACGAGAGGCAGATGTTTAAGTCTACACTTAAATACAATTGAAATTATATTCACAGAGGCTGTACAATTTCGGAAAACCATCTGATCGGGGGGTGGTGGTCGGCAAACCCTTGTTCATACATATATATATATATATATATATATATATATATCTTCCCACGTAAATATAAACTCAGTCATACGTAACATACGGCAAAGTTGCACCCTTCACAAAAGCGGGGAAGCAATACTTTCTCAAATTTCTCCTTAAAAGAATTTGAGTCTTTTTAGACGACGCAGCATAAATCTTTCCATCTAGTTAGTTATTCCTTTACTCAAAGTTAAAAAATAGCTGCATATCAGGGATAATATTGGACTGCCCTCTGTTTTTAGTATGGGCTGGGGATGGCACCCCTCCTACGATGGTATCTGCCTTGACCTCTCCAACTTGTTAGCACGCCAGTGCTTCATATGTAATGAACTGGCCTTGACCTTCTCTCCGAACACATAGGTGCTTATAGGGTTAATTTTTCTTTTTTTTCCTAGGGTGCTAGGCCGTTTTTGCCGAAAACCTGCTTAACCTGAGAAAATCACCCGATTTAGGAAAAGGTAATTATGTTTTTCCGGCATTACAGAAAGCAAAATATCCTATAGTTATAGTTTTAATAATAGGTATAGTTGCATTATAGTTGTGGGTGTAGCTGTAGTCATAGTTACAGTAGCACTTAGTTACAGTTACAGTTATAGCAAAAGTTATAGTTAAAGTTATGATTGTAGTCACAGTTACAGCAATATTTGCAGCGGCAGTCACAGTTATACTTTTATAGGAATATTACCCCTCTGTAAAACAGGCCTGTTTCCGATCCTAGTAATGAGTGACCCAAACTCGTGTTCTTTTTCAATCTTAGCGTAGGTCTTCTTCATCCCTTCTAGACTGGCGTGCTGGAGAATTCTCTCCAGTCCTTCAGGTGTTATAATCAATCCGAGGAAAGCCTCTAAACGACGAATGACAGAGCGTAGATCCTTTCCAAGAAAGAAAAAGGAGAACAGAAATCTCATCTTAGTGTACAACACTGAAAAAACCAGAGAAAAGTGGACTCCGAAGGAAATGTTATCCACTATAAGGACTCCTCATGAAGAAATCAAAAGAGTAGTCAACGAAATGTAGTTAAGTCCAACACAACGGTCCGAGAGTTAGAGTCCAGGGGAATATCGATATCCACGTACGGCGTCACAGGGGGACAGGGAAAGCGACTGCCCCCCCCCCCCACCTTTTGCAAGAAAAGGGGAACAGAAAAGGAAAAGAAGAGGGGAAAGAAGAAAAGGAAAAGGAGAGGGGAAAAGAAGAAAAGGAGAAAACGAAAGAGAAAGAAGAAGAAGAGAAAAGAAGAGGAGGGGTGGGGTAGGTCCATACATATTATTAATCCAGAGCTTCCAGAAGGCCCTATACCAGTGTCTGCCAGCCTTAGATAACGTACCCTTTTATAATGCACAATGAAGCAAAGGAAAATTTTCGAAATAGTCCAAGAACGTTTCTGTGGATACCACGCACGTATTTTGCG
Source organism: Holothuria leucospilota (assembly GCA_029531755.1). NCBI lineage: Eukaryota > Metazoa > Echinodermata > Holothuroidea > Aspidochirotida > Holothuriidae > Holothuria > Holothuria leucospilota. The sequence continues at coordinate 9,064,067 of CM055977.1, forward strand.
TAAAAACTTCCCCCGAATAGAAGGCAGTAAAGTAGCAAAAAGAGGGGGGAGCTTCAGGAGGTTTGTTGACAACATATCCTTCTCTTAGACAACCTACTCTCCTCTTTCATCCGACAAAAATTAGAATTCACTAAATTATGTATATTTTCAGCCATATATGATTAGTTCCAAAAATATCCCAAAGATAGCACCATTTTGCATCTAAGCAAGCTTAAATTAACAAAATTTCTCAAAGAGGAGGGGGACATCTCCCCTTAGACCCCTCCCCAGGACGGCGATCACTCATCTCATGCTTTCTCCTATCAAAATACCCTGCCCCCACCCCCTCGATATCATATTCTAACATACCCGTATACGAACATATACGGTACCGAAGGAGTTGGGAGTTTCAATCCGTTACAGGCTTTCACTTATCATGTATGGACACAGTAACAACTACGCACTTTGCAAGCAGAAGGCGTGAACTCCAAATACAGTTATCTCACCTTTTTCATCTCTTCAAATGTTATAAAGATCACGTGATCGTCATCTCTGTGATTCCAGTACCCGAGAGTATGATCAAACCAGTTCCCAAATATGGCTGAAAGAAAGTTTAACTATTTTATGTTACAATTCGAGTATAAACACTCACATCCTAACAGCACTTACGTCATATTAAATATTAAAAGACTGCTGTAAGCACATTTGGATCAGGGAGGTGGAAGAAACCCTGTTTGGATCGAGGAGCTAGCATGTTCAATTCAACCTGTGTTTCATCAGAAGGTTGCTTCTACTGAACATCTTCAGTTTTCTTCAGGAGTCTGAACTACCCTACAGATGTTTTTCATTGCATTGCAGGACCATAGCCAAAGAAAGGGGGGGGGGGAGGTAGCCTACATAAAATTCCCTACCCCTAAATAAAGAAAACTTTCAACTACCACTGTATTTTATCATATCTCGCCCACCTAAAAGTATTTTGCCTCCTGGAACTATTTCGCCCTTTCAATATCAAGTTAAAGCCTGGCCACCGGTCTGTTCTTTTGAAAGTGCATTCCACATTTCGGTGAAGAAAACTTGTAAGGTTGTCTATAGCAACCGTGCCTAAAAAAGCTATATCAATACAACCCCAACCAGGGGCGGGATTTGATGACTGAAAGTGGGGGAGCAAACCCGGGTGGACTGCCAAACGGCGCCGAAGGCGACTCGGGAGCGCGAAGCGTGGGGTCCAGGGACCCGCCTCAGGGCCCCTGGTGGTGTCCAGGGGGCGAAGCCTCCGGAAGCTCTGGTGTATTTACGACACTGTAGACATTAAAATTGATGCATCTTAGCTTCAACTTCAAATGACATAAGGTGGGCGAAGATAACATACCACAAAAATCTCACTTTTCAATTATATTGTTACTCCTTGAGACTAATAGTCAGATGGGATCGATATTGCTGAGGGTTTGAGGAAGTATGGGAGATTGGATTATTTTGAGGGTTACTAGGGGCTTTGGAACAATAATTTTATAAGAATGGGAGATCTAGTATTTAGAATGGTTGCGAAAGAAGCGCGCTGAAAAAATTGCATTTTTCATACTTTTTAGTGATATGAGTAATAGAAATGCTAAGAAAGAAACTTATTCTCAAGGAAGGCTCTTGCCCCCTTCGCTAAGCGACTGTCCCTTATTACGGTACCTAAAATGACACTTTCCGTGCCTTACAACTTGCATCTAAGCAATCTTTAAAGAGTCGGTAAATTTGCACAGATCCATGGTGATAAAAATTTTGCTTTGAAAATTTCTGGGGGAGAGGGCTTCCCCCACGCTGCGCACGACCATGGAGGTATTTGTGGTTTCAGTGATAATAGAACAGTTTGAACGAAGCTGTGACAAGCAGAATGTTCTACAGGAAGTAACCCCAAAACTCCGAAGCAATATCTAAAACGGGTGCAGAGTTCCCAGAAGTCAGCGTTGAGACATTAAATTGTAGCCTATTGTTTTTCTTTAGTTTTAATTGCAGTATTTTTATTGCATAAAAAGTTTTCCTACTTTCCCCAACTTGCCTGTTCTTTCCATGGAGCAGGATATGGGAACCTATATCCTGCTTTATGGACCCTTTCTTTCACATTTCATTTTGTTGATGGTCTGGGACAAGTGCCCCTAAACTTTTTTATTAGTGTGAAAAAAGAGATTTAGTGTCTTTCGTGGGTAGTTTTTACATGGACATTGTCAAGGGCATCGGCAGTTGAAGTGCCAGGGAAGTAATTCATATTGGAGGCTCAAACTTGGGAAGTTGTGGCCGGCAAAGCCTTTAACCACGTTTGCAGCAGGCGCAAAGCCGGAGGCTGGAGACTGAGGGTCCTCCCAGAGAAATAATTCTTAAATTTGTCGGCTTTCGCGACCACTCTGGACCATTTCTTGAGAAGCTCCTGCTTCCTTCAGGTGTAATTTGAAATGCTAATAAAATAGTTTCCATATAATGATCGCAAACTTAAGATAGTAACGGTCAGTCAATTTGCTGCAGGATGGTAGTTGGTGAGGAAAGTGAACAGCGAGAGGTTTAGCGAGGGTTTTGGAAATAGTAGTTTAATCAAGCTGTACTACAGGAAATCATAACGAGGCAATTCCACCAAAGTTTTTCTACGCACAGCAGTACAGCAGTACTAATGAGACATCGATTTACATAAGGCTCATGCGAAGCACGTCATTTTTTTTTTGCTGTTCCCTATACATGGGTAGAGTTTAGGACTTTGTTTGCAATGACCATGGGGCATTTATGACGTACATTAGTACTTCCAGTGGCTCTTATTTCAGAGCTTCAAGTCACAATAGTGTGGCTGGTAGGAGGATAGAAATTTTACGGTGCCAGACAAAGTTTTCAACTGTATTAGTCAGTTTTCTCTGGATGTGCGAGAGAAGCGCGCCGAGAAAAATTTTCCTAGCAATGTTATTGTTTTTGATATTGATATTTTCCTTCATTAAACATTGCAAAATTTAATTATAATAGGCTATTGATAATTCTGTTATAATTTCTCTGGTCTCTCTTACTTTTGCTCAATTCTTTTTTTTATTATTATTAGTTTTGAAGCTCTGGAAAACAGTAGGGGGCAAGTGCCCCCGCTTGCCTCCCCCCGCAATCCCGCCTATGACCCCAACCTTTACAAGTTATTACTGCTACTGTTTCTTTTACGCCACCGGTACCGGACAGCAATTTTCTCTTCATATCAGGAGAGCTAATTGCATCAGTGATTTCTTATAGTAGAAGCAAACCCGAACTTCTTATAAGATACATAAGATACATTTGATAAGAGGTAGCGACAGAAGTGGGGAGAGGGATGCAGTCTCCGTCGGGGGTCTAACCACCCTGCTCATCGGGAAAAATGAAAATTTGTCGGAGCCAAAAATATATTTTATAATCTTCGCCATCAACAGCCTATAAAAATGATAAATGATCTAGTCGACGGTTTGTGTGTTTTTTTTTTTATTTTCGTCGTGGAGCCTCAGACGGTACGACGAAATAGACCGTAGTCCACTAAAACAATCAGTCTCCGCGACATTGTAAATCTTTTTACTCTCAAATATGGCAGATGCTTCAACATGACCCTTAAATTTTTCGGCTCGCGTCGCGCTCTGTAGAGTTTCTCTATACTTCTTTCATAGTTTAGTTTGATGGGTTAAATAGTAACATTTCGACCCGGTGGTAAACCAAGACATACATAGCTTACATACAGTTTTCTGTAACGGTCGGGTATATCAATGTTCAACGTCAGACTTGTTCTGTTGTATTTGTCGAACGGAAGCCTGCACTATTAAAGCTTGGGGAACCTCTGTATGCGTAGGACAGACGGATGAAAACATTACAGTGCATGTTCTCCAAGGTACGGGGGCCAGGGGCCATGACTTCGCCTTTGGAGAATTTTCCCCTTTCGTCCTTGAACCTTTTTGGGCAAGGTGAAGTATAAAGATTAAAGTGACCGTTCATGTGCAGTACTTGGGACTATTGTGGTGAGGATATTTAGCCTTCTTCCCCTGCCCATATAGGAAACTAGCCCATATGGGGGAAATCCTTGCGCCTGTCCTGCATTTGACAAAAACAACAAACTGTTAACAGATTACAGCAAACAGTGTTTTCATATCTTTGTTTGCATTCGAGATATATTTTTTCACAACGAAGGGCCTGCCATTTGAAAACTTGCCCATATTCTCGTGTGTTTTGTGTTGAGGCTCAAATTGTAGTCTTTGATGAGCTGATGCATTTGCATTATTAAATTTCTTCTGGAATTTATTTTTAGAGTTTGAATTTTGAGAATTGATAAACCAGACTCTATATTTTAATTTCCGTGACCTTAAATATAGACCAAAGAAATAACAATGATAGATGGCTGGCTAATACAATGTGGCTTGGCTCTATTGTGGTTCTTTGATGGTATTGCAGACTTGCTTCAGCTGCTGGCATATACTTTGACTGGAAAAGGGCGCTTCTGCCAGAATTGTGGGCTGCAGTCCGCAGTCCAGCCTCGTATGTCTATTGCAACCTCCCCTTGTGATAGTTAGCCAACCCTGGTTAGTTTCAAATGCTTTGCACTCAAAAAAGAATTAAAATACACGATTTGTTGATCTTTTAATCCGCAACGTATGGTAACCCCAGCTTTGCTTATTTTGGAAAGTTTTATGCAAGTGCAAGAATGACCTTGCATATCCACTCCTTTGATAAAATTTAAGGTAAGGCCTTGTGTAAATTAGTCTTGTTCAAGACTTGTTCATTTTCGTCCACTACAAATCGGCTGAGAAGCATATGTACCAGTGCGCCCTCTACAGCTCTACTGCACCTCAATAGTTGAACTGTAGAGAGCGCACTGGTACATATTTGATATGCTTCGCAGCTGATATGTGGTGGACAAAAATGAACTAGAGTCTTGAACAAGACTATGTGTAAATAAGCTCTTGACTTTTGTACCTTTCTCAGATAAGAATCTGTCTAAGAAGTCATCCCATGGAATCTGGCTTGCTGGGTCGTCACTGGCACCGTTCATATGTCGGTAGAATGAAATGGCGGCATCTTTTGGATTTCTGGTCACGTATACGATCTTTCCAAAACAAGTTATAAAAGGAAGATAACAGAACCATGGAACAAGAAGGGCGGGCAGGGGTTTTATATCTACATGCAACTAAATCACTTATTCAGATACAAACTCTCGGTTATTTTGGGTATGTTACAAAAGAACCAATCTAAATCTATCCCCAAACTACATAAAATTACAACTGCTATTTCATATTCATGTGATGTATGAATACCATGAATACAAATTGAACAGTAGACCTTTGAGTAGACTGTTTTTTCTTTCGGAAAAGCTAGCAGCAATAACCAATGCAAGGTCAAAACAATGGTTCCCGGACAACTAAATCCTTCTCGGACAATTCCCACCCGGAGATTTTCTCCCTGCACAACTAACCCTAGGACAACTTCCAGATAATTCCCACTCCAGGACATTATTTTGGTGGGGCCCGGGCAGATATGGCTGAGGGGTAATCGTCTAGGTAGAAATCGTCCAATTTGCAAATTTTTCTGTCAAGGGGCCCAAGCAAAACAAGAGGGGGAAAAGCACAACATTGGTCATCAATGTGAAAGGAGAGGACACCACACCCGTCTCGTTCAAGTTTAAATTTGGCAGAATATGTGATAATTTCAGCTGTTAATATAATCTGGAAAGACAGCCACAGGAATATCATGTTTCATCAAAATGCTTTCAAACATAAGAGTTTGTCTGAGTCAATTCCTCTGTCCATACGCGCAAAACAAAGAAAAAATCTGTTTAAAAAATGTAGGATTTTTAGGGATAATTAGTCAAATATTGCGAACATAACCAATCACCCAGGCTTAAGACTACAAAATAGTGTTCCATTGCTGATTCCCTATTTACACCTACATGACCAACCTTAGCTTTTTTAGTCCACGTTTTTGGAGGTAGCAGATGATATGGAAGATGAGTGAAGTACAGTCGTGGAGAAGGTTCGTTTTCGAGGGCTTCAGAAATTGTGTTTCCAGAAGAATTAACAAATTCAATGCATCCTATTAACTCTTTGTTCTTCGGCCTCTCTATTTTATCCACGAAGCCATCATGTTTTATCAATTCTATTACCTCTGTCATCCAATGAGTGCCTATGAAGAGAGAAAATACTCTTGTGATTGCTGAGTCACAGATAAACCTCGTGTAAGGGTATGATGAAGGTTGGGACTGAGGGATGGCGCGGAGCCAGGGGCGGCCATCTGTTAAAATTATTGGGGACATCTGCGTGCGTGAACGCTTTGCGCCTCCGGACAGAGGTACAGGGGACCACCATAGGTCCCTTATTTCGGCCGATTTGATGCAATCTAGAGGACACAGATCACTTATTTCTGATCTAAAGTTCTCCCCCTGGTGCCATTAATAGACTAATATCACAACTGTTCTTATCGAAAATGTGTGTAACATTTCTTTTTTCTGCATACCTCTAAATATTGGGGGGAAACATTTGATATTATGTCCCCCGCTAAAAATATTGGGGGACATGTCCTCCTGTCCCCGCATGATCGCTGCCCATGTCCGGGGTTCTTGACTCTGACAAATGGGCGTGGGAGATGTTCTTAGGGTAATTTTTTCTTAGTTCAAGAGACTATTACTCAAACGATCATCTTTACGCTTCCACACTTGTAACATCTCTGAAAGACAATTTATTGAAGTTTTGAATATGTAACAATTAACTCTGATTAAGAGTAAACAATGTTGTAGTTGAGGCAGCCAATTTTCATAGCATGTACAGTAAATACTGTACATGGTGGAATACCGTTTCCAGTTTTAAACTGTGCCATGTTATAATTTTGTACCACGAGGAACGTTCAAATATCACCAATTTTCCCCTAACCCTAACCCTAACACTAAGAATAACCCTAACCCTCAAAAAAATAAGAGTAAATTCTGTCAATTTTAAAAGAGGAATCGAATCCATAACCCTGAAAATCATGGTATCATGCCTTCCTTCTTGACCACTGTACCATGCGGAAAACTCGACAGCCGTTCTCCTAAATTAATTACTTATCTGTAAATCACTCAACCGTATCGTCCCATTAACAGTTCTCGTAACACGTGTTACAGTTTCTGTAACACAGATCAGTTTAAACTGGACATGCTATGTGTATCGGGTAGTTGAGGCCACTATCCAAATGGCTGAGTCTGGGAATTTACCATCTGGGCTCACGACGGGGCCAGACAGCCATTCACTGATATAATTTTCATTCCAGTAGAACCAGGGAGTTGCTATTTGTCAAATAGCAACTCCCAGGTAGAACTAAGGCTAAGCATGTCAGTTTGTGTTACAATCTTTTTAACTTAATACGCCACGGTATGATAAACTTGATGAAACCCACTCTGTCTAAACCATTGCAAACATTTAAATGATTCTTAGACCTGCACTGTTGCATGGGACCGTGGGAAGTTGTAAGGTTGCATTTTAATCACACTCAGGCCTCGGATCGGCCACGAACAGGCCTACCATTAAATTGCGAGGTCAGAGGCCGAGGCAGAAGCATCACCCACAAGGCTGAGGCCGAGGCTGCAAAGATCGGTCTCCAGGACGGATTCGAGACGAAGTATAGGGCCTAAAGACCACCAGCAGGGGAGTATAGTATTACAAGTTTCTCTTTTCCACCAATTTTGTCAGATTTAAGAGCAACTTCATTATATTCTGGTCACTCTTTTCGATTTTTCAAATATCTGTGTATATGAAGATTCGGGGAAGACGTAAGGTGTCATCTTTGCATTTTCACATTTTTGCACCTTCACATTGTCTACAACAGGTTCGTTTGTTTAATATACATTTATTACATTTTAAGTTTGTTACTGGTTAGGATAGTTCTTATGGGAACGAAACCAAATATATTTTGCGGTGACCCTATTAGGTACGCTCTTAACCAGCAAGGAATGTGAGTGTTAACTCGGGAACGCACTTACCAGACTTGGGATACGTGACTACAATAATATCATCCTCTCGTACTTCGAACGTCTCCAGCTTTTCCATACTCTTTTCTTTGACCCGTGGAAGAAACCATACCCCTTTGTGTTCATTAAAACCAGCCGTTTGAAATGTTTCAAGAGGGCTCGGACGCGACGTCATGGTTACTTCAAAATATCAGGTTCAAAACAATCCAGCAGAATCTAAAAAAGAGAGACTTTGTTGCTATAGACCTTATGCATATGACGTCACAGAACAGAAAGTGCTCCCTCCTTTGGAGGGTGAGCGCGTATCATTGCAAGTTGCACCAACAAATGCAGACGTCGTGCGTGCCGAGTATTCTTCATTGTTTTGCCGCCAAAATGACGTCGCGTGGACGTCAATGCATAAGGTCTATACAAAAGTTCAAATAGTGGAATTAACAATTTTACGACTGATGTTTTCGTCGGCTAAGTCAAGGTAGGTTTTAATTGCACATTTACAAGTGCAGTGCCACACCTCTGTCTTCCTATAACTTGAATTCTATGTTACAACACTTCCGTTTTACGACTCTACTTACCGTACGTAAAAGAGCAATACGTTATGCAATCATTACATGAACGTTATTTCTACCACCTCTATCCATCCGTTATTGAGAATCCTGCATTCTGATTGGTTAAACACTGACCTGTTATTCCACAGCATACGGTCAGTGAACGTATACACTGATAAAAATAAAGTTTTTCACACATTTTCGGTTTTAGAATAGGAATAAACCACATCTGTCGGACTATTATTGTCTCATAAACCGTCTCGACTCCAAATTTGCAAAACAACAGACTCGGCTTCGCCTCGTCCGTTATTTTGCCAAATTTCAAGTCTCGACGGTTTATTCACCAATAATAATCCGCCAAATGCGATTTATTCCTTAAATAACGTTCATGTAATCATTATAAATCTATATATGTATGTATGTATATATATATATATATATAAGTACAGCTATTGTACCAAATGTATTCTATTCACTTGTATTATATATATGTGTATATATATGACAACAACCATATATACTATATATATATATATAATATATATAATATATATATAATATATATATATATATAATATATATATAATATATATATATATATATATTATATATATATATATATATATATATATATATATATATATGACAACAACCATAAGAGTGCTCAATACCGAAGTAGAGCTAGTACAAATATATATACATATATATATATATATATATATAAATTCTCTATGCAAGAAACACTGACCGAAATAGTCAAAGTAACCAGAATGCAAAAATACATTGTGGTTTCGATGAGTAGCACTTACATGTGTAATCCCAAATAATTCCAAGGTGTCCCATTTCTTTCAGTCATTGGTTGAATGTGATCTTAATGTGCTAGAAAGTTACAGTTTTGTGTTCATATTTCACCTTGAGAAATTTTGCGTTCTGGCCTCTGGTGATTTCAATTGACATCTGACATCTGACAAAGCTCATAGGGCTTTTCTGATGGATTAAATGTAACATCATGTGAAGTATCCAAGCTTCCTTACTTGAGATATCTCGTAAACAAGGTATTCAGAGTTTGACCCCAGATGGCCTTTGACCTCCACCAAAAATGATAGGCCCTACCTCTGACCATATCGCATCCACATACTAAGTATGAAATCTATCCAAGCTTTCTACCTTGAGATATCATGTTAACAAGGTTTTCAGATTTTGACCCCCTGTGACACCAGATGACCTTTGACCTCCATCAAAAAGAACAGGATTTTTTTCTTACCATAAGGCATCCACACGCCATTTATAAAATCTATCCAAGCTTCCTAACTTATATATCGTGTAAACATGGTTTTCAGATTTGGCCCCAGGTGACCCCAGGTGACCCCAAATGACCGTTGACCTCCATCAAACACTCCATCAACACAACAGGCTTATATCTCTGACCACAATGCATCCACATGCCAAGTATGGACATCTATCCGAGCTTCCTACCTTGAAATATCCTTTTCAAAAGGTTTTCAGACTTTGACCCCTCTGACCCCACATGACCTTTGACCTCCATCAAAAACAATATGGATCTACCTTTGACCAAAATGCATCCACATGCTACGTATGAAATCTATCCAAGCTTCCTACCTTGAGATATCGTGTAAACAAAGTTTTCAGAGTTTGACCCCTGGTGACCTTAGATGACCTTTGACCTCCACCAAAAACAATAGGGTTCTCCTGGGCATTTACCTACCAACTTTGAGAACTGTCAGTTGCCCTTCTTGAGATACCGTGTAAACAAAAAAGTGTTACAAACACACACATACAAACACACATACATACACACACGCCATCATGAATACATACAGGTTTCTCTTTTCATCGAAACCAAAAACACCAATTTGCTAATTAATTCATATGTAACCATGTAGTATTTGTCATGGTTATAATACTAATTATTTTACCTTAGTTCTCTAGTTTTACTTTTCCGGAAGTTTACAAGTCCTCTCTCAGAAAACTTTTAATTATCTTCATCCCTTCTTAGTCATAAGTGACGTGTACTGAAGAATTCTGAGTAAATCTTTACTATGCACTACTGGAGGTCACAGTTCATTGCTCTCGGGAATTTGCCTCTCAGTGTCTGTGTTTACAATTGGTTTCAAGATAACTGTCTAGTTACTAAGTGTTTGTAGACTGTGTGTACAGAGGTCAAACTGTTCACAGTACATGTGTGTACATTTTATGAATGGACAGGTGTCTGCTTACCATTTAAGGACAAGTCCGTATGACGTCACAATATAGTGATGTAGCTAAGAGGAATTCAGTGTGTGTAACCTTGTCTTTTAGATTCTTGATTTCTTGGATAAGTCCCAGGAAGTTGGGGGCGTTTAGAGATGAAATGGTTTACCTATGTTAGCTAGAAGAGTACCTCTGGGTGTGTTCCTTCCGGTCCCCTTATTTGGTAATCCTAAGATACTCTTGCTGTCCCGAAATTAAATAAAAGATGGAGCAAAACTTGTAGTAGACCAGAATTTCAGACAGAGAGACAGACAGAGAGACAGAGTGAGAGAGAGCCTAGAGAAAAGTTGTAGTTGTTACTACATAGCACTTATTTCTTATCAAACTTATTTGCTTCAATGTAAGACCAGAGCAGTTAGAATTTATGTCTGCTTCATCTTCAACTGGGTAGGAGCATGGGAGAGATTTTCCTACTATTTATTCTGAATTAATTGCAAGTTGATGTGTTCCTGATACCGTACTGTTCCGAAGGCCGTAACTGTCGGAAGAGGGAAGAACTGTATCCTGTTTTATTCACCGTGTTATGAAGCAAAAGGGTCTTTCACCGAACTGTTCGAGAAGAAACCCTGAGATGATTTTGAAGTAGTCAAATCACTTTGTTCATCAGTCTGTTAATTAATATTTTCAAAGAGTAATTGCCGTTACGATTCCTGACGTTGACTGTCGATGTTTCACTGCTGTTTGTGAACTTACTGTGTTATTCGTTTGGATTGTGTTACATTCGATTGGACTCTTGGGAAGTGCCATCGTGTGACTGTTTGGTACCAACGAATTGTAAGTACTGTCTAAATATTTCAGTTTATTTGGATGCCACGTACCCGGCAAGGTCGACTTTTTCAAGACTCCACTGAGATCCTGAGAAGCCAGCGCCAATCATCGTAGTGACAGACCACCCCTAAGTATTAATTAATGCCGGCTTATGTTTAATTGTATTCTTTCGTTTAATGTATTCTCATCTTGAATTAATACTCTTTAACTAAAGACTCAGTTCAGTTACATGCGTTGTGTTAAAGAGTCCATAATACAATGCTAGTTTAGTTATACTCTATTTGAATTGTGTTGTGTAATTTATGCAATTGATACTCCGCTCGGTTGTCTGCTGTTGCTGCTTTTACATATTTTGTTGATCCGACTGCTGTATGCATTGCGGGCCGGATTTCCCAGATCCAGCTCTAGTCTAGGACCCGTGTAAATTTGCGGATCACCCTCTGTCACTAATTGGTTGTAGCAGAGGTTTGACATTTTGAATATTGTGAAAGGGTGTGGTTTTGTTGAAGTTAAGAGAAGCCCTTTCGCAAGTTCATATAACCCGCCTTCTCGTCGTAAATCGACATTTTAAATCTTGTCTCGACCAGAGGTGGGCTACACATATAACCATGTTTCAACACTAAAGATACGTTTCATTTATCCTGCAAAGCCGATCACACTCCTCAGGTGTATATAGTAAGGAAATGGATGACAATGTATAAGTTAAGTCCAGGGGTGTAGCAAGGTTTTTTGTGTGGAGAGCCAGTCGACTCATCGTCCCCATTCTTGACCGCCGTCCTGGGGGAGGGGTCCCCCTCTGTCACACTGAGAACTCCTTAGGTTCATTTGCGCTGGACACCAAATAAGATTGAGAGCGTTTATAGAAGACGCTAGGCTAATTTCCCTATAGAAAACCCGTACTTATAATAAAATGTAGATAATCCTCGACGTGACTCGCAGAAATGCTTTCCTTTTGTCATATGAAAAGGGTCGTAAAGGGATTCCGGGTGTGTAAATCTCAGTCGTTGGGTTCTTAAAGCAGAAATTAGGCGTGGTTCGAGGAGATCGCTCTAGCTCCTGACAGAAGTAAAACACGCATTAAGAAGGAAAAGGTACATTGAGTAGTCGAGAAGTATCTTTGAGAAGAGGTAGAAAGGTTCAGGCAGGCAGTGGTCTACGACTCTACCTATCAGTTCTGCAAAGGTTGAAGAATTTTGACGACACATAGGGTTCGTCATTAAATTGGGTGTAGAAGCCTGCAGCCAAGGGTGTGTTAGAAAGTTCTGGCCAGCGTTGAAGCCTTCTTTGTAGTCGAGTTTGTGAGACGGAGGTCCGCTCATCGCTACCAACTTCTGCTGGAGTCTACCTTGTTGAAGAAACAACTTGCTACTGTACCGTTGTGAGTATCTATTGAATTTTATTGTATTAAGGTAAATGGGTAGGGGAAGTAATCTAGTCGTAAGACCTCTGGACTGAACTTGGGAGTTTTAGCAAATGGGTGGTGAATGTGTTATTAGCACATGTGAGTGTAGTATGTTGGAGTAAATGTATGTTCTTCAATTTACGGAAGGCGAAACATTGTTATTTCTGTAATTTTCAATGCAAATAAAAGTTAAGACGTGAGTGTATTTAACTGGTATGTGAGATCCCTATTGTTGAAAAGACATTTTATGTTTCCCGTGGCTCATGGAAGTTCATATTGTATTTTGTAGTGCCACCAGCCCCTGTAGTCTTGAGCACCGCAACTACAATCTTGGACAAAACTGTTGGGACGCTTTGTCACAATATTCTTGAATCTCCGTTCCCAGGTTTACATGAAACCCCCCGCTCACCCTTCCAAAGTTGCGCAGAGAGAATGACTGTATGCCGTGAACAGGATAACTATGGTCAACTTTGTGAAGGGGAGCGGGGGTGTCCCAACGAGTTTTGTCCAAGATTGTAGATACAGTACGACAGGAGACGAGACGTGTCTGCCTATGGAATCAATGTCTCGAGTTTCAACGCAGGTAGTAAATCTTAAACGAAAGACACTTCATTTTGAATATATTTAGAACTGAATTGGAATGAAGTATAGAGCTGGTCGTAAGCTGACATGGGGACATTTTGTCAGAACGTAACTTCGAAGGGAGTTCCCTTCGTTTATACAGCAATATTTCAGGATGTGAATCTAAGCAAAGCCAGTGAACACTGAAGAATTGAAATGTTACAAAGGAAAAGGAAGAGGGAAAAGTCGATAGTCGATAAGCAAATTGAATTGGAAGATGAACTATTGAACTCGGTTGGGGAAGATATGATTATGAAATGACTTAGCCTCGCCCGTGCCATAATTCTAGTTTTTTGTTAAAATTTGAGCCTTGAGTTTATTTGGACTATATATTTTGGGGAGCTTTATGTAGTTTTGTAGTTTGTATAGTTTTGGTTCTTTTTTTTATGTATTTTTGTATATTTGGTGAATCTAATTGGTTGGCAAGTAGCAGTCAATAAAAAAGAAAAGAAGAATCCTGGAAGGTGCCTGTAGTTACTTGTGGTGTATATATACTCTCCACCCTACGTCCTTGCCTACAGCGCCATATATTGTTTCCATCTGAAAGGTGACACCTTCCCCTTCGATTTTTTTTTTGCTGTCTCGAAGGGCTTAGATGCAAAATGGTGCTACATTTTGCTTCTTTTTATACTAGATCCCAGTGTTCTCCATATGGGTTTTGGGGTGGCCCTCAAAAATAGTTGCCGCCCTCCAAAAAATTTATCCGCCCCTCTAAAAACACACCCTCAAATTTGCTTTCATAATATTTTATAGCATGCATGTCCACACGGTTCGCATATATTTATTTATTGTAGGTTTGGCGATAGCCTTAGGTGGCGGTTGACTACCAATACTTTTTCGGGATTTATTTATTTTGTTTCAAAACCAGGATTAGGCTTCGAAAAAAAAGTTTCAGTCCCCAAGGCATAATCTGTTGAAAAAAGGAGAAAAGATCCAGAACACTGTTTCCAGAAGCTATGACATCTTTAATATCCAAAGTTTTGATTGACTGTTCGGAGGCCTCTTGCCAATGCGTCCTGCAAAAAATAAATATGCCGTCTGGACTGCTATGGATCACATCGTCATTTCTCATCCCCGAGCCGCATACTTGTGTTTTTTCGACTGCATATAAGCAACAGGTGCATGTATGGCCAATCGAAATCTCGAATCAACAATTTCACACCTTCCCGAACACTTTATTTCAATTCTTCTGTTAATCTGTTTCTTCTTAGTTTTCAATATCATAAAAAGATCACACTTGTGAAGCCAATACTTCCCAATTACCCTCTCCTAGGCCAACTTTCCATCCTTCCGTCACTCCCTCGCCGTTTTTTTGCTCTCCTTCATTTTTTCAACATCACCCATCGCGTCCCCAAAATTTCTGTGAGGGGGACTCTCTCCTGCCCCTTGCTGGCTACGCCACTGGTTAAGTCATTCATTTAACATAAACTTCACAAAGTTGACGGCTTACTGTATCGCGGGGGAATGGCAATATATCCAATTTTTCCTGTACCTACATGTGAACACTACTTCATTTTTGTTAATTATTTTAGAAACATAACTCTGGCTGCTATAAGATGGAAAACTTTTCAAACAGACAGACTGCTCAGTTCAGTGTAACTAGTAAAAGGTTCATCATATTGTTGGTTTATACTAAAGTTTGTATTTGTCGACTTGCAAGAAATTAGTAGTAAAAATGAGATAGACGTCCCTTGATACGACATACAGTATCAAGCGACGTCCATCTTACTACACCAGGGCCGGATCTAAGGGGGGAGTATGGGACCTACACCCCCTATTTTAGGTAAAGCAATGATTTTTGTAACCAGAATTTTATATCTCCAAGCCCATGAAAAAGGTATGATCAGAAGAAATCCTAAAGAAATAGCGGTACATAACATGCATGCAGAGAATTTCCTACCACAGTGTGTACGGACTAGTAAAGAACCCAAAGAAACACAAACCTGTCTTGACGACGGTTACGCCCCCCCCCCCTTCCTCATATTCCTGGATCCGGCCCTGTATACACCCATTTCTCACAAATAGTCTAATAAATTAGAACAAGATACGTACGTAGTCCCTTGCTACAAGACCGTCCAAATTTTTATCGTACTTACCAGTACTACCCACTTGCTGTAGTAGACCATGGAGGTTTGTATGTATTCCTTTTTGTAGCAGTCATGGCAACTTACTTGGTGTGGATTTTAACCTTTCTGTCGTTACTTTGCTTAAACTTATGATTGCTTTTCATTTACGTTTGTTTGTTTGACGTCTTTTGGTGAACTCAGACTTGACCGCCAACAATTATTTATGGTGTAAGCAAACTTGCTACATCATCGTCCGTAGCCAAACTACTGCGATAGTGCAGGTAGGCTAAATAATTCCCTTGCTTACGTTATATGAAATCACTCGTTTGAAGTTTGCCATAAATCTGCAGATGTTCGAGGGCATTACCTTGTGTGGGAGATACAAACTGAGGTGAATAGACAACTGAAGGGAAATGAATAGGCTGAATAGCCTGAAGTGAATAGGATCATTAGAAGGTGTCTATTCACTTCAGTTTGAGGTTGGCTTACATGAAGTATATACCCATTGTGTACAAGGCCGTAGCCTAGGCAAAATCCCAAGGGGGTGGGGGCAGTTCGTGACACTGTCTAAGCGGAACGCCAAGTGGCGTTCCTGCAGACAGTGGACACCCGGGTGGACCGTTTCTTTTTTCCCCTGTGTATGCCAGGGTGCCGTCCTAGGGGAGGGTGCTGAGGGGAGGGATGCATGTGAGGCCTGGCTTAGGAATAAAATTGTGCTATCGTTATCAAAGCTTTGAAGTTATTATATCTTTACAAATTGTCCATATTTAGTGATATTTTTCCTGTATTTGTCTAGATAAGAGGTGCTAAGAGCAGGGGATAACCTGAACACCTATACTCTTTGAGAAATTTTTGTCTACACCCCACCCCCCCAGTCAAAAATGTTGTAGGGCAGAAGTGTGCTTTACTTCAAGAAGGAAACCAGTAATTTGATCTCTCTGTAAAAAAAATGTTTAAAATTTGCAGTAGTTTTCCTTGCAAATAGCACAATATGTCCTGCCAAATTGCATCTTCTAAGAAAGTTCACATATTAAAACATACCCCCTTGGACCCCTCTTCCAGGACGGGGGTCCGAGACAATGTTTAGCCGCCCCCAGCTGTCGCCTCTTAATTTCGGTTTTTAGGAAGTAGGAAGAAACTTGTTCTATGCGTTGTTGGTCTTTTCAGCTAAGGTAACTGTGCTTAAGGTTTTTTTTGCAGGGCTACCGATTGCAAGGACAAGCCGTGTCGACTCCTTGGGAAGGCAAATGAAGTTATCACATGTCAAACCAATTTAAACTCTAAGCAAGCACTCGTGACATAACAACCTCACATTAATGAACAGCTTCATTTTCTTTAAACTTAACAGCAAATTTTCATTTTTCAATTCAAGGTCAAAACAATGTTTCTAAACCCCCCCCCCCCCCCCCAAAAAAAAAAAAAAAAAAAAAAAACAACGAAGTATTCCTAATCAAAGTGTATGAGATGACTTCACTCCTGCTTTCCTCAAATTCACTTTAAGGTTACAAATGTACCAAATGTACTACCTTCATCTGCTGGTAACTTAAGAACATTACATGGACATCGTGTGAAAATTTTATTGGAATATGTCGTTTATAAGTTCCTCGAACTTAAGTACTCTTAAATTTCTTCTAACTGCATGCCAAGCATTCTATTTTTGTCATAAACAAGAAAGTAAAAGGCCCGATGAGGAAACTCCGTCCCCTACAAATTAAGTAGTCCATATAAAGTCCTGATACCAATTCTCCTCTACTGAGCTTCATTATGCTTGTAAATACAATAACGATTTGAGAACATTTGGTTACAAGGAAGCTTTCCTTTAAAAACTTGTTATTTTCTTGGTCTACTATGAAATTGTTTTCTCATAGTCAGTGACAATGTTGCGTTAATGTTCACTTGCTTTATGTAATTTTTTGAAACTAAATATGCGGTAAGCTTTTTGGTTCAATGTGCTCTGTTACCAAGAAGCCAGTGACGAACAAGGTTTTACTTTTCGTTGTGTTTGAAATTTGAAGAAAGGAAAACTTCATGCAACTATTTACATATATATGTTTTCATGTTGAAAGACAACAACTAAATGTAACAACATAAAAAGTAACAATTGATACATTTTCTTTACAGTTTGAACCTCTTTTATGTCCCTTTTAATTAACCTTGTCATCCTGTTACAACACCACGTAATATATACGTGAAAAAATGGTGCTATATTACTTAGGAAATACCAGTTGCTTTCACGCTGTGATTTAAAAGGTACAGTATTTCCAGGGCCGTAGCTAGGGTCATATGTTTGGGGGGGGGGGAGGGGGTGTGAAGGTCCCCAATTCCGACTGGATGGATATTTTTTCCAACTGAATGGTGACGCGTAAAGTGCACTATTTTTTATGCGCCCTGCGTTTACATACAACAGTGGGGAACCTTCTTTTGTCACTACATAAAGGTGTCGTCGTGGGGAGGGGTCTAAGGGGAGGGGTTGACCCCTCCCCTTTGAGAAATTTTTGTTAATTTAAGGTTGCTTAGATGCAAAATGGAGCTATCTTTGGGATATTTTTGGAGCTGATCATATATGGCTAGAAAATGTCCATAATTAAATGAACTCTAATTTTTCCGACTGGTTTGATTCTTTTTCCAAATGAGTGGCCGCCCGGAAATTGCATTTTCGTTTTTATGGGCGTTACTTTTGTATGATACAGCAGTGGGGATCCTTCATTTGTCACTTCATAAAGGTCCCGTCCTGGGGAAGGGACCTAAGGGGAGGGTTAAGGTTGTATGTTAAGGTAAGGTTGCTTAGATGCAAAATGGTGCTATCTTGGGATACTTTTGGAACTGATCATATATGGCTGGAAATTGTCCATAATTTAGTGAATACTAAGATTTGGTTAGGTGAAAGTAGAAAGTATGTTGTCCAAGAGAAGAATACGTTGTCAACAAACGTCCTGAAGCCCCCCACCCCCTTTTGACAACTTTATTACCTTCTATTCTGGCATCTAATGCTAGCATATACCTGTATAGGCCTCCTGAGAGCTCTGGATCAATTATATAAAATGGGGCAATGACATAATGCTTATTACCTGGCATCTAAATAATATTATAGAGTATGATGCCAAGCACTTTACATCTATCGTATTTTTACTAATTTTGAACGAAAACCCAGACGAACAGCTTCCAGCAATGAGGAAAAGGCGGGAGGGAGAGTATAGGTGCAGAAAAATGATACTAGACCTCCCAGACAGGTATAGCAAAAGGGGTTTAGGACTAATAATTGCTTTTCAGAATGTACACCTAGTTTATGCTATAAAAGTTCACTGGTACGTTGTGCTTATAATGTTCATAAGTGATACAACGTGGATTGTGAGGATTGCGCGCGAAGCGCGCCGAAATTTGGGGGTATACTTCAATGACCAAATGAAAAACCTGCACACAGGCTCAGCCAGGGGTGGTGCTTTGATTTGCCGACATGGGGGGAAGCGCCCCGACTGGGGCCAGCTACTCTAAGTCCCGACAGATGCAATGGTTTGCCGAACTCAAAATATAAGGCGCGCGAAGCGCGCCGAAATATTTGGGTTATATTGAATTTTCATTAAGGAAAGTTGAAAAAGTTTGAGCTTTTATTGAAGAATCTGGACAAAACCAAGATATTTGTTCGGGTGACTGCATGGTCGTCGTCGGGGATTACATTCTTCATCTTACCCATTAAGGATCTCCTACGAAACTGAAAGATCTTTTTCTTACAAAATATGTTTGCCACGATGACGAGGCTGAAGAAAGAATCTTCCAAAAGTTAGGAAAAAAAAGGAAAGAACTTCGCAACGATGAATTTTCGTGTTTCTGTAGAATCACGCCTACACGGAAAAACAACATTTGTGGAAACGTTGAAATCCAATATGTTTGAAACGGGGGCGTTACCACTAGATCGAACTATAGATGAAAGCGCACGTAGCGCTCGAAATTTTTTTGAAGTTATAGAAAGAATCGTTACAGAACTTACTGGCTACGGGCCTGGTAAATAGACGTTTTGAATATTTTCTGAGTATATCTATGTCTTCACCAATATTAGTCTATATAAAATTTTGCGCAATTTTGTGGGCTTCGGAAAAATTTGGGGAGGGGGTCTAAAGCGCCCTAGCTCCCATAGAACTGTGTCTGGTATAATTACCTTAATTTAATAATGTTTATGAGATTGATTGTAAATCGTGACGCATGCGCGCGAAGCGCGCCCAACTTTTCATTAAATAAGATTTCCATAATAAAACCTGCACTCAGAATCTGCATCGAGATACTTTCAATTGCCCAACAAACCAGCATGCCACTCAAAAAGCCAGTCTTTTACCTGGTAATTTGAAAACAGCTTTCAACTTCTGCTGTTGTGCTTCTCCGAAAGTTGCTATGGGAAGATATTGATAATAAGAACAACACTGAAGTAAGATTTGAAGCGCGCGGTGCGCGCGAAAATTTTGAGAGTTTGAGAAGAATTTGCGAAAAAAGGACAGCTTTGATTTGATTTTACGTGAGGAAAATAACGTTTGGTATTATTCTCACTTGTTCTAGTTGAAAAATATATACAAAGTTGACATAGGCTCAGTCGGAAAGATGTGATAGACTGAGATATCCAAAATTCCAACTGGCATTTCAGATTTTCCGACTATCGTCGCTCTGACGAACTTTGGGGGGGGGGGTGAGACACCCCCACACCCCCCAGTCGCGACGGCCCTGAGTATTTCCCACTGTTGTTTTTTTTTTCACGGGGCTGACATGTGGCAAATGAGTTTAGAAAAGGCTTTTTGTCTAAAAGAATCACTACCATAGATTGCGTTAAAGCTGCTAACTCGAGCCCCGGTAGGAAACGTGAAGACACTTCTCATATCGGTACATTGAAAGTAAAGAGCCGCGAAACTATTGGCAATGTGCAGACTGTAACCGAATCTATGCTTAATGACTGCAAATAGAAGTGTTGCTGCCATCTTTAAGATAACCTTCGTAGCAGGTGTCGAATATGTACGTCTCTTTTTCACGTACCTACTTGACATTGCGATTGCAGCCAATATTGGTGCAGGAGTCGTCAGTCCGGCAGGCAATCTTTAGGACAGATCCCAGCCCTTTGGGCAGATCTCCAAAAAGTGCAGTCCAGAATCAAGATGCCGTTCAGTCATGGTGCATTGTTTCCGTCTTTATATACGCATAGTACCCCTTTTGACATCTTCTTGCAATCTGGAATGATTTACTCTTCATCCTTTGAATTTCTTTGATTATTTTTTAAAAAGAGGCTGAAAGTGTAAAAAGTTTAACTTTAAATAAGTAACTTCAAGTTATTTATAGTGCGCTTCCAAGCTTTAAATAAGTAACTTCAAGTTATTTATAGTGCGCTTCCAAGCCGGTTCCTTTGAGCTTTTCCTCGAGCATTTTGTCCATTCGTTCGCTCTGAGCAACTGTAAATATTGTCTTCCAGCCTCCTACGTGCCCTGTTGAATGAAGAAAAAGAAGGGTGATATGGAACAGTCGTCCTGTTTGCGTGTTTGGTGAAGGAGGGGGAAGGGAGAAACGCAGAAGTCAGTTCAAACTTCAGCATTTATCGATCGCCGAAATATAATCACTGTTCATGGCTTGATCGCAGCCCTGTGTGGTCTCTGTACTTGTCTTGATGTTTCACCTAAGCGTTCAGCAATTTCAGGTCATTTTAATTACATTCGTTTACATACCAATTAAACTGAGAAAAACGAGAAGTTTAAATGTTTCAGTTCCTGAAATAATAAACATTTTTTACTGCTTAACTGTCGTTTGTTAGTTTTCATGGTAAAACATGAATTTATTATACTGTAAATTGTATGAACGAGATAGTGTTTAGGTAAAATATGTAAGTTTTAATAAATAAACGATGCTTTTTAGTTCGATTTTTACGAACGGAGTTTTCACATTTTAATAGAGGCTGAAGATGTACATAGATTGCGAATTTCACAAATGTTCCTCAAATAAGGAGACAAAGTACACAGAGCAAAACAAGGTAAGATATACCGTGTTCAGTTTTCTACTCTCTCACAGAAAAGAGACTGTCCTGTCATGATAACATGCTGCTTTTCCGCATGCCATACTGCAAAGCGCCTTCACTAGGAAAAATTCGTGACCGGACATTTCCACGCTCGACAATTTTCACTCATGGCAATAACCCATCATACACCTTCCCCCAATAGGAAATTTGGGAATACCAGGGCTGTAACCGAGTCCACCTAATGCAATTCAGGGCCAATTTTGATTCCAGTGGCCACCATTCCGGGTCAATTTCGAGTCCAGTACCCTCCGATTTCGAGCCGATCCGATTCCAGGTTTTCCAATTCCGAGTCCGGCCTTTTCACAATGTAGCGCCTCATACGAATGCTTTTTGTACTACCTGCTATTACACTTATGAAGAAAAAGGGCGCCTTTCAGGAGTCAATATCATACTCTGGCTGACCCTGTAATTTAGTTGACTGTATGTGACCATCTAATTGTTAATTGTGCACCAAATAATGATGTTGCCTAGGTAATATTAATGAAACTTTCATTTTTGTGGACTCGACCGGAATCGGCTCCAAGTCCGAGTCCAGCCGAGCCCATTCCGGGCCAATTCGATTCCGTGACCTCTCACTCTGGGCCAATTCCGAGTCCGGTGAAAAACGGACTCGAGTCCGGAATCGAGTCTGAGTCCTGACTCGGATGTTACAGCCCTGGGGAATACCCGTGGTAGGAAATATCCTGAGGAGGGAACCTTCCAGGATGGGAGGTGTCAGGATGTGAATTTTTCCTGGGGGTTGTCCGAGAACCAGGCAATTTAGACAAAATAAATATCTAAAGCCTTAGATTAATTTTGTTTGGATAAGCGAATCTTTTCCGACATCGTAAAAGACACATTTCCCGGAAGCAGTTACTTCTTGACTAATCATTGAAGCTACATTTACATTTTTGACATCCCAATGCCCTAAACACATTTGCATGAAGTTTTCCTTAGCATCGAAGGTTTTCCTTAGCATCAAAGGTTTTGTTGGTATCTTTAAAGAAGATGGTTAAAGTTTGTGCAAAGGACGTTTCATCATAAATTTCATAGTCCCTGCCAAAAAGATGAAACTGAAATGCACGAGCAAGATATGGGACGGGGTGGGCTGGGGGTTCCCAAGTAATAAATGACCACATGCCGGTATCTTGAAAAAAATCACATACTGACTTGTGGTCTACCTGCATTTAAAGCGGTGGGAGATGAGGTGAGAGAACGTCATAGCAAAGGCAATGAGCAGTCGCACCACACTTCTTTGAAAACAACACCTTCATCTTAAAAATTTCCTCTTATTTAACTTAAACATATCTTTCATGATGTTTCCAAGCAAAACATTTCATACTGAAGATATACTAAACAGTCATTCTGCATGGACTGGACATTTTAGTAAAAAATATTGTCACATGATTTAACAGAGGCTTCATGAATTAGGATACAGGGGTACACTAAATTTCAAATGGGGTGACTGTATTTTCTCTTTAAAAGAACGGAAGACGTATCCATGGTTATTTCAGCCTCACTATGGCTGGGGCTAAAGTCAGCGAATCTGACGTTTTAAACGCCCTTGATGGCAGGAAATAGTAACATTAACATTAATTGTCACTAGTTTTGCACCTATATACGTGGACCGGTAATATGGCAAACAAAAACAATCGGCCCCGAAACTGTATATTTAAGGAAACCGCACTTAAGAACAAATGAAATAGGTCCCTGAGACACAAACTCATTATAGTTATACGGTTACCATTCTTTGGCCATCAGTACGGTTAAAACTTGCCCGAATTTCGTCACTGACGTCAGACAGTCCATGTCTTCCTTCGGAAATGTAAAAATGAGGAAACCCTAATCTACTTCCCCCCGGTTTCTGAAAGCCTTACAATTAAAACCAGAGCAATGAAATTTTTAGCAGTTCCATTAGCAGTGCATTACCGTAAAGTGTTTTGGGGGCAACGAGTTTTGCGCTGGTCATTTTCATGCATGTCGTGTGACGCCATTTTAGGTCCCAGAATCTAGGTGAATCGGCATACGACTCTAGCTAGTTATTTCTCAGCATCAGGGCTACAAAAAAAGCTGTGGAAATCAGGACTAATAGTAGGAAGGGGGTGGTTGAGCATCACCCTAAGGGAACCAATTATGCTCGTCCTCAGACCTGACTGTGCGCTGTTTTTATGTGGAACCGTACGTGTCAGAGAAAATAATAGCAATAAATCAAGCCAATATAATCACTGACAGGGGAGCATATGATTTATTCCTGATAGCTCAGCACTAATTATTCCTCCGTTTTCTTACACACCAAGCAGTTCGGGAGATTTTCCTTTTTGGGGGAGAATATAGTTTTCCCCCGATCGGTAGGAAAATTGGTCATTGGCTTCGCCATTTTGCCTTTTTACCCACAATTCCACTCGTCCTTTGTGTACCTTGTCAATGACGAATGGTTTTTGAAACCCCCTTGCAAGTTCTACTGTAATGGAATTAAATATATACTCGGTAATTGTATTGTCATAGCTACCGAAAAGTCACTTCCAAATCGGTGGTTCACCACGCCTTTTTTGTGAAAAGATGCAAGTTCTTGAGTGATCATCGCCCCCTCCAGCCTTGTCTATGTTAGGTTAGCAAGCCTATGTACTGTGTTGCGTAAGTTTTCCCCATTCGGGAGAATTTTGCTTTCCTCCAAAGTGGAAAATCTCCAGGACTGCTCAGTTTGGTTCGTTTTGTGGATTCTGGAATTGTAAAAGTTTTCAACAGGTACAAGCTACCCCTCCTTTGAAAGCTCACAAACCTTCCACACTGATTGCAAATTTAATTACCATTGGAATCTTGAGTAAAGAGAGCTAATGTAATATGATGGTGGTTCTTGCCTTTTCACTTATAAATTCTTAATTCGCTATTTCACATAGTGGAAAGATATAAAAAGGGCCGAAATAACTTCAGTTTTCTTTATTTCAGTGATTCAAATTATCAGTGCTTCAATTTATCTTCTACCACACACACATAACAAACTGAGCATATCACTTTGGCAACATAGTCTATACTGTGCCCCTCCCCCTTTTTAAAGTGTTAAATTTGTATGGTAACAACTTTTTAGGGCATTCCTTTGAATTACTGACGTGCTACCTTCTGAGCTTATTTCATGGCACAATCTTTTTCCAACCAGGATGCTCATCAACAAAGAAGATGGAAGCTTTCTGTTGGCACGCTCCCATACTGATCATCCCCATGACCCCACAACGCCTACAAAGTTTTGCTCTCAGCCCATCGCGACCAAAATCTAACGGAACAACTAGAGAGTCGCTAAGCGGGCTTCACATCTCCTTTCGTATCATAGTATGAGTACGCCCACAGGGCGGACGAACTTTTTTCGAATGATACTAGGTTCGGTATGATTAAAATATGAAAATTGCATGTGTACTTACAGGTGAAGAAAATTTTGGCAATTATCTCAATGGCGGATGTTATGGGGATTAGGACAGGGTTAAGTTGACACTGAAGAAACTTATGGTCATTGTCTTGTTGGACACTCCAAAGTATCCATAGGGGTAACAGAAGACAAACCTATGGATGGTGAAAATATGCTTTTGAAATCCTTTTAAGTTTTCAAAAGTTGCAAATAATTATAGCTGAAGGACTAATTACCCTTCTGCAGGAAAGGCATGATTCCCCCAGCTCTTGTCAAGAGCCTGCCAAGTTCGTGTTCCTTTTCAATCTTAGCGTAGGTCTTCTTCATTCCTTCTAGACTAGCGTGCTCTAAAATTCTCTCCATTCCTTCAGGTGTTATAGTCAGTCCGAGGAAAGCTTGTAAACGACGAATGACGGAACGCAGATCCTTTTCATGAAGATATCATAAATAGAGAGAAATGTTATTCTTTCTCATCTTATTCTGCAAAACAGAGAACGACAACCCTATTCAGAAGAAAGAAAATTTAACCCTGAAGGAAATTTTCTGGGAATTTGAACTAGGTTGACTAAGAAGAAGCAAACAATATATGGTGTTCAGACTGTACCCGTAACCACGTAAGGGGGGGGGGGGGTGGAGGGGGTCGCTTGTAGGATAATGCTTTCCGATTTTTATTAGGCTCCCTCGACTGTAAACAGCTAGGCATTCAGTTACCAATGCTAAGGATAGATCGAAGCAGGTCCCCCCCCCCTCGATCCAAGGGCGGATCCAGGGGGGGGCAACTAGGGACAACTGCCCCCCTATGACCAGTCTAGCGCCCCTCAATACAAGAAAAATGCGCCCCCTGCGTCCTAAAAGTTAAGTAAAAACTGTCCGAAAAGTAAAAAAAAAAAAAAAAAAAAAAAAGGTCCTCAGAATTTCGAACCGTATAGCTATATATAACTACGGCAATGGGAGTTGGTCTCCGAAATGTAGTCGGTCAAATTCAAGAGTATGCGGCCCCTGCATGATGTTGGCGCCCCCCTTTTCAAACTGCCCCCCCTTCAGCTAAGGGCTGGATCCGCCCTTGCCTCGATCAAACATAATACTTGCCCTTCAAGTCAGAACAACAAGCTACCCGCCCTCCCAGATGCAAGCTGCTCATGTACGGATGCACCTTTACATACAGGTGACAATTCATTCATATGACCCTACCAAAAAAAAGTTGGCACTGTAGGGGGCAGGTGTGTGTCATACCAAAAATGGCACCTAATGTCAAAAAATACCCAAAATGACGAAAATGGTAATGTATAAGCTAATAGAGGCAATTCCTTCCTTGGAATAAGGTTAAAACACAAAGGGTAACGTAAGAAATACCTTTTGAATTTTTACTTTTAGGTGACGAATTTGATTACATGTAATCTCTTGTTATTCATGATGTTGGTGCAAAAACAAAGATAATAATAAAGATAATAATAGTCATGTCAAAGGTCAATATTTGATGGGTTTCGATGGGAATTACGGAAGCCTATTGGTTTTTAAAGCTCTTTTACATCAAACGGGTAGGAATGACATTTACACATTCACAGGCTTTTAACGTCGCTTTTGTGTTTTTGTTGTTGTTGTTGTTGTTGTTGTTGTTGTCGTCGTCGTCGTCGAGACTGTACTGGAAGTAACTGTGGGATTATCCGGGTAAGGTGAGGGTTGCTAGGTAACCAGTGCTGTTCCACCGCCAATAACATTCGATTCATTGTACGTCGTATCATGTGACACCCATGCCTTTCTTTGAAGTGACGCGATAACGACTATAGCAAGCAGCAGGCGGTAACTCCGGATACAATATCTTACCTTTTTCATCTCTTCAAATGTTATAAAGATCACGTGATCATCATTTCTGTGATTCCAGTACCCGAGAGTATGGTCAAACCAGTTACCAAACATGGCTGAAAGAAAAAAAAATATGTGCGCTAAGTTACAAATTCGATATTAGATACACTGCAATGTCATGGTAAAAATGACAGAGCTTTTTGTTAAGACAACTGGACATAGTATAGGAACGAACATGCATAGTCAGTTCGATCCGTGTTCATTAGGCCCCGCCCGGGATGTAAGCTCTCCGGAACACTCAACAATTTTCAAGAGGAGAGGGAAACGGCCTACAAAAGTTTTCACACATAAAGTAAGTTTAACAGAGTGTCACATTTTATATCAGGCCAAATTTTAGGAGGCCTGTTTTTCACACCTTAGGTTTTTTTAAAATCTTTGCAAGTTCTTTCTAAAATAGAAATAACATCTGCTTAGCTATGCACCAACAACCAAACAGTCTCAGCTTACGTAGGGCCTCATATTACCCCAACATTTGTTGATTGTTTGCTGCTTATGGTAGGTATCCATAGATCTGTCTATCGCTATCGCTATAAGAGAAATTTGATAAAGGTTTTATTACTCTTTAATATCTAACCCGTCGTCAGGTTAGCTTAGGTCAGTAGGGCAAAAGACCAACAAAAGTGTAATGCGCATGCCCTTTGATAAATTTAGTTGATTATCTTAAAAGTATAAAGTGGCCCTTTAGTGGCCGTCATACCTTTCTCTGACACGAATTTGTCGTAGAAGTCATCCCAGGAAGTATGAGTAGCTGGGTCGCCACTAGCAGAGTTGAAAAATCTGAAAAATGATAGAGCAGCATCCTTTGGGTTCCTAGTCAAGTAGACGATCTGCATAAAATGTAAGTAAAAAAAAAAAGATAAAAAAGATACTGCTATCATTGCCCGCCCGGTGGCGCAATTTTTTTCCCACGAGGTTATGGGCAAATCATGCCAATGGACCAATCAGCTTCTTGGAAATAGGCCACACCCCTAGTTCCAAAATGACAGCTTTTGGACCATTTCTGTAATTCTGAAGCCTGATTATGAAAGAACAGGCCAAATAACCCTAGTCCACGTAACCCTAGCCTTACAATTAACCCCAACCATGATTTTGAAACAAATTTGAAAAATTTTGAAAATCAAATTTGCTCATAACCTCGTGGGACAAAAAATGAGGTAGTCCGGCGGACGTGTATCACTCCTGCACCTCGCAAGAATTCTTCGTCAAACTGGGTAAAAACTGTACGCTATTAACTAATATATACGATCACAACAAACAGAACTGTAAATATTCAACAAAAAACGACTAAAGCAAGTCTTGATTATCATGCTGTTTCGAACGACAAATGTCAAAGGGGATTTATTAGTGTGTGATTTCACCCGCTCCAAGCTCACACAATAAAGTCCTATTGACTTACTGTGTAAAAGTGAACGTTGCAGCTGAAGCCTTTTCGTGCAGTATAAATATTCATATATTGAAACCAATCAACAGTAGAGAGAGTAAAATCATATTGGGCTCATGAATATAACGAAATTGGATGATCTCTGTCATTGTTCCCAGGTGTTAGAGTATGTACGCCAAAGAGGACATATTCGACACCTGCTATGAAGGTAAGTGCAATCATGGAACATAGGTGTAGGTTTTGCATGACGGCGTATCAGCCCCTGGACACAACTGGGGAGCTAGTAACTCGGCCCTATAATTTATTGCAAAAAATGACACAAGTTTTCCAGAACCTCCCTCGCCCCTGGCCGTATCTTGACCACTTTGCTGTGGTATGACCACGAGCGTGCTGGTAAACATACTCCGAAATTGCAGTGTTTTCACTCCATGGCATCGGTGATATATGCGAGACAGATGTTTGTTGCGTACCTAGCTTACTTGCAAGATTTCAGGAAATACCTTAACAGTGTCTGATTTCAAAACTTTCCTATGACCACCTCCCCCATTGAGGCTTCGCAAAATTGTCACTCGTGTAGGTTCGAATTTGGCATTCACGAAGACAGCCCCCCCCCCCCCTTGTAAAATCCTGGATCCGTCCCTGACGATTGCCGGAAAAGGCACTTCTCATATTCTCAGCCTCACAAGACGAATATCATCGTCCTTCATTTTGAAATTCCATGTTTTACATATTTTAATAAATAGATTTTTAGACATTAAGTTAACTTTGTAAACAAACCCTTGAGGCAAACAGACAACCCTAATCAATCAAAGGTCAAAGCAATGACTTTTTCAAACAAAGGAAATTATGTAATTGATGCAAGTAGGATGAAATATCGAAATGTAAGAAGTGTGCAAACCGAGTGTTGCTTTTCATAATTGATTCTCTTATTGCAAATAGAAGGGGGAAAGGGGGTAAAAGTGTAACTTCATGTAATCTGATGGGCATTTTTCGGCATCTTTATTTTTTATAGCTGTGCACTACTCAGTACATATATCAGAGATGTTACGTACCGATTGATGGTGGCGCTCCGCTTAGATATTGCCTAGAGTACCTTTATCCATATAAAGGTACTCTAATATTGCCGAAAGTACATTTGAATAATACCCTACGTTGTTTTTCTTGGTGTTATGGAGACCTTGTACATGTTGTTGCAATTCAACGCTGACAGACGTGAGAGTACAAGAATGAGTCGTTATCTAGGATCAAAATTTTGAGGCAAAATGTTAGGAATAATGAAACAACATTGGAGTTCATTGCCTCAGACCCGATCAACCGTGGTCGTGCGGGATCATATTATGTCTGGGAGATGAACGTTTGCACTCGCAAACCTACCCCGCGGAGCGGACGAAGTTTTTTCGTTCAGCTCATCCCTGCGAAAGAAAAAACCAAGGGGGGGGGCAGCCTAAGGGGGGCGGCAGCCACAGAGGCGCTATGCAGGCTAGAGCAAACCCTGTAGTACTAGAGAAAGTTATCCGAGTTTTGCCGATTATTTAGACTGGGAGCTTGGTTTTGCATGAACTCAAGGGCTACAACCCCAGCCCACTGGCTTGTACGCCTATGTACCGTGTTCACGAGAGACCGTCGCAGCAGAAGACGAATATGAACCTCTTTTCCACGTACATGTTGTACGTTGGTATTATAAGAGCAGCCAGTATATATACTCTTGCAACTAGTTACAAGAGTAATACACGTCAGCCGGGTGGACAAGGCCGCCCCACTGTATGGAGTGGCGTGCTTTCTTTTGCTCTTTTTGAATTACCCCTCGACGTAAAGTGACAAGACCAACTAAGAAAACGCTTAATTTTCGCTCATTAGGCAGTATTCTCATTATCAGCTCTGTGACGCATTGCGAATATGCCTAGCTAAATAAAGCTGGTTATTGGGAGGGCGGAGGGGGGGGGGGGATTTACTCAGTAGTAGTTGCTCAGTAATTGGGGAATGATCATCTTCTGAGTAGACCGCCCGGGGGATGATCTTCTCAGGAGGATGATTAAATCAATGACAGTGGAGGGTTAAGAAAGAGTGGGGTGGGCAGGGTTTCTGAGATGGGAATCAAGACTTTCGATTCCCTTGACTGATATGATTAGGGTTCTAAGAGGAGCAGGGGTCTCCCTAAGCTTTCATTATTTAAATGTATAGTGTTAAAAGGCAAAATGGTACTATTTTCAAGCGCTTTTATTTATTACACAAGGACTAACGTCCGCATATATGTTATGATTATGGTGTGGGTAATGGCAGTGTAAGGCTACAGGAGACACTGAATTAAGCGCAGTGGGGCAAGAAAGTATTCTTGTTACATCATAGTACTGGGGCATATTTAACTTGTATTCCTAACAGCTAATTGATCAACCATAATCTTTATAGTAGCAGCTCTAGAAATTATTCAGGGTGGGAGGGCGGTCATACAAGGATGCTGCACGGGGCCATCGCACCACTGGTTAGAGCTAATGTAAAAGTGACATTCCAACCCCCCCCCCCCCAAGTTGTAGAAAAGCTCACTCTAAAACAAAAAAATTGTATGTGCCTACCATGCTTGGGTTGCCAATAGGCTATGAGAGGAAAGTCAGCATCCCAAATGCATTCTACAATGACGGATTTATCACTACAGTTCTGCTAGTGTCATTCTTTAAACTGTGTGGGCTTATAGGCTGTCATCACCGCACAGCGGGAGAAAATCTAGCTTCCCAAAAGCTCAATATTACAGAATATCGACCTTAAAGTTTCTGAACACAAACTAGCCACCATTTGTTTTCTACCATGCATGGAACGCCGGTACGAAGGATGTTTCGTGTCCTACAGAAAATCGCTTTCTAAACATTGATAAACTTCGTTTGAGCTTGTTTCAATCTTTAAGCAGAGTTGTCAATAGGCAGGGAGCTGTTGGGAGCCTAACAGGGATCCTTTCAAAGACCCAGCCTTGTCGCATCTTCTGATATTTCTGGGGGACGATGCCTGACCTACACTGCAAAGAAGTTGTATTGTCTTGTGTGCCAGATGCCATGGCAACTAATTCACTTGTGCCTCATTTCGAAAGTTGTCATGGGGAGAAACCCAGATTCCAATGTTTTGGCCATTTTGAGTAGTAAGCCTACTTCAAAAATGCAAACTGTGGTCACTCTGCAGAAGTACGCAGGATTCCTCGAATAAATGTTTGTTTGTGAACTTATTGTGAATATCAGATACCAGCAGGAAGATATATCTAACGGTGCTTCTTTTCTTAACATTCCTTCAGCAGCCTGGACCCCAGACTTCAAGTGTGTTTGCCACTTTGACGGAAGTATGACCAGTATACAAGCTAGCCTATTACAAAATAGCGAGTGGTCACACCGCAAGGTAATACACGATGCCATAATCATTTGATAAAAATGTGTGCTTCTCTTATTTGCCAGACTGCAGAATATCGCATGTAACTAGTTGCATGACGCAAGCCGAGGCCAGCGACCTATCCCCCCACACACTCCTACGTGGTCGGGTGGGGGGAGTCTGAAATTAGAGTAGCAAGTGACCCGCGCTAATTATGCCGTCTCAGACGTTTTGATGAACGCATGTATACACAATTGTTATTCTTGTGTACAGGCGTAATTGCGGAGGTAAAAGGGACTATAAAATGCGAAGAAAATGGAATTCTTAACTCTTCCTCGATGTTTGGTGAGATATGTATAATATAAGGAAAAAGTGTTTCCTTACCCCTCCGCGATCACGCCTGTACACAAGAATAACATTAGTGTATGCATGCGGTATAATTAATATACTTCAGTTCATCTATACTATACAAGTGTGGCTCATAACTTACAAGTAGTAAATCATTCCCTCGTGAAGCAAGTCTGGCCGATTGGAATTACACCTAGGCCTATAGTTTCCGGAAAATAGCTTTCGCTAGAATAATTCTTACATTATCTTCCTGGTTGTGGTCATCAGGCATGGAGTGTGCGCAAAGCCAGCCGAAATTTTGCGTGAGAATTGTTGTTAAATGTAAATCCCTTACCTTTGAACGATGCGAATACATTTGAGGTGGTTTTAAATACAAACAATAGAAGCTAAGGTAAAGCTCGGGGAATTTGCGATAACTTAATAGTTTACAAACCACATTTAATAGGAAATGATATAAAAGGTCCGCCAATCATGAAAAAACACCTCACCCTACCCCCTACAGAACGACTTTTGAGTTTTTATATAAATTTTCGGAAATAGAAAGGGCACGCTTCTTTCAATCTCCACCCCTTGCCGCAGCCACTAGATTACATAGTTTAGAAATTCTAATCATTTAGAGATTTCTTAGCTGTGGTATCGTACTCCCTAATGTTAGTTCTCGGGGAGGAATGCTCTCCTTAGAACGCTTGTAGTTGACAAGCAAATCATTGGAAGACGGCAATAGGATGACCTAGGGGTCCTCCTCCGGCTTTGATGTGGGTTCAATAAGAGAGCTGCCATTGACATATATAATAACGATCATTAATTTTCAATAAATTTTACTCTATTAGTTTATATCCCGAGACACTTTTCCTAATAACTTAGGGGGATCTCGCCCCCCTCTGTCAATTTTTGGGATCCGGCCCATTTGCGTCCCTCCATTTCCTAAGCCTATGTATTAATTTTTTATCATAAAGAATGAACGCCGATCAGTTCTTTCTCCCCGATATTTTTACTCCATGGAAAATCAATTACCCGTTAATTTTAGTTTGGTATCTACAGTTGTAGTATCTTTGGCTAGTGTCACATTTAGCCCACCCGTAATATTCCGACATCCTGGGGTGTGCCAGCCAACCCTAAAACTTATCGAGCCCCAAGATTAAGATAACAGCCATGATTGTCTGACGATCACCAACCTTTGGTTTTTTCGACCAAACTTGGGGTGGAAGCAGATGACAAGGAAGATGACTGCTAAAGAATCGTGGAGATGGTTCATTTTCGAGAGCTTCAGAAACTGTCCTCTGAAAGTCAGGAGGATGAGCGAATTCGATGCATCCTACTAAATCTTGATTCTTTACTCTCTCTATTTTATCCACATTACCGTCATGCTTCATAAGTTCTAGTACTTCCATCATCCAATGAGTCCCTGTGAAGAGAAATTGTTGTAATTGCTGATTCACATTCAAATGCAGACTTAACCATATATAGACAGACAGACAGACAGACAGACAGACAGACAGACAGACAGACAGACAGACAGACAGACAGACAGAGACACACGCACCCACAGGCAAATTTTTAAGGCAACAGTATTATAGGGGGTTGTGGAGGGAGCTAGTTTGTACCTAGTTTTGTTATAATTTAGTACACATTACAATCGTTATAATCAGGCGCGGATCCAAGGGGGGGGGGGTTTCCGGCCTCAGCCCCCCCTTTTTCGCCACATCACCAATAACAAATACGCGAAAATTAGCATAATGTTAATCTAGGAGAATACTCAAGGGGGTTTTCAGCCCCCCCCCCTTTTCGAAATGTCTGGATCCGCGCCTGATAATCCCTCTCAAACATTTTGAATAATACGATCATATGCAGTTCCAATTATTTATTTTGAAAGTTGAAAATTTTAAAAATTATGAGCCATCCCATAAATTGTAAATCTCATTAATTCAAAACATTGATTGACTAAAACAAAAAATGTGCCGTACTCTGCAACTTGTCTGCCTTTTATGGCTAGTCGTCTTCACTCTTCACAATGCCATTTTCCACTAGCTCTTATATTATACCACTTAAATAAAGAATATAGACTCGTGGACACACTTACCTTGCCCGCCCGGCGGACGTGTATTACTCCTGCACCTATATTGGCTGCACTCATAATACCAACGCCAAAGAGGAGTTCATATTCGACACCTGCTATGAAGGTAAACACTTACCACACTTGGGATAAGTTGCTAAAATAAGGTCCTCCTCTCGAATTTCGAACGTCTCCAGCCTTTTTAAACTATTTTCTTGGACTAGTGGAGGAAACCAAACTCCTTTCTGCTCATTAAAACTCGCGATTTTAAAGAGCTCTGCAGGAGTCGGAGTCGGAAAGTGCTCGGAGGTCATGATTTCGTCAGAAATTAAATAACACAGAAACCAGCAAAAAGGACCTAAAAGTAGAAAACTATTGTTGCTTTTCCACAAATACCGCCAGGTATCTAAAAAAATTTAGTCCGAAGAATATGCTACAATTTTTTGCGACTAAAGCTTTAAGTTGAACTCGTGAGTACAGCTGTGCAAAATTGTTGGAGCCTTGTGACTAAAATGGAACCACCAGAGACTCAACGTTTTCCAGTACCTTACACTACGTAGCCAAAATGAAAACGTATACAGTCTGTTCTCCGTAGCTTGCTCCCATAGCTTTTCGACCAAACATTTCAAGTGCAAAGCAAACTGGACTGGTCCGCCGAGGGTGCTTTAGTCCAGCGCACAACCGACTTCGTCGGCTGTCAAAGGCGGTATATTGATAGGGTTCTGTAGAGAGTAGGCTGAGGTCTTCAGAATGTCGCTCCCCGCAGAAATATTTTGCATACGAGCCTGCATTTAGTTAGAAATTGATTTTTTTCTTGCAAAGTAGGAGGGGCTCTGTCGTGGAAAAGATAAAGCTAAAAAATTTTGGTGCACATATAAAATTGGCCTTATTTCAAGGGGTTAATTGGGGTTAGGCTGCACGAAGTGTAGTGAGTGTACCTGTGTACTAATTCATCACATTAACAAAGTTGAGAATAACACCTTGGGAGTGACTGGTGACCTATGGCATCACAATGCTGAACAAATTTCTGCCGTCAAGTGCCTGCTCAAGTTCACTGAGGATTGTTTAGAACAAGATTCCTGCCAGGGTTTGCAAAAAGCAGTCAGAACTGCTTTACTGATCTAGTCTCCGGATGATAGCCTAAACGTTAACCGCCAGTTTGTCCTCCACATACTTCGGAAATATTCAGACAGAATAAAATTTGGTAATTTAAGAGGTCCGCTTTAATGGGATAACCAAATTGCAGTCAGAATTCAAATCGTGTTTAAAGAGGCTATACAATAAATTCACACACTAGTTAAAACAGTATGAACACTGCAGAGGGTCTTTCGTCCAAAATTGCCTAAAACAAGCCGCAAGAACACACAGTATCAAATTCAAAGATTTGAGAACGACACATATACTCAAATTTGTCAAGGCCAGACTGTTATTCAAGGGCGTAGGAAGCGGGGGGAGGGCTTGGGGAGCTTAGACCCCCAGTAAAAATGTGGGGGCTGAAGTATGCTTCCGCCCCCCAAGATCCAAGGGCAAAACCCCCTTATTTGTCTCTTCTGTAAGAAATGTCAAAATTTTGCAGTAATTTTCCTTAAAGTTTGTCCAAAATGTTGCACCAAATTGTATCTGAGGACCCTCAAATACCCAAAAATTTTAGACCCCTCCCCCAGGACGGCGATCCGAAACAAGGTTCAGCACCCCCCAAGTCTCGAAAAGCTTCCTACGCCTATGCTGTTATTGTTAGCATGATGAGTACATGAGCAAGAGGCCCATTAGAGAATTTGTTCCCTTGAAGAAAGGACAAAATTGCCTTCATCTGCTTCAGTCAAGGATTATATTCTCGAGAATGTCACATTTTTGCGGTTAACTCACTTGCGGTGGACGTCAATTAAGCCGCTTGAAGTATTTTGAAGTAATTTGCTCAGTTATACAAAATTATTCGCTGGAACTGAACTTCATGGATAAATTGACGTTAAAACAAATTTTAAAACAGAAAAATCGGTCCAGGTTTGGTGGAATTATCGATTATTTTTAGTATTAAAACTGCTATGGAACAACGGTCAGGTCAGTTCCTGGCTCTCAGTCTGGGTAAATATTTGCTCCGACCAAGCAAACAATCGCTTGTGGTTAAATGACGTCAAAAAAATCGGCCATCTCGTGCCCTGGTCGGCCAGTTCGTTGTGTTGGTCTTCAAGGGGAGACATTTTCTCAATGATGTTAGGTCTGTTCCGGATATTTCGCTTGTTAACATTACCTAATATAACTTTATAAGACTTTGAGTCTCGGGGTACTCGCATTACCAACTATACCAAAATACTTTTGCCTGTATTTCTCCATTTTTATGTTTGTTCTATATTAACGGTAGAATCAACTGGGCAGAATACATTTTCTCAGTCCAGACGCGTCCATTTATTTTGAAGATATAAAATACTGTTCATGCTATAATGAAACAATCTTGAAGTACCCCTCTTCTGTTTGGGATTTTGCTGTTCACATCATCCGTTAGAATGGTGTAAAAAAGAAATCGATATGGGTTTTCTCCAGAGTTGTTGAATCGAGTCACTGACTTGGACTCGAGTCCGACTCGAGTCGTACATTTTCTTGACCTTCGACCGAGTTGACTTGACTTGAAGAAAAATGACTTGCGACTTGTCTTGACTTGTACATATTCATTAGCGGCTCGCCATAGGGGCACGGGGGGCAATTGCCCCCCCCCCCCCCCCCCAAAAAAAGTTTGCAAAGCATGGTCTTCAATTTTCCAGAAAAATAATAAATAGGCCTAAATAAAACAAAACATGTAATTCGAGATGGGTTAGGCCCTGCCTTTTCCTTGACTCAGTTTAATATTAACGAAGTAAATAACTTTACAATGCAATGTAGCGAAGGTTAAACATTAATAAAGTGCTTTCAAAACTACATTTTTGGCGCGCTTCGCGCGCGTTTTCTCAGTTGCTTGTTTGCTACTATATATACTTCAGACATCACCAATGGACCTACTATTAGTGCGAGCTACGGTTATAAATGATCACGCTATGACTTTTGTAATCTGATTAGTTTAGGCATCATAATTTCATTTACAGAGGGTAACGGTAACGCTGGAGCTTTCGGGATCATTCGATACACAACCCTTGGCCTTTAGCCGTTGATTATCATCCACGACTAAAAGCAGTTTTGCCCGGGTGTCACCTGGCCAGATTAGTATAGCTATCTGTCTACAAAAAGTTGTAACGGGCATGTAGCCTTAAAGGGGAATTTTCATGATCCCAGACAGTTCCAATTCTCCCAACTATGCATCTTCTAGCTCCTCCCATAACTGTATGAGGCTCTTCCTTGTGCAGGAATAAACCTGTTTTATTGCTTAAGGCCATGTCCTGGTGGGCATACAAGGCTATAAAATGTAATAAAAGTACTCTCTCTGCCTTGTGTGGAATGTGAGCTACTCTCCCTTACTCAAAATCCATATATGGCCCAGATATGGGATTTCATATCTGGCCCATATCTGGGCCAGATATGGAATTCATATCTGGCTTGTACAAGAATTGGGCAGATATAACTTGATATAATATAAAGGCCATATATGGCCATATATGGCCCAGGTAAAGTTTCACTTTTATATGGCCCAGATATGCCCCATTTATGGCTACTCCATTTCTGGCCCATATATGGAAAATCCATATATGCCACATATAAAGAGATTTATATCTGGCCCATATCTGTGCCATATATGACCCATATAAAACTTTATATGGCTCACTCTTTATATGGCCCATATCTGGCCCATATATGGAAATTTATATCTGGCCCATATCTGCACCAGATATGGAATTTATATCAGATCGGATAAGAAATTAGATATAACACAGATCTAAACCAGAACCAGATCTAAACCATATATGGCCAGATAAAGTTCTATCTGGATCAAGCCTTCATATGGCACAGATCTGCTCTAGTTATGGATCATAGTTAGGACTTATAGTCCACACTCCTCATGGAGACTTTGAACACCAGAAAACAATGTTTAAGTGCTCCATGAATTAGAATTTAATGTAAGTATTAGGTTGAATTGACTTAAGTACATAAATTCAACTTATTTCATAACAGTGAACAGAAAAATGCCTTGAAATTTCCTATTTTATGTAATCACAGTGATATGGGCTTCTTATTTTAAACTTAATTACGTATTTGACTCTAAATTTTGTTTACTGCGTGGTGCATATTTTACTTTCAACTTCCTAAATCATGAAAAATGTAGGTTTAGATACAAGCTCCGCCCAAATATGCAAATTATTTGCCTAAGTTCACTTAGTACACTGCGGTATTAACAGAAGTGTAGCCACTAAATAACTGCAATGTCTGGGAAGGTGATGCTGTATCCAAAACATGTCTTAATTTGTTACAAGCATAATCCAAGAATCAAATCAAATAAATAATAAAACAAACTAACAAAATGCTCATTTGCATATCTAGCATATCAAGTTATATCTGGCTTGATATGGCCATATAAAACTTTATTTGCATATCTGGAATTGCATTGTATCAAGTTATATCTGGCTTGATATGGCCATATCAAACTTTATATACATATCTGGATCACGATTATATCAAGTTATATCTGGCTTTATATGGCCATATCAAACTTTATATACATATCTGGATCATGATTACATCAAGTTATATCTGGCTTTATATGGCCATATCAAACTTAATATGCATATCTGGATCACAGTTTTATCAAGTTATATCTGGCTTTATATGGCCATATCAAACTTTATATACATATCAGGATCACGATTATATCAAGTTATATCTGGCTTTATATGGCCATATCAAACTTAATATGCATATCTGGGTTATGTTTTAATCAAGTTATATCTGGCTTGATATGGCCATATCAAACTTTATATACATATCTGGATCAAGATTATATCAAGTTATATCTGTCTTTATATGGCCATATCAAACTTAATATACATATCTGGGTTGTGTTTTAATCAAGTTATATATGGCTTTATATGGCCATATAAAGTCTTTAATCAACCAGATATTTCCAGATATAAAGCCAGATATGGATTTTGAGTAAGGGCTGCATCTTTCAAATTTTCAAACTTTGATGTCAATCAAAGAGCAGTCACCAACTGAGAATTTTGATATACATACACTAAAAATATACTTTGGGGTGATGACTGTCTGT
The DNA here is from genome assembly GCA_029531755.1 of Holothuria leucospilota. Taxonomy (NCBI): domain Eukaryota; kingdom Metazoa; phylum Echinodermata; class Holothuroidea; order Aspidochirotida; family Holothuriidae; genus Holothuria; species Holothuria leucospilota. The sequence continues at coordinate 9,103,267 of CM055977.1, forward strand.
CTTTAAAGTGACATTACCTGTTTAAGAAAGGAAAATACATAACACTGTCTTGTCCAAAGTGTTGGAATAACGTTTAAGCAGTCCATCCGAACAATAAAGATAATAAAGATCCCTCACTAAAGTAGTTGTTCCAAATATTGTTTCAATTATCATAAAAATCACGACAAAAACTATGAATTTCGAAAATGATTCCACACAATCTTTATTCCATTCAATCCCCGGCCACTCCTGGGTGAACAAACCAATGGGAGTGCTCTAATATATGAATATGCAAAAGGCAGCACAAGGAAAGGTGCCCACGTATATGCCAGCGAACGGACACTGGACACATGATATTCACACCATGGCCTAAGTACTTGAAAACTGACTGTAGGCCTACAGTACCATGGAGCTGATATCCGAAAGGTTTTATTGGCTTCATGACAGGAAATCGAAAGGAGAAATTTCTGTTGAAGCCCCCCGACCAATTTCGGAACAAACTACAGCCTCGTGAGCTACTCGATAACACCACAACTTGGGACTAAGTATCAGCAAGGGTTGCTACCTGGACTCGAAGGGCGGAAAGGAGAGTAAAATTTGTGCAGTTAGTGAGCTTTGGTGATCTTCGAAGAGTGTTTTTTTGCATGATTCTGAAGGCAGACTCAAGAAAATACGAGTAAATCTAACACAATTTAGCCACGAGACTGGTCATTGATATAATATGTGAGTACTACCTCCGACGAATAATATTGAACAATTCTTGAGTCATTCAAATTATCGATGGTCAACGATATCAGCTAGGTGTCTGACATCTGAGATGCTTATCCTCCGTCGCAAGGTTATACCATGGAGCTACTACTACCTGGACATTCTTTCCCTGTTACGTTTCCCAGCTAAAATGTACACAAATGCCTTGATTCAATCAGGGAGTTCTGATACAAAAGTCACAAATTCTTTTACATGTTGGAAGCTCTTGGAGAAACAATCTACAACAATCGAAGTTGACCGAGGGAAAAAGCACATTACTTACAGAGGAAATCGAATGGAGCCATACGATTTTACGACTGCGAGTCATACTTCAGGTAAGTTATCGAAATCTACAAACTCGACACATTTTTCGCGTTTAGTGTATCGTTGTCCAGTTTACTTAGTTTATTTGATATGTAGACCTAGCCTACCGCTCAAGGACAAAGACTTGGGATGCGGGGAAGTAAGCAAGTGTATAGAGGTGTAACTGGTTGCCGTTACAGGCGTTAGTATGAATTGTCTTCTTGAATACTGTTAGGGGTGAAATTCACTAACACGGGTATTATGATGAAAACAGGTGCTTTAGTTTCAAAACCTCAAGTGTGCTGCACATCATACAACCTTCAAAATCACTCTATCTCAAGCTAATGCATGAATAACCGAGGGAATATAAGCCCATGTACAGTACTTCGGTACACACAGCTGCGTGATCATTGAATATTCATATAGTGTTGTGATAGGCGTGGTTTGAGCTATTTGTAATGAGGACGGTTTTTTTCAAAATAGCCTGCAACTTCCGAACCTCCCTGAATACGGACTTGAGTTTGCCCCCCAAACAAAATTTCCTAGAGCCGCCCATGTACATATTTGACTTGGCAAAACTGTATGACAATGCTTGTCGCTGAGTGTCCCATGGATTTTTTACCATAAAAAGTTTTCCTTCATGCATTCAAGATTGCATTGTGCCATGAGTAGAAGGCTATGACTTATAACATTCAGGGGTCGAGAAAAAGTATAGCTGTAGTATAGCATAGATTAGAGCAACCATTCCAACGCATACTTGCAAGGGCAAGCTAGGCTCACCCCTAATTCAGTAATTACAAGCACTACGTCTCTATCCTTTCCAATCTTTTCGGCTCGATCATGGCCCCTTGCACAGAATGGTGTTGAGCAAACACCCTGTCTACAAAATATGAATGACCATTAAAGAACGCCCCCTATAAGAAATATGAGTGACAAGAAATAAAACCACATGTTAACATAAATGTTTAATATAGTCTTTGTATGTGTGGATCCAGGTAATGACAAACCCATGGGGGTTTACTACGTGATGGAGAAGCCCAAACTTGCGATCGTCGAAGGAGTGAAGACTTGATGGCGTGATAGCGTTTTAAGAAAGTATCCCATCGAAACGCTCTTAAACACAACTTCCTAATACCCGACAATCAAGATTAGTAAGCAAACGGTAAAATTTTTATGAAATCTTGTAGTATGATGCACTGTTATCGCTGCAATTCCGGTACAGGGTAGCCGATACTGATTATTAATGAGTCAAGTGGCCATGACACGGGGCCTGGGGACTTTCCAAGATACAATTTGCTGGTATCTGGCAATCAAAATAATTTACGAACTTTTGCCCTCATTATATATCTCCATTTTATAAACACTAATTTTAGAACTCAATGGAATATTTGTACTATCTTTTTAACCTCCAGCTTTCCATTAAGTACTTTATTTTTCCATACACCCCCTGCTGCCCTTAGCATTTCCCCCTTCTCCTCAAGAGCAAAATCGTCCCTTCATTAAGGAATTTCCGTACTTGTGTGCTTGCGCAGGATTGAAGCCTGGGCGAAATCCCGGGGGCAGTTCGTGATACTTTCTAAGTGTAGCACCAAGTGGCGTGCCTACAGATAGTTGACATCAGGGCGGGCTCTTCCTTTTTAACCCTGTGCATGAGTGCCACCCGGGGAAGGGTGCTGAGGGGAGGGGTACATGTAAGGCCTGGCTTAGGTTCAAAATTGCGCTATCGCTGAAAATGCCTTGAACTGATTATATCTTTACAAATTGTCATTATTTAGTGATATTCTTCCTCCTTTTTAGCTCGGCGTAAGTCAAAAGGTGCTGTCTAAGAGAATGCTTTACTCAGAAATTTTTGTCTTCGTGAGGTGGCTTGGATGTGGAATGGTGCTATCTTTGGTAAAGCTCCGAAAGCGTTGAATTGATTATATGTCAGGAATCCTCATTATTATAGAGAAAATGCAGTCCCCCAATTTGAATTAGTGTGCCCCGTCATTCTAATTCTAAATGGCCCCTATCAAACATGTGACAATATTTTTGTTACTTATTTGTTAATTTCATGCAGAGCAACTTATTGGATTAACTTCAATATTCAATGTTTTTTATAAAGAAACATAACGAAAGATACATGAAACAAGTTGAAAATAAGGTGATATTTGTAATTTTTATCAGAGTTTTGAAAATAAACTTTGGACGACTGCCATCTTCCTTTAAGTGATTTTCGTAGGGTGTAATTGGAAGGTGTGTTGACACAAGGAATGGGTGACACCTCTAATTTTAGAGAAGTCTTTTTTTTTTGTTCTAAATTTTCCTAGATCCAAAATGGTGTTATCTTTGATAAGCTTTGCATTGATAACATGATCTAAAATTTAATTACTCATTGATTCTTTCGGCTGTGACATGGCACCTCTACTAGACTGTTACCCGGTGCAGGATTCTCCCTAACGCTCTTAGTACGACATGGGGGAGCCACCATCGTAAAGTAGGCGTTACAAGAAAATGTTTGATGAAATTTCTCCAAGGTGGGGGGGGGGGGATGACACCTTTCAGACCTTAAAGTTGGATGTCAACATTCTTTCCTTTTAGATTTCATGCTTTTGAAACAAATTCAGATTTCAAAAAGAAAAATTAGATTTGATTTGAAGGGAAAATGCAGTGACCCCAATTTAAATAGTGTACCCTATTTCATGAATGGCTTTCAGAATCATGTTACAGTATATTTCTCATTGAGTTGTAAAGTTCACACGTAGGGTAACCTTGGTTTATCTTGAATATGCAATATTTACGTTCTAACATATTATGAAACATATACTTGCAGTGAAATTAATTAAAAGTTTCTTTACCAGCTCATTGAGATTAGCTAATATAATTAAAAGTAATCATAGGCTATTTTATCTTTAGTCAGCGTATATGCTGGTGTATTTAAGCGGTGTATCTTGTGGGAGGAAGATGGGCAATTCTTTGGAAGAGAAACCCGCATAAGAGCGCGTCCAAGGCGGGGGTCCGGAGACCTTCAGGGAAAATTTGGGGAGGAACAGTACCCTTAGATGTGATTTCCGTGGTTTGAAATCATAATTTACACAGTGTAGTTTTCAGCATTGCATTATTTTTCTCAAGTAGGCCAACTTTCATTTACGATTTTGAAATCTCGGAGGGCAGTTGCCAGTATTCCCTCCCAAGCAGGCTATGGCACTGCGTAAGCTCCCTCATAAACGTATACGTATAATCACACGGACGCCTTGCGCGATGAAATCATGGCATCCTCAAGACTGTTTTTTTTTTTCTGTTTTTTTTTCAGATATTTTCTGAAGTCTTTTCCATGATATAATTCAAGAAAATAGTTTCACTCCTCATGAATATTTTCGGGAAAATAACAGGCATGGTGTTACTTTTTTCTACTGTACCGGTTTAAGCATACATTCATTTGTTGGATGACTTTGTAGCCAGCTTTAGAGAATACTAATCATACATGAAAAAAGTTTGACACATATTATGCAGGGTACCGTATATCATAAATCCGCAAAATGATGAGTACGACTATGTTTGGGGTTTTCCTCCTCATTTTAAAACAACCCCATTTCCATAAGAACTTACCTTTTCTTACTTACATATTGGTAGCTACTTTATTTTTGTAAGCTTTTATGGTCCAATGATTGTCTTGGGAAGTTGTTGGTTGTATTTTCTTCAATGTACCTATGGGCATCATATATTTCTTAAATTCAAGAAAAATTAAGGTCTACCGCCTGATCTCCACATTGAGTCTATGATAGGAACTGCAGTCTGGTTCATAGGCTTATTATATTTTTCTTTTGAAAATAGTGACTTGTGACTTGACTTGACGAAGGAAAATGACTTGTGACTTGACTTGACTTGAAGGTAAATGACTTGTGACTTAACGTGACTTGAAGGTAAATGACTTGTGACTTGACTTGACTTGAAGGTAGATGACTTGAGACTTGACTTGACTTGAGAAAAATGACTTGAATAGAACTCTGGTTTTCTCTGTACCTCGAACTTCTTGGCTTCCGTAGAAAAGAGTGTTGGTTCGAATTGGGGACTTTGCTGAAGTCGCACAAGAGTCAAGACAAGTTCTTGCTTGCACTGACGCATGGCTGTCTCAGCCTGTCTGAGGACACTCTGGGGCTTTCTCGTTTAGCCTCATGTCCCTTCAAGGTCGTAACTCTTTTGGGGAATGAGCTTCAGGTTTTCGCCTGATGATGGTCCCCAGTGGACTTTTCTTTTAAAAACCCTGAAAGGTGAATAACAGTACATTGAGAAGGATCTACTAGCTGCCAGAACGCTGAACCCATGTGATTATTGATCAAATGGCAAAAGATAAAAAGCTCCCAAGCAGCATCTTATGGTGTACCTCCCTGCAAAATCAAATCAACCGGCAGTTAGGCTGAAGCATGATGTTGTGAATACGTTATTATAGTCAAATTGTGATTTTTGTGGTCTGATTTGTACACATCCGATTCCAGTTGAAGAAAATTATTTGTTCATTTTTGATGCTCACATTTCGAGGGACTATTTCCTGGTCCACTTCCAGAGTTTCTGGAGCCACCCTAGCCGGCAGGAGACCTAATGTGAGCCCCTCAGCTTCAGTCTGTACCAGTGGCGCGGCTAGGGTTTTTTTTTTATTAGGGGGGGGGGCATCACAGATGACATCGTAATGCTACCTCAGTTAACCCCCAAAATCTGCTTAAATTATACCTTTCCTTTATGCGTCCCTGCGATTGTATACAGTTATGAGGGATCCTTTCTTTGTCACTACATAAAAGTGTCGTCCTGGGGAAGGGGTCTAAAGGGAGGGGTGTACCCCTCCCCTTTGAGAAAATTTTGTTAATTTAAGGTTGCTTAGATGCAAAATGGTGCTATCTTTGGGATACTTTTGGAACTGATCATATATGGCTGGAAAACGTACATAATTTAGTGAATTCTAATTTTCTGTTAGATGAAAGAGGAGAGTAGGCTCTGTAAGAGAAGGATATGTTGTCAAAAAACCTCCTGAAGCCCCCCCCCCCCCTTGGTACTTTACTGCCTTCTATGGGGAAGTTTTTACGCAAAATACGTGCGTGGAGTCCACAGAAACATTCTTGGACTATTACGAAAATTTTCCTTTGCTTCATTGTGCATTATAAAAGGGTACGTTATCTAAGGATGGCAGACACTGGTATAAGGTCCTCCTAGAAGCTCTGGATTAGTTATATAAAATGAGGCACTGACATGATGCTTATTAACTAACATCCAAATGATGCAATATAGTATGATGCCGAGCACTTTACAACTATCGTATGTTTATTAAGTTTGACCAAAAATCCAGACGAACAGCTTCCAGCAATGGGGCATGGGAGGGAGGGAGCGCATAGGTGCAGATCTCCTTGATAGCTATAGCAAAAGGGGTGAAGGACTAACAAACGCTTTTCAGGATCCATTTCGATATGAGTGTATTAACAATCACCATCTATACCAGCGATGGGGTACCTTTTTCCCCTGACGGACCGTTTTGATAGTCATGATCTACTCGCGGGCCGTAGACGGCAAAGGCACAATAGCTTTCCCCATATTGCGCAGGCCAAAGGATCCCAAATGGTCTTTGGCGGGATCTAGAGGGAAATCCATGAAAAAAAATAGGGCGAAGCTCTAGGGTTTGTAAAATTTGTAGGCCATTATTTAAATGACATGAATGCATAAGGCTACACAGGCCAGATAATTACAATATGACCATTTGTCTTGCTATTTTTTTATATTTCTGTTTACGTATGAAGTAATAATGAATGAGCACAAACCAAAATTGCGCTCGAAGCGCGCCGAACAAAACATCAACCAACTTTGCCTCGTCTTCACTTTACATTACAAAAATATCAATTTTAAACGTTGAATTCACTCTTCGGAGAAAAAAGTTCTAACTCCCTCCTCGCATCTACCGGGATAAGCCTACTCACTACTGTACTGTAATGGAAAGACCTAAAGAAGTGATAGTGTAAGTCTGTTCGATGCTGCATGCGTAGCCTCCCACGCAAAGCTTCACTTATCACCACCAGTCAGTAAAAAGGATTCTGCAACTGGTTCATGTTTAGTGAAACGGTGGGCATTATTGTGTATACTACGGTTTTAGTAATGTACGTACTCACAGTGTTTCACAATAGTTTTACGTAAAATATCCTGAAAGTGGTAGAAGCAGGATAAAACGGTGCAGGGCACCGAGGTCTAAAAGATTATTATCAATTACTTTTCAAGTCATCTGAATTTACCTTATGAATTACCTCACGGGCCGGATAAAATGGTCCCGGGCCGGAGGTTCCCCCCCCCCCCCTGATCTATACCGATAATGGCTGTGCGCGAAGCAAATACGTACTTCCAACCTTCCATATCATACTACAAATTAGACTGAAAGATCCCATATCGATGCGAGGCCCCTACCGAGGTTGGAGATGTACTTATGTTTTTCGGAAAAGTGTTGTGATCAGAATAGTTGAATGTATTAACACCTTAATAATGGTCATGAGATAAAGTGCAAACCGTGACGAATGTGGGCGAAGCGCGCCGAAATTTTTCATTAAATAAGATTTCCATGACAGTACCTGCATTCATGGTCTGCATCGAGACACTTTCAATTCCCAACGAACCTATATGCCAATCACAAAGCCAGTCTTTTACCTGAGAATTCGTAAACAGCTTTCAACTTTTGCTGCTGTGCTTCTCCAGGAGTTGCTACCAGAAGACATTGATAATAGTTAGTTAGTTAGTTAGGTAGGTAGTTAGTTAGTTAGATGAGGTTTTAACGTCCCAGTTTCCAACCAATTGGTTCAAGTCGAGACGACCACGGCCTTTTTTCCAGTTGTGGCTCACTGGCTTGTTTTCCCTACTCCATTGCTTATGCTGAGCACCAAGCACAAAGGCAGTAGGTTCCATTTTTAAAGTCTTTGGTATGACCCGGCCAGGATTTGAACCCTAGACCTTCCGGCTGCAAGTCGGATGCTCTAACCACTTGGCCACTGCAGTCGGTCATTGATAATAAGAACAATATCGGGGTAAGGTTTGAAAATTTTGATAGTTTGCAAAAAATTTGCAAATTCTGATAGTTTGAGCACCATTTGTGATAGAAAATGATTACAATAGCTCCATCCTTCGGTCCAAAACACACCTCACCCAACCCCCTACAGAAATCTACAGCCGAAACGCCTTTGGGGATCATTTAAAAATTTTCAAAAAAATTCTGAAATCGATGGGGGGGGGGGCACGCGCCCCATGCTCCCCCCCCGTGCCGGCGTCACTTCACCCTCGAGGTAGTGCTCCGCGCTTTCATGGTGCCTTAAAAGTAATGGGTCGACATCCTTTGCATGCCCCCATGCGCGCCCACTTTGCGTGCCCCATGTATTCGTCAACACTCGAATTTGCCTTTGAGGATACGTTAGGCGCCTTGAACCGGTTTTGATCTGTTTTAAATCCAGTTTCTGAACACTATAGTAGTGTAGTATGAACCGGAAGCACTCTTTTTGAGGTGGTTAAATGAGGTGGTTGATCGCGGTGGGTAAGGCGAAGGAAACGAGCGCCAACTTCTTATAGACAGACGAGGAATTGCATCATAAGCGTTGTTGTTGCTGGAATGTTGGTAATAAATAAGGGTTTTCCCCTCATCATATACGTAATAGCAAGTCTGACATGTTTATCCCAAGTTAACAGGTTCAAGTTGAGTTGACAACTTGTCTGTCTTTCTGAAATGAAATGGGTAGGATTTAGCACTTTGATAAGCCAGTCCGGCGTAGACATGCTGACACATCGATACACCGAATGTTCGGCTCTATATATTTTTTCGTTCAGTTTTATTGCTATCCAGATTATCAAGTTGATTTCGATGTCGTCTATGTATGGTCAGTGAATCCGATCATCACCAACATAAGCTTTCTTCCTGCGGTAACCCAGATATGAGTTTGCCGTAATATATAGGCAAGCAAGAGAAATGTACTAACCTGCGGGAGATTTAGGAACCCATCGAACAACTCCAATCAAAAAGATCTTCCAAGACAGTACATGTTACGCACAATAAAGCCTATATAGGCACATGTCGCCTGATTAACAGTACTCTAGTTTCACAAGAAATGATTATACAGGAATCTATACATCTACTTCTTTTGTACAGTATAACTTTTGCCACGCGTACTTAAAACAATCATCTTCTTAGCATAACCAATCTCGACGAAGTTTCATTAAAAGCCATAACCAGCGAAAGTTGCAAAGTCGGTCGATTAATATGTACATACATTATGTGCATAAAGCACATATACAAAGAGAAATAGATCGTATACACAGTCTGACAGTCTATATACTTACCAAAATACATGAGAAATATTTAATTTTCCAAACCTTTGATACAGTGCGAGAAACTTTGTTGTAAAGTTTTATAGTTGTCCTGCGAGACTTTGGTGTATTACTTTTAAGGGCTATATGCTTTTTGACTTAAACAATGAATTTCCTCTGACGGAAAAAAGTGTTGCAGTCGGGTAGAGAATTATTTAGTTTACAATTAATATAGTGTTTTCAATGCAAAATGAAGAAGTTTAAGGGATCATATCTAGCATAAATACGACCAAAGAAAAGGTCCTTTCTGGAAAAAAAAAATAAACTGCCTCCCACAGAAGGTTAACTCATAATCTTAAAGAAAACTAGAGGTGACATGGCATGACCAGAACAGATGTTCTAGAGACTCGGTATCAATATGACAAAAGGTGCACAGAGAGTAATTCACCTTACCCATTAAACACATCAACCTAATTGTTCCTAAGATACGGTTAATAAATCTGAACTGAAAGTATCATATCTTCTCTTTCAAAACAGTACAGAAAGGCATCTTAAAAAGAGTAGCCCAATCGTCGGGCCTAAGGTTAAATTTACTTTCCCACCTAGCACAAGCTTTGGGCGGAGTAATATGATTAATCAATAAAGGGTACACTCACATGAGAAAGCTTTGTGTTACAACTGATAAAACTGATAATGTGATCACTTGTTGTGGTGATCCGAGTGATGAATAGCCCTACGTAGCGCCTCTGTGGCTGCCGCCCTTTTTGTAGGCTGCCGCCCCTCAGACTGTTTTTTCGCAGCGATGAGCTGAACGAAAAAACTTCGTCCGCTCCGCGGGGTAAGTGATGAATGGAGTGGATCCAGTTACAAGGAATCGCTGACAACAATCCGTTACATCTAGTAAATGGATAGTTCAAAATTTTATATTTATTTCTAAACGCATCATGAGACATTTTACTACCATCAGCCAAAAACAACTCTTTAGCAAAAGTAACACCGGCCAAATGAATTCTTTTGTCATAAACAATAGAATTATCAGTTTACTATGAGAGTTGTTCCAAAGTATCTGAGATCCATAATTATCATGCAGAGTGGTAAAAGAAGCATCACTCCAACCTTTACAAATATCAGTAATAAAGTTGTTATCAATACAGTCAACATCTTTAGCATAAAAATTACACTGGAATATAAAGCCTTTACCAAATTGAGAGAGAAAGTGATCGAAAAGCAAGTTCCAGTGACCCATACTACTAGGATCCTTGTACCTCCCAGCCCAAAAGGCTTTTAATGCAAAGGCAAAAATTTGGATATGAATAACCTGTAAACCTCTTTATTAATACTTTTATAGATTGTGCTCCTTTTAACACTCCACGTAAAATAAAAAATTATACTCTAAATTTCTAGCAAAAAAAAAAAACTGCTGGGAGATTTGGAAGCACTTAGAAGAGGAATACAAGCCGACTAATGCCATAAGTTTTAACTACAGTGTTTCTATCAAGTGGGGTAAGATCTCTACTGCTCCAAATTTTCAGGTGATTTTTTTCAAGTTAGCCCAGAAAGTTTCTTCAGGTAGTTTAAACGGAATAAATCGTTGCCGTCACGGGTGGATAAAATTCATAAAAATTTGATCGGACCATAATTCATAGTGATGCTGAAATCCTTAATACAAGCTGGATAATTATTGATAAAGGAACCAAGCAGATGTGATTTACTGTTATTGATTTTCAGAACCAAAGCGTAGGCAAGAACATTAATTACATTGACAAGGGATTCACTTGCGCCATCCAAAAAGAGGTGTCATCAGCATCCACGAAGTTTTAATTTCCTTTCTCAAGACGCTGAGACCATTAAATGCATTATCGTAAATTATTTTCCTAGTCAAAGTTTCTGCAATGAGAACTTAAAAGATAAGGACTTAGCGGGCACCCTTTTCTTACTCCCCTTTCAATAGGAAAAATAAACCCGTTGAATGTCCATTATTCAAAACAAACGCAGAGCTGCCACTGTAAACAGGGAGGTGATTTAACCCCAAAACGAAAGCTAGCCCCCAAAATGAAAATAATTCAAAGTACGATCAATAAGGTTCCAATCGTTATAAGATCAAAAGCCTTCTCAAAGTCAATACAGAAAAGGAAATCAGGGATATCATGCATATTTGTGTAGTTAATAACATCTAGTACAAAACGAAGATTTTCACCTAATAAAGCGATTCTTAATAAAAGCAGTTTGGTTTTCACCAATTATATCGGTGATCACTTTCTTTAATCGGTTAGCAAGAGACTAAGCACAAATTTTGTAATCAGTATTTAGAATGCCTATCGACTTGTAGTTACTCAATGATCGTGATTTTTATCAGGTTTACGAATAAGGGTAATTAAATCTCTATTTTGCTCAGAACAAAATCCGTTGTTGCTATACGGGGACGCTCCAGAATCTTAAATGCAAATTCATCAACTTTTAACTCATATTGTCCATAGAGGAACAAGAATTTTGCTTGTGAAAAACACAGTCATGTTTCTTGTAATATTCCCTCCAAATGTGTGACAATATCGTTCACTCCCTTTTATTTGGTGGGTCATAAAACCAGCGAATTCAAGCCTTCAGCCCACTGCTTGAAAGATATTTTGTAAGCGACCTCCACGTAGGCCTACCCGAACCCTACAGCATTATTTCTGGGTGACTTTTGGAGTGCATTTTTAGTGCCATCCGTACACTCATTGCTTGGGACTAACAACATTATTGAGAAATCATAACTCAATGTTCCGAATGTTAATTTAAATATCTACGGATACGGAAACCTTTGTTCATTAAGGCCTATTTTCTCCAGTTAACACCCTTCATTCCCTACGATAGCAAGCCCTTAGTCTTAAGTTTTTCTTAAGCAGATAAACCTTTTAGTTTTATTGCACCCTACTCCACTTGAAGAATTTTGAGAAAAAAATTATTCGTATGTCGACACCTTTTAAATATGGGCTGGAACGGGGGGGGGGGGACTTCACCCTAACCGGGAAAAAATGTCCCAGTTGATCACATTGTGTGTAGTATTTCGATACCTTTACCTCACAGAATGCTATAATAAATACATTTATTTTCTTCAATAGGCGAATTTGGAGGTTTCGTCCGCACACGTACTTTTGCAGAGTAATTTTTTCTGAACTTTCCGAACCTTACTAAAAATTGGTGTTCGAAAATATATGTTCCTAAACGGTAAACCTGTTAATCCCATCTTTTATCCTACCAGTGAACCAAGTCAACCAGCTGATCAATTTAAAATTGTAATAGTAAAAGATTTGCTAAATATATCAACTGCTTAAGGCACATTCGGGACTACCTGCGACTGTTTTACCTCGATCCCTAAAACAACACGACTTTTGTCCGCCATCTATAGTTATAGCGTATTGTAGGCTAAGATAACCAGCGTCACATTCATGTACAGGTATTATTATTTATATGTTTTCTTTAATTTTTAATTCATTTATCCATCATTTTACATGGCTTCATTTACTTTGTTTGGTTTTAATGTTTTGTATGTATGTCTTCTTACTTTACTGCTTACTTTTAACTTTTACTTCCTAATTTTTCTCTTTGTAATTTCCTCTAATTGGGTGAATAAAGTGGTTCTCACTCTTGCTCTTGGGTATACATGTGTGTCTACGTACACATAAATATTTTAGCTACATAAAAGTTCATGTATGTGTACAAATAGGTTCCCAAATGCCTTTAAAGGCAGTAGGCAGTCACCCCAATCAGAGTGAGCGTGCCCTGTTACTTGTGTTCATGAATGGCCAATTTTGATCATGTGACAAAAGTTTTGTTAGTGAATTGTGAAATTGAAGGAGAATTTCTCCTTGTTTTTTCTATTGCTTGTAACAGTTATGTTCAAAACATCTTCACAGGTGCTTGTAATGCAATAAGATGAGATTTGCAAGAGTTTGCTGATTTTTCAAAGAAAATTTTGGGGCGACTGCCTATAGCCTTTAAGTTTACAGCAAACATAAACATATTGCATACGCATACGCATACCCACACATCAGGGAGCTGTTATTTGGATGGAGATAGATCGCTTTGAAGTGAGGTTTGTACCGCCAAGGTCACTCAGTAATCCATCCCTTGTATCTTTCTTGACATTTCTATAAGACTTACACTGGATTAGGAAGTTAACACAAAAGGGATTTGTCGTCTGCTAAATCTACAGTAAGACTGAGGGTTTTCCTCCACTGCCACAGCATTGCCAGTCGTCAAGGAAAATGAAAAATATTGCATCTTTCGACGCTCGGCGACGCGCATGACAGTATATCAGTTAGGTTTTATGTTGAAATATGAACAAGAATCTATATCTGGTTATTTCTGGAAACTTCCGGAAACTTTTCATATTGTTGTAACAAAAGCTAGACTTATACCTCGTCAACTCATTTGCATACGGTATTTTGTATGGGAAGAGGCTAACTGTATTCTTTTAAGTTCGACTGAACAGCCATTTCGAGTTTATTAACATGCTGCTCTAAACATGTTGGCGGCGCAAACCTACACATCAAAGTATTGTTCTGTGCAGGCCACTTGTTAAAGGATTACGTGACTTGAATGACATCGCTAGGTGAGTGCCATGAAATTGGAGCCACCAAACAAAGGGAAAAAATGCCTTTGCGCCAAATAAACGGCTTATCGTTGGTAATCTCCCCTCGATTTAGTGGGTCTTAAAGTATTAGCATAAATTAAACTTTTCGTTATATCTCCATCCAAATAACAGCTCCCTGCACACAAATAGGTCATGGTGAGCACCCAGGTCTATCACGAATCGCTGTCCTTGATAAAATAAATCTTTTTTCTTTTTTTTTTTCTCTTGAAAGTCTCTTTCTCTTTTGGACAATGATATAGATGTTAGGAGGTATAATGTTTGTCTGTTCTTGCTGACCTACGTTAAGCAGCAGACTTATGACAGGAGCGATCCTGCAGTCATGTGTAAGCTGAGTAATTTCATTTAGTAGTTATAGCCTATAGCTGAAATTGTCCTCAGCTCCATATAGCCACATATTGCTTTGATTTTATGGCTCGTATATTAGTCGGGGGCTTTTGTCATCACATTCAGTCACGAAACTATCATGTTTTTCAACTATAATTAGCCAGTGACTCATATATTTTCCTTTCGGAAAACCATAGAGGTGGCATTTACACGGTGATCAAAGATGTAACGCCTAATGCATGTGGTTGGCCGCGGTGGACATAAGACGGACTGAACTCAACGCGAAGAAAACAGACCATGAACCAATCAAGTCCACGGATCGTTGGTTATACACAGGGGTCGGCAAACTAGGGGTCGCGACGGTTTTGAGAGTATCGAAAATATTTCGGAGGGTCGCAAAAAGGATTCCTGAGCGAAAAATAATTTGCCAAATGTCTCAATATCTTTATCTGATTTATTAACAGTGCGTGACCAAGTCAAATCAAACTCCTCTCACCGACCCGTCAATTTGAGGGCCACCAAGATTTCGGAGTAGAAAGTTGGGGCCACCAAGCAAAAAAGTTTGGAGACCCCTGGATTATACCATTACACAATGGGATAGACTAGAATCCATTGAAAACAGAGGGAACTTATGAAATGATTTTTGATTTGGTTGATTTTAATACTCTAGAGTGTGTAGTGGTACTACAGTAAAGTATTTTACAGTGTTTAAACCGGTAGCTTCTCAATACATTGAAGCAGTACACACAAACACGTCCACACCATTAGCTGAAAAGGCAGACAGTATGTTTGGGACGCTTGCAGAGCAAAATACACACGAACAGCGAACATTTCGTAGAAAACAATATCCGTTTCAATAGAAGGGGGCTACAAGCAGAGGAAAGAGTAAATGCAGTGGCGGATTCAGGATTTGGCAAAAGGGGGGCCCAGGTCATAGTGGTTTGTATAAAAGTCTGATCTGGGGGAGGGATATAAGGAGAAAACGGTGCACCAGGGGTGGTGTAAGGGGTATTTTGATAGGGGGTAAAGTATGTGAGAGTGATCGCTGTCCTGGGGGACGGGTCTAAGGGGAGGGGGTGTTCCCCTCCCCTTTGAGAAAATTTTTGTTAATTTAAGATTGCTTAGATGCAAAAATGGTGATGTCTTTAGTATATTTTTGAAACCGATCATTTATGGCTGGAAAATGTTCATAATTTAGTAAAATTTAAATTTTGGTTGGGTGAAACATGCTTCTCTGGGGAGAGGTCTAAGGGGAGGGGTGTCCCCTCCCCTTTTTGTTAATTTAAGATTGCTTAGATGCAAAATGGTGATGTCTTTAGTTTATTTTTGAAACTGATCATATATGGCTGGAAAATGCTCATAATTTAGTGAAATTGAAATTTTGGTTGGGTGAAAGAGGAGAGTAGCCTTTGTTGTCCACATATTAGGATGCCAGTTTCCCGAATTGAAGTCTTCTTTTCCCTTATATTACCCTAAATTCGAAGTACATTTCATTAAAGTAAATTACAAAGCTTAAAGAAGACGCTAATGTTGCAGCAAGTTATAGTTAAAAGCCTGTGGTTGTTGAAAATATTCCTCTAAATATTAAAGAATTCTGAAATTAATTTGAAAGTAGAAGCAGTGTTCCCAATGCTGTGGGCCCGGCCGGTAATAGACTGAAGTTAACAATCCAGTACAGTTCTCATGGGTAACCCCTTGCAATACCCGGAAAAAGTTACTGTGACCAATATAAGCCAAAATGTTATCAGCCGGAGGTCAGTAACAGAATTTTTAACGTAAGACTTATTTTCTGAGGTGGAAATTTAAATAATGAACAAATTCGAATTTCACTCTGACACATCACAAACGCCTATTTAATTGGAATACGGCCTAGTTATTTGTTTTGAAGTTGAAAAAAAACTTCAAAAATTTTTGGAAGGGGGGCCCGGGCCCTCTGCCCCCCCCCCCAAATCCGCCCCTGAAATGTACATGGAATTTTAGAATTTCAGGTCGAATTTTCGAATACACGCATGTTGTTGCAAAGGGTATCATATGTCATTTTGGACCCTCGAGGGTTAAATTGAAAACCGGTAAAACTGCTTTGACATACCTTGCCCGCCCAGCGGACGTGTATCACTCCTGCACCTGTATAGGCTGCACTCGTTAGAGTATGCACGCCAAAGTGGAGTACATATTCGACACCTGCTATGAAGGTTATGACATACCGGGGCTTACAAAATAATGCAGTCAGTCTTGACTTTACAGAGTTTCATGCAAACAAAATATTCAATTGTGGTAGTATAGGCAGTGGTGTATTTAGGGGGGTCATTGGGCCGTGGCCCCCTTACTTATGCCGCTTTTTTTAAGTTCCTATAAATACGTAAATTTTTTTTAACACAAATTTTACTTCAAAAGGTAACACATGTGGCACCAGATTGCATGTACTAAGGACACCTAATTTTTCAAAAATTTTCACAAGGGAGGGGGAAACCCCATTGGCCAAGGTTCCCCATTGCCGATTTGCTGGGACCTTTGCACACAAGTGAGGCTACCAAGAAAACGACATACCTAAACCCAGCCATAATCCCCCGTGCTCCCATTTGTACAAGACACAGTCCCTCCCAGGCCCGTAGCCAGACAAGGTACTGAAGGGGTGAAAAGCTTCCAGGGGCAGAAATTTTTTTCACGGGGGTAGGGTGGGAGTCGAGACCACACTACAATGTTTTAAGGAAACGGTAGCTTTTGTTCTTCTGGGGGCGAAATTTTTTCCAGGGGCTTGCTTCCTCTACCCCCTGCTTAGGGGCATGGTCTCTTCCTCTCCTCATAAGCTTCGGCGTTGGTCTGTCCTCGGACCGACCATCACCCTACTCCCAATGCTTTGTAGCTCTGGGCCTTCAACGAGTTTGGGGAGAAGAAGAATCGACAGGAGAAGACGGGAGAAAACTAAAACAAAAAAAAAAAAAAAAACTGCTGCCACTTGCCCTTTACTTTCTAATGCTCTCCAATGCTACTTTCCGTAGCTACCCAAGTAGCAAACGGTCTGAAAAAGCAAGCCGGTCTCAAACTGGTCTACAGCCCATGAAAATATTGTGTGTAGGCCTACACCCCAAATTTAGAGTGAGCCTTTAGCGTCCTTTAGGAGTGTGAAAATGAGTTTCATTTTAGTGACTCCGACTTCGAGACCCCAACGCTTACGGTTTGAACAGAACAGAATAGAACTTTATTTGACCCAAACAAGGGAACTCAATTTGCCTGCAAAAAAAAAAGCTCAATTGAACAAGAAAAAGTAAGAAGTGAGTAAAAACAGAAACAACATCACAAGGCGTATATACAAAATAAATGAATGAATAAATAAATGGTTATAAAAACATAAAAATAATGAACTTACATAAAATACCAATCAATGTATCAAAAATAGTAAAAAGGGGTTATTTCCTACTAAAAGCGGTATTACAAAATTTTATTGCACGTGGAACAAAGGAGGAAGGATGTCGATTAGTAAATGCAAGGGGAACTCTAAAACGACCACATCTAGGAATAACAGGATTAGTAAGTACACAATTTAAGGGGTGGCTACCATCCTCCATGATTTATCCGCAACCTCACTTTTATACACAGTTTCTACATCATGCAGTGTCTCCCCGATGATCCTTCCCACCTCTCTGATAATTTTGTCCAATCTATCAAAATCACACTTTGTAGCATTTCCACCCGAACAGACCAACCAATAACGCCAAACACCAGCTATGACAGAGTTGTAATTTTTAGATTAACATTAAAATAATTGATTTTACGCATAGGCGTAGGAAGCGGGGGGGGGGCTGGTAAATGTGTGGGCTGAAGTATGTTTCCACCCCCAAGATCCAAGGCCAAACCCTTTATTTGTCTCTTCTGCTAGAAATGTCAAAAATTTGCAGTAATTTTCCATAAAATTTGTTCAAAATGTTGCACCAAATTTCATCTGAGGACCCTAAAGTACCCAAATATTTTCCAAAGGGGAGGGGGCACCCCCTCCTCTTAGACCCCCTCCCCCAGGCCGGCGAGTCGAAACAAGGTTCCGCCCCCAGTCTCGAAAAGCTTCCTACGCCTATGAGTTTACGCAAGCAATACATTCTAGAACTAAATCTTTTAACGGTAACGTCAGTATGACTATGCCAATTCAATTTGTCATCAATAGTTACTCCTAATTACTTATACGTTTGTACACGTTTGCCTTGAACCGCTGACAATCAGCGTACGTTGAACTTTACCTGCAGTCCCATTGCGGACCTCAGGAGGCCTTTCGAAGAAATCTCTTTTCCCCTGCGGCGTCTGCTCATGTCTGACTTTTTGCTCTGTATCTCTAGGAGAAATTACCATGCAGTACGAAGAAAACTATGTACGCTCAATACTGATACTCGCGCTTTACATGGATGCATCGGTGCTATCTGGGTGGGCTTGGGACAAACTTCCCTGTTGTCCCCTCCCCTCCTCTTTACAAATCCCTGGCCTTGTCAGAAGGTAGCAAGTTCTGCCTTATGGAATTTATCCGCCGTTAGTCCGACTTCTATAACGAATTATCAAATTGTAATTTCAGGTCTATTTAGTGCTCTTCTAATGTCATTTAAAGAGGGCTTTGCCCTCTGGCCAGGGGCGTAGCTACGGGGGGCCTTGCCCCGGCCCCCAGATGTTTGCTAGCCTAGGCCCCCAAAATTGTTGTGTCCTAATAAAATGTGTAAGAATTAAGGAAGGTGATCAATGCCGTGACCCCCCATTTGATACCTAGGCCCCCTAAAAAATTTCATCCTAGCTACGCCCCTGCTCTGTGCCCCATCAGAATATTGCTCCTGGATCCCACCAGAGGCTTCAAAGCTAGCCCTAAGACTCCTTATCTAAGCGTTTCCCCGACCCCCGACATGTCCCCGTTGTTTCGGGGGAGGGGAGGGTTTGAGGGGCTAAAGGACCTTAGTTAAAATATCGTGGAGAGTCAGCCTCCCACAATTCAAGGAAGAAACCCCTTATTTCTTTCCTTTGTAAAAATGTCAATATTTTGCAGTGAGTTTTCTTAAAATTGGCACAATATGTCCCACCAAATTGCATCTTAAGGAACCTCATATAATTAAAAAATTTCCAAAAGGGAAGGGGGAAACCCCTCTCCTTACACACGTTCACCATACACCTCGACAGCGGTTCGAAACAACGTTCAACCCCTCCTAAAAACAGCTTCCTACCCCTACTATGTTTTCGTCAACCCGCATGACAGATTCCGTTAAGTAACCAGGAAAATAATTGTCTTACTCTATACAAGCATAATTATTGCAACGTGCAGCTTTTAACTCCTGAATTCCACATAATACATTTATCTTCTTGCGTATAGCCTTTAGGCTAAAGTAATTTGATATATGGTACGTCTAAACTATATCGTCTGCTTCAGTAACATTTTCGGTTTAGAAGAAAATCATGCATGCAATCCTCCAAATGAACACCAATAAGTTACCTTTGGCATGCCATAGTGTGCTTTTCTACGCGTTGAATTCAGTCGGTGTTATGTCCACCCCGGCCGCGTAGTTTTTTCCCAGGACGAGTCAGGCCAAATCTGGCCAATGGACCAATCAGCTTCTTGGAAATAGGCCACACCTCTAATTCCAAAATGACAGCTTTTTGACCCTTTTTTGTAATTCTGACGCCGGATTATGAAAGAACGGGCCAAATAACCCCAATCCCCGTAACCCCAACCTTCATTTTTACCCTAACCGTCATTTTGAAACAAATTTGAAAATTTTTTGAAAACTCGATTTGCCCACGTTCGTCCTGGGAAAAAAATAATGCACCCCGGCCAACCATAAATTTAGTATCTGTGACGTGATGACGTCTTCAGTAAACAGCGCCCTCGATAAATCGCATATCACCTGCAGTGAGATAACTGTGCAGTGTTCATCCCTTGATGGGGTTTTGTACGAAGTCTTCATCTAATATACAACCCCAAGGTGCCACTAGTTTCTTCGGTTTTTTCATACTATCGCCCTGAAATGTGACTATTGGTACTTTTCGATGGCAATATTCCCTCACTCTTTGCCTCAGATCACGAACAACATCCGGGTACTCGAAAGCTAGGTTCTGTGTTTCTCCGATATCGTTTTCAACGTTAAAAAGTAATACCTCGGCCGGAGCGTTTTGTGGTACTGCAGGCCAAAAAAAAAATAAAAAAAATCATGATTAGTACATGCTACTATACGCAGGCTATCGAAAAGTATTACGAATGAGTGGGACACGTGCAGCTTTTAACATGATCATGTGAGAAACATACGTCCCACTTCAAATTTGTCAGCTTAGGTTCTTCCATTTTAATATAAGTAAGTAAATGTTAATTAGAAGGTATTGACATGAGGCTGCGTGGACTTAACAAAAGCAATGTATTGTTGCATATCTCAGGGATTATACTAAATGTATTAACAAGAGTGATATGAAGACTTCTAAGTAGGTACGAAATTGATGTCAGGCTAAATCTGACAGGAGGGCAACTGTGAAGTACAATGTAAGACTTAGTTGGTTCACAGGGTACATTTATCATCAGTATCGCCGCTGTAAAATATTCCGTTTATAAGCGACATTGGACTACCTAACAATGTCATCCTCGGTAACAGACCTTATGCATAAGACGTCACAGAACTAAGAGTACTTATTGACTAGAGACCAAGGTCAAAATGGCGGAATATCCTTCCATGGAGGCAACATTAGGTCCAAATTTGCAGTGTCTCGACCAACCAGCCGTTTCTCCCTTGGGTGTACTTTCTCTAACACTTTGCTATTTCATGTGACGTCACGCGCAATGGATTCCCAGGCACTGAAGGGCAAAACACACACGCAGTAAGTGAACTATACAGCTCACGCGCACGGCATAACCATAGATACTACTGTGACACAATGGACGCGTGCCCGTCAAAACCAAAGAGACGCGCGATCTTGCCCTTCAGAATTGCGTCTAGTTTCTCCCTTAGCTTAGCCTAGGAATTTTATTTCCCAACTCGTCTATAGACCTAATGCATATGATGTCACAAAGGAGAAAGTGCTCCTTCCTTTGGAAAAGCGCGCATCATTGCAAGTTACACCAATAAATGCAGACAGCTGATTCGTCAACCAATCGTATATGCGCGTAAGTCTACTACACGTGGGGCGAAATCTACGCCGTTCGTGCTGGTGTGCTTCATTGTTTGCACCCAAAATGACGTCAGCGTGATGTCAATGCATAAGGTCTATAGAGGGATTTCAGTCACGTGACTTTAACCAACTAGACGAAATTTTGAAGGGCAAGATCGCGCGTCTTTTTTGTTTTGAAGTGCAAGTGTCCATTGTGTCACAGCAGTATCTATGGTTATGTCGTGGGCTTGAGCTGTAAATTCGCTTACTGCGTGTGTGTTTTGCCCTTCAGTGCCTGGGAATCCAACGCGTGTGACGTCACATGAAATCCTTCTATACGTTAGTAATGTGTCAAACTAAGACAGAAGTAAGGATATTGCACAGTCTATGCGTGAGTGAGGCAGCTCAGTAGGCAACTTAGTATCTCTTACTTTCGCTTTGCGCCTCAAAATGTTGAAAATAAATTTCATATATTGGCGACATGCCACTAATTTGTACCGCCAACTCTTACATGATCGAACTAAAGGTAAAATAGTGTTACTACAGAAACAAAAGTACTGCTGTTCATTTACCCATCAGGAATTGCGAGGGAGAATATACCTTTCCTTAAGTTACGAAAAGCACCGAAATGTGTCACCATGTTTCGCCCACTAGATGCGCACAGGACAACGACTGACCGTCGGAGACTAAACCATTTTGGACCTAACTCTTGCTTTCAAACTTAGCCAAAATTTTGTACAGGGTATGTGTTAGACCTTGGCCTCTAGTCAATAAATACCCTTAGGTCACAGAACAGAAAGCGCCCCCCTCCCCATGGAGGTAAGTGCGTATCATTGCAACTTACACCAACAAATGCAGACAGCTGATTTGTGTACCGGTCGGATACGCGCGCAAGGTAATAAGCGCGTATGAGAAGTCTACATCGTGTGTGCATGTGCTTCATTGTTTACCCTCCAAAAGACGATGTGATGTCAATGCATAAGGTCTGTATGGAGTGGTGACCATCTAAATACAATGGACACTGTCGTCATACCTCCGTGTGTCTGTTGAATGATTAATTTCCAAGGTCCTCTTCTGATCGACGTACGAGGATCAACTCCTATTTTGTCCCAGTATTTGGTGTTGTTTCGTGATGATTGGTTAAGGCATTCCTCTCCTACAGATATGATATACTCTTTTCTTGGTGAAGGCTGCCCTTTCCTGCATTAAATAATAGATGTCCATCCAAAAACTTGAAGAAATCATTTTGATAACACTAGGCTGCATTTCTTTTAGAACGCTCTTTTGCTTGTGAATAAGCCCCCAACTTAGACTTTGCCATGTTGGCATAAATTTGGTCAATGAACGGAAGCAAAGCACAAGCCTGTCAGTGTAGTCATTTAATTGTCCAATTTGGCTGAGGTGATATAATTACAAAGAATAGACAGCCTTACGTAATTTGTCTTTATTCCATGTACCCCACAACAGTATGTAAACCAGCAAGAACAATAATATTGCATTGAATGAAATATTCATTTTGGCCAATCAGGGGGAAGAAAGTCACTAGAGATACAGAATGAAAACGACAGTATGTGGAGAAATATTTTAAAGGCTTTATCTTCCAGGCTCGCTGAGAAGAAAGGTGATAAAACCTATTTTCAAACGGTCTGACAAAGTGAAGGAGAAAATTCAGTGGCAGACGTTACCCTTTTCTGTTTCTTGAGCTTCGGGTTTGGGGAGGGACGTGGAATCAGGGGTTCCCTAACAACTCCCTGATGTAGCAGAAAATAAACCGAGAATAAATTCACTCAGTGACTCAACTGCTTACCACTTCCCATCTATCTTAAGGCCGGTTTATACTTCCAAATTTTCAAGCGCTATAAAGTTATAATAATCATAATGCCATGTTCATTTCTTGGTCTCCCTGGGCATTCACGATCATAGTTCAGAGTTGAGCAGTGTTCAACTCTCCTAACTTTACAGCACTATACTGAAGTATGAATCGGCCTTTAGAGAGGATTTCATGTGACGTCACGCAAGTTGGATTCCCTGGCACTGAAGGGCAAAACACACAAGCAGTAAGCGTATTTACAGCACACGCACACGGCATAACCAGAGATACTATTGTGACACAATGGACGCGTGCCCTTCAAAACCACTTGAGACGCGCGATGTTGCCCTTCAAAACCAGAGAGACGCGCGATCACGTGACGAGTGAGGTGTCACCGACGTCACATAATAGAGCGTCTCTTTGGTTTTGGAGGGCAGGCGTCCAATGTGTCAAAGCGCGCAGTGAGCTTATTTACAGGTGTCATAGTAGTATCTATGGTTATGTCGTGCGCGTATAATGTAAATACGTTTATTGCGTGTGTGTTTTGCCCCTCACTGCCGGGCAATCTCCATCGCGTGACGTCACATGCAATCCCTCTATAGGGCAGCGGCCGATTCATACTTCAGTATAATTTTATTGTTTGTTTTACATTTTGTTCTTAATTGTTTATATTTGTATATGTTGTATTTTATAAGTGCATTTGCATGATAGTGTATTTTTTGTATGAACTTCATATATATATATATATATATATATATATATATATATATATATATATATATATATATATATATATACAGAATAATTACATATATATATATATATATATATATATATATATATATATATATATATATATATATATATATATATATATATATATATATATATATATATATATATATATATATATATATATATATACATTTTACTGCATGATTTGTTGCTGGACGTCAAATACATACATGTATCTTGTCTTATCGTAATTTGGAAATATAAACCGGCCTCGAGGCTGGAATGGCCTTGTGGCTATGTGAAATGGAACAGACGGTGCGACTGGCGCCTCTGTAACGCCGTCCCCACACACCCCTACTCCCCATCATCTAAATCTATATGTCCAAATGAGACATGAAGTTAAGTTTATAATGATTTGTTCTGAGTTTCTCCTCCATAAAAATCATGCACATGACCTTCGTCAAGAACCTACATCCCCCTTTCCAACTTCCCTTCAACAAAGAATTTATGGTGACTCCATTTGAAACATCGGCCAATTATTAAGCCCATAGGTTCTTATTGGAAATTTCAAAACAATGGATCCATTTAGAATAAAATCCAGAGTATAATAAGTTCTTACTAAACGATTCGAAACCCTTGAAAACCAGTTGACCGCTCACCTTATGCTATCCCAAACATTGATCCCATCAAGATCAAGTCGACCCATTTTGCCCCCAGCGATACCCTCTACAAATGTCGGGAACCAGTCTGCCATACCCATCAGACCTCTATGAGTTGTACCTCGAACCTCATCAGGTAGTAAAGGGCTGTTGACAAACCCCACGACTCTAGTTCCGCCATCAAAGTGAGTTCTTTTCTGGCCTTGAAAGGGAAAGTTAGATGCCCCGTTGACGAACGGACCACCATTATCTTTTTAAAAAGTAGAAAAAAGAAAAAAGGATCAATACGACCAAAAAGGAAAAGAAGAAGGAAAAAAGGGGAAAAAAAAAGAACAACACAACATTAAGAGCCTTAACTGGCGTCTACATAAGTCTGGTATCGAGTTCTAACGAAGGGGAACCAATTTCTCAGAAATGTATTTTTTTTTTTTAGTTTTTATCGTCATAAAGTGTCTGTTATTATTATTACGATGTGGCATTAGATTTTGTAGGTTGACAATAGTTTCTGTTACTGTTGCTCGTTCTTTTGTGTTATTTTTTTTATTTTGTCCTATTATTTCGTCGTTACGTTGTCGCAATTTCTTCCCTGCACTAAAAAGGAAACTTTTCCTAACCATGCATATTGAGGTTAGGAAAGATGCGATTTAAAGATCTCGACGCCTTGTCGAAAAATATCATTTACTTTTCCTGACTGTGACGTTCGTTTACCATGCACATCGTAGAAAATGTACTTTAAGTCCCCAGCATTTGGGGGAAATCCTCTCTTGTGGAGAAAGGTATAGGCCTGTCTATACCTTCTTTCAACTGTGCAATGTTCACAACCGGTAAGTATCGTCCAACGTAAACGTTTCATACAAATATTCTCATTCAAAGGGCTCATCTTGCCCTGTTGTCATTAGACTGCAAGAGACCCCGGGCGGGAGACGGAATCCAAGGGTTGTCACATCAAACAAACTCCACATCCAATAATGAAAAAGAATGTTTTCAACAGATGACAACTTACCCGAGGAAAATATGAAAACGGTGTTATCCCACAATGCATTTCGTTGGAGAGACCGGACCACTTTATTTATCATTTCATCCATGCAAGAAATCTGCCCGAAAAGTTTTTGCTGTCTGGAGTGAGTGACGTAAGAGTAACTTTCCCATTTGTCAATGTACTTTTGAGGGACCTGCTGAGGTTCGTGGGGAACTTGGAAGGACAGAAAGAGGAAAAAAGGTTTCTGCAAAATAAAACGAATAATAACAACACACATGTTGATTTGGCATTTGGGGGTTATGGGAAAACAGTGGTTGATTATACCTGACACCTGGGCTCATGGCTAAGTTTGGTCAAGGAACCATCATATCCCGTCCATCCCTATAGGACTTTACCGCGGTACCCCTGTCCTTTTCAGCACTAGGGCCTGCCCAGCCTAATAGGTAATCGGCACCACTGGGAAAGGGTAAGGGTCATAACCAATAAATATACCTTCGAGGTAACGACAAGGAGAGCAGCTGGACGAGCAATGGTCCAAGGTAGGCGGGAGGTGAAGCAGGTGGCCCCGCACACTGGTATAGACAAATGGAAAATTAGGTACAGGAATTTAGGAAATTTACGTAAATTTCGTTCCGACTGTAGCCCCAGAATAAAATTCCCAGCTACCACAGTTTCAACTAACCCCAAGCCTGAGCAACAAGGTGTGAATTTCACGGAAGATGGCAGTCCCCCGCCCTCCACAGCAGCCAAATCTCCCCAGGAAAGATGCTGAAGAGGGTGAAACAATTAACACAAATGGTATCAAATCCGCCTTCCTCCCACCTTAAATAATTGCTGAGAAAGCAACAAAAATGGTTTTTGGACCCCAAAATATCCCACGTAAACTTTTCGGGGGTTCCAAAACATTCGAAAAAGGCCCATCTAAAAAAATAATTTTTTTACCCTTGTGATCACTTAGATACGAGTCTTCGTACAAACAGCAGTGTATGCACGGTAAACTTGGGTGGCAGCTTACATAGAAAAATCATGAGCTTCTGTAATATGAAAATTTTTGAGTGAGTTGGTCGAATCGACGGTCAAGTGTGTGTGTGGCCGTTCATACATAACTTTCCTCTGCACCAAATTCACCACCAATTGCACTGGAGACTTATCCCATGTAATCCTTACGTAATTTCATTACTGTACTGTGGCCGCGGCTGCAATCGGCTTCTAATCCGCGGGCCAGTTGCACCCCATTCCAGTTGAAAAAGGATTCGAGTTCGGAACTGAGTCCGAGTCCGGAATTGGGTGTTATAGCCCTGCTTGCCAGCAAGTGTGATCTGAATGTGACATAAATACTATGTGGCTATTTTCCACATTTTCAACGCTTTTATACCAAATAAGTGTGGGATGTCACTGGACTTTTCATAGATAGCTCAATTTTTTCACTTTTGTAGTTACTATTTCTTTACTTTTATGATAGATAGATCAAACTTTTCTGAAAATTTGTGTAAATTGAAAGTGACATCGAACCATCCTTGAAGAGAAGCAAGTGTGTGTGTGGTGGGGGAGGGGGTGAGGAGTATCCTGAGCAGTAGCTCACCAGCTACGGTACGTTATGACAAATTTACTGGAAACTGGGGGCGTCTCTCCCCGCCTCTTGCTGTTTATGACTTTTCCAACCGTGACATGTTTTTGGAGGGTTAATCCCTGTAGCCTACAGCTTAAACTTTCCACAGAATAACTAGGTACGAATTTGCTACTTTATCAATAAATGTAGAAATTTCATTGGGGGGGGGGGGGGGGTTTAGACATAAAAGTGTTTAAGGACACCAAAATTTAGGTCGCGACCCATAGTTTGAGAAGTAAGGGCTTAGGAACCCTGGGAAGAGGACCGAACTTTTCCGTCCAAACATGACTGCGGGCGGGAGGGGGGCACAACGGAACCGCTACGTAGGCTAGGTATTAGGTTGACGTTTTCGGTTCTAGATAGCGTACATACCCCAGAATTGTGCAAACTGTAATTTGCAATCAAATATTCTGCTTTGCTGGCGTAGACCTCTGCGGAGTATTGACCTTTGAACTCGTAGACTGGCTTTTCCATGTCCCACATATCATAGCGACTGCCCTTCATATGTTGATATAAGTCATTGGATCCTCCCAGCATACCTAGGAAATTTTGAATATGAAAAAATATAATCTCCGTCAGTTCACGAGGCTACAATTTCGGAATACCAAAAGGCAGGGCTAGCACCTACTGAAAATTGTAGTTGAAGTCCGTCCGTCTGCAATCTTTCTGACGCATTCCTGACAAATGTATTTTCGGATAGTACATAGTATATACTATCCATTTCTAAGTAGGTCATTGCAACTGCCAGTATGCCACGCAGACTTGTTTGTTTTCGTTCCCTTGCTCCTTGCACCTGGTAGGTATTCCTTCCGGTTTCCCGTCACATGTTTTTGTACGTCTCAATTTCCACGTTTCCCCATATTCCATATTAATTTTTGTAGGCGCGATCAGTTTCACCTTTTACAGCCTCCTCGTTGGTCAACCAAGATCATCACATTAATTTATATGTGCTTGAGTGCTTGTTAACTATTGACCAATCAGGTGACTGCACTAAGCCTCTGTAGTTTTGAGAGTCCCAAAAGGTTTGCAAGCCCAGGCCGCAAGCTTGGTCACTCGTGCGGCACACCTCGAAGAAGCAAGATGTAGTAACAACATTAATCACTCTCTGTAAATAAATAATTGTTAGCCGGCTTTTTTGATCAACTTTAATCATCTTTTTGGAAATGGAAATCATCAAATAAATCATCAATCATGTAAATCAACCCGGAACTGTTTTCGTCCGGTATTCTTTTGGATTCTCTGTTTGGAACGCTACGCCTCTCAACCTCTTGGCTAGATCCCCTACCTACCGAAGCCTTCACACGGAATGATTGGCCAAAACACCCGACAGCATTTATGCTCTAGGCTAGGCCACAGGTGAACAAATTTCTGCCCGACGCCATTTTTCTTGCGACCCGTGAGATATTTGGACACACTTCTTTGTGCCGCCAATTTGGATTTGGAGGCAAAGAAAGTTCTTGAAATACTTTTCACACATGATACCTCAAATGTCCCGTAATATCATAATGAATTATTACCACTATCAAAGTGATACACATCTTACGTCTTAGGTACATATGGTTAACGAGCATGCGCGTAACCAGGGGGTGTTCAGGGGCGAATCTTCATTTCCAGCGATACCCTATTTGTCTTGAGCGAACCCCCTTACATAGGACGTAGTACCTAACTTAGAAATGAACAATGTCTTCGTAGGTGTGTAGGGATTATCATCTAAAAATGGAATATATGACTTGTGCAGGGAGGAGGGTAAGTGAGGTAAACAGCTTGTATAATAGGCCTACTAACGGAAGTCTGGGCAATGAAATGCCACACTTAGCAAAAGTTAACACAATAAGCGAAAAGAGCCTTTATTTGTATTCCGCCTGATGGCAGGCATTTATAATTTTAAACAAGATAGAACTGCATTCCACAACCAGTCTTAAAGACAGATTTGCATCACCTCAAGTGTGACTTTTAGTTGGTTGTAAGCAAAAGTCTCAATTGGTTACTACACTTTGATTGACATCAGAGTTACAAAATTCAAAAGATGCAGAGCAGCTCATATTACACAGCATGCATGCACAGAGAATGTTTTGATTACACATGGGGTCTTTTATACCAGGGAGTTGTCAGGCCTGACAACTCCCTGTTTATACTCACCAGGATGTGGCCTTGAGCAGTGAACTATGTTTGTGTCTGCACAAGGAGAAGCAGTAAAGACAATTATGGGCGGGGCTTACCACCAAGTAAATGTCATACTTGAGGTGATGCAAATCCCTCTTTAAAAAAGAAGCGTGATTCGAAGATGGACCCCAGGGCTCAGACGAACCCCCTTTCGAGCAAGCCTCAGGGTCACATGAGCGAACCGCCCTCCAGCCTACCAACCCTTTCTGGGAAAAGTCGGTTACAGAAGCAGTGCTGTAGCGAGACCGGTCTCGAGACCGGAAATTGTCGGTCTCGTCTCCGAGACCGGTCTCGAGTCCCTATGCAAACAGTGTGTAAAGCCCGTTGAGAGGCCGGTCTCGGACCCTCCGGTCTCGACTACAGCACTGTACAGAAGTGCTCTCTAAATGCGCAGAGAGTAACATCGATGAACAAAGTATAGTGCCCGCACTTTGCTCCAAATTGCACTTTATAAGTAATACATAATATGTAAAACCTGATGTAAATTTGTCCCTTTTCTTTACAAATTTCCCTGGATAAAGATCTCTTAAGAGTCACACCGCTGGGATTCGGGACATTGCAGTCCCTTCTGGTAACATTTCCTCGATAGTGCTTCTTTTCTAGGAGGTCAGCTTTTTCAACGTCGATCCAAAATTTTCGCCCTCTTATAGAACGTTATAAAGTCGTCTCGTTATTTTTTCATAATTTGGTTTTGTTCTTTTTGATTTCTTTCTCTCTTCATGGAAGCCGAAGGGGCAGGAAGGGTCAACAAATAACCTGAGCCTGGTAATTTGTAGTTCTGAAATCAGTTAAAGTGAAAATGTATAGTTACTTTAATTTATCGGAAAATATGGAGAAATTTGGAAGTCACAAGAACACAATACGTGTTACTTCTCATATTCAATTTGTGATTTGGCCAATTTCACATCAGTTTGACAAACTGTATTGATACCTTCATTTTCTCTAGCTCCCCCCCCCCCCCCCCCCACGCGAAGCTGCCATAACTCCCTGATTAAGTGATGTTCTCGGCTTCCGTAGAAATACTATTAGAACAATGACAATTCCCTGGTATTAGTTAAACGTAAGGTGTCTCAGCTCAGGAGTAGGCAGACTATTTAATTCAAGTTATTCTTTTACGACGCTAAGTAAACATTTATTTCAGGTAGTTATTTTAAGACGCTAAGTGACCACAAAAGTGGGAGGAGTCTGTTTGGACGTATCAACCATAGTTATAATATGTCGGTTGGATTTTAGTCCCCGTTTTAACGCAAACTTGGAATCTTTTCAGTTTAGAAGGTCATTCGGATGGAAAACAGTAAGATTTCTGTTGGGTAAAAGACCTATTTCTCTATGACCCGACCGGGGATCGCACCAAGAACCTGCTGGCTTAAACCCTCATCGCTTGAAATGTCATCGCCTTTGTCCACTTGACCATAGTACCATGGAAGTACTAACTCGGAAGTACCTCCATGATAGTACTCACAGTAACTATTATCAAGTATGTCCAAGTTCACGCAACTTACCAAAGA
Organism: Holothuria leucospilota; assembly: GCA_029531755.1. Classification (NCBI taxonomy): domain Eukaryota; kingdom Metazoa; phylum Echinodermata; class Holothuroidea; order Aspidochirotida; family Holothuriidae; genus Holothuria; species Holothuria leucospilota. The sequence goes on from CM055977.1 coordinate 9,134,109, forward strand.
ATGTATCAAAACCTCTGTTGTATGGCAAACATTCTTCTCGACAGTGTCCAAGATGCCATTTTCCTATGAGATGAGTTGTGTATCCGTTATCTTTGAGAACCTCTGGGAGAGTGGTGTGATACAACGGTAGACAACTTTTATGGTAAGGGCGTAAAGCATGTTGAATACCAGTTCTGTCCTGAAAGAAATTAAAAACGTGCAAAGATAATTCTTCATTTGCCAGCCCGGCGGACGTGTACTGCTCCTTTCTTCATGCGAAAAAACCAAAACTTCGAGTGTTCTTACTTTTTGCTTTTATACAAATGTCCTGAGGCAATTTCCCACTGCAAGTGTAAACCTTACACTACTCCCACTATAGGAGGTATACGACCTGGGGGACCCGACACAAGAGTTAAAGGGACTTGCTAGTGACAAAAATCAATGACTTCAAAAAATGCAGAAAATTTTTCTCTTCTAGGAGGTGAAAACCGCATCTCAATAGCTTGTAGCGTTTGGAAGATACTACTAATTTTCCAAGAAATGCAATTTTTCTAAAGTTTTAGTGTATTGTGGAAAATCTGTGATGTCATCGCGGCACATTAATTTGATAACGCATTGAATTGCTTTATGATATTTACACTGTTGTAAAGAATATTTAGCAACTTTGTTTGTTAAGCCATACATATGGTGTAGATTTATGCTAAACCTACATGGAAAGATATTCAGACATTCCAACAGTATCAAATTTCAAGGACAGCAGGACACTCAATAATAAGTGAAAACAAAAGAAGTCTGAGGCAATGTGCCCACTTTACATAACATTCTGTGACCTTGATGAGAACTGTTTTTTTTTTGACAAAATAAGAAGTCTTTAATATTAGATATCTCGATTTAGGAAAAGAGTATTGCTACAGGGTTTAAAGGGTATGAACTGATTTTTTTCTCTTTCACATGGGACCCTTGTGAAAATCCACTGGAAAATGCCTTTAACAAAGAGCGCTCAGAAAGTCTTGCGTTAGTGTAAGCAAGGACTGTCTTGAATGGTGGTACCAAAGTTAGTGTCTCATGAAGACTGCGAACATTACACGGCACAAGATAACACTGGGTGTATCATTTGGCTAGAGCCGAACGGAACAGAGGGGTTACAACCCTCCCCCTGTCGGGAAGGTCTAGCCCTCTCCCCTCGGGGAAAATTTAACTCCCGTGGGGGAAAATATGCATTTTTTTTATAATGCTCATTTTAATTAGAAGTTTCAAGTTCCAAGATCATGAACATGAATGCCCCTTGGACACCAGAATGTCCTAATTTCTATGATTCCTTGTCGAAAGAAAATGGTAGGTTTCAAGTAGGACCTACTTTTTATTTTCCCCGGTGTCGGGCTGTATCTGGTGGTTGTTGGGCGGTGTCGGACAGTGCCGGGCGGTGCCGCGGGTGATACAGGCAGGACCTTGATAATTCAAGTTTAAAAGTATTTTGTACATAAGTTTGCAAGTTCAAAGTTGGGCACAGTTCTTTGTTGATAACAACCGAATCTTGGACGTTGTTGTGTAATGTAATGAAGTAAAGATTTTAGGCTTATCAACTTAATTGAGGGGAGCCATTTTGTTGTTTACAGGATTGCAGCGTTACAATACCTAATTACATTCAAGTCAGATGTCTACTCTGTATACGGTACCAGTCTGTTTTCCCATACTGCTATTGGTCAGTTTATGAACGGCGCGTCAGCTTCTGCCAGTCAGGATCTTCAGGGCCCTATTCTATAATAGTAACTTACTTGTTGCAGAGAGGGAGCCACTGCAACGTTCACACACTTGAGAGATGCTAGAGATTTGGAAGCGTGTTTTCCCATACTGCTATTGGTCAGTTTATGAACGGCGCGTCAGCTTCTGCCAGTCAGGATCTTCAGGGCCCTATTCAATAATAGTAACTTACTTGTTGCAGAGAGGGAGCCTCTGCAACGTTCACACACTTGAGAGATGCTAGAGATTTGGAAGCGTGTTTTCCCATACTGCTATTGGTCAGTTTATTAACGGCGCGTCAGCTTCTGCCAGTCAGGATCTTCAGGGCCCTGTTCTATAATAGCAACTTACTTGTTGCAGAGAGTGAGCCACTGCAACGTTCACACACTTGCTAGAGATGCTAGAGATTTGGAAGCGTAAACAACATGTAACTTTAAAAATGGGTGCACTTGCATGAAACTTAAAGCTGACCCAGATAATAATGGGAGCACACCAAGCACGTCACAGAAATTTTCCGGTTCGAACAAGAATTTAGACAAATAGTTAGCTTAATGGATATGAGTGAGGAAAAAGTATGCATAACAGAAGGATTGAGGGTTCAGAAGCATTTTTTTCTTCGTAAATGTATTAAAAACACAGTACCACACACTAGCGGTATTGAGAACGCGCGAAGCGCGCTGAAACAATTCACATTTGTAAAACTTTTTGAAATGTGTAATATGTGTACTTTAGATAATGTACAACACGCCATTTTATTGCCTCATGATCTTCTCACGATGTCCTGTCTCCATTGAAAGAGAATATAAGTTTTTTCCAGTTGTTGGAAAGAGATTTCATCCAAATAATTCCGCATATTTGCCAAAATAGTTCTGTGTATTATTGTGAGACTCGCATCCGCTCGCATCCGCACTCGGAGTGAACAATTTCATGAAACAGCAACAAGTAGAGATCTTATTACGGAGGGAGTTTAATTAAATTCTCTGAACGCGTACTTTCAAATCGAAATAAATAAAGGAGGGATAACAAATGACAGAAAAACCTTGACAAAGGCTATACTTTTGGAGGTCTTATTACCTCATATGGTGGGAGCTTTCGCCCCTGACCCCAACGGGACTCTTACCCCTAGACCAAGCCAGAGGCCCAAGGATCCCACGCGTGCAAACTCGGGCTTGGCGCTCCTGGTGCACATTCGGTTCACTGTGACATCCGATCCCGGTACACCACTCCTCCATATTAGTCGCGGAAAATCACAAGTTAAAAGTCCCCACCTCCGAAATTCTGGCTTACGCCACTGCCTCTAGACTGGCGCCTTCACTCAGCTTATTGCAGAAATGTCATTTAAGCCAAAAATTAAATTTTCATACGTGAAAGTGGAACTAAATCTACGCATTTTGGTGAAACCCCCATTCAAATCGGACATTTAGTACTCGAGATATAATCTAATGAAGTTACTATGATTTGTGACCCAACGTGAGCGTGAGACAAGCAGGGTTTATATCACTTCTTCACGATGAGAGATGCTTTGTTTCCTTTGTTTTTTCAGTCTGTTGTGCTGATCTTGAAGTTAATTGGCGATAGGACCTCCCTATGGGGAATGTGAAGTTTTCAAAATTCCCATGCCTCTCATGCAATCACATTCTGATAACATGGAATTGTGGAGGAGAAATTGGTTGAAAAGTTTAAAGAAAAACAAAAGACTGCTCATTAATGTGAGGCTCTGAGGTCATATGTGCTTGCTTCAAGTTCACTTTGTGTTGAAAATGTAACAACTTTAAGTGGCAATATCTTGCGAACCACACACCAGATTTCAATGTAAATTTCACCAGAATGCTTAAGCACCCCTCTAACCCCCCTTAAAAGTTGATTTGAGCTAAGACCCTTCTTTTAACTCTCGAAGTCCTCGGGTAGAAAAATCGTGCATACTTCCCTGCTACCGCTGTGTCAAATAAATTTTCTGTAGAGACAAGTCGGACTGCCAAGCGAAGAGTTTTTTTCGCCTCCAGGCTTGACTGTTTCCTTTCGTTCCCATATTTTTCAGTTGTTTTAGAATTGTGCCCCATGAGCTACTAAAGGAACAGTGCTATTTCAGTCTACTCGGGTAGAAGGCAACTTCAGCTGTCGATGTTAGCTTAAGTAAAGATCAAGTGTTAGCATGTTAGCTTTACAAAAACTAAATAAAATAAAATCATATACGTCCCAGTCAATACTTACTTACTGTGCTTTACATGTACAGTATCGGCAAACCTTTGCTGATCTTATGTGGGCTTCTAAGATTAATATCCAACATTGTGTATGATCTATTTGTCAGCTTAAAGTCCTTGTACTTTACTATTTGCAAAACACGATTGTAAACGTAAAAATGATAAATAGATAAAAAAAGATACATAGGCCTATGCATTGGCCTATGTATTGTTCAATGGGGAACTTCAACATTACGTCCAGTTCACGTATGTAATAGAGCTATTGGAAAGACTTGAATACTGAGCTGTGTAATGAGATGGAAACATGGAGGTTTAGATGTCTCTGTATATGTCAAGGACCTCTGAACTGGGTACATATAGCCCCTAGATCAATTCTGTGCCACTCAAAACTTTGCATTTAGGCCTGTGCAAGGCTGAAAATGTTTGACAAAAATATTTTAATAAAAGCAGAATATAATAAAATATTGATTTCATCGGTAATGATACATGAAAATAGCAGCTCTCTTATTACGAGACTAAGTCTGGTCATTTCTGAACAATAAAAAATATCAGGGTTGGCGCTAGTCAATTCCCGCTAGTTGGAGAAAGCTGACCCCGTTGGGGAAATTTGCCAGTTTCGTAGTGGGTATGATAAAGTATGTAATCCCCGATAGCGAACAGTCTCCCAGATATTTTATTTGTTTTTACTCTCAATGAGTTCAGATTTTTCAATAAAAAAACCCAATTTTCAAATTATCTTCAATATAAACTTACAACTTTCATAGGTTTTCCCAGAAAAAGCCTCAAATTTTCAATTTTCTTAACTAACTAAAACCCCAAATTTTCAATTTTCTTAAACTAAAACCCCAAATTTTCAATTTTATATTACTAAAATCCAAAATTTTCTGCCCTCATGACACATCGAAAATTTCTGACTCTTTCCGGCAACCCGTCGCCAGTCGGTGACTTTCGTCCGGAAGCTTGCATGCCTCTCAGTCTTGGAAATCCTGGGGCCACCATTGAAGAAGTTATTACGATGTTGTTTGTTGAATACGGTCGCAAGGGCGTATGAAGGGGAAGGGGTGGTCCGTTCACGGCACCAGCTTTAAAAGGAAGCCATGTCACAGAAAAAGGAAAAGTCACCAAATATGAATGCGAATTTCTAACCGTAATCTACTCACAGCTTTGACTAAGATAGCACCAGTAGCGTGTTACAAGGGGTGGCGGGGCACAAACCTTCCACCTCTGTGGCCAGTCGGAGGAAAATCACTCAGTCAGGAGATTTTAGGTAAAGGGGAAAAGAGAGAGAGATTGAAGAGACATAGTGGGACTGAAGACACACAGGCGCGGATCTAGGATTTTGAGAAAGGGGGCGCACACACCGTCGACCGAAGGCCGACGAGCGAGCGCCGAAGGCGGGGGGTTTGGGGGTACTCCCCCAAGAAAATTTGAATTAGATGGGCTTAGATGCGATTTCCCAGCATCAGGGAAGCATATTTTCTATATCTATTTGCTCATTTTTTCGGAGTATTCAAATCGTTGGTCATCGAAAAAAGGGGGTCGTGCGCGGGATCGTCCCCACCTGGATCCGCGCCTGACACAAAAGAAGCATCCAAACTTTAATTATCAAACCGAATCACATTATTTTGTTGTAAGTCCGTACAGCACTGAAAAAAGTAAAGTCCCTTGCCTCGCAAGTAATTCATCAGTGATTATCGATATCCAGTCAGTGACCCAAGTACTATTTTCTATCGCTCTTCGCCCTCATTTCGGTAGCCGGTAAAAGCAGCCTTTATGGTATAATCAGGCTAGGTATATACAGGAAGGAGCAGAGCGCAACTGCAGTGAAAATTTACTTCGGTGGTGGAGAGTACAATTTCTTCCATTACGGCGTGTTTAAGTAGTAGGATGCCAAATATATTCCATACGGGCGTTCTGTGTATGATATTCTTCTCGGCGAATTTTATTTCTCCCTTTTTTTAACCCTGACTTTGCTGGCGGCCTCTAAATTTGCGCCCAACCTTGAGTCTGTACCTTCCTGATTCCACATCCGCCCTTGGAGTGTACAATTTAATGGAACAACATTAAAGACAGACAGACATCACCCCAAAGTATACTTTTAGTGTGGGTGTATCGAAATTCTCAGTTGGTGACTACTCTTTGACTGACATCAAAGTTTGAAAATTCAAAAGATTCAGAGTAGCTCACATTCCACACAATGCAGAGAGAGTGCTTGGATTACACATTAAAGACAGATTTGCATCACCCCAAGTATGACTTTTACAAAGGGGTAAGCAAAAGTCTCAACTGGTGACTACTCTTTGATTGGCATCACAGTTGCGAAATTCAAAAGACGCAGAGCAGCTCATATTACACAGCATGCACATATTAGGGCCGTGTATATTCACCAGGATGTAAGCCTAGGCAATGAGATATATTTGTGTCTGCACAAGGAGAAGCTAAAGACAGTTATGGGCGGGGCTAGAACTAGCTTAGTTGTGAGAATTGGAACGGTCTGGGATGAGACCATTTCCCCTTTAAGCCAGACCGACTGCATAGTGAAGTGGTTAGAGCATCCGACGTGCAGCCGGAAGGTCTGGGGTTCGACTCCCGGCCGGGTCATACCAAAGACTTTTAAACTGGAACCTACTGCGCCATTGTGCTTGGTGCTCAGCTTCAGCAATGGAGTAGGGAAAATAAGCCAGTGAGCCACAAGTGGGAAAAAGGCCGTGGCCGGCCCGACTTAAACCAGTTGGTTAGAACTGAGCAGTAAAGCCTCATCTAACTCCAACTCTGCACATTAAACCTTGCATGCTCACTAGATTACTAGAACATACCCTTAAAAATAAAACAGGTTTGTGCCTGCATATAAGGAGGAGCTTTTTACAGTTATATGAGGAACTACATGTTGCATCATTGGGAGATTTGGAACTGTCTAGGATGATGAGAATTGCCCTTTAAGTAGAGATCTTATCACAGAGGGAGTAAAATATTATTGTCTGAAGACAAGCTGCATAGTCTAAGAAAGACGCACAGTAGTGACAAGTTCGTGTTTAAAAATTTGGAATGCGATTTTCTGCAATCTTAGGTATGGAAGATTTCTATCGGCAGTTGGTGATGACAGCCTTGTAGGCTACACAGGTTAAACAATATCACCAGCATAACAGACAAATTGTGTTAGTGGCTTGGAATGCAGTTTCCTACAATCTGGGTGTTTGGGATGTCTATTATTCTCTCATATTGGCGATCCATGCATTATACTGTCAGTTGTGTTGTAGAGTGAGGTTTCCAGCAACTTAAGGAATCTGAAATGCAAAATTTTCTGACCCCAGTCCCAAGGTTGGCTGAGTTCGGGTTTGGTCCAGTACAGCCCCCCCCCCCCCCCGCACACACACCTCTTTAGGAGCAGTGGCGCCGACAGGATTAGGTGATGGGGGGCATAACAGATGATGTCATGATGCCACCTCAGTTTTCCCCAAGTCTGCTTAAATTGTACCATTTTTGTGCGTCCCCGCGATTTTACATAGCAATGTGGAGTCCTTTTTGGCACTACATAAAGGTGCCGTCCTGGGGGGAGGGATTTAAGGTTGCCTAGATGCAAAATGGTGCCATCTTTGGAGTATTTTTGGAAGTGATCTTTGGAAAATATCCTTATTTAGTGAATTCTAATTTTTGGTTAGGAGGAGAAAGAAGAGAGTGTGCGTCCCTGCGGTGGTATACAACAGTGTGGAATCCTTTTTGTCACTACATAAAGGTACCGTCCTGGGGGAGGGGTCTAATGGGGGTGTCCCCCTTCCCTTTGAGAAATTTTGGTAATTTAAAGTTGCTTAGATGCAAAATGGTGCTATCTTTAGGATATTTTTGGAACTGATCATACATGGCTGGAAAATATCCATAATTTAGTGAATTCTAAGTTTGGTTAAGTGAAAGAGGAGAGTGTGTTGTCTTAGAGAAGGGTATGTTGTCAACAAGCCTCGCCAAGCCCCCCTTTTGGCTAAGCTTTAATGCCTTCTATTCGGGGAAATTTTTTACGACAAAATACGTGGGTGGAGTCTACAGAAACATTCATGGACTATCACAAAAATTTTCCTTTGTCTCATTGTGCATTATAAAAGGGTATCTAATACTGACAGACACCTGTATAGTGCCTCCTGGAATCTCTGGATTAATTATATAAAATGGGGCACTGATATGATATTACCTGACATCCAAACAATGCCGAGCACGTTACAACAATGGTATTTTTACTAAGTTTGAAAGAAAATCCAGACGAACATCTTCCATCAATGGGGAATGAGAGAGAGAGTATAGGTGCAGGAAAGTGATATTACCCCCCCCCCCCCCATAGGTAAAGCAAAAGGGGTTAAGGACTAAAAGGCGCGTTTCAGAATATTTTTTTCGTCGTAAGTGTATTAACAATCACCATCTATATACAGGTAGAGGCTGTGCGCGAAGCGCTGGGTAAAAAATTTTGAAAAATGTATAACGGCAAATACGCACTTTCAACCTTCCACATCATGCTACGAATAAAACTGAAAGATCCCATAGACCCCCTACAGATGTTGGGGATGTACTTCTGTTTTTCGGAAAAGTGTTGTGATCAGAATAGTTGCATGTGTTATAACCTTAATAATGGTCATGAGTTGGAGTGATGAGTTGGAGTGATGGATGCGCGCGAAGCGGGCCGAAAGTTTACATTAAATAAGATAACCATGACAAAACCTGCATTCTTGCTCTGTATCGAGACACTTTCAATTCCCCAACAAACCTATCTGCCAATCACAAAGCCAGTCCGAGTTTACCTGAGAATTCGTAAACAGCTTTCAGCTTCTGTTGCTGTGCTTCTGTAGGAGTTGCTACCCGAAATTATTGATAATTAGAACAATATTGAGGTAAGGTTTGAAGCGCGCGGAGCGGGCGAAAATTTTGAAAGTTTGCGAAGGATTTGCGATAATTCTGATAGTTTAAGAACCATTTCTGATGGAAAATGGTTACAATAGATCCATCACTTAGTTGAAAACACACCTCACCCTACCCCCATACAGAATTCTATAGCTTAAAAGCCTTTTGGGTTCATTTTAAAATTTTCAAAAAATATTCTGAAATCGATTGGGGGGGCACGCGCCCCCCATGCTCCCCCGTACCGGCGCCACTGCAGGAGTCACACCTATGACAAATTCCTGAACCCGCCATCATATGACGAGTATGGTCGGTCCATGCATTCGCTGTTAGGGATACAAGCAAATGAGTCTCAGTTGTGTACTGGATGACTCTGTCGATATGAGGTGCAAGGGGATTTGTAGACTACTTTGTTCTTCACTGACCGCTGTCAGAAACAATTCACTTCACCTGCGTCAATGCCCCCTGCAGTCTTTGAAAGCTAACGGCGCCATAATATACAATCACACGATTAATTAACGCCCCCGAAATAGCCCTTCTAGGCTAAAGTGTGTATCGTGTTGAAAGTGATAAACTTGTAAATAACCCAACCCCATTATATTCTCCTATGACGAAAAAGACAGCTCTTAAATCTGGCAAAAATCGGGCTTCTCCCCTGAACCCCCACCGGGGGCTCTGACGCTGGTCCCTGGACCCCACAGGTGCAAACTCGGTCTTCGCACGCTTGCAGTTGTAGCATGCCCTCCCCTTACACCACTTCTCCATATCAGTCGGGGGAACAAAAGTTTACCCCTACCTCGAAATCCTGAACACTCCACTGGATAGCACTATACTGTATTGAAGGTTTGTGGACATTAAAATCTCACACCTACCAGCTATTTGGTGTACAAAGCAAAATTGTAGGCCTAAAACATACCCGCAGTTCCCATCAAAATCCATCAAACTTTGACCATTTTACAAGACATTCAATGTTTTTGCACTTAGGCATGAATAAACATGAGCTACATATTCAAATTTGTGACGTGAAAAAGGGAATCATGAGGTATGTGTTACGTTATCCTTTGTTTAACCTTCACTCAAAGGACAGTTGAAATGGTGGCACAGCTTGTAAGCAGCTATTTACTTCTTGGAAAATTTACACATTTAAAAACAAACTAGAAACTAGATGGTAAATGATTAACAGATAATTTATAAAGATTAAAAAACCCGACACCGTGCAATATCATAATTTTTACATAGATAATGAGAAATCTCAGAAATGGTAAACTTTTAAAGATTAAAAAACCCGACACTGTGCAATATCATAATTTTTACATAGATAATGAGAAATCTCAGAAATGGTAAAATTTTGAAGAGGTATATCTTGAGAACAGTATACAGGTATTCAAATAACGGATTTTTCTTCAGGGGATCTTAACCTACTATTGTTGAGTAAACAACTGTTTTGGTAACATGTCTACATTCATTTTACATGAAAAAAAATTCTCAAAGGGAAGGGGACCACCCCTACTATTCGAACCCTTTTCAAGACGGCATCCCCTGCACGTGTGATTAAGGAAGGATCAGCACAGGTGCCAACCATAGTAGGTACGTTACTGTGGGCTGAGGATTTTGCTCCTTCCCACATCTCCTTCAATTCTGATTTTTGTTTTTGTTATACATCTCCTTTAATGGAAACTAACACAACTTTTCCACTTTCTTTCAATTGTGTTTTTTGTTTTATTTTGAAACAATGTCTGAAGTACATTGCAAATGATTTTGTGTTTTTCTCCTGCTACGCACACATATCCGTAGACGTATACCTATACGTGTATTAGTATACTTTTACTTGAAAATGCCTGTCTCTCATCAGGTGAACGCAGAATCGTCCCGTATTTTTAATCGTAAACAACGTCAAAGCGTTGTTCCATTGCCCAATCTTGAAAGGGGTTGGGACGGAATGTATTTGGGAACCATGTCTCCCCATCCCACATTATCGTAACCCTTGAATTGCAGTACTATGTGGAAGATACATATTGTTCTATGACCATGTACAGTCTTGCATTTCTTTCAGGTTGAAAGTAAAAATGCTGACATCTCCCAATAGACGAATTGGGAAATTAGATTTTACTGTACCATTGTTCTACCACAGATCATGTGCACGGACATTTTCGCACGGATACGACGGCTGAGAGCGACTGTTGTTTTGCCTTTCACAATTTACCGTCATACGTGCTGTTCAACTTTTTCGGCCCAAGTTAAGAAGATTAAGTTCAAAAAGAACTTTTCCTCTAAAGAAAAATCTCTTTGACCCGTGATTGATGTCTAGAAAACCATTGTTTTGAACTCTAAAATTGTGTGTGATCATACAAAATGTCTGTCTTGCACACGCAGTCTCGATTGTGGTTCACTTTCCTTCCCAGCATGCATTGTGTATTGTAGTTTCCCAACTCGCCTATTCTCATTAATCATGTGACATTTTTTTCAGTTCGTAAATAATGGAATTATTTCATAAATCGTTTGTTTACTTCTGCAGGTATGCGGTATTTGTGCCGTGAAACATCATGAAGAAACATGAGGGTATGGAAACCGCCCCTACCACGGGGGCGCGGGGCCCTGGGCAGGTAGAAATGTGCGGCCTAGTAAAATACGTATTCGACTACTTCAATTCAAACGTTCTCTACTTTTGATTACAGTACTTTGTTACTTATTCACAGAGTACATTTCATGTAACGTGACTATTATCGAACTTGGAAGAGGGCTTATAAATACAGACTGTTGCATTCCCCATATATCTGAAAACAAGGTACCTTAGTCAAGAATTGAACAAATGAATGTTATATAATTGTAAAAAAATATAGTACTTATTTTGTACATTTGTAGGGCGGGGATCCGGAGAGCGCGACGCCCAGGGCCACTGCCTATTCGCCCCTATCAAACCCGTCACTGTACAAATTGGGTAATTCGATTGATGTTTGACAGTAAGACTGAGGCGGCTGGTTACACCATTCACTGTCCCAATTACTTTCCCAGACAGTTAAAATCAGGGGCGGCGCCAGGGTTTTTCGATAGGGGTGGCAAAGCATGCTGGGTGGGACCCAGCTTTACTGTTTGGGGGTGCAGGCATTGAAGACTTCCGGCCGAGCCTCACCCTACCCCCCCCCCCCTTTCCCGTGTCAGAAGCTGCGTTTTGGCGTTTTCATTTTCTTGGACTTTATTTTTCTCTAAAAAAAACTTTTTTTGTCTGAAATAAATACGAACTGTGAGAAGGGCTGTGTTGTCTGTCAGTGAAAATCGGCCCCTCACTGAATGAGACGCTTCAACTATGCAGCAGGCGCGGCGGAACGATAAAAATATTGGGGGGGGGGGCTGAGTGCAGCAAGACTATCTAAGCGGAGCGCCACCATCAGTTGGCGCGGAGCGTACAGGAAAATTTTGGGCTTTACAAATCCTCCAGATGGCCGGAAACGGCACTTATCGGAGTGTTTCTAAGCTGCATGTACCCAGCCTTGCAATATGGCCCTTTACGTCTGCCCTTTTTAATTAAGGAGAGAAAAATAAATATATGAAAAATTGTAATACATATTTCTAAGCAGAGCGCCACCATCAGTTGGCGCGGAGCGTACAAAAAATTTTTGGCTTTGCAAACCCTCCAGATGTCCGAAAACGGCACTTTCCGAGTGTTTTAAGCTGTATGTATCCAGCCTTGAAATATGGATCTCCTGTCTGCAATTTCTCAATTAATGAGAAAAAATTAATCCTCATTATGTGATGTTTTTCTTGCTTATAGAAAAGCCGAATCACTCAGGAAGAGTTATAAGCAAAATTGAATTTTATAAAAGGGAGAGGAATCATAACTCTTATGAGATAACATTAAATTTTTACCTATAGTTTTTCGAGTTTTTGAACCAATGATGTAACCAAATTTGTAAGCTAAAGTAAACTTTACGCAAACAGGAGTGACGTCATTTCCTCACATTAATAGACTGAATTATGTGTATCGTTAAATTTAAATCAGATTTAGTGTCCTTCATAATCGTATGGTATCATTACGTAATATGCATAAGAGATATTGAAATTTTGCAAATTGCACCCTTAAGGGTCTGTAAGCCAAAACGATTGAAAGGCACAGAAAAGGGAGAACTGCTCATCAATGTGAGAATGTGAAATCGCTCCAGCTTGCTTTGAGTTCACTTTGCTTTGAAAATACAGAAAATGCATTTTTGTGGTCTACAAAGAACTGCCAAATTTTAGCTAAATTTAAAGTGTACCTAAAGGCTAAAAATTCAAAAACATATGTTACAAAGCTTGAAAAATGAATCCAAATGATCTAACTGCCATCTTTACAGGAATTCCTGAGCTAAGATATATAAACTGTTGGTGCTTTTTCAATTTAAAATGGTAGATGGCGCAATAATTTGTAATGTCATTCTTGTACTTCTCAAATTACATTCTTTGTTTTCTTTATTTTTTCGAAAGCCTCTGCACCTTGTGCCAAAATGTGATCACTTTCTCACTGTTATAGAGTGACTTGACTATACAAAACCTCACCGTACAACAGTAATTTTTGCAAGGTTAAATAAACATTTCAATTTCAAAAGGAAACAAAAGCAAGTAATGTGAGTTTTACAAGAAGATCATCGCAAATTATTGCGCCATCGACTATTTCAAATAAAATGAATAAATTTTAACTTTACATATCTCAGCAACAGGGTGAGCTATGAAAATGAGAGTTGGATGAGTAAAATTCGTTTCCAACGTCTAAAATATATATTCTTATAATTCTACACTTTAGGTCCACTTTAAACTCTTAAAATGAAACGTGCATGTATGGGATAAGAGACAAAAATGATTGCAATTTGTTTTATTGCAGTATTATTTATGTAAAATTTGGACTTAAATCTTAAGAATGAATTCACAGGCAGAGGTATAAATAATTGGTTGGGATGGCGTCACCAGGGAGGGAGAGGGAGGAGGGAGGGAGAAACCGTACCATAACACACGTCAGTCTTTAAGCGCCTGTCACACCTCACCGGATTGCAATAACGGAGAGGAACGAAGACCCAAAATGTCACTCCGTTGATGTACGTTAGTATCCGTTTAGTCTCCTGTTCTCCTCCGCCGACTTCGTTTCATGACCTGGAACGTCCGGTATGAACGGCGAGAGATTTTGAACATGCACAAAACTTGGACCAGACGTCGACCGAAAAAGGTCCCCCTTACGTATTCGTTACTTATCCGCTAAGCTTCCGTTTTATCAATTTTCTCGTGCGTTTCTCATACTGGACTTCTCCGTTAGTATCCGTTCGTCTCCAGTGATTGCTATTGCTCACCGGATTATTAACGGACAACAAACGGATGAAACGTAAAAGTACAGTACCTGTACCGAATGTTCGACGGATACTAACGCATAAGTAACGGAAGCGTAAAGATATAGAACTGACAATGACCGGATAGGTAACGTACGTTTAACTGAAGAAACCAAAAAACACAGGCAAAGAAACGTATAGGGGGGACGGACATAGACCGAAGATGCAGCGTACTTACATCCTGTCCCCTCCTCATACTATAGCTTAACAAACGTTTTTGCCGTTTTGTCTTGAATTTTTTGGGTGCGACTGATTCCTTCTCCCTGCATCCGCCCCAGGCATGAGATGAGTAATCGCGGTCCTGAGGGAGGGGTTAAGGGGAGGGGGTGTGAAAGATTTTTCGACTACCGGGAAGCCTTAGACGCAATCTGGTACAATATTTTGCATCTTTTGAAGTAATATTTTTTCTCGAGAAATCTAGTTTCTAGGTAAGTAATCCAACGTTCTTTACTTTTGGCCGACTACAGTTTTCCAACTTTGTTGCACTTATTGTCGACGATTACATAACAAACGGGCAAGGGCGGCGATTTGTGTTGGCTATTGGGGGAGGGGCGCAGAATGGAAGTTGCCATCGAAACGGAGCCATCATAGTTTTGTGTGAAGCGTACAAGAGAATTTTCGCCCTACAGACCCCCCAGACTGCATGAAATGGCACTTCTCGGGATCTTGGAGGCAGTTTTGAACCGTACGATACTTGATAAGTGACGACTGACAGGCATGAGCGTGTGAACGGGTTTGGTTGCGTTGGTATAGAAGCGGAGCTCCACTAACGTTTTTAAATGTTGCCAAAATGGCTTCTATATCGCAATTAAATGGTCCTTCTCAGACCTTTCAAATTGCACTGAAGCCATCTTGATATGTGGCATGATTTCTATTGGCTGGCGCGGACTGCGCCGATAAAATTTTTGCCAAAACAGCTCCCAGATCGCAAGAAATGACCCTTCCCAGATCTTTCAAATTTCACTGAAGACATCTAGATATGTTAAACGCCTCATATATATTTTCCCACTTTCACGGAACTGCTTCCTCTGGTATAACCTTCCCTGCGTACCAATTTAACCATTTTGTGATTGTTGTGACATGATTGAACAATGTACACGGAAGTGAAAATCCTACCTCCCCCCCCCCTCCTCCACTGATTGGATACGATACTGCACTACAGACATGTCACTGCATGTGTAGGGCAAGTGTACGACTAGAGCTGGTAGGTCCATGCGTACTGGATTTACACACTAAAATATGATGTAGGTCTACTTCTCCGTGAGCGACGGTCGTTAAAGTAGCCATGGAATTCAAAATAGATACGGTACCACATTCGCGAGTAGTCCGAGAATTTACAGAATATTGATAAATACGTCGGTCAAATACGGATTTGAATTAACTTTTAATAACTCAAATCAGTCAGTTTAGTGTTGAATACTATGTTTTGTTTGTTTTCAAATAGACAGCAATTTTCACAGAATCTCGCTAGGGGATATACTGTATTTTTGGCCCCCCTTTTGTTTACGCTACTAGGTATTAACCCTTAAACGACAAAAAAAAAAAAAAAACTCAGAGAGAAATTCATCAATGGTTCTTCTGGGATGTAGAAGGGGCCTAAGTGTAAGCTCTGCGGTGGATGCAGTAACGGGCGGATGTACAATGAGTTAGACAGAGAAGACAACACGCGCGAAGCGCGCAAAATTTTCGAGGATTTACACCGAAAATGTCCTATATGCGACGGATAATGTATCACAATACTTTATTCCACGATACTGTTACACCTCACCCCACCCCCTACAAAATTATGTGTCTTAAAACGTTATTTAGACGATTTTATTTTTTGGTTCAAAAACCATAGGGGGGGGGGGCAAATGCCTGCCCTGCCCCCCCTGTGGCGCCGCCCCTGGTTAAAATTCTCTTAAGTTTACTTCTAGCTCCTTCTCCAGTTGAAGAAAATAAGTCTTTGGCATCTCCTGGATAAAGCCCTAAGCCCTACATGTAGCTTAAATTCACCCGGCCACATTCTGCTGAGTATACAATTGTTTGTGATGGAGACTTGTAAAATTGAGTATCTCACATTTTATTGATTTGCACATGCCAATCAAATTGTAATCACAATTAATAATTTCAAAGACCTGGGTTACAAAAAACCGTATTTGAGGTGATATCAGAGCTTATTAAAAAAAAAACCCTGACAGTGTTCCTCTTTTAACACTTCTGGCCCGCCGTTAGCTTTGATTGGATGGAGTGGGCTACACATCATTATTTTTCTGGCGAGTAGGTAACTTAAAGGTCTAATGCAGTCAACCAAATTTGGATTAACGTATACCCGGATATGCTGAATGAGCAGTAGTTTACTAATAAGACAAATGTCTTTTTAAGTAATTTTTAAGAGTTAATGACTGGTTTACCTGATATGTGTTGTGTTGTGAAACACAGTCATGAAAGATCCTAAATTGTAAGGTGGGCCTATGTGAGACGAGATTTGATACGTTGAACTGATGTCTTAAAGCAGGGAGCTGAAGTAAGAAAGGGTGGTACTGTTTACGTCATTTATGCAATTCTCCAAATATTAAGATTCATCTGTTTGCCAATTGTCTATTCCCTGGAAGGGTGTGTCGTCAAGACCGACACTTCTTCTCGAGGTCAAGTTTACTTCCCTGGCATTGGTCATGTCGTTTACTCACTTAAGGACACTTTCTTCATGAGCTTGACACTGGCTAGTCGCTATGAAGCGCAATTTTACACTGACAAATTCTCGCTTAAAGACAAAAAGTAAGACAAAATAGCACAGTTCTGTAATATACACCTGTTGTTTGAGTACAGTCGTATATCTCAGATTCCTTCATTTGTGTCTAGTATTTTAATGAAAGGAGAACTAAATGAAGGCGTGGACCTAAGGGGGGGGGGTTTCCCGGCCTCATCCCCCCTTTTTTGCCACATCAACAATAACAAATACGCGAAAATTAGCATAATGTTAATCTAGGAGTATATTCAAGGGAGCTTTTAGCCCTCCCCCCCATCCTTTTCGAAATGTCTAGATCCGGGCCTGAAATGGTTAATATGTGCGAACAAGTGCTTGGGTCTGATCACTTGTACACTGTAAAAATGTGCGTAGGTGCACGGAAAAGTTTGTTCACATATGATATATTTCCATCTGTATAAATAAAATCAGCTGTTTTTACATCGGTTGTGTATAAACAGAATTTGCCATCCCTGTAAGGGGTTTTGTTGTAAAGAAACACGTTTTGTTGTATTTCTACATATTTTATGGCTCGTACATGTACACTTTGAAGACCGAATTTATATTTCGATTTGAAAATATACATTCCAAAAGTAATATGGCATTACTTTTTTGTAAATTTACACTACTCAAGCACTGTATTATTTGCAAAATTCTCCCTACGAATAATTTTGAGAACAAGTTTTTATGATTACATAAAGTCATCGTTTGTACGTGGCTAGGCTGTACCAGGTTGGCGCTCACTCGATCAGCCCAGCAGGCGACTCTCTCCAAAATTTGCTTCGAAAGTAACTGGCTTCGATTGATACAGTAAGTTTTTAAAAATCTCATTTAGGAGTTATCAATCATTGATGAAAGTTATGCAGCACAGGATTTTGCAATAAATAGTCATCTTTTTGAGCTTGAAGAGTAATATTAGGTGAACTATTAGTTTGTTTTAGTGTAGGCTAGGCTGTAATTTACTACCGTGCAGTACATTGTTCTAGCTAGCAATAACAAGTAATACCCCAGCCCGTAAGGCACGGTAAACTTCGCGAGCTTCTGTCAGTTTTAGAGGATTACTCCATAGAAATGGAAGGGTGCGTACTTTTCTGAAAGCATTGGGTGTTGTTAAGAATACAATTATTTTTTTACGAAAATATCTAGCTTGGTTTGAGATGCTCGTTCCTAAATTTTAGGACGGTACAATATGAAATTTTTCGACCTCATTGAATTACACAAGTGTCGACGACAGGCGATATGCACCTGTCCACGTACATACAAGTGACGTTGTACGTACGTACCTTGCGTAGGTACGTACGTACCTACGCACGTACGTACGTACACGTATATGTGCTGAGGAATAGGCGTAGGGCCAACACGTACGTGCGCACGTATGTATGTACTGATGTTCAGTGTGACGTTTGTGATCAGTATAACTGTGGTAAAGTCTGACGTCAAAACGCGAATTTGTGATGAAAACAAAGGAGTGTGACGTCACAGTTAACAACCTCGCTATAAACACGTTTTAAAGCAAGCTACTAAGATAAGTTTATAGTGATGTCACAATTGCAAAGTCAGGCTTCCCTCCTTTCATTTTTTCTGGCTCAGCTACGAAAGCACTTAATAAAATTTAGTATGACACATCCTTCCAAAAACATCAAATTTATTCAAAAAAATTAATAAAAAAAATAGTAAAGCAATAAAGTAAATAAAAATCATAAGTTATTGCACTTTAACATTTGATTGGAGACATTCTTCAAAAACATCAAATTCATCCAAAATAAATTAATAAAAAAAAGTTAATAAAGAAATGAAATAAAAGAAAGTTTGATGAGTGAATGCATACATTTAATCTAGGATAATTGCATAGTCACATGATAAGTTAAAGGAGAAGACACATTTTTATGAAAGAAAAATTTTTTGTATGGGGTTGGTATACACTAAGTCCTGATGTCACATTGAACTTGCCAATAGGTAACAAAACCTAATAAGATCATTAAGATGTATATATGTATTTTTGAAATTTGTGGGCCACTTATTTAATCATATTTCTTTATGGAAAAAAATTTATGGAAGAAGTAACAAGCTGTAATTCAGTGGTTGGAATGGACTTTCTCATAGTTACTTGGGCAGTTGTTGTATTTCATTTTTATTTTGCTTCCAGACAAACCATTAAAAGGGAAACTTAACATAGTAATACTCAAAGGAATTAGGAAGAGGTGCTTGGGAGCGGAAGGGAAGGGGGTTTCTATTTCAGCTTCTGGCAAAACGTGCTATTTTAAAGCAAGTGTACAATTAAAATTTCACTGGCAGGCAAAAGAGTTACAGCCCCCCTCTCTCTGTCAATGAAAATAGTCTCATAGGCTTATGGTATTTTCTCTGTACATCATGATTCAAGATGCAAGGCCCAGCTATAGGCTAACTCACATTTGTAAAAACAATCATAGGGCAGTTTTTTAAAAGGGAAAATGACTGCAGCTTTTTATGTAATAGATACAAATAATTTTGATCATTATGATCTGTTCAGAATGAAAAATGAAGGAAATAAAGGAAAATAAAGGAAATAGCTCATCTACAAATTTAAGTTAGAAAGGTTTGATTCAGTATACTTTCTTACAATGCTCCACGTCCTGGTAAATTTCTTGTGGTAATTACCCTATAGCCTGAAAATTGTGGTGCTTCAGAGTCAGAGGCAAAATAGTGAAATTATTTTTCAAAGA
Organism: Holothuria leucospilota; assembly: GCA_029531755.1. Classification (NCBI taxonomy): domain Eukaryota; kingdom Metazoa; phylum Echinodermata; class Holothuroidea; order Aspidochirotida; family Holothuriidae; genus Holothuria; species Holothuria leucospilota. The sequence goes on from CM055977.1 coordinate 9,153,682, forward strand.
TTGCATTGTTGTTCATGAACTTGCTTTCCAGAATTTTGGTTCCTGAATAATACAACCAGATAGTAAGGTATGAACTCTTCAAGATATTCCTCAACTTTTTTCAGGTATTCTAATAATTACATATGGTTGCAAGTTAGCAGTCGGCTCATATTTTTCCTAGGCATTAATGACTTGACAGTGTAATAGTTAATAAATGTTTCTTGTAAAATTTGTTTCAGGTAGCAACTTGCAGACTCAGGCTGATGGAATATCTACAGAAAAGCGACGTCACATTCGTTTGCCTCTAGTATCGCCTGTATATCTACAGATATAGCATGGTAGGTATGCTTTAAGTATATCATAGTCAACTATAAATCCAGTCTTGAATGTGTGAGCAAAATTGAGAACTAATTTTTGTGTAGGTTACTATTAGATGTTTCAAGTCTAAGTTAGCATCACAATTGTTATAGATAAATCATTATAAATTTTGCAACATATGAAATATATTTTAGTTTTGTTTTTTAAAAGATTGGTTATAAATGAAAAATTAGAAACAGTCATGGGGTTGTCTGGGCATGGTCCCTATTGAGAATTTGGTGTTATTGTTTTGAGAAAAACAATAACCAAGTTCAGACCAAGGTTTTTCTTCAGTGTTGCTTTCACATACTAAAAAATACAAAGTTTGGTCATTATCATAAACTAAAAAATTATGGTGAAGCAATAATAGTACATGGCTAAGTGCGTGTTCAGTTATTCTCTATTGCTTTTAAAACATTTCAAAACAATTTTGTCATCTGATTCACCTGACCTTTAAATTTTTTCGGAAAGGAATTAAAAACCATGTGAGTGACACATGACCAATTTTAGTAGCACCTTTATTCTTCTTTCTAGCAAATCTGTGATATCTAGTTTCTAAGGGGAGTATCAAATAGTTTTGAAAGCTGTAGTATATCTAGCTGCAGATACCAGATCTGCTAAAGAAGGCATACCAGCCATTTAAAAAACCCACCATTCTGTTTTCTAGGTGTGGTATGTAATGTTATCAGCTTCATGGCCTAAGGCTGTTGATATCACAAGGAGCTCTGAAATGCATCTCTGTGAAACATGTTTCTGAACTTCCTGTCAGAAGTTGTCTTTGAATTCACTGCTTCACATGAAATTTACATCCATGTAGGAAAAAGTAGGACATTAGCTTGCAAACCATATTAGCTATAGGGAGGTGATTGCCACTGATGAATCTCAGCATATCTTAGCACAGGAATATCCTGTGATGTTGAGAGGTTTAAATAGTGATATTCACTTTTCAACCTTTGTAACCTTCAGATTTTAAATTTTTGAGTTCAGAAACACTTTTATATTCTTCAAATGACTCATATCTAATAGAAAAAAATTCATTCGTAAGAACCCTTTTATCATTCTTTCAATAGGACCTAACCGATTTCTGACACAAAGACTATTTCAGTACAGTAGACCACACACCTACAACTTTCCTGACAAGCAGTCTTCCAGGGGTAAACTACTGTTCTATGATCTTCTATCCTGTACAGTTAAAGCAACTCTATAGAGTACATCCAGAGGTACTCCTTTTTCATTCATGTTCCATTTAGTGAATAGGTCATGCACCCATGTATACTGAAGTGATGGCCTTCCTTTCTGAGAAGAGCAAAATTCCCCCAATAGGTGAAACTGATGCAAATGTCTTTCCTCTTTGCAGATAAATAAAGACCGTGTCATGTCTTAAGTACTGTAGACTGCACTAAGCCATTCTGACAATGGCACAGGCTTCGATAAATCCCCCGCCCGACAGTCCGGGACAAGTAAAAACTTACTCGGGCAAGTGCATTGTTCAATATCATAGCCCGCCGGGCACCCTTGCGAAGTCTCCTCCACAAAAGGCATATTAAAAGTGGACAAGTAGATATTCATGCGGACAAGTAGACTAAGAGAACAGCTAGCTCAATGGACAAGTAATGAAAAAAGAATTTGTGGGAGCCTGGACAATGGTCATGTATGGTACGTTATGGTGCTTCAGCACTGGCTCACAGTGAACATGCATTTGATCATTTTTACATAATGGTTTTCACTTACTAGAAAACAGTGTGATGTGCTACCAGCCTCGTCTTGCTTTGTCGTAGCTTTGACAACACTGGATATGAATTTAATTTCATTACTTTAGGTAGAAGTATTTTTCAAGGGGGTCCCAAAAACTGTTGGGCTGCTAACAATGTAAAGCAGAACTTGTGGAATTGTGGAATAGGTAACCAAAGCGGTGGCACACATGACCTATTTTCCTCTCAAATGGGGGCGGGGGAATAGATTCCCAAGAAAGGTTGCATCTTCCCAACTGCATTGAAATAGTGTTCAGTTAACTTGGCAAATTGCTGTGTTAAGACAGGTGTATGAAGAAGAAAACAAAATATTTCATGACTGGTACTTTCAATAAAAACATTGAAAATACTTAATGTAAAGCAGAACAGATTTGTAATTTGCAATGTTTTATGTCTTTCTATTTATAGATTGTTCTTTGGCATGAACTCGGAGAGGAGAATGGAAGGCCAAAAATAATAACAGATGGAACATCAACCCCAAAGTCTGTTCCTTCAGCGAAAAGCTGATCATATTTGAGTGGCACTAAAAGATTGGCAGGGACAAATGTAGCATCAGAACTGTTCATTTATGTGAATGAAAATTAAGCCAAGTATTTTACCATTTGGCTGTTAAGTTTTTACTCTGCTACGTTTGTAAAGGAGAAAGATCAATTGTATCGCATTTTATGCTAAAACCGTTAAATTTTGCATTCAGTAATGGAACTTATCTGCAGTAGAGTTTTTGCTTACAGATTACTATAAAGATGAAGGGAGCTTGATATCTATCAATACCAAACTTATTTCCTACTGACAAAAACAACTGGGGAGGAAAATGAAAGAAATTTTCACAGTAATGAAGATAATGCATTAATGCAATTTTTAATCATATTGGCATTTTTTGATTTTCTATACTCTGAGTTGCTTAATAAATCTTGAAACTTATAAAGCCTACCATGAAATCACAGTTCAACTGTGTTGATGAAATAGTCATACAATTATCATGTAACCTAAGGCCAATACATGTTGGAAAGAAGGGATGGTTGTTAATTGTTGTTTGGACTCATTTTCTTTTACGTTTTTTTACATGTTTTTCATAAGTGTTAAATAATTGAAAACATATTTGTGCAGGTACCAGTGCATGCAATTCCTTTAGTAGTATAAAATTTGGTTTTCTATCTTTGCTAGATCAGTGAAAAAGGGTATATAGAATAGCAGTAGTAATTATGCAAATTCTCTCTAAACCCCGTCAGTTTGATGTTGGGAGTGTGCAGGGAATAAAGATAAACAGTAACATTTCATGTTGATTGACGATTTTAAAGATTTTACTTGTTTAATGTACTACAAATCATTGTACAAAACAATGGAAAATTGGTAATGTCCTATAGGTATATACATACTTTGGAAAAGATATGTTGTAGTGTATCAGTTCTTGAGTGACGTTTTGTAACTTTGTTGCAAAGTCGCTTGCTGTTTAAGTCATTTGCCAGTTAATGGGGAAAGTTCTCTGCATTGTATTTGATGTTAAATCAATTACTGTTAGATTCAAGTGTAGAGCTTTGGGGTCCAAAATAGTTTGACAGTTTTACTATTAAATGGAGAGATCCTGAAGATTGTATTGGGCATACCAAATTGACTTTTATGATCCTATCTAATTTGTCATTGTTAAAATGAAATTATTTGAAATGAAAATTACATTCCTTCAGCCACAGCTGAGTAATATTCTTAACATTTACTATACAGCATTTTATTGCACAGGCTTTTTTTAATTCTTGTATGACATTATGGATGATCATTGTTGTGAAATCAGTTTTTAGTTTTATAAACCTTCCTAAGCGTTAAAGTTCTTTTGTAGCTAGTAATCAAATAGCAGGGATGTAAAAAAGTTTGTAATTAAAGTGGCAATGTTGGTTACCAAGAATCCTCTCACTTATCATTTATTTTTCTTTTGATGTATTTAGTGGGAGGTAAATCGGGGACTGAATGTAGGCCTACTACTATCTACTTGGAAATGCTCCAGTATCAGAGAACACATTGATAACACACAGATGGGAAAACAGCCACAATCCTAGGATACAGGGGAAGATACCATTTGAAAAAAAGCATATCTCTAGATACTTAAAGACTAGTTCTGTACCAAGACAAAATTTATCACTTTTTACATATAAAAAGATACTTACACCACAAAATACGTTTGTTAGTCAATGAAATTGGAGTTGTAACAACACACTTTTTCTTTTGTAAAAGAAAATGTTGTAGTTTTCCTATGTAAAAGGACTGTCAATATAGGAAAAAATCCCTAAATTTAAAGCACAAACTCTCCACCTACACAAAATTCTGATGTAATACTACAGAAGTTGATCTGTAGGAAAACAAAGCTTGTTGTTGATCTACGTCAAGGACTGTGTACTTACAAAAATCTTATGGAAACTAATTGACAGCACTTTTTTTGTAAATTTACAGAAGATTTTTTTACAGTGTACCAGTTACTGTGGTTACACGGAATTGACCGATATGTGACGTAATTACTCTTTCAATGAATTAAACCTGCACCATTTGAGCGATTCATCACATTATGTGATAATTATGTTACTTTTTTCAGCCTGTATACTCGAAAGTCACATGGCCTACCATGTCATTTGTCCCGCATAGGTCTGTACGGCACAAGGAAGCAGAAGTGGCCTATACACACAACTTGAATGGCGAAATAAAGAGAAAAGTAAGAAGAGCTACTAAAAATGAAGATAATAGACCTATACATCCATTGTTTTTAGTAAATATGAAAATTTTTCTCTATTGTCACCATTTTTCAATCAATTTAATCTTCACTTACGGAGTATTTGCCTGTTAAGAAGGATGCTCTGGAAGGGGAACAGTTCGGTTGTGCGTAATAATTTCCAAGTTTGACGCCGGTTCTTGCCAGTTCATCGAGAAATGGTGTGTGGGTTCTGTTGCTATGGAAACCAATATCTGCCCAGCCGAGGTCGTCTGCTAAAACGAAGATAATGTGGGGTCGAGTTGACCACTAGAAAACAAAACCACAAAGAAAAGACGTGAATATTTGTAGCTAGGAGGAGTGTCAGGGATTTTTGTGTGCAAAAGTGAGGAGGATAAAAGGCCCTGAACTAAAAGATTTTGTACGAAAATGCGAAGTAAGTGGGAGATCCTCCAAAAAGTGAGGCATATATTGTTCCGTCCCCCTTCGGTATCTCCCCAGGTCGTCTTAAGCAAAAAGCATAGTCTCTCAGTCCCCTCCAGGAGGGGAATATTCGAGTAAGTATCCATACTAGTATCAGAGTGCATCGTTACTAGCAGCCTACCCACACTCATGACATTGTACTGGTACTCGGAGCTTTATACTGGCACTCCTGCAGGTACTCAGGAGTTTTTCTCACACTTCCAAGTCTCTTTACCTTCCAAGTCTCTTTACCTACATATTTAAATCAGGGGTGGCTTTCAAGCCATGAGTACTCAGGCGCGGATCCAGACACTTCGAAAAGGAGGGGCTGAAAGCCTCCCTGAATATTCTCCTAGATTAACATTATGCTAATTTTCGCGTATTTGTTATTGTTGATGTGGTAAAAAGGGGAGCTGAGCCGGGAAAGCCCCCCCCCCCGATCCGCGTCTGGTACTTTAAGAGTTGGACACAGGGCCTCCCATTTTTGAGAATTCTAAAGGGGTCTGACTTGACAACAATTTGGGTTTTTTTTCTCCTTGCCTTTTCAACAACTCTTATATTTATATACCTATTTAAATACACTATAAATTTCTTCCTCTGTTGTATGAAAGGGGACATCAAAAAAGACTCATATCCACCTTTCGGTGTCATTTGTGACGACATTATGTGTGGGGTGGGACTATGACACTGTCTAAGTGGAGCGTCACCAACCTACAGAGTCAATTTTGAGGAAAGTGTCGATGCCGGCAGATCGCCGGAAATGGCACTTCCCAGGCCTTTCAATTTGCAAAAGATTTTTCTATCTTTCATGATTTGGATATTCCCCCCTACCCCCAAAAAAGGGGCAACTCAGCCACATTTTATTCCGTGAAATTGTGTAGAAGGGAAATAGAACTTGACATTAGCTCATAACCTCTGATTTATTCACTTTTATTACGAGCAAATAGCGAATTATAAGTCGTATTTTAGACTTGCCACGGTCATTAGGTCCCATGTCGGCCCGTGGCTAGACGAGGTAGTGAAGGGGGTGAGATAGCCTCCAGGCGGCGAAAAGTTTTTCAGGGGGCGAGATAATCTTAAATACATAAGGTATTGTTATTTTTTATCTTCTAGGGGGCAAAAATTTTTCCAGGGGGCTTCGCCTCCGGGCCTCGCCCCTCCCCCCTCCATGGCCACAGGCTTGCCCATATGACGACATTTCTCGTCTTGTTCTGTTCTTTACTTCTTATAAAATACTGTGATGTTCAAAAATCATATTCCATTCGAATAAATGAAAAAGGGGTTGGTGACAATTTAAAGAAAAAAGTATGCGTTACTTGTTCGTAAGCGACCATCCTATGTCTATTAAATCGTAGTGTCCAGCCGTTTTCGTGATACTATTGTAATCAAATACCTCATTTTCCCCAACCTGTAATATTTAGGTAGAGTTTCAAAGGATTCACTATAACCATGGGTAGATCTATTTTTAAAATGGAATGATAAATCAACCACAAAACAGGATTTTGATTAAAAGTATCACGTACAAAAGTTAGGTTTTCTTCTTGTAAGAGGTGTATAGTACATATGCATAGTGGTGACGGAGCTTAGGGATTTCCCAAAGATCTTGGAAATTTTCGACTTGGTCTTTGTCGAACTCGCTAGACAATTTTGTCACATTATGAGTGTACAGGTATACTTGACATGTACAGACGGAGTTAGATAAGACTAAGTCGTTACACATTAACGACTTTCCTGAAAACTTGAAATCAACCACTCAGTCGGTTACTTAATAGGGTTCTTAGGCTTGCTGTATAAAGAGGATCATATCCAACTGGTGTACCCCAGGACACATTATCACTGTAGGCCCCCTTCTGTTCCTATTACACATTAAAGAACTACCTGATAACCACCCAGTTATTTGCTGCTGATTGGACAAAACCGACATATGTAGGAGAAACTGCCATATGTCAAATTTAATGAGAGTACGAGAAACCTTACATATGTCAATTTAATTGTACATATGTACGATTTAATTGTACATGTGTCAGTTTCGTCGAATCAGAGCAGTGAAAAGAAAAGGAACAGGTGACTGTGTTTGTCCAGGGAGTTGCTATTTGTCAAATAGCAACTCCCTGGTTTGTCCAATGAGAACACGAGAAACCTTACATAATGTCAATTTAATTCGACATACGTCAATTTCATTACTTATGGCACACAGGGCGCACCATAGACGTACACGTTCTAACAAGGGCAGCCAATAAAAAGCAGTACACATCCGTGATCACGACGGCAGAGCTCCAAAATGGGACCTGTTCTATTCAGCCAGTCTAGAGCGGGACCACTGTCGGGTGTGTCAGTTAAGTCAAGTTTGTCCCTTGGGGACGTTGTTACTCCTTTAGGGAGCAGAACTCCTCCGGGAGTATTGTTTGGTTTTCGCCCCGGCCCTTCGCCAGAGAGTCAGGGGACTTTTGAAAAAAAAAAACACATCCGTCAAGAGGGCTTGGGTCGTCGAGTGGCAGAGTGGTCTATTCCAGCTGCTGTGCACCAATGTGTTTCACATGTGCGTGCGTTCGAATCCCACTTGATGTACGTGGGATTTTCTCCGGGTACTCCGGCTTTCCTCCCACTTGGCATAGGCTTGCCTCTAAAATCGGTTGCCCAGCCGACGAAGTCGGTTGCGCGCCGGACTGAAGCGCCCTCGGGTGGACCAGTGAACTAGCCGACTTTGCGTCAAGAGGGCAATTTGTACTAAAGAATGACAGACCATCGAATGTTATACAATTTGCGAAGTCGGAAATGACTCCCAACTTGATTGCCACCATTTCTGGCAGTTATTGTGTGGATTTACTCATCGAAAGTGAAACGGTAGACAAGCTGTACGTTAAGTCGAAGACGATGGTAGTAGTACCAGTTTTTAGCCGGTCGCTTTGCTATGCCTGCAGGAAGTTCTCCAGTAAATATCATTGAGTGTGCACTGCTTTTCAGTGCTACTATTTCTGTAAAGTGCAGTGAATCATATTGCTTCTATGTCATGGTGCTTTGTCAAGTGTCGTAGAGATTAGCTCGAAGGCGAATTTCTTGGATCACTTTCATGGAGAGTTGTCACGGGCATAGGCGTAGGAGGCGGGGAAGGGGCGAAGAGAACCGCAGCCCCCAACAAGATATTTTCCTTAAAATTCGGGCAATATGCTGCTATTTTATCGGACAGCATTTTTTCGGGCAAGTCACAACGGCCCCCAAATTAAATTAGGCTCCTACGCTTATTGTCACGGGTGAAAAAGGTTGGCTTCATAGAAAACTTGTAGCAGTACTTTTGTGCAGGCCCGTGGCCATGCGGGGGCACGGGAGCCGTGCCCACTGTGTCCCCCATTTGGAAAATCGATCGGAAACAAAATTTAACTACCTTCAGTGAACCGTGAATCGGCATGCTTCCAGAAGATTATTTAGAAAGATCTAAAACTGATGATCCCAAAAGGCGTTTAAGGATGAACGTATTGTTTCTGTAACGATTTTTCTCTGTAATTACAAAATTTTTAGCGCAATTCGGGAGCTTTCATCTCCAGTTCTATTTTGCTGTAACGCCCGTTTCATTCAGCGGTAAAGGTTCTTTAATTATTGTTCTTTATTGTATTCTGGAGGAGAACGAAATTGCATTCATGCCAGATTGTACCCTCCTTTACCTACCTTTTGGAAGATTCTTAGTTCAGACTCACTATCATGCCAAACATATCTTGCAAAAAACTTCAAAGTGTCTCAATGCTAGGCCCAGAGGTGGCGACAAGCTGGGGGAGGCTGCCCCCAATCGGGGACATTTTTCATTTTCACAGGGGAGCCTCAATGGGAAAGATAAAGTATGTAACGCGACGACGACCAGTCGCCCAGTTTCCAGACAAATTTTTTGGTTTTGCTCTTACGAAGGGCGGATTCTTCAATAAATAGAAACATTTTCTAACTTCCCTTTAGTTCATAAAAACAAAAATTTTCAGTTTTTGTTCACTAGAATCCCATATTCTTCGGCCCGCTTTGCGCGCTTAAAATTTCGCATTCGCCATTCTTTCGGCAGCCCGTCTCATCTGTCTGGTCTTAGAGTTACTGGCCCCCGTCGGGGAGCTTGGCTTTGCCGTCGGGCAAATCTCGGCACCACCCCTGACTGAGGCTGAATGGAGGTGTTACCATGGCCAATCATTAAACTGCAAAATCGTCACAATCGACGTTGAATCACTTATGAACATAGGTTGGCACAAAAATACCAGTAAATTATTCTAGCCCAAACTAGAAGGTGTACCCTCAAAAATTGGAATACGGCATCAAGGGGTTTTCATGTAGCAATCTAATACCTCGAGTAACATTCGTAACATGCCAGTGATAACCATATGGTTTGAGGCTAAATTTACTCGTAGCACGAATGTATTCAAAAAATTACTTTCTCCGTCCATGGTGACTGTGCTTTTCTTACTGTTGCAAGCTGTTCATGCAAAATTAAAAATAAGTTAGTTGTGATAATTGTGAAGGAGTTGTTGACCTGTGAAGAGTTTGGAGAGCTCTCAGTGTAATTCGGTAGTAGGTCCAAAGCTCCATGCTTTTGTTCCCATTTTGTTAATGCTGCAAACATTTCGGAGATTTTCCTCTGGATCCAACCAAAGTTAAACTGCCTTATGGCAGCCCATGCTCCCCCACCGTTCGAAAAGTATTCAACTCTTCACCTGCGCTTGCGAAGCTGAAGAACCATAATCATAATCATGATCATAATCTGGTTCTGTTTACTTCTGCATGGAGACTGTCCACGTCTCTGTATTGCAAGAGGAGGGGAAATTTTAGCGCGCTTCCCGCTCATGTGCAAACGTAGGACCCGATCATTCTTAAAGCTATCTGTGATGGGCTTGAGATATCATAACTCTTTAGTTCCCCCACACAGCCATCATGTGTTGCACCGCTGACTACAAACATAACCTTCTTCGGTGTCCCACATAATTATGTCAACATTCCTGTTTACGGGCCTATTTTGTGGAGAAATATAGAGGAAAAAACCCTCTCACAAGCCACAACCCTTTCATCCATACCACCTACTCTTGAACTCCTCAACGTGTTGGCCAAAAACAGGGCAACTTGGGAGCTATTTATAAATATTTGTCTAGTTTCTTTCCTGTAAATCAGAATTTCCGAAACGTTTTGAAGAGTGCATCCTTTCGGAAAACACTTAATATTGTAGTTTTGATTTTATCAGCAGCCCCTGTACACCACTAGCTGATATGCTCTTTTTGAACCTTTTCATTACAGGAGCAAAAGCACTCTTTCAGTTTGATATTTTTTGTTTTTGCTTAATTTTATAAGTAAAATGAAAACGCGAAAAATCGAGGGCGCTACACAACGCCGAATTTAATCATATTTGTTCCAAAGCACCAAGTTTGGAACTTACAAGTAACACTTGGAATTTCTTGTGACTTTTCGGGGCATGATTTTGGGAATATTGAAAAACCCGCTGGCACTCCTAATGCAGACATGAAGGGTCTAAGCAACGTAGGCCCACAGTACGAGAGTCCAGCTGAGTCCTATGACTGTGATGCTACCGCACAGAGCAGGTTCGAGTAGCCTGCCTTGTGTGCAACCCCTGGGGTATGTTTTAGCCGAGCGCTGTACATCAGCCAGTGTAGGCCATCATCTGCGTTCGACTCATACCATGGTATATGTCGTCCCTGAACACTAGAAGTGGTTGCTGAATTGTTGTATGAATCCAAATTGAAGACAACAAAGTTACTCTATTTACAAGCATGACTCCAGTACATTCTTAAGCTATACTAATTTAATTCACCTAAAAATAGGAACGCATGAAGGCTTAAGTGAGTTAATAGATTTTCAAACACAAAGTAGACTACTGATTGCTATGGCGCAGTGTAGAGAAGTCGTTCGACAGAAAGTCGATATTGCGTGAGTCTGTCGGTATCGATCATCACACCTCCGTTACATTATCTTCTTTTTCTTCAATTTTTGTCAATATTTTTGTCAATCATTTTTGTATTCTCTTTCTTGTTTCATCTTTGTACCATAATTCATATGAAGATAGACGTGTTGGGAGCACATGTGTGGTCGGTGTTAAGGTGGAATTTGGGGGTGCAAAAATATCCAGCCTTTCATCCCGATAACTTGAACAAATCTACCAAACGATTTTTTTAAAATTATATCCATACATTTCTCTATGACTTCTTTTAATTAGTTTATTCTCTGCCGGGTGGATTCGCGTGTGTGAATATTTCGCATTCTAATTATGTCCAAACAGGAAATCGAAGAAAACATATGCATACGATATCTGAGAAATCCAAAGACGGTTTTGGAGAGTGCCAATTCATGTTAATTAATTACGAGCGGGAGTATCTGAAACTGGTACAGTCATCTTTATATCGATAACCGAATACAAAACGCGCTTGGGAATTCTGACGGTAGCTTCAGCATATACAAACTAAAGAAAATCGATACAGGGAATTTCATATTTCGACACAGGACGGATTGCCTGTAGCAATGTCAATAAAAGAGTTTCAAATGAAATGTGTATGACTACTATAAGATAATAAACACAACACATTCAGTCGCAGAGCTAGTAGGTTAGGGTGGTGTGAAGCAAAATGACACACAATTGAGCCATTCGCGGAACTGGTCAGCTGGTAAATAAGCGCTATGTTAGATTATTGAAACAGAGCCGAAGATGCCCATCCCCATTCCTCCTCCTCAATAAATCCCAAGGTTTTGGGACACGCCTGTGAATCACTGATATGAGTGGAGCGCCACTGCAGGTTAGCGAGAAGCGCTTAGGAAATGTTGGACTAAAAATAGCTCCATCGTTGGAAATGAACCTCCAGCCAAAATGTTTAATTACCTCATTACCTCATTTTTTAACACAACTTTTACTTCAAAGGTAGCATTTGTGGCACCAAATTGCATGTGAGGACACCTAATGTTTCAAAATTTTCCTCCCCCAGGCCGGCGATCACACACCGTAATGCATGTCCCCCACTCCCATGAGAGAAATCCTGGCTACGCTACTGATTATCATTATTATTGTAACGACTTCCCCCAAAATAATAACCCATATGGAATATGGAAGGGCATTAACACGGTAATGGTTGTATGTAATTGGCATGCTGCGTGATAACCGATGCATGCCTATATTATATGTACTATAATGTTGAACGCGCGTGGAGCGCCCGGAAATTTTGGGTTATATTTTCGGGCAAGTTGTTCAGCCCCACCCCCCCCCCCATCAACTTGGGCTCCTACGCTTATGAAAATATCGAAACATATAGCACCATTTGGATACTAGCGTTATTTTCGAGCGTCTCACACTCTCCCTCAAAACAGCACTTTCATTTAAAGCTAATCACCCCATGCCCGTGCAAAGCAAAATTGACGCCCTTTTTATCACTGAATTATAGTTCTAAAAATTACCATTTGAAGGTAGAGATCTGTGGGCAAAGTTTGTCTTTTCTTCGCACGAAAAAATTGTTTGCTACGACACTGTGATGATGTTACATGCAATTTGTTTCCAATGCGACCCTCGATCTCAGCCAGGCGCGGATCCAAGGGGGGGGGCTTCCTCGGGCTCAGCCCCCCCCCCTTTCTCGCCACATCAACAATAACAAATACGAGAAAATTAGCATAATGTTAATCTAGGAGAATATTCAAGGGGGCTTTCAGCCCCCCCCCTTTTCGAAATTTCTGGATCCGCGCCTGTCAGCCCTGCCTCTCTGTTTGACCCTTACCCTGAAAAGTTTGATAATCACTGGTTTATAGGAATCCAAATACTCAATTAAATTTCCCCTAAATATGAACACGAATTTAGGTGACTGATTATTTTTGTTCTCTGTTCACCAACCTTGGTAGACAGGCCTCGTTATAACTCTCTGTAGGACAGCTTGAGTGGAATAACGGCTCGCTCCCAACAAAATTATTTTGTCAGAGTTTCCCCCCTCCTCCCAGTGGCGTAGCTAGAGGGGGGCAAGGGAGCGGTCGCCCCCCACAAGGCCTCTGTCGGAAATTTCTAGTCTCTGTCGGAAATAAATAAAAACAGGTCATTTGAAACACTTGCAACACTTCTTATGCATTTAAGCAGAATTACACACCGATATGGCAACGTGAAAATCAAAAGTCGGTCTCAAAACCGCCCGAAAAGCAAAAAAAAAAAAAAAAAAGGTTCCCAGAATTTCGAACAATTATCAAGATAATAATCTGTCGGAATTTTTTGCTTTGCCCCCCACAAAAAAGGTCTAGCTACGCCACTGCCTCTCCCTCCACAATTTCAGCCATCCATGCAATCCCCCACCCCACCCCCCGATTTACATACAATTACTCACTTTTCCACTGTGAATATTTTCCGGTTGTTTTCCGCTGTTCAGTTTAAAGTCTCCTTCCAAGCTTATGTCATGCCGCGGTTGGGTTGCCTTAGATATATCATTAAGCTCATTGTGATTTTTCACTGCAGGTTCCGTCTTAGAAAATTGTAATGTAAACATATAGAAAATAATCAGCAAAGAACAAAACACTAAACAAAAGGTGAACTTCTTATAAGAAGTCATTACGCCTGCACTGAATGAGCTGTAAGTACGAACTGATATAAAGGAGTCGCACCTTGACCACTTTTCAGAAATACACCGCGTAAAAGTGGCGGGGTCCTTTCGAATTAATTTACCGGAAATATGTTGACACGCACAATATACTGCATTGATCCAGCAGTCCAGTGAACTTGTGCGTCATTGAAAGGTAAATTTAAAGCAGGCATAACGGGAACTAAATTTATTTCAATATTGTACGATCCTATGCTTTGAATCGTGAGATTATTATCAGCGGTCAAGTATCTATTCGGCTCCCGTGGATTACTCTATGCCTTCAAGTAGATTTCATTCACCTAGCAACTTCATTTACGTCTAGTAAATTGAAGTGACTTACCTAGAACAATTCGCAATGAGTGAACTGGCACGGCCGACACTTTGAGAGTAGGTACTATAAAATTCAAAACATTTGTTCAATTGAAATAAATTAATATAATTTGCTCCTTCCTTTACAAGGGAAAAATGTGAATGGGCTGAAAAGGAATCAGTCTATTTTTTTTTTTTTTTTTTTGTATTCGCAAAATGGGAATGTTTCCTGAAATAATCAGAGACGGTAGATTTATATCCACATTTTTAACAAATTTGCACATTCTCCTAAGCGTTGCCCGAAAGAGAGCAACAACTTTTACCTTCCCTGAAGACTAGCGACATGTAAGCAGTGGATTAGAACCCCTAGCCCTTACTTAAGGGCAATAGGCAGTCGCCCCAAAATTTTCTTTGAAAAATCAGCAAACTCTTACAAATCTCCTCTTATTGCATTACAAGCACCTCTGAAGACGTTTTGAACATAACTATTACAAGCAATAGGTAAAGCAAGGTGAAGTTTTCCTTGAATTCCACAATTCACTAACAAAAATATTGTCACATGATCAAAATAGGCCATTCATGAACTAGAGTGACAGGATACACTCACTCTGTTTGGGGTGACTGCCTACTGCCTTTAAGTTGTAGAAGACTACAGATCCTTTTGTATTTATGTCAAAGTTTAATGAAAGATTCATCGAAATTCAAGAATGAAACAAGCGACTGATTTCACTGTGTCCTTGTCAGTGCACTGCAAACCTTACTCTAAGCAGGGAGCTGTAAAAGATGGAGAAACAACGCTTGTTCCTCCTTTGAAACTGTCTGATTTGCCTACACTCAAGCTTCGCATTGTCTTGTTCCCGAAATTCCTCTAAAACTTAGAGGGATTAGGCAGTGAAGACAATTGCTCTTGTCGTCTGCTACATCTGAGAGGGCTCACTGAATGATTTCAACTAGAGACCCTATAGTGGGAGAGATTGGCCAACTTATTTTATGGGCGCCATTTTGGAGCCAAATGTTAACTATGGCCAGACATCATATACACTGGGTGTACAGTTTTCCGTACAAAATGTGAAACAAAGTTGAGTTACAGCGTTCTGTTCTCTTGTGGCAATCATTGGTATCGGTTGACTCTGGCTGGCGTTGTCTGCCGGATCCTTTAGTTTGTCACCCAGTGCAAGAAAAGCCGCCCTGGGAGGGGTCTAGAGGGAGGGGATAACACCCTCCAGTTTGAGTAACTTTTGCTAATAGAAAGTGACGAAAATGCAGAATGGTGTATGCTATTTTGACAGTTTTAAACGTGATTTTATTTAAAAAATCTCATTTTAGTGTGTCTTATTTTTGTGCTTGTAAGGGGGGGGGGTGGGTCTATTTTGGGCTGGGTCCACCCCTTCTTTCTAAGAAAACTACTAGTACGTTAATGCAGGATGGCATACATGCAAAATGGTGCTTTTTTTGGAAAGTGCAAGCAAGTTGAACTAATCATTTAAGATTTTTCATTATTTAGTGAAAGATTCAGGAGAGGTCTGGGGGAAGGGGTAAATATAGGAGCACTCTCTAGTGAGACTTTTTTATTTTATGGAAAGGCCTAGGCATGGGCGTCAATCTTCATTCGAGTGTGGAGGGACATGGTCACTTCTGTCAAAAATTTACTGTGTAAAAATCTTAAGTCAATGGGTGTTTTTCCAAAAATGTGTGTATGTGGGGGACGTGTCCCCCTGTCCCCCCAGGATTAACGCCCATGGGCCTAGGCCTAGCTTTCATAAAATTGTGACTGACCCGGGTGTATTCCATGTAAAAGCCTACATCAAAGTCAAAGTTACGCAAATGTTTCAGTTTTCTCATGTAATTACTAATAGATCCAGGAGCAATGTTTGATCTGTTATTGTGTCCCCCTCCCCTATGAAAATTTTTGAAAAATTGGGTGTCCTTACATGCAATCTTGTGCCACATAGGCTACATTTGAAGTAAAGTTTGTGTAAAAAATTGACGTATTTTTAGGAACGATAACAAAAACATCGGCATCAGTGACTGTGAGGGGGAATCATGGCCCAATAGGGTTCCCCCTACCCTTTGAAAATTTTTGAAAAATTAAGTGTACTTACATGCAATCTGGTGCCACATATGCTATCATTTGCAGTAAAATTTGTGTTAAAAACTTAAAGTATCTTTAGGAAGTAAAAACAAAATCGGCATTGGGTGGGGGTATGGCTCAATGGCCCCCCTAAATACGCCACTACTCCTACACCTATGACTGGGGACTGCAGCTCTGGTATTCCAACGTCTCTATCGGGATGTTCCGACAACTCTCCAATAGAGATAGGATTAGGGTTAGCCGGTTAGGCCAAAGGGTTATGAGTTGTATTTGGGTTTATGTGTTGGCATATCAAGCAGTCGGAATATAGAGATGGAACCGCCGTACACGGTATAAGCTAGGCCTTGTACAGAACGTCGTAACTCTAAGGCTAAGCCATAGAGCAGGATATAATATCCTGCTCTATGGGCTAAGCCTACTCTAACGTTA
Organism: Holothuria leucospilota; assembly: GCA_029531755.1. Lineage (NCBI taxonomy): Eukaryota > Metazoa > Echinodermata > Holothuroidea > Aspidochirotida > Holothuriidae > Holothuria > Holothuria leucospilota. The sequence continues at coordinate 9,170,326 of CM055977.1, forward strand.
GGCCTACATGTATTACTAAGTTGTATACTGTAAAGTTACGTCGCATAAGCGATCGCTATTTGATGGATTCCAATTGAACCTTCTAACTTTTACAGCCCATCGAAGCCTTCTTTTTGTACAGGATGGGAATCTATACAACTTGTTACACTTTCTGGTCTGTTGTGCATCCAAATGCAGGGGCGGATCTAGGATTTTTCGTTAGGGGGGCCGCGCTGACGGCCAAACATCCGCCCGAACGACTATCTAAGCGGAGCGCCACCATCAGTTGGCGCGGAGCGTACAGAAAATTTTGAAAAATCGCGACCCCTCAGATAGCCGGAAATGGCATTTCCCAGGCTTGTAAGTAGAGTCTAAGCAGTCGATATTTTGAGATTTTGTTTGCAAAAAAATTTTCCCTTCAATTAAAAATGAGAAAATTGCAAAATGATTAGAAAATCACCAAATAAAATGCAGGCGCAAAGTCTATTCATAGTTCCCGTTCTTGACCGCCGTCATGGAGTGTCCCCTTTCCTTTTGAATTTTTTTTTTTGCTGTCCCGAAGGGCTTAAAAAATCGTGCTATATTTTGCTTCTTTTCACACTAGATCCATGTGCTGAAAACGTCTTGATTTTCATTCTATCAATGAATAATATTATTCATAATTTTTACGAAAAACGAAATACGATGTGGACGCCTACATTGTTCTGTTAATCTGTTTCGTCATAGTTTTCAATATCATAAAAAGATCACAGTTGTGAAGGAAATATTTCCCAATTACCCTCCCTCTAGCTCTAGGCCTCTAACCTTCACCCTTCCACCCGAACAACATCCCATCCGTCCCTCCTCTCGCCGTTTTATTTTTGATCCCCTTCATTTTTTCAACATCATCGTCCCTAAAATTTCTGTGCGGGCATTCTGCCCCCTGCTGGCTAGGTCAGTGAAAACATGTACCACTACCACTGGATGAAATGGTCTTGTACCTTTCCGGGACAAAAAACCATACAACGGAATTGAAAACATGCTTATGACTGCGTATCTTTTACGACACTTGTCCGAACTGAAGGTCCACTGAATTTATGCCACTGTCTATATTGCTGCCCGAACTCCCAACTATAGATGAATTTACTCAGTGGCGTGCGCAGGAATTTGAGGAGAGGGGGAGACGTAGCCCATAGACAGACTCTCAGCGCTCCGCGCCACCTTCGTTTGGCGCGGAGCGCAAGGAAATTTTGGCTCAAAATGCCTCCCAGATAGCTGGAAATGGCACTTCCCAGGCCTATTTACCGCATATAAATTTGGGGAAACACTAGCAATATTGTAAAAAAAATAAACATAGAATACTAGAAATAAGGTGGGACTGTCCCTTTCGCCCCTCCTCCTTGGCTTATAATGGATGATTAATTAGATGATTAATTAAAAAAATCATACTCGTCAAATTATAGATCAATAGATGATTTACCGTTTTTTTCAGAACTGCTATTTATTTAGTGGTAAACCTTTGGAAGGTAAAACAAGTTTTAACAGAGGTGCGCAAGGTTTGATTCTTTGCTGTCCTGGGGAGGGGTCTAGAAACTTTTGCCTAAGAAAGAGAGCTGAGATGCAAAATGGTGCTATATTTGAAACATTTTGAAGCATATTAAAACACACATGGGAGAGCGCGCCTGTTGCTCCGCCAGAGTAGGTCAGACTGCTCCTGAATTCCCCCGACCAGTTGATTTTCCTCCGACAACTTATAGAGGTGGGGCCCATGGTCCACCCGTCCCCCCCCCCCCGTGCGCACGCTACTGAGTTTACTACTAACACCTTCTGAGAAAAACCGGTATGTCACGTTCCAAGATGGCTTTGAAGAATTTTCAGGCGGACTTATGGCAATATTTTCTCACACTAAATTCATATGTGAAATTGAAGAAAAAGATACTTTTACCGTTGCCCGATTTGGGGTTAAAAGCACTGCAGCCTATAAGTAGCAAGTTTTGCACAATTGACGGTGGCTCACATTGAAAAATGCAAAATCGTGACCACACATAGCTGCCCGAATACGTCCCGACTAAACCGAATCTTCGCCTTATGATGACTACTGGTAGTATTGTCATAAAGAAATATGACACGTCAAAAATGGTCTTTGATTAATTTCTTTGGACAAAATTTTGGGCTTTGTATACACCTATACACCCTCCCGTCTGTCAGTGTAATCTAGCAATTGAAAACATCCCAGAACTTTTTTACAACTTTCGAGGGAATATTCTACCATTTGGGGCAAAGTTTAGTTTGCACGCGGACTATGAAGTGAGACTGAGGAAAATTGTTTTTCCATAACGACCCGGATGTGTCTCGAATTTTTGTGTTCTTTTCGTTTCGTCATGAAATTTTTACTTTGACCATGATGCTTTTTTATGTTTCGGGCAAATGTTTCAAAGAATTGGGAGATTCGGACTTTTCGGGCAAAGTTTTGCGCAAGACTATAAAAAGAGGCTGAGGAATAAAAGTTTTTTGACGCTTTTTAATTTTTCTGGCAAATCTTTGGAAGAATTCGGGCACGATAGGAATTTTGAGTGGAATTAAAACATGCGAGATTTTTTAAGACTCAAATGGCTGTGCAAACCCATGCCAGAAATTAAGATCTTGTGGAAATTTGGGGCCAGTCTGCCCTCTGCCCCTGCCTTGTACGTCTACTTGACAAATGACCAGTTTGGAGTTCGACTTTCCCAGTATCTGTAAGCCGTAAGCGATCATTGGTTCGCGCGTAGCGTAAGAGTGAAATTTTGCAAAATGAGCCTCCCAGATTGCAGGAAATGGCCCTTCCCATGCCCTATAAGTTGCGAGATACGGTCGAGATCTTCGATGTCACCCTGTTGCCATTCCATCGAAAAACTTGAAACTGTATACTTTTAAACTGCTATTATTTTGTAGCAATTATAAGACAATACAACATGATGAAGAATCAAGTAGGCGAAATGATCCGTTCTACGAAGGTAAAAAAACAAACCTTGGAAAATTTTAGGGGGGGGGCGCGCCGGGTGCGCCCCCGTCTAAATCCGCCACTGTCCAAATGCAGCACAACCTGGCCGCAATTTTGGAAACAAAACATGTCTATCTCGTACGTCCGGCCGTACGTACGTACAGTACAGCTTGCACAACTTCTCGAATGTACATATGCTACACATGATCTTCCAAGCTCGTACTTTGGCTCCAAAATGGTGCCCATACATTTCGTCCAATCAGAATGCGTATCTGAGAACAATGGTTGGCCAATCTCTCCCACTATAGGGTCTCTAATTTCAACCAATGGAAGTAACATTGCCAGTCGTCGAGGAAAGTAAAATTTATTTCATCTTGTGCCGCTAGGTGACAATTTTTAAAAGGGTACAGTGTCTTTGTATTACTTTTTGAACAGATATACATTTTTGGCTATTTCAGGAACAATCCGGAATCGTTTGAAATTCCATCATCAAAATTTAGACTCTCAATGGTTCACCAAAAGGATAAATTCCTTACTTTATGAAGAAATAAGAATAATAATGGAATTGTGTAACTTAAGAGTGCATGCACAGTCGTTTTGATATAAAACGGTGAAAACGTTTCAAATTTATCGGCTGCGCCGTTATCTTCAAAGCACTATCTTGACAATGGTCTTTGTTTCATGGTTACTAAGTTTTGAAAGAAGGGGGTTATCATTAAGAAGAAAAGTCAACAGTGGCTGAACTATAAGAACAAAGAGACCTATATCAATCAAATTTTGCTACCTGAAAGGATTAAATTATTCTCAAGTACACATTGTCTGACAGACTTGGTCGACGTTTCTCCATCTCTCACAGCTTCCTGCTCTTAAGCAGGGCTCTTAAGCAGGGAGGTGATACCACCTCCCTGTTTCAAAGTTATTTTTCCTTATAGTGGGATCATAAAGAATGCGGGACTTTCAATTGGAGGCTGGTCATTTTGTCCGAAAAGCAAAATGTTACACGCTTGTTTTAAAAAGAGCATACTTTTTGCTCGAAAATAAAGATAGTCTTTCCTAGTGGAGGAGGAGCAGGTTCTGCAGGTGCCGTATTATTGCAACAAATTCCTTTCTTTATAGAATAAGTGTTTTTGACAGCTCTAGTTGCACTTTTATGGAGAATCAGATGAAACCCTTGCCCACCATTTCTGGCATTGTAACAAAGTGGAAGGTATTTAGGATAAAATATAAATTTTCTATTCAAAGGTCACAATGGGGTATGAAAATGTGTGTTTCGGTTACTATTCAGCAGGGCCGACGTAGAGAGGGTGTGAGGGATGCGGTACCCCCCATTATCCACGCAGTCGGCAAAATCCTGCACTAGTCGGCTAAATGAAGTAAAGAGGAAAGTGCAAACGAAGGAAAGTATGAGGGAAGAAGAAAGAGGAAAAAAGAGAAAAAGAGGAGAGAGAAGAGGGAGAGAGAAAGACCGAGCGAACAGAGAAAAGGACAGGGGAGGGAGGGACAAAGCAGGGCAAGAGAAAGGGGCTGGTGCAGACGGAAGACAGAAGATTGGAATGCATTTGTAGACAACGTTTATCACAATATTTTCAGCAACACTTTTTGAAACTTAGAACATATTCTGTACGGCAAAAAAGCTACATCGGGCTTTTCAACATCACTGTATACAAAAGGAGTTCATCGTCATGTGGTTTCTGACATTGAGTCGGTAAATTCTGCACCAGTCGGCAAAATGAAGGAAACACGACGAAAAGAAAGAGGAAAAGAAGTGAAAGAAAGAGGATAATTTCTGTAATCAGAACCCAAAATTTTCGACGCACTACGCGCGCTGTAATGTCACTCCAGTTTCTTCAATAGTTCCATTCCACATAGCTAGATAGCGTAAGTCTTGTCAACTTTACCAAGTAACATGTAGGCAGGGTACACAGGTTATGTATAGGTCGTAAATTTCATCTCATATCGCAAAGCCTAGTTGCCGTTCTCTGGTGTATGTCATGCGGTACGGTCAGTTGGTAAGCGACTCACGGATCAAAGTTTGGCAATTCCATCGGGTAGTCCAGGTGGTTTCGACACAATGTATGTTGTCCCCGATATATTCTACAACCGTTACCTTGTTGTACGTAATGATAACATGTTTTTGTGTCCAGCCTATCAAAAATTTCGAGCTCTTTGTAATTTCGCGATTCAGACTCAAAAGAACAGTATCAGTGCGTAACTCAGCTCTTGATATATTAAGTGATTTAATGCAAAGTATACGGTACTCTGCAATGGTATGGGATAGTCTGGCTCCTTAATGTCCCTTTCTCACCCCTTCGACATGCTGTCGGAACTTGGGGTCGCTGGCATGGCCCAGCCAGATGTCGGGAAATTCTGTCGCCACCCATGGTCGGTTTACTTATTTTAGCTTTCAAAGGGTCCTTTCTGCGAAAAAACCCAAAATTTTCGGTATCCTATGCCCACTGTTCCTCAGTTTTGTTACTAATAGCTAAATACAGAACAAATCCTTTCCATCTTTTCCATTTAATGTAAATGCCGGGAATCTCATCTCATTTCGCTAAACTAAGTTAATGTTCTCTTCAGTCTGTCTTTCGGTACTGCTAGTGACTCAAAGAGGGAAGTACAATGTAAGTTGTGCCCGATAGGGCCCAACTGCCTGGACAGTTGACCCCAGTGGCTTACACAGGGAGAGGCCATTGGGCCATGCCCCCTCACGGACGCCACTTTTTTCAGTTCCTAAAAAACGTAAATGTTTTAACACAAATTTTACTTCCAAAGGTGGCATATGTGGCACCAGATTGCATATAAGGACACATAATTTTTCAAAAATTTTCAAAATTTTTTTAGATTTCGGTAAAAACCTTAAATCGGGCGGATCTATTTTCCTCTGGTATATTCAAAATTTTATGCAACGTACACCCCGCAATGATATGGTATAGTATACAGGTTTTCTTCAAATCTCCCCTCACCAACACCCCGACGGCATCGGGGCTGTCGAGACTTCGGGGTGGCGCCACCCCTGCTTGACCACTTGCCGAGATGCTTACAACTGTGTAAGTCGTCAATTTGCAGAGAATTGTCGCATTGACGAGATACAGCATCTCGTCAAAACGTCATTTTTCTGAATTTTGTCATTTTGACGAGATAGTTACAACTGTGTAAGTCGTCAATTTGCAGAAAATTGATGCATTGACGAGATACAGCATCTCGTGAAAATGTCATTTCGCCCAGATGCTAACAACTGTTAAAGTCGCCAATTTGCAGAGAATTGTTGCATTAACGAGATCCAGCATCTCGTCAAAACGTCAATTTTCTGAATTTTGTCACGTTGCCATGTCGTCAACTCGTCATTTTTCTGATTTTTGTCATTTCGTCAAGTCGGCAACTCGTCCATGCAATGTCCCTTCTACGCTTCCGTAGTTAGCCAGTAAGTATAACTATAGAGGTTTTTCACGTGACGTCAGCGCGTTTTAATTTGGCGCACTGGCCGTCACTGAACATGCGCAGAAGGTGTGTTATCGATACACGCGTACGAAACCGCCTTAGTTACAATTGATGTACAATGGACGCTTGGCCGTCAAAATAGAGAGACGCGCAGCGCAGTGACGTCGGTGAAAAACCTCTATACAGTATAACAATGAGTTAGTAGAGTGACGTAGCGAATGGGTGAATCAACGCTGTATTGAATAGACGCATGAAGACCTTAGGCCATTATACCTCTAATATAGGCATAGCCCTATACTGAAGGAGGATAATTATATGAGAATGGAAAACTTAGCCTCAAGCAGGATTCAAACCAGCGACGTCCCGCATACAAGACGGATGCTCTGACCACTGAGGCCTATGTGATAGAACGCGGTCAAATGAGTTTAAATACCGTCGAGTCAAGCTTTCCATACAGTATATTAGCCGTACTGCACTGCATAGCGTGTACACAGTGAAAAGATTTGTCTGCTGTAGCGAATCAACCCGGTCGCTCATGTTGGCTCCACCCCTTACCAACGCTGATGACGCGTGTATTAATTATTATGAAGTTATTTTTTGCCTGAGAAATGAGATTTGCTAGAAAGTTGGCAGGCTATTTTATTGTATTAAACTTCGTCTGTACATTAGTGGTAGGCCAAAATTAAGAATTGTATTTGTATAGCTGATAAAACTCAACAATAGCCTGCTCACAGCAGGCTAATGGAACGCGACATAAGCACTGCTCATACGGGTGGAGCGTAAAGTTACTGGTAACAGCTGTACTAAGTTTAATAAAGTGATGCAATATTTACCGCCGTGACGTGTTTCAAATTACGATCTTTTAAGTTGTGAACGTACACAATACTATAACTGAAGACGTGTAAAAAGAGTCAGTGAGCTCCATGATACGATTACAATTGTTGAGTAGTGAGAGCACTCAGCGCATGCAAACATAACTCTCTACACATTTTGCGGGCAAGTTAGTTTACAAACCGTGCAATAAAGTTACACACTCCAAACAGAAACGGTATGATATGTTTACCACAGCGCGGAGTCAGATTATTAGCATGTTTTTTTTTACGCACCAACACTATGGAAACTCACGAGCATGTGAGTAACTGAGTTTTCTGTAGGTATTTTAGATTTAATGGGACGGCAAAAGAGAATTTATGAGTTATAGGCAAGATCATAGACAGGACTAGCATTTTCATACTTTTAAAAGCTGTTCACACGACCAGTATTGAGAGCCGTCTTACTTATGGGGGCCCGTGGGGCCTCCCCTTCCCCAGTATTTGTCAAGGATAACGTTTCCCTGATATAGCAGAGAGGTTAGTCACGAGAGAGGAAGAAAATAAAGTCTTTTATTCACCCTCGGTGCTTTTTTTAGCACAATACCCTACGAGTGGTTAGAGGAACTTTAATAACGCGCATTTCAATGTCGCCGGCCACACCCAGCTTCCCTACATCCAAGCTCTCGCATACATTGTACTGGTTCTAGAAACAAAGAGCTCAAAGTTGTATTTAAATGGGAGGCTCAGGCTACCTGTCTTCAAACAGGACAGAACAGCCCGGAACAAGTGGTGAGACTCGACGGTGGAAGAGCTTAAAAGCCTGGCTTAATTTAAGGATTGCAAGGATTCCGTGGCCTATATGAACAAATATAGGTACGAAAGAGTAAAAGTATGATTTTCCTATAACTGGGATCCCTGGACCCTGCTCCAGTGGCGTATCTACGGGGGATGGAAGGGACTCCAGCCCCACAAAATCGTCGAGCCCCAAGCGCCCCCAATGTCGATTAGGGCAAAAAAAAACACATTCACTCTAAAGGTCTACTCAAGTTGGTAATGATAGACTCGGGCTGTGGAAAATCTCCATTCCAATCAATCCACTGAAATCCATCGGGATAACTCCTCTATGAATAACTTTGAATAAATTTGGATAGATTGTGAAAAACTTAATGTGTTTGAGAATAAAATAAAATCACACTTTACAAATTTTTCACCAAAATCACACTCTAGATGGCTGCCATCAAGCCTGGCAAGTGCCATTCCCGGCAATCTGGGATGTATTGAAATCTCAAATTTTCTTGGTACGCTCCGCTCCAATCCATGGTGGCGCTCCGCTTAGATAGTAAACGGAAGCCCACCCACAAATATCTCCTAGCTATGCTACTACCCTGCTCTGCGAGCACACTCCAGATTTAGGAGCATTCGAGGTCGTAAATCGTCTTTATACTGCAGTCTTAAATATTTGGAAACTTCAGTATTATTTTAATAGGGCTGGAGTGGAGTCCACCCAGTCAGAGTCCGAGTCCGAGTATTGATGTCCGAGTCCTTAGGCCCAAGTCTGAGTCTCCGAGTCCCTGTGTAAATTGAGCTTGTTTTGTTTTGAGAGCAAGAGGACGAAAGCTACAATGAAAAAGTCTTATTCCAACCTTTATTCCTTCCCCTAATATTTAAGATGGCCATAGATCCAAACAATAAGTAAACTTAACAAAACAAAAGACTACTGAATTTCCTCTTATGAACATAGACGTATAAAACACGGATCTGCAATATCCAAAAAGGGAGCAAATTATAAAACTTGGAGCACAGCAATGCTTCACTGCATGTGCACAAAGAGAAAAAACCGAGCTTTTCTAGCTTTCTTAGACAGACTGGTTACCTGAACACTGACCCCACCCTACTGCCCTATCCCCCGATAACTGATACAACTTTACTCCCCATCGGGAGTGGTTTGGGGAAATTCCAGGACAGTTCACAAACTTTGTACTTTGCTGTTCTTTCCCTACAGAAACCCCAAAATTTTCATTAGTTTTTGCCAAAATCTCATGAACTTGGGTACCCTTGGGTCTGATTTCTTCAAACTTAGACGGAGTTGCCCGAAGTAGTATTTCAGGTACCGAGAGCTATGCAAGAGGAGCACAAGGTGAATGCTAAATGCTTAAATGATATTCTGATATGATTATGATGTTGCAATACATGATTTGTCATTGTAACAAGTTAATCAGCCTGTAGGCTCCTGACAATTGCCGCAGATCTAAAGCAAAAGCTTGAGTCTAGACAGGCTGCACGCCAGTACCTTATTTCGACTCCGTCTCCGTACACGTTATTGAATATAAATAACATTAAACCATGCCCAGACCTGAAGGTAAATTCTTCAAACATTTGATCACTGAATATTTACTACCGGGCAATCCCATGGACGATGCGTATAACATTTCTTGCTGGATCCGAGCTATCTTCAAACTAGCCTTGGAGGCCTGTGATTGAGTCCGACATATTCCGAGTGTTCACTGTTCATACTGCACACTGACGAATGTTCTGTACGTAACATGTAGCGACGATATTGTACGTACACGTAGTGTCCGTAATGATATTTTCAGCAAAGATTTTTTCACGCAGTTCCGACCTTAGTTTTACGGTCGTGGGGAAAAAAAAGTCGGTCTTGTACCCGGTCTCGGCCCGAGTCCCCGAGTCATGTCGGTCGAGTCCGAGTCCGAATCCTGAGCGCCGAGTCCGAGTCCCAGTCACGAGTCACGACGATCGGGACTCGAGACCACTCTCTGTCTCGAGTCATCCAGCACTGTAAATTACTATGTAGAAGGAATTTCACTCGACAGGTGCCGTCTTTCTATATAATTATACAAATGTTCATTACATTCACATATGCCGGTTTCTTTCAGTTTCAGTTTTATTCTCTTTGCATCCTCGCCTTGAGGTGTAAGATACTAAAATTACAATAGTTACGGTACATAAAGGAATGCGAAAAGAAAAATAACGAAATGCAAAAAAGAAAAATGAAGGAAAAAATAAATAAATAAATTGGTGCATCACAAAACAAACTTGGAAGTACCTTCAGACTCAATGAAGCGATTAATAGTTCAAAAAAGTATACACGACAAAATAACTCAGAAAATACTTTTGGCTCCAACCTTACAACTTATGCTGGTAATATGAAGATGAATAAATTAAAAACTTTTAATAAGTTTGCTACAAAATAGTTAACTAATGACTTAATGTTATCTATTTGAAAAAGCTCTTTCATCTTTAAAGCACTGGCATTTCTTCTATAGTAGGGTTTAATAAAATTACGTCTCTCAACTGAAATTTTTGGGCATTCAACAATGAAATGGAATTCATCACCTAACATAGACTGCGAACAAAGGGTACAAATTCTTTCATCAAATAAGATGTCCTGATATCTTCCAGTAACTGAAGGAATTTTACTGTTACTGCAACGAAGTCTACATAAGGAAATGAGAGGGTGGTGAGGTACTTTTCGAATTTCAATCAGTTTTAAATATTCTATAAGTTTTACATTGGGTATTGTTGTGTACTTCGGTGGACCATTCTTGCTTTCTATCAGACAGCTACAAAATAGCACGTGACAATGGTCGCCCAATGAGACAACGAAAATCGACATATTTCAAATAATATTTCGACATAGATCGATTTCATCCAATCAGAGCACAATAAACCAAAGCACACCTATAGACAGAAATACTTTCAGGAAAAAGGGTGTGAAAAGAGAAGACTTAGCGATAATGCGATTTACTTTACGTCTGAGGCAAGACTGCTGTGTATAGTGCTCACAGGACGTTTAACTCAAGCAACATAATTTTGATCTGCCAAGATGAACGGGAAAGTCGTCTTGTTTGTTGTTTTATTGAGTTCAGTGAATTTAACTTCTGTTTCATCAATTGAGCTGGAAACCGATGATCCTTGCAGTGAACAACAACTTGGAATAGTGTACAGTGGCATATTCACGCATTCAATTCTGTGCGACGATTCAATTGACGTTGAGCCTACTTATTTTACTACACCCAAAGTGTTCTACATTGATGCCAATGAGGTATGTCTGAGCGTTACTTTTGTAAATCAATGGTGGAGGTTGGCTTATATGCTTCTAACAAGTAAAACATAGTTACGTAGGCACTTACCTTCATTCCTTAACATGCATGGGATGTTATATTACAACCTTTTTTTTCAAAGAAAAGTCAGAAAAGTCATTTGAAGAGCCCTAGAAGAGTTCACACTCTCCCATTCCCGTAAGTTGTTTTGAGTATTAAAAGGAGGAATATTTTCATGAATTTTTTGGTTGATTTAGAAGAATATTCTCTTAAGAAGCTATATATCATTGGAAAGAGCAAAGATGGGGAATTTGAATGCACATTTTATTTTTGTAAAATAATGTCATCATGTATGCAAATATGCAAATTAGATGACGTCATTCGGTTTTTCATAAAAAATCGTATAAAACCGATAAAAAAAATACAGACCATTATGTTTTTGTAATTTATGGTACAGGAGATTGTTTGGCTATCTTTTTTCTTCATTTGATACCAAATTTGAGGAAATTGGACCAAAAATGAGGAAGATATGACCATTTTACTTTTGCTACACTTTTGCTATACAGCCCACACTGAACTCACACACTGACCTAAATGACCATCTACACAGAACGCTATGGCTCAGTGCACAGTGAAACGTAAACAACTTTGGATCTATAAATAGAGTAGCCTGCTGTAAGCAGGCTATTGTTGAGTTTCATCAGCTACAAGAACATTACACTTAATATTTACTTACCCTAAATGTTCATGTACAGTATACAGACGAAGTTTAATACAATACAATAGCCTGCCAACTTTCGAGCCAATCTCATTTCCGAGACAAAAATAACTTCATGATAATTAATGCACACGTCATCAGCGTTGGTACGGGGTGGAGTCAACATGAGCGACCGGTTGCTTCGCTACAGCCCACAGCAGACTCTTTTCACTTGTATACACGTTATGCAGTGCAGTACAGTACGGCTATTGCTGCATAGTTACTGGCTTAGCTGCTACCGTGTGCATGTATACATATAGAGCTAGCAAGGAACGTTGTCGTCTTGTCCGTGCGAGGGCCTATGTACAGACCAGTTTGCACAAACCGGCAAGGTCTGGGACAATATCCTACGCCTAACGTTAGGCTTGACTTTTCACTGCAAAGGGTTAGTTCGATTTTTAGCTCATACTTGATAATTACGTACCTTTTTAAGATGTCACCGTATCTTCAGAAGTGTTCGTATATGTGCATCGTCGCAGGCCGTTGTAGACATGAATAGTCAGTAGCGCGTGACACCATGTGACCTTCTTATGAATAATAATTTACCCCGCATTTTGGGGATTCGTGTAAATGAAAACTGGACGAAGGTTTGCAGACTCTGTATAGAATATATACAAGGGTGTATTATGATTTGTGAGAGAGCGCCATCTTCAAGAAGGCTGCTACAGAGTCTGCTCCGCAGGCTATAAATAGAGCTGCATGGGCTTTGTAAGGTAGCTCTAAATGGCCATTTTAGTGAGTAGAAAAGTCGGAGGGGTGTTGTGGGTTATAATTTTTGATATTGGGAGGGATTTTTGGGTCAGAAATGCATGTTTTGGGTCAAAATTTACGCATTTTTAAAAACTGAGTATGTTTGGACCTTTGAACCTTTCTAACTCACCCTACGCTTGTCATTTGTGCATAAAAGTTGGTATTTTTATGTACGGAATTTTGTAAAAAATGTTTTAGTGTTTGAATGAAAAAGATTGGACTTTCCGTTGTTGAGCTAGGAGTTTTTACTTTTTAGTTGATTTCGGGCCTGAAATATCGATTTTTGACCAAAACTGACGCATTTTTTGAAATTCTACTTCAAATAACTCTGAATTCCCTATACCTGGCATCTAATCACCTCTCATGATGTTTCTTTAGGGTCTAAGGTATTCAGAAAAAGTATAGGGAGTAAGGTGACCCTTTTCTAAGGGCCTGAAATGACTCCTTGAAAAATTTAGGGCATTTTTACCAGTTTTGGCATTTTTTGGGCATTTTTTGAATGTAAACAACTCTTCTTTGGTATTTTGTGAAAAATTTTCAGTATACAACCCCCCCCCCTAAAACAAATGGTGGCATTTGATAGATCTATTTGTTGGCTTTATTTTGGTGGTTAAATAAAGGCTGGTGGATGTTGCAAGACGAAGTTATGAATTTTTGAAAATGCCAACTCGATTTGCGTGACACAGTCACGCAGCTTACGGGAAAGGGTTTTAATGCAAAAGAGTGAAATTCACTCCAGAAGAGACTGTAGTTTGGGACTACTCCTAGTAGGAGTGAATTTCACTCGGGGTGGAGTGAAAATTCACTCAAAGTAGAGCTGTATATCCATGCGAGTGAAGTATCGCTCTATTTGGAGTGAATTTTCACTCCACCCCGAGTGAAATTCACTCTTAGGAGTGGTCCCAAACTAGTCTCTTTGGGAGGGAATTTCACTCTTTTGCATTTAGAGTGCACTACATTTATACATCTTGGAGGAGGAATTCCAGTCGTGAGTATATCATGTGTAGCCTTATTTCCCATCAGACAGCCCAAGAAGGGGTTGCACTAGACCTTGCAGGGTCCAACAATACTTTTCTGTACTATAATAGTGTATCAAAGTGGATTATACGGTCACGCCCGGTGACTATAGCGCACATGATTGTGGTTGAAGTAACTCTTCTATGCTGGATACGTAACAGGTCCCTTGGTCAGCCATATCTGTAACCGTTTAGTAAACCAAGATAGATAAACCTCCCTAAAATGAAGAAGCTATCAAGAGGCCATGACTCAAAAGGGACATATAAATAACTGATAATTTACACTCCTAAAACCAACGTTTATTTAAATTTCTATTAACCCAATTAGTCAAAATTTGGTGTTCTCAGCAACAAAATATATAATGTTGAAAGTAAGTGTACATTTTATTGAGGAAATATAGGCATTTTAAAAATGAGTGATGTTAACTAACAAAAAGTATATATTTGTAAAAATATATCTGATCTACTTTAAAAAGAACGCACATTTTTGAAATCAACTTTTTTAAATTTATAATTATATGTTTTTAGAAAAACAAGTGTATATTTTAAAGGAAAATTTGCTTAAAAATATATTTTGTTAAAACCATCTTTTTGTGGAAGAATATGATCGGGTAAAAATTTTTTGTAAAAGTGACCATACTATTTTTATTCCCTCAAAATAGACCGGCAGCCCAGAGTACGGATATCCCCTGCCAGCTGCAGGGGAGCTGCATAGGGGATGTACATTGCAAATTCTACTTGATTGTTCAATATAACTTTCCAGTGTTACCTCTCATTATTTACTTAAGGTCAAGTTTACAGTCGTATACCAGACATGGGCCACATCCGGTGGGCGTCTGGTGGGACCTATTGGCCCTTTTGTGCTTTGTAGTATGTACCTAAATTGGTTTTATGTGGTATCTCCAGTGTTTGATCAAGACCAATTTTTGGCTCCTTTACGGGTGTCTGCCGGGCTCTTTGCAGCAGAAAATGTGTCTAACATGGGCATTTAACCGCGTCCGACAGAGAGAGTACTTTTCTAGTATACTTAATTTGTTATGAAATACAACATTCAATATACATGACTTGTATTTTGCTAAACACGATGAAAACCTAACTCCGATAGGCTCCTTCAAATCTATAAATGCCAGTCAATTTCATCGAACTTTTGAATTCATTGGTCTCACTTCTTCTTGTAACTCGATGACAAACCTTTGCAAAAATATGCAAATATGATTGACTTCATAAAGAATTTACTCGTCAAACAGTTTGGTATGTGTGGAAATTTCCTAGCCTTGTGTCCACATGGAATAACGAGCGCATCATCTTCATGACGAGAAACCACAATGACCTTCGGTTTCTCATCATCCATAATGAGGGGCAAACAAGTGATCAAGATATTGTGGGTGTCGCTAAACAAATTTTCGAAAGGAAGCAAGGTCAGGAATGATAGCCTCCATGTTTTCTTGCTAGTCCAATTCCTTATGTAACTTTGTTAGCAGTTTGGGGGCATTGGACAAACTGTATAATTTTGGAAACGTCATACTGAACTGAGTCAGAAAACCAATGTTGCCATTTGCGCAAACGTCACTCTGGCCGCCATTTTGGATTTTTTTTTCAAAATGACCGCCTTGCACCAAAATTCCGCCATATCGGCCTCTGAGTGACTTCGAACTATAATCTTGAAGGCTAAACCTATGTTTTCAAGGACCCAAAATACAGTGGTGACCAGAGCAATAAGTTAGAGCTGTCCCTAAGACCATAACTGGGCCGCCATCTTAGATTTTCAACATGGCCACCAATGTACTAATTACAATATATTACAACAATATATAAGCAAAATAATCGCTTAAAATATTTTTGACGCAGTTACTCGCAGTCCATATTCCATGATAAATAATCAAAACATATTTTCTAAGTATTTCCGTCAGGATTCAGGTCAACGAAGATAGCGGAGAATAACAAAATGACCGCCAATATAAAATATAAAAATATAAAATTAATAAGGAAAATGATCATTGATAATTGTTTTCCATACAGTTACCAAGTAACTGTTAATATCCGTCCATATTCTATAACGATTGTTCAAAATTTATTCTATGAGCTATTTTGTTGGAATTCGGGCCAACCAATATGGCCGAAAATAAAAAATGGCCAGTGTTATAATAAATATAAAACATTGTTACAAAGAGGAAAATAATCATTTAAATAGTTTTGACACAGTTGCTCGTAATATCGGTCCATATTTTATAAAGAAAAACATTCAAAATTATTTTCTGAACTATTCTGTTGGAATTCAATTCAACCAAGATGGCCGGGAAACCAAAAATAGCCGTCTATATAATACGGTATCTATTGGCTATATTATGAAAATGAGGAAAATAATCATTAAAAATATTTTTTTTATCAAAACATATGTTTAGCCTCCAAATTTAAAGTTTGAGGACACTCAAAGGCCAAGATGTGGAAGAAATCTGCTGCACGGCGGCCATTTTGAAAAACTTGAAATCAAAATAGCGGTTAAAATAAGTTTACACAAATGGGAACGTTGATTTTCTGACTCAGTACAACATGACGTTTTCCAGATGTATATAGTTTTCCAAATCCCCAAGAACTGCCAACAAAGACAAAACTTCGAACGTAAGAAACCGGCCTATGATGCGGTATATAGACGGACATTCGAAAATGATCATGTTACCAAAATTACGTGATTACTCACATCCAGTTTTTAGGGTGATTTGAAACCACAACTTGTTCTTGATGATAAACCGAATCGCTGAGATCCAGCCAACACACCTTTTTGAGCGCATTCACATCCGCATATGGAGAATTAAATCACGGACTTGTATGGAGCTCATGGACTCCCCAGACACACTCTAGCTGCAGCTATTCCTCACACGCCAGGGGCGGATCTAGGGTCTTTTCTGAGGGGGGGGGGTCCAACATAAAAAGGGCACATTCATTTTTTTTTTAAATTTTGGTTCCCATAAACGTCAGCGATTACACAACTTACCGCATATTGACAAAGAAAGGACAAACCAAGAGACATGAAAAAACTGGAATCAAAACCTGGAATCTAAACGGTGAATTTGCAACGCGCGCGAAGCGCGCGAAAATTTTTTGGGTAAGCCTACACTTATAAGAATTTGTATCAATTTAAAGCTTATATAGAACAATTGAGCGGACAGTTGGGCCCTATCGGGCATAACTTTATTGTACTTCCCTCCTCGAGTCACTAGACGTACCGTACGACAGACACAAGTGAACGTTAACCAGGTTTAGCGAAATGAGATCCCATTCCCGACATTTACATAAATCCATGTATTCTACTTATTAACTTGAAAAGGTGGAAAGGGTTTGTACTATATTTAGCTATAAGTATAACTGAACTGAGGAAGAGTGGACAAAGCGTACCGAAAATTTTGGGTTTTATCCCAGAAATTACCCTTATGAAAGCCAAAATAAGTAAACTGACCATGGGTGGCGGCAGAATTTTTTCCAACAGGGGGCCGGACCATGTCAGCTACCCCAAGTTCCGACATTCCCTATTTCGAGGGTATGATGAGAAGGGCAAATGTGGGAGCCTCATTATCCCATGCAATTGCAGACATGTTTTGCATTATATCACTTAATACTTCATGATCCGAGTTGCGCACTGTTAGTGTTCTTTGAATCTGGATCGTGAAATTGAAAAGCGCGCGAAGCGGGCGAAATTTTTTGATAGGCTTACACATAAAACATATGATGAAACGGAAAAAGAACTGTAGGGTTTGTAGACCGTATCGGGTGTAACATACATTGTATCGAAACCACCTGGACTTCACGATGAAATAGCCAAACTTTGCTCCGTAAGTCGCTCACCAACTGACTGTACCGCATGACACACACAAGAGAACACCAGCTAGGCTTTGCGATATGGGATGAAAGTTACGACCTTTACATAAACTATGTATTCTGCCCATATGTTATCTGTTAAGGTGGACAGGAATTGTGTATATCCTGCTATGTGGAATGGAACTATTGAAAAACTAGAGTGGCTCTACAGCGCGCGTAGCGCGCCGAAAATTTTGGGTTCTTATTACAGAAATTATCCTCTTGAGAGCAAAAAACAGGTAAACCGTCGATTAGTTGTCGTCAGGGACTGCGTACTTTCGACTAAGACTCCCCATACGAAACTGTTAAACTTCTCCGATAGGGGGCCAGCCTTCCCCGACGGGGGGCATGAGCCCATCCCCCACCTGGTGCTACCGCTATCTCGACTGGGGGAGGAGGTTAAAATACTGTATGTTGTGTTCCCTATATAGTTGCGTCGCGACTGTCAAAAACACTCTGTCAAATGAAGTCAAATGTTTGCTTTTTATTTGCTACAGCGGACCGGTCATCGGTCCAAAGACGTCAAAAAATTGAACCGACTGACACTGCGTTATTTGACCTGGTGGTGATTTTATATAGTAATTTTAAAATGAAACAAACACCGATTTGTCTATTGTGACTTCTTGTCAACTCTTGGCTGTGGACTTTACCTAAGACTGGCTTTTTATTCCCATCACTAGGGCAACACTATAAAAGGAGAGTAATTCCAGACTATAAATATCATAGCGAAACATATTTACTTACTCTCTCTTGTTCACGAGAGGATGGATACTAGAGGGTGGAGGGAAGGTTTCGTAGATGTAGCGTTTATGGAGTGTGAACAGATCATTATTTTGTAAGACCAAAAGACTAGCAGTGACCTTTTGGAATCAATATTGAAACCCAATAGTAAGACGTTGGATATCGCTAGTGAGTATGACGTAATATCTGCGTGTTTTGTATTACTCTGAATGCCCAAGCACGCCACACGTGGTTCCAAGCGAAAAGTGATTAGAATGCCTGACTGTCACGCAGACATACCGCAGTCACATTCTCTGTAAAACGATTACACTGTTCGGGTTTCGGGGCGGCCAATACAGGTTACCGTAGTCAAATATATTGCCGAAAGTTTCTGCGATACATGGCTAGACTTTTACGAGTGGATTGATCGATACTGGATGGGGGTAACCAAAATCTCCTCGGAATTGGACAACCCTGTCATTACCTGTGAAACTGTCTCGTTTTTTTTTTTTTTTTTTTTTTTTTGCTAGTGTGAAAAAAAAACATTTTTTGAAAAAGGGCACATTGGAAAATTTGAGGGGGGTCCGGACGCCGGCGACCCCCCCTGGATCCGCCACTGCACGCAGCTAAAATTTCTTTATGATTGTGTTCACTAGGTTGCACTCTGGGTTTTTGATTTGCAAGTGTGAATGTTTAGTATACGGGAAGTGCACTGCTTTGCATATTGGTCATTACTAACAACGTAAGTAGGCTGCCACGCCATGCCACCGCCTGATTAGTTAGGCCCACCTGGGACTCGAACTAACGTTAGGCCTATCCTATGTTAGGGCCTAACGTTAGTGGTTTCATTATATAGTGATCAAATGAGCGATCTTAGCTTGGAGATGTCTCAAACCATTGTACTCCTGTTCTTTCTGAGTGAACCAGACAGATGAGATTCGTCTTCACTGACGTTGAGTTTTGCTCTCAATAAGAATGCATTGCAAGCTGGATGAAGTTTTATGATGCAGTGTTTTTGTAGGCTTACTGCCACTAGGCCTAGACTGTGTCCCTCTCTCCATGGGTCGTGCCGTTTATGCCGTCTGTTCTAGATTGAAAATCACACTTGGATAAATTATGGTGCCAAATTTCTTTAAAGTTTAGTGCACAGGATACGTGGTCATCGTCATCTTTCTGGAATATGAAAGATGACCTTTTAAGGTTAGTGACTTTCTTCTTTTCTTCTCCTGCAAAAGTAAAATCCAATGCTCCCCTGAATTTCCTTTGAAAAGGAATTTCATCTGTAGAAGCTGGTTATTTGTTTAAATGTGAAACAAACATTGCTGTCAATCAAAATATTTTTAATTTCAATGTGAACAGCTATAGGAACAAAAAAATACAGCTACGTTAGGCCCGTACCTGGCTTATTTTGAACGTTCGATCAATAGACCAATTAAAAATATTTTGATTGACAGCAATGTTTGTTTCACATTTAAACAAATAATCAGCTTCTACAGATGAAATTCCTAGCCTTTTCAGAGGAATTTCAGGGGAGTATCACTTTGAGTAGTCTAATTTAAGTGTGTCAAACTATCGTCGGCTTGTGTTGTTACATACGGTACGGTAATTGATAAGAAGAAATTACACCACGCTTTGCAATACTTAAAGACCTTTCTCTGAAACAGGAATTAAAGCTGATGAAAAATGGGCAACATCCTGCCAAATTTTGATCTGTTTTGATCGAAATGATCTTGATAATGATGTCATCATAAAAGAGGCTACAAAGCGTATAGCCTAGACCTAATAATAATCGTGATTTCTCGAGGTCTAAATGAGTCATTGTGAAGGCGATCTGCAAAAATTGTCTTCATGAATGATCAGATTGGTTCTGTATTGGATTTTACTTTTGCAGGAGAAGAAAAGAAGAAAGTCACTAACCTTAAAAGGTACGTCATCTTTCATATTCCAGAAAGATGACGATGACCGCGTATCCTGTGCACTAAACTTTAAAGAAATTTGGCACCATAATTTATCCAAGTGTGATTTTCAATCTAGAACAGACGGCATAAACGGCACGGCCCATGGAGAGAGGGGCACAATCTAGGCCTAGTGGCAGTAGGCCTACAAAAACACTGCATCATAAAACTTCATCCAGCTTGCAATGCATTCTTATTGAGAGCAAAACTCATCGTCGGTGAAGACGCATCTCACCTGTCTGGTTCACTCAGAAAGAACAGGAGTACAATGATTTGAGACATCTCCAAGCTAAGATCGCTCATTTAATCACTATATAATGAAACCACTAACGTTAGGCCCTAATATAGGATAGGCCTAACGTTAGTTCGAGTCCAAGGTAGGCCTAACTAACGTTAGACCAAACGTTAGACCTGGTCCTATGCTAACTGTTCTAGGGGGGTTAGGCTAAGCCCTTCTAGTTTGGAGCTGTCAGAAAACTGTCAATATTGTCAGTCCACAGAAGCGAATCAAGTTTTAGATCATCATTGTAGAGACTCCTTCGTATAGCAAAAGTGAGAGATGAGCAATTTAATTGCTTGCAATTGGTACTCTCAGGTAAAGTAGCTAAGGTAAACAACGTAACGTTAAGTAGGCTAACGAGTAACGTTAGACCTAACGCTAGACTAATTCTTTTCAACAACGTAGCAAGCCTAACGTTTATAGTGTGTCGAATGCCACGGTGAGCAAGAGCACCAAAATCACAGATCCCCAAGTAAAGCTTGTTCTCCAAATGCAATTTCCGTAGGACTGCCAGCGAGTATGTTTCCAATTTGTCAAAGTGAATGGAAGGGAAAAATTAATTTCAAATATGACCTCGCTCAAAATTCCCCCAAAACGCTCGTTCGAAAAGAGACAGATGTGACCGTCTCAGTACAGTGTTTTAAACTTTACAAAGCTAGCGTAGGCGGCCTACAATACAGTACAGCCAGTTAGCAGCAGCGCAGCATGCACTGCATTTAGCTATAGCGCATGGTACGTGTAGCAGACAGCCCATACTAAGTTATATTAGTAGTACCCCATTCAAACTATTGCAATGTTATGTACGTGTCTGATAGTCGCCGTGTACACCTAGCCTGAGAAAGTTTACGCAGCTTGGGAGAATTACTCATGATCAATGAAAATTGTTAAAAAAGAAAGCTTTTTCGCTTTTTGGCTATTCGGCTGCACCTCGGGTCTCACAGCCCATATGCGTGACGTCATGGCCTGTTCGAATCTGATGTAGAGACATGGGCACCATTGACTTTATTCCCTAAATAAAGTCAAACTTACAAACTGTAAGATATGGTGTACAGGACCTTACTCTTTATTCTTTATGTGAATGATGTTACCTTGATTTCTAAGAAAGCAGAAGTTGTACTCTTTCCTGATTATACGAATGTCCTCTTCACTGGGAACGACCCTCATCAACTTGAAAGCAATGTTGTTAACGAGCTAAGCCTATTCTCTGATTGGTTCATAGCTAATAAGCTATCCCTTAATATCAGTAAGACAAATTTTATCGTATATAATAAAGGTCATTATTATGTATTCAATATCTCCATAAATGGGCAAAAGCTTGAACCAGCCAAAGTGTTAAATTTCTTGGCGTCATTATTGACTGCAACGTTACCTGGCATGAGCACATCAGTCATATTTCTTCAAACATTGCCAAAGGAATCGGTGTAATTGGTAGATTAAGACATTTGTTGCCCAAAGGTATTCTCCATACACTGTAAAACCCAGTTTGTTGGGATAACTTATTAGATTTGTGGTACCTTGCTGCATGGACCTTTTAAAGTTCAGGCAACTGAGTGTCTCCGATTATGTATCTCATTACTAAAAGAAACTCAGTTGCCTGAACTTTAAAAGGCCCGTGCAGCAAGTTACCTCAAGTCTGAAAAGTTATCCCAACAAATTGGGTTTTACAGTGTACAATTTACCTTACTCTTGTGTATCCTCGTCTAATGTATTGTTCCACAGTTTGGTCATGTACAAAAGCCCCTTACCTTTACAAGCTAGTTCTTTTGCAAAAGAGGAGTCATTCGCTACATTTCTTTATCCGGACCCCGTTATCACACCAGCAAGTTACATAAGTCTCTTAATCTCTTGAAACTGTTCCATATGATCAACCTTAAAATTGCTTCATTCACCCATCGTTTCATGCGCAGCCTTTTACCGAAATAGTTTTCAGAATTTTTCACTAAAAATTCTCTAGTCCACAACTATTTTACTCATTATTGAACCGTTCATTTTCACCAGTAAACTCTAGCAATAGCTTTATCTCCTCAAAATATTATGCATTACAAGAGTAACGGATGTTGCATCATTTGAATTTTTGGAAGTTGGGGTGAACAAATTATTTCTGTGCAACAAAGAACCAAATTTCTTCCTTTGAGAGCCTTATTTCTTGAAAAGAAAACTTCCGTACTGCCTAATTCTGAATTGTCTATCATTCTGTATCTATTAAAAGTGATTTAAAAAATATGAAGATTTTCTGTAAAACAAACGCAGTATTTCCCTTTAACAGGCCAACGGTATAAACTCTTCTCGATCAGAGAGGTTTCATCCAGTACAACATAGCATTGTACTAATACTTAGTCTCCATCACCATTTTATTCCAGGTTTCATGTAACGATATAACTTCTTGGTTGACTTATATCATAATATTCGAGTGCGTTCATTACATGCGATTTTGTCACCACGCATTTTGTTTGTGGAAAGCCGTGGGCTTTCGTGGGGGAGGGGGCACGGGTTGGTAGGGTGAAGTCTGTGAGGGTAAGTTCTGATCTTGTAATCTTTTTTTTCATTTAGTTAATTGTTTTGCTGTTTTATTTTTCCTTAAATTCTTTGCTCTATAGGCATTCCTTGTGTTTCTGACTCAGCTACGCCAGTTAACATTGTTTTTATTGTAATGGGGAATAAGGTTCCCGACAAGCTCGAGGTTTTTAGTTCTACTTCCATCTACTTCATTATTATGCAGGTAATTGTAATATTGTGTATCCGTACGTTTTAATGATGTAGAAAAACAAATAGACGAAACAAAACTGTCATTTATTTTCATTTTATTGATTCTGGGCCCATCTCATTGCAAATGGCCGCCTTAAAGTGGCAGCCCCCTGTTGCAAAGAGACAACCCTCCACAGAAATGAAGGTTATGCGATGTAAAATGGAAGTAAAAGATTGCCTGAAAAGACAACTTTACAACTAAAAGAACAATGTATAGTGAATTTCTGTCAGTAATAGTCAAGGGGTTGTTTAGTGTTTGTGATCAGCTACACCGTCATACTACGGCCATTTTGTAATGTGCGAAAATATCTCCCGAGGGGTTCTATATTGGCACCCAGCTGGTTGGTCAAAGTATACAGTGAAATCTATATTAAAACATCTCCCATATTGTGAGAATTTATGCTTTGGACCAAATCCTATTAGAAACTGGACTAGGCTATAAAAGGTTCTTTTAAGTTACAAATTTTGGGAAACAAACTAACTAGGCCAACTGTAAATGAAGACGATCAGTCCAATACGACAGTTTTAACTAGCCCTACATATTTTTCCAAACACCGTTCACAAAGGCGAAGCCAAGGTAGAGTAAGTTGGAGTTGGAATATGAAAATGAGGGAGTCAGCCCAATTTTTTTTTTGCTCGACAAGCATGTCCCAACATCACGTTTACAATTGCGTAAATGGAAACCATGTCGATTTCGTAGGGGCTATTTTGTATAGTAATCAGTGACATGAAATATTTTAAAGAAACGTCCTTTACTTTTAAAGAAACTGTGGGGCAAACGTCTCCATATCTCCCCTGGCAACGACCATGGTAGCTACAATCCTCGACAAAAGTACATGGGACAAACCCCCGCTCCCCGTATCAATGTTGAAGTCTCAGAACCAGGGTTACGAGACGTCCCGTAAAATACGGGATTGTCCTGTATTTGGTTCATTTGTCCCGCGTCCCGTATTAAACCTCCCCGGGACTCCTATTTGTCCCGTATTTCCATGTTGCTGAAGGGGGTTCCTTACAAAATAGACACAAAAAAGGAGACACAACTCTGGTACAATGGACGGATACAACTACTGCAAGGAAAATTGAAATCTACTGTAGAGTGCGTTAGCAGCTTTTCAAAGCCAGTGTCCCGTATCTTACTTTTCAAAATCTGGTCACCCTGCTCAGAACACTCTGGGTTGGTTACGCAACATTGAACAGGGGTATGGGGATGCAGATAGGGGGATGGTGATCTCACTGTTGCTTATTTTGTCCCATCATTTTTGTCGAGGATTGTAGGTGGGAAAATTGTAGGTAAACTGTTTTGATTGCATAATGTTAAAATATTACTGTTTAAAGCTGGTATGAATATTTGCTCTTTGAAAATTTCTGCATACATGTGCCAACACCGTGTCTGACAGACCTCACTTAGTTGTGTACTGAATACCAAAATCTGTATATTTGCAGGATAATTTTTACACCCTGATCATGGCAGATCCAGATGCCTCTAGACCGTACAAACTTCACTGGCTAGTGACCAACATACCGGTAAGTTATTTGAAAAAGAAAAAAAAAAACAAAAACAAAACAGCAACCATATTGTTAAGATGCAGTGTGCACTGTGCATTAGTATTCGTATTGGCACCACCAAACTAAACTGTATGGACGAAGCATAGCTTTACCACACGCAATGAAATGAAGCCTTAAAATGAACGCTCTCGCAATGATTTTTGGTAAGTCCATGCGTCCCTGAACGCATTCACATCGGACCCTCTTCAAGTGAATCACAGAGAATGAAGAACGCCCTAGAAATACTTCAGGAATCATATAATATATGTATAACTTTCGCCTTCGACTTTCTAACCGAAGCCTTTAAAAGCTTTAAGACATATTTCCTATGCAAAAATGGTTCTTCGAAGAAAAGAAGTCTCGTGGACTGAATGGAAAATAAGGCAGTTCGATTTTTTTCCATTTACACAACCCGACTAGCAATCCATTCTTCTCGCCGTTACTTTGGAATTTTGCGTTACTATAGACCTTATGCACATGATGTCACAAAGCAGAAATTTAATTTCTCCCTCGTTTGGAGGAAGAGCGCGTATCATTGCAAGTTACACTAACAAATGCAGACGGCTGATATGTCAACCAGTCGCAGACGCGCGTAAGTTTACTACACGTGAGGCAAAACCTACGCCATTCGTGCACGTGTGCTTCATTGTCTTCCTCCAAAATGACGTCGCCGTGACGTCAATGCATGAGGTCTATAGCTACAAAACGGTCTTTTCCCCCTTTGGTGTTACACTCGAAACGGATTCGGGCCTCAGAACAATATGCAGTGGAAAAAGTGCTAAAATATCTTTGATTGTTGAGTGTTGCACAATGGGTGCGTAACTAATTTGCCTGTACATACAAAACGTTTGAGGACTAATGCCGTCACATAACCTCCCCGACGGAGGAGTTCTCTTGAATTAAAAGTGCATTACCTTATAAATTAATATCAAGCAATTCAATTCTCATATTATGAGTGACTTATCTGAAAATTTTAGGGCAGTGTTCGCAGTCCAATGTTTCCAAAATTGCTGAAAGTTTTGTAAACCATTAGTCGAAGCTGTATTAAGTTATTGCACTTGGGGAAATTTAACTTGGACGGCAAGTTCCATGTGAGTCCTCTAGACTAGGGGTCGGCAAACTAGGGGTCGCGACCCTTTTGAGGGACGCGAAAATATTTCAGAGGGTCGCGAAAAGGATTCGGGAGCGAAAAATAATTGCCAAATTTCTCATTAGAAATAAGCAATGGGAGTGATTCTAATCTAAAAACCAGTGATCTGCTTTATTACCAAGCCAAATCAAACTCCTCTCACCAACCCGTCAATTTGAGGGCCACCAAGATTCCGGAGTAGAAAGTTGGGGCCACCAAGCACAAAAGTTTGGAGACCCCTGCTTTAGACACCCTTACTCCACCCCTCCCTCCAGTGCCTTCGAAATTTGATGTGATTTTATGTTGAAACTTGTTAAACCTCAAAACACAGATTATAACGCACACCATTGATCCTGTTGGTAAATCACTTTTCAAGTTTTCACAGGAGACACATCCATGGCTTGAACTTACCCAAGGCAGCAAAGGCAATTGCCCTCTGCACCCCTTCACATTGTCTTGAGGCCCCTCAAAAGCTACCAACAACAAAGACCGTGACAACTTTAGTCAGAATGTGAGAGCGCTTGCTGCTGTAAGTGAGGGCTCGGTTCGACTATTAGCAGAAGGGGATCAGGGAGACTAAAGTTTTTTCAGGGGATTGGTGCTTTTGCCCCGCCGGTAGCTACCCCACTAATCTCAACATATTATTTCTATTCAATGGCATTTTGCTTCCAAATTTTGGTTGTGACATCCCTTTGTGTAGCCTTGGCAGTGTGGCAATTTCCTGCCCCATTTGGCTTTGTCCATTTACGGTAACATATTTTAAACCCTGAACGGCCTTACTATTCCCCTCACCCATCATCCACTGAAAAAAATTTGGTACGGTAACTCAGCAGATGTCCAGATATCAACAGTGTATTTTCATTGCTTTTATATTTAAATTAAATATCTTTGTTTCTGTGATTTCAATTATCTATAACAATTTTCATTTCCGTTAATTGCAGGGGGGCAGTTTAGATGCAGACTCAAATGGAATGCGTGGAGAAACTGTGGTTGGTTAGTGTTTAGTTATTGTTAGATGTTTGATCTCCTCTGAAAGCAAGTTTTTAAAACAGTATGCGTCACAATGTAAAAGCTTTCCACGCATGCAATAACTACTGCGACTTAAGCGCCAGAAAATTTTGGTCCAAAATGCCTCCTAGATCGCTAGAAATGGAACTTCCCTAGCCTATTTACCTCATATAAATAGGGGAAACACTAGCAATATTGTAAAAATAAACATTAAAAATACCAGAATTATGCTCAAGTGGGGGGCGGCTTCCCCCCTCGCCCCCTGGCTACGCGCCTGGGTGAGCATTTGCTGGTAAAACATATGTGACCCTACGATATTATTGTAAAGAAGTGCTCACTGACAGTTTACCATTAACCCTACTGTACTACGATCTTCAGGCCAAGTTCTAAACTTTATGCTATAAGGACCATGCGATGGCATAATTTTGACATAAATGCATGGGTGCTGGAAAACAGAGATACATCTCTCCTCCTTGATTCGTTTCATTTCGCAAGTAACATGTAATGACAGTCAAGGTGTGGGTAAACTGAAATAGCAAAGGCTATATAAAACAAGTCTGCCAGAAAGAGACAAATTTAGGGAGTAAAGAACGAAGAAAATTAGAAATAAAGGAATACTTTCAAATATGTACAATGTTCAAATATACCGTACGAGAAGGGTGAAAATGAAAAAAAAAAAAACATTGCGAGCAACGTAACAAGCCTGAGAGACCATGTAAGATCTCCGCTATCAGCCCTCTCCGCTATCAGCTCCGCTATAAAGCCCTTAAATATTTCTTAATCTGGTAAGTTAAAGTCAGTAGGGTCTAACAGATGAAAATAAGCATCTGCATTTTTAAAGATTTTCTACAGACTGACACTTGTTACCCGTATCTGTAATCAGCATACTTCAACTCCGAAATTCAGTATTGGAACCTAGAAGTTGAGTCAAGAGTTACTAACTCCATAGGTATATCCTAGTGAAAACAATTCGCAACAATACAGTCATTAGTTTACAGAGTATCAGTTTCCAGTATCAACCATTCAATAAACCTCTTCAATATTCTCACACGGTGTTCTAAACCTACATATAGGTCTACCGTAAATGCACCAAAACCATTGCCTGCATGGAGAAAATCTCTTTGATTCACTTTTTGTGTCAAAATTGTGCAGTTATAGCTGAAAATTTGCAAACACAAAATGTAAGCAAAACTGAAAAAAGTTTTTTTTTTTTGCACAATGACCTTTAGTTTCTTTCTCCGGTTAACGAATAATTGCCAATACTTTTCATTCATTTTTCCATGTTCGTGTACATCCCGCATGCACCGTTAACCTTTAAGCGCTAGTTGCGGGATGTTTTGTTAAGGATTAGTTCACTCCATCTTGTGAACACCAAGCGGCCCCACTTGGTCTTCACATGCTTATGAATACTCTGTAAATAAATGACTTATCAAAGTGTCACAGTCTGTAGAAAGTCTTTCAAAATACAGGCGCTTATTTTCATCTATTAGACCAGGGGTCTTCCACTGCTCCCTGATTAGACCCTACTTTATCCAGGGAGCTGTGAGACTGGGCAGTGAAGACAATTGTTCTTGTCGTCAATTGAAACTTGTCGTCTGCTACACTTGAGGGTGCTAATAGGATGATATCCCCCACTGTTATCACATTGCCGACCGTCAAGGAGATCAAAACTTATTTCAACTTGTGCACCAGGTGCCACGTTTTAAAAGGGTACAGTGTATCTTTTTATTACTTTTCAACAAAGATACATCTTTCGCTATTTCAGTAACAATCGGGAAACGTTTGAAATGCCATCCTAAAAATTCAGTCTCAATTCAGACAGATATATTAGAATAATAATGGAATTGTGCAACTTAACAGTGGACGAGCAGTCGTTTTGATCAAAAACGGTGAAAATGTTTCACATTTATCGGCTGCGCAGTTCAAAGCAGCATCTTGACAATAGTCTTCAGGGGCGGATCCAAGGGGGGGGGGGGGTTAAACCCCCTTTGATTTTCGAGGATTTTTCATTTTGTATAATATATTGTTTATTTTCCGGCCAAGCTACCACAGGACCTAGTCGGAGCTTAGCACAGGCTGATGCTGATGTATTTCCTAACATCTGGCAGTTCCTGGCGGTGGGGTCCTGTGAGGAAGAACGTTCGTTTTTGGTACTTAGACGTGTGAAAACGTGCATGAGAGCCACCATGTCGGAAGAAAGGTTGGCAGGGTTGACAATGATGGCTGTTCATTACAGAGACACAAGCGAATTAGACACACTAGCCATAGTGAAACGTTTCTTGCAGGTGCATCCTAAAAGGCTCCACTGCAAATCATTACTATTTCAGCCATGCACATTGAAACATTTCACCAACCCTGCCAATGTACTACCACTGCAACAGCTACGTCACGGTCAAGTACCACTAAGTATTATTAACGCTTTTTGGTTTCGATGAAAGAGAAACCTATGCGGTCATGATGGCGTATGTGTGTATGTATGTGTGTATGTGTGGGTGTGTATGTGTGTGTGTTTGTGACGCTTAGCTTGTGTGCGCGATATCTCAAGAAGAGAAACTCCGACAGTTTTCAAACTTGGTACATAGATGCCCCATATTAAGAGGAAGAACCCTATCGTTTTTGGTGGGGGTAAAGGTCATCTGGGGTCACCAGGGGTCAAAACCTGAAAACCTTGTATGCACGATATCTCAAGGTAGGAAGCTTGGATGAATTTCATACTTAGTGTGTAGATGTGTTATGGTAAGAGGAAGAACCCTATTGTTTTTGGTGGAGGTCACAGGTCATCTGGGGTCACCGAGGGTCAAAACCTGAAAACCTTGTGTGCACGATATCTCAAGATAGGAAGCTTGGATGAATTTCATACTTAGTGTGTAGATGTGATATGGTAAGAGAAAGAACCCTATTGTTTTTGGTGGAGGTCAAAGGTCATCTGGGGTCACCAAGGTCAAACCCTGAAAACCTTGTATGCACGATATCTCAAGGTAGAAAGCTTGGATGAATTTCATACTTAGTGTGTAGATGTGTTATGGTAAGAGAAAGAACTCTATTGTTTTTGGTGGAGGTCAAAGGTCATCTGGGGTCACCAGGGGTCAAAACCTGAAAACCTTGTATGCACGATATCTCAAGGTAGGAAGCTTGGATGAATTTCATACTTAGTGTGTAGATGTGTTATGGTAAGAGGAAGAACCCTATTGTTTTTGGTGGAGGTCAAAGGTCATCTGAGGTCACCGGGGGTCAAAACCTGAAAACCTTGTGTGCACGATATCTCAAGTTAGGAAGCTTGGATGAATTTCATACTAAGTGTGTAGATGTGATATGGTAAGAGAAAGAACCCTATTGTTTTTGGTGGAGGTCAAAGGTCATCTGGGGTCACCAAGGCCAAACCCTGAAAACCTTGTATGCACGATATCTCAAGGTAGGAAGCTTGGATGAATTTCATACTTAGTGTGTAGATGTGATATGGTAAGAGAAAGAACCCTATTGTTTTTGGTGGAGGTCAAAGGTCATCTGAGGGCACCAAGTTCAAACCCTGAAAACCTTGTTAACATGATATCTCAAGATAGGAAGCTTGGATGAATTTCATACTTAGTGTGTAGATGTGATATGGTAAGAGGAAGAACCCTATTGTTTTTGGTGGAGGTCAAAGGTCATCTGAGGGCACCAAGGTCAAACCCTGAAAACCTTGTTAACATGATATCTCAAGATAGGAAGCTTGAATGAGTTTCATACTTAGTGTGTAGATGTGTTATGGTAAGAGAAAGAACCTATTGTTTTTGGTGGAGGACAAAGGTCATCTGGGGTCACCGGGGGTCAAAACCTGAAAACCTTGTTAACACGATATCTCAAGGTAGGAAGCTTGGATGAATTTCATACTTAGTGTGTAGATGTGTTATGGTAAGAGAAAGAACCCTATCGTTTTTGGTGGAGGTCAAAGGTCATCTGGGGTCACTGGGGGTCAAACCCTGAAAACCTTGTTAACATGCTATCTCAAGATAGGAAGCTTGAATGAATTTCATACTTAGTGTGTAGATGTGATATGGTAAGAGGAAGAACCCTATTGTTTTGGGGGAAGGTCAAAGATCATCTGGGGTCAAACCTTGAAAACCTTGTTAACATGATATCACAAGATAGGAAGCTTGGATGAATTTCATACTTAGTGTGTAGATGTGATATGGTAAGAGGAAGAACCCTATTGTTTTGGGGGAAGGTCAAAGGTCATCTGGGGTCAAACCTTGAAAACCTTGTTAACATGATATCACAAGATAGGAAGCTTGGATGAATTTAATACTTAGTGTGTAGATGTGTTATGGTAAGAGGGAGAACCCTACTGTTTTTGATGGAGGTCAAAGGTCATCTGGAGTCACCGGGGGTCAAAACCTGAAAACCTTGTTAACATGATATCTCAAGATAGGAAGCTTGGATAGATTTCATATGTGGTATGTGGATGCGTTTTGGTAAGAGGAAGAACCTATTGTTTTTGGTGGAGGTCAGAGGTCATCTGAGGTCACTGGGGTCAAACACTGCAAACCTTGTTAACACGATATCGCCAGGTAGGAAGCTTGGATAGATTTCATACTCAGTATGTGGATGCGTTGTAGTGAAAATATGAATGCTTTCGTTTTTGGTGGAGGTCAAAGGTCATCTGGGGTCACAGGGGTCAAAAAGCAAAATTTAAAGAATTCCCAAGATCGTCTCATGGGTTCACCAGAAGTCAAAATGCAAATTTTCCCAAGAATTCCCAAGATCAAATATGAACCTAAAATTATTTTTCCAACATGTTAAGATAGCACTTGACCAGTGACTGAAAGATATGGGACATCATGGCATTATTTGGAATAGAACATGTATCATCGAAACCTCAATGCATTTTTGCATTCTGGTTGTTCACCTGATCTTGGTTCCCATGTGCCATGAAATCGCATCCAGTAATGCCTAACTCTGTTTTAAAAAAATGGGAACTCGACTCCAGCTTTTCGCTTGTACTCCCGCAGAAAAATTCAATATTGTGTTGACTGGTAGTGGTTGTCGTTGAATTGGAATGACTTAATATAATCAGAAATCGAGAAGGCCATTTACACTTTGGACAGTGGCGCCGGCAGGGGGGGGGCATGGGGGCGCATCCCCCATCGATTTCACAATTGTTTTGAAAATTTTAAAATGATTCCAAAAGGCGTTTAAGCTATAGATTTCTCTAGGGGGTAGGGTGAGGTGTGTTTTCGACTGAGTGATGGATGTATTGTAACCATTCTCTATCACAAATGGTTCTCAAACTATCAGATTTAACGCAAATCCTTCGCAAGGTATCAATATTTTCGCGCGCTCCGCGCCCTTCAAACCCGTAGCTCAATATTGTCCTTATTATCAATAATTTCTGGTACCATCTCCCGCAGAAGCACAGCAGCAAAAGTTGAAAGCTGTTTACGAATTCTCAGGTAAAAGACTGGCTTTATGATTGGCAAATAGTTTTTTGGGGAACTGAAAGTGTTTCGATGTAGAGTATGAATGCAGGTTTTGTCATGGTTATCTTATTTAATGAAAAATTTCGACGGGCTTCGCGCACGTTCGTCACGGTTTTCACTCCATCTCATGACCACTATTAAAGTTATAATACATGCAACTATTCTGTTCACAGCACTTTTCCAAAAAAGTAGAAGTACATCTCCAACCTTTTTACGGGGCCTATGGGATCTTTCAATCTAATTTGTAGCATGATGTGGAAGGTTGAAATTACGTATTTGCTGTTATACCTTTTTCAAAAAATTTTACCGAGCGCTTCGCCATTACCGGTAGCCATTACCGGTATAGATGGTGATTGTTAATACACTGACGACTTAAAAACATTCTGAAACGCGCTTTTTAGTCCCTAATCCCTTTTGCTTTACCTATCAGGGAAGTCTAATATCACCTCCCTGCACCTGTACTCTCCCTCCCATTCCCCATTGCTGTAAGCTGTTCATCTGGATTTTCGTTCAAACTTAAAAAAATACGATAGTTGTAAAGTGTTCAGCATCATACTCTTTAGTATTATTTAGATGTCAGGTAATAATCATCATATCAGTGCCTCATTTTATATAATTAATCCAGAGCTTCCAGGAGGCACTATACCGGTGTCTGCCAGCCATAGATACCCTTTTATAATGCACGCAAAGGAAATGTTCCGTAATAGTCCAAGAATGTTTCTGTGGACTCCACGCACGTACTTTTACGTAAAATCTTTCCCCGAAAAGATGGCATTAAAGTAGCCAAAAGAGGGGCTTCAGGAGCTTTGTTGACAATATATCCTTCTCTTTGACAACATACTCTCCTCTTTCACCTAACCAAAATTACAATTCACTAAATAAGGATATTTTCTAGCCATATATGATCAGTTCAAAAATATCCGAAAGATAGCACCATTTTGCATCTAGGCAACTTTAAATTAACAAAAATTTCCCTTAAACCCTTCCCCCAGGACGGTACCTCAATGTAGTGACAAAAGGGATTCCACACTGCTGTATACAAACCCAGGGACGCGCAAAAAGTACAATTTACGCAGACTGGGAGGACTGAGGTGGTATTACGACGTCATCTGTTGTGACCCCCCCCCCCATCACCAAATCCTGGCGGCGCCACTGACTTTGGACATCCATTGGGTGTAAAGACGTTCAGGGAAAAATAAACTTTTCAGTGGGATCATACATTTAAAGAAGCTACCATTGTTCTGGAAGCTATTTTAATCCAAAATTCGCTTATATACTGGGTCCCCATTCATTACTGAGAAACAGTGAGAGAGCCTTGGGTACCGTGAGTCAGGACTCGAACCCGGGACCGAGCTCTAGCACGTGAGTACTGTAAATACTGTGTCACCACTTGTTACACAAGATATATTCCTTTTTTATCCAGGAATACGTAATGACCAAGATCACATTTAAACCGTTATTTCATGCAAAACAGTGGGTGTTTGCCTGGAGTTTCTTGCACATGGGAAGTGCCAGTGACCTGTAGGCGGTATTTTAGCATATTTTCCTTCGTGACTCTAGACGACATGGTTGTATGTACAACAAGGGAGGGTATCGTAGTGTTTCCATGGAAATGATAAACGTACAAAATATGAAACATGAAGATGGCATAAGTATAGATTGTAAGGTCTTAGAAGGGTCAGTTTTTCTTGGTTCACGCCGCGCTAACCGATGGTCGCGCTCCGGCCGCTTAGATAACGAGACAACCAAAAATCCCATGCATGCGATCAAGCCTACCAGCTGAATTTACTAAAATACTTGCAGAAGATTTCAAAAAGAGAAACCAGATTTTCTTCATTGAGCACAAGCAAGCAACTTTCAGTGAGTCACTGTGAGTGCCTACAGAGAGCACAACAAATGACTCAATGCTCCGAACTCCTGACGCCCAAGATCT
The DNA here is from genome assembly GCA_029531755.1 of Holothuria leucospilota. Classification (NCBI taxonomy): domain Eukaryota; kingdom Metazoa; phylum Echinodermata; class Holothuroidea; order Aspidochirotida; family Holothuriidae; genus Holothuria; species Holothuria leucospilota. Next base: position 9,204,721 of record CM055977.1, read on the forward strand.
ATCGGGCTGTAGAGCATGCATCTCTCACAAGAAGGAAGACAACTTTCTGACAGGACATTTATCATAAAATTTCTGACACAGGGAATTTCAATGAAAGCTTGTTTTATACTGATCAAAGAGCTTAGGAAACGCGTGGGAAATGCCATTTCCTGCAGTCTGAGGGTCTTCTGGACCAAAAATTTTCTCTGTACGCTTCGCGCCAACTCATGGTGGCGCTCCGCTTAGATAGTAACTATATCGCAACCCCCCCCCCCCTTCAGTCAAAACCTGCATCCGCCCCTGGTCTTTGTTACAGGATTACTGCACTTTGGAAAGTAGGAGATCATCATTAAGACGAAAAGTCAACAAAAGTCAAACAATAATAACAGAGGGACCTGTCAATCATATTTTGGTATCTGAAGAGGATTTAATTATTCTCAAGTACATATTGTCTGACAGATATGGTCGATGTTGCTTCATCTCTGCTGTAACCTCCTAGATTAAGAAGTATTTAAGGGCTTAATTGATAGTGGAGACCTCATATGTTCTCTTGTTATGTTGCTCGTAATGCCTTTCTCATTTTCACCCTTCTCATACAGTATATGAATATTGTACATATTTGAACGTATTCTGTTAATACTTCTAATTTTCTTCGTTCTTTACTCCCTAAATTTCTCTCTTTCTGGCAGACTTGTATTGCCCTTGCTATGTCAGTTTAGCCACACCTCGACTGTTAATACATGTTAACTGAATAACTGAAGTAACTTGCGAAATGAAACGAATCGAGGGGGAGAGATTTATCTGTCCTTTCCAGAACCCGTGATTTATGTCACGATCATGCCATCACAATGCCCTCAGAGCACTGATAACTCGGCCCGGACAAACGTAGGATTATGCCTAAACTGCCAGTCAGCACTTCTTTACAATAATATCGTATGGCCTTATTTGTTTTAAGCGCGGGTCACACTACAGCGATTTCGGATCGGATTACGGTCCGACTTTTTTGAGTTTTAGTTAGAATCTTCTCCATCTCTGGTCGGAGGGAACCAAAAATTTGCCATCCTGTGTAAATATTTGATTTGTATCACATGACTATGAAAAAGAAATGTATACTAATTATTTCGTGACGTCACATCGACAGACAGCTTTTATCGGACACGCGTAGTCCGATAAAAGCTGTCTGTCGATGTGACGTCACGAAATAATTAGGTTACATTTCATTTACATAGTCCTCTGATACAAATCAAATATTTACACAGGCTGGCAAATTTTTGGTTCCCTCCGACCAGAGATGGAGAAGATTCTAACTAAAACTCAAAAAAATCGGACCGTAATCCGATCCGAAATCGCTGTAGTGTGACCCGCTCCTTACCCAGCAAATGTTCAACGTTATCACTCGTTGTCAAAAGAACGTGCAGCCTGTTTCAAAATAATCATGCATTACACGCCTTGCTATCGTAACAATGTGCACCCTGATCCTTATTCGTCTATTCCTGCGCACAATGTCGCCTGTGTTTAACACGCGCAGTATATTTTACACACACACACATACTTACCATGGCATGGGTTTTGTCAACCCGTGACGTTAACCGATAGTGTTCCTACAGCAAAAAAATTATTGCTGTTTCTTTACTCTTCAGGAAATGCAAGGGAGAAAAAAGCACCAAAATGTTGTCGCCATGTTTTGCCCACTGGATGCGCACAGCGCAACGACTGACCTTCGGAGACTAAACCATTTTGGACTAGAGACCCTATAGTGGTATATTTTGGACCTAACCCTTGCTTTCAAATTGGCAAAAATTTTGTACAGGGCATGTATTAGACCTTGGCCTCTAGTCAACGAATGCTTTGAATACTTTTTGTTCTGTATAAGGTTTATAGTAGAAACTCAATTTGTAACCTTTTACTGCGTATGGTATCTCCGTACACCTGTACACACCTGTTGAATTTTATATGGTCTATCAGGGTGTAGCTATGATCAATTTGATATTTGTAGTCTAGTGGTACTTACATGTATCTGTGATTTTCTATATTAATTCGATCAATATTTAAGTATGTAGAAAATAACATTTGAGTAGTCCTATGGGTCTACTTAATAAATGCTTTGCCTAACATCAGCGCCGTATGTGGGCAGAAGGGACAAGTGGCCCTCATTTCCTGCCAGATTTCCCTCTCTATGCAAATATAACGATTGAAATGAAATAATAAAAAGAAACATATTTTTACGTTCTCGTTTTAGAGTAAAAAAATCTGTAAGCAGGCCCGTAACCAGGTGGGGCAGGGGGCGTGCCCTTGCGGAGCGGCTGTGCCCCCATTAAAATTTTTCTACCTTTGAACAGTGGTCCGGCATGCCACCCAGCGATTATTGAGCAATATTAAAAATGGTCCCAAAAGGCGTTTAAAGATGAACTTATTTTGTTTTCTGTAAAAATTCTTCCTATGTCTTCAAAAAAAGTTCATCTTCAGTTCTGTATTGCAGCAGCGCCCCCGTTTCAAACATACTGGATTTATTCAAGGGTAAAGGTTCCAGAATTATTGTTCTTCCGTGTAGGCGTGATTCTGGAGAAACACAAAAATGCATCGATGCGAAGTTTTAGCCTCATCTCCCTATCTTTTGAAAGGTTCTTTTTTCAGACTTGCCATCACGGTAAATGAATTTTGTACGAAACAAAAATTTTTCAGTTTCTTCGGGTAGCCTTAATGGGTAAGATAAAGCATGAAATCCCCGAAGAGACCATGCAGTCGCCCCAACAAATTTCTTGGTTTTGCTGTTAAGTAGGGCCAAACTTTTTAAACTTTTTTAAACAATTTTCCTTCAATATAACCTTAACTTTTTCGTTTCGCGCGCATAAAATTTCGAGTTCGCTATCTTTTCTGCAATCCTTTGCATCTGTCGGTGCTTAGGGTAGCTGGTCCCTAGTCAGGGGCGCTCGTCCCCCTGTCGGCAAATCCTAGAACCACCGCTGGCTGATCCTGCATGCAGGTATTTCCATGGGCAATGATTTTCCCTCAAAATTTCGGCGCACAATCCTCACGGTAGATGTTGTATCACTTATGAACATTTTAAGCACTAAAATACCAGTAAACCTTTCTAGCACAAAGATGTACACACAGAGTTAGAAGCGGACATAAATGGTTTTTCATGTAGCAATCTGATACTTAGAGCAACATTTCGTAACATACCAGTGATGGCTGTATGGTTTGAATTTATATTTTCCGTCCATGATGATTGCACATTTCTTACTTCTGCAAGCTGTTCATGCAAAACTTTGTTTAAAGTAAAACTACGATAACCTGTGAACTGAATTGTTAACTGTGAAGAGTTTGGTGTACACTCAGTGTTATTCAGAGGTCAACTCAAAGCTCCATGCTAGTGTTCCAAACGTATTAATGTCTTAGACATTTCGGGGGTTTTCCTCTGGCTCCTACCAAAATTATTCTGGACCATACCAGGGCCCCGGTTCCCTCACCGTCCGAAAAGCACTCAACTCTTCATCTTCGCTTGCGAAGCTGGAGAAGCATCATCATGATCACAGCCTTGTTCCGTTTACTTGTGAGACTTTCCATGTCTCTGTATCGCAAAGAGGAGGGTAACACTGACGCCAGGGAAGGGAAGTTTTCGCGCACTCCGCGCGCACGTGCACACGTATAGGTCCGATTTCTTTAAGCTATCCGTGTAGGGCTTGAGATATTATTCCCTGTGGTTCCCACAAATTGCCATCATCTGGTGGCACCACTAGCTACAAACATAATCTTCTTCGGTGCCCACCTTTGTAGTGCCAGTGCCCCCTCCCCCGTCAGAATTCCTAGCTATGGGCCTGTCTATAAGTTTTATTGTATTTACTAGGAAAATATTTTGAAGCAACTTACAAGATATAGCCAGGGGCGTATATACATGAATTCGCAGGGGGGGGGATGAACTATTTTTGGGCCAACTGCATTTCTTGGAGACCGACTCTCGCTGACATAGTTGTACGACCCGAATTTTCAAATACCTTTTTTTTTTTTGGCTTCTTTGCACTTCAAATGTTGTTTCGAGATTTCGAGGACCTTTTTTTTTTCTTTTTGCTTTTTTGCACTTCAGACGTTGTCCATGCATGTCTAGTCTACTGTTACAAATTCACACTGGACTGGATTTGAGATCGACTTTTGATTTTCACTGGTGGTGTCACACCTCCCGTATTTACGCCCCCTGGACATAGCTGGGAAGTGTGATTTCCGGTAGTATGGGAGGTATGTTTGGCAAATCATATAGTGGTAACTCTGATGACGGTGGCGCTCCATTTTGCTGGTGTTACATACTGTAGCCTTTTCTCCTCCCTAATGACGTAATAAGAACCGAGTCTGATGGGGAGCTTCTTCAAATCTGACCCGTCCCCTTGCTACCTAGGTCTCATTACAGTCGTACCGAACATGCCATATGTATCTACCCATCTGAATTATGCCTTGTACTCACCAGGTCAAATAATTAGAACAAGAGTTTCACAATTAATTATATTTTTAGGAAGTAAAACGATACATTTCAAGTAGGATAAACAATTTGAAAGTCGCAATGCCTCCATTTTTACTATACCATGTTTTTCTTTCATTCACATTACAGCATATATGAAACCATTCCCGCCTGCAGGTTCTGGGAATCACCGTTATTTCTTTTATCTCTTTGAGCAGAGTGGTGATCTAAAAGACGTATATGTTTCCTGGGAAAGAGAAGGGTTTGATGTTGCCGAATTTGCTATGGTTAACAACCTAGAACTAGAGGCAATTAATATGTTTCAGGTTCAACAAGATCCTTAAAAGGTCACTATGAACTATTTATGTAATGCTTACAGGAACTGTATTTTTTATGTAACAATTGTGGTTGTAGAAGATAAATTTATGGATACTTAAAATGTAAGCACGTTCCCACTAATTTGCAGTTTTATTGAATTCAGGGTGAAAAAAACCGAATGGGCTCATCAAGTATCTTACATTACGCTAATCGTGGCTGAAAACGTCTTCTCAACTGATGCCAGGTTCACAAAAAATTCTGAAGATCGAAAAAGAGGCGGGAGTATCAGTGGTGACGCCAGGATGCACCAAACCGGAGCCCCGACAACGACGACGAGTTGCCGGGGAGGGTGGCAAAGTCAAAATTTCCGCGCGCTCTGTGCGCCCATATTTTGAGTTTACCTTTAAAAATGAAATTAGGATTTCTGTTGAAGAAAACGTGAAAAACTTGGGTTTTCATTGAGAAGAATTTTGAATTTTGGGTTTTAACTGAAGAAAATTAGGAAATTTGGGGTTTATTGAAGAATTTCAGCGTCCTTCTTAAGAACAAAAACAAGTAAACTGGTCATCATCGGGGAATTACAGTTTTTATCATACCCGATAAGGCTTCCAGACGAAAACTGTCAAATTTCCCCGACTGGGGTCATGGCTACATCCACTCCCTTCCTTTCACCACCCTCAAGTATAAACTTTTCCATAACGCCATCTCAGCTTTGTGTCGGGGATTACGGTGATCGTGGGAGAACAGATCTCTTTTCGACTGGCGTCAGATTCACAAAATGTCTTTAAGGTCCAAAGGGAGGCGGGAAAGGTGGGGCAGCATAGATTGCTTAAGAGGTATTTTCAAACCTTGGAAAACTTGCAACTCATTGTTTATTACTTGCGTAAATAATGTGGCATACCAAGCCTTATGGCTCAAACATTGGCCAATTAATCATTGGCGTCAGCCCCAATCGAAAAATGGGTACAAGGCATCAATTACGGAACATGAGAAACTATGTACGCTAGTTAGTTAGTTAGATAAAATTTAACGACACACCAACACAAATGTGTTATATAGTGTCAAGCAAAGTTTAAATACGGTGCAAGTCCTTCACTTTAGTCACCTCTTACGACAGGCGGGAAATACCGTGGGTATATTCTACAATCCCCAGCCCACAGGGGGCGAGAAACTATGTACGAGCATATGCGGATGCTATTCTCAACCCTCAGAGAGCAGGGGACATGTTCCCCCGTCACTCGACTGTTGATGCCCATGCAGTTAATATTCTTCCATACTATTTTTTTAAAGTTAGATTATCAGTAAACTTTGCGTTTCCTTCGACTAGTGCCTCCTATAGACCTTATGCATTGACGTCACGCGGCACCACTTTGGAGGCAAACAATGAAGTGTACTGCACGGCTTAGATTTCGCACGCGCGTGTAGTAGACTTTAGACGAGCGTATCCCCGGTGCACAAATCAGCTGTCTGCATTTGTTGGTATAATTTGCAATGGTACGTGCTTGCCTCCATTAGAGGGCGTACGTTGTTAAGTGACGTCATATGCATAAGGTCTAATAATAAACAGATAACTATACCTATCAAACAAATAGTTTTACTTCTTAACATGTGGTAAATACGAGGTATGATAGAATAAACATGGTGGCCGAAATAACTTGTTTTTTTTTTTGTTGTTGTTGTAAAGTAAACTAATAACCTTGTGTTGCCTTCGAGTTCTTCGTCTTATTTATGGATGGACAACTCATAATATTTCAAATGTCTTTATTTCGTGGAATTTATCAGATATAGGGTATGTTTAATAAAAAATGGTGGCTGAAATCGTTTTTCATGTTTTGTTTTGACTCACAAAAGTTCTGAATGCAAGAGGAACGTTATAAGTTCTTATGAAGGTGGGGTGTCTTTTGGGGAAGAGGCCTCAAGTTTAAGTGGAAGATAGCCGAACTGATTACAAAACCAGGTTGCCAAAATGCCTCAAGGTTTCGATGACTTCTTTGCAAAGGACAGACTGTTTATTCAACAGAAGTTGCCCAGCTCTTATAACTTGAATGTCCGGTATAAAAGTACAAACAGCTTATTCTGCTGTACTGTGACAACACAGACCTCAACCAAAATCTGTAGGGTTCTTGAATTCAATCTTTTGCTATGTCTTCAAGATGTATCCCATTGAATCTTTCAAGTTATCCAAACTAGGCTACAAAAGGCCCTATCCACTCCCACTGTGTTCACAATGCGTGAGCAACAGCACACAATACTTAAAAATGGTCATCTTTATTTTGACAGGAGCACTTTCAGTTCTTATAATTCGCTCATCAGTGTGGGGCAAGGTGGGGAAGGTGGCAGGCCCGTAGCTAGGAATTCTGATATGGGGGCACCGGCACCGCATAGGTTACACCGAAGAAGATTAGTCAGTAGTGCCACCATATGATAAAAGCTTGTGGGAACCACAGGGGATGATATCTCAAGTCTGCCACAGATAGCTTAAAGTTATCGGTTTTACGTTGTGTTAATTACGAAAATTTCGTAATTTTTCCCTCCTCTTGCAATACAGAGACATGGAAAGTCTCCACAAGCGAAGGGAACAAGGCTATGACCACAATGATACTTCTTCAGCTGCGCAAGCGCAGGTGAAGAGTTGAGTACTTTACGAGAGGGGGGCCAGGGACTGCCATAAGGCAGGCTTGGTTTGCCCCAGTATGATTATGGTAGGGTGAATATGGGAGAATTGCAGGCAGAATAAATGAAAAGGGATGCATAATTCAGTATGATTCTTGTATTATCTCAGCTCAATATATCCACGGCCGTACACAGCTGGGCGGGCAATTACCCCCAGAAATTTTCAAAGTGCACCGTTTTCGACTTTGCAGCTTAGAGAATACACAGAAAATGAAAAGTGAATCACTATCCTAAAACTGAGTCCGTTTGTCCCCATAGTGACCCACTTTATATAAAGTGAGTCACGATGGGGACAATTAACTCAGTTTTAGGATAGTGACTCACTTTTTATTTTCTGTGTATACAGAGAAAACGAAGTAAAAATATAAGAAATAGCTGTGATCGTAATGATAGAACTTAAACAATTTCAAATAGGCAGATCAATATTTTCATGCCTATATCTGTACACATCACCAATCATTTACAGCTCTGTTAGGATGTATTTCTAGCCTACTTTTCTAAAATTCTCGCGCTACGCGCGATTATGCATAGCTACAATGTTGTTGTTATTGCTATAGGTAGCTTCAATCATCAATGGCTTAAAAACGTTTCTAAACCGTGCCAGTTTGGTCATAACTAACGTTTTATAACCAATAACACTCCCTCCCCTCCCTTGAACCCTCCCCCACAGCGGAGTTCAATGGCTGAGGTCATGCTTCACATCATATCCACCACGCTCTCAAAAATGACTTTTGTCGCACTTAGTCACAACTACTTTTCGTTTTCCTTTTAAAGCTGAAATCCCTCAAATATTGCACCATTTGCTATATATATATCCTCCAGAAATTACAAATTTTCGCAAAGGGGGAGGGAGACACCCGTTCCCTTTAGTCCCCTCCCCTAGGCCACAGATCAGTAATGCCCACTTTTGTCCCCTAGCAAAAAGTGTATGTGCGGCCTTGTGTATTACCATTTTTCATGGATTGATTTTTTCCCATTATTTGAGAAATGGCAGACATGACATTAGAATTTCAAGGCTGGGTACATGCAGCTTAACACACAGGGGAAGTGCCGTTTTCGGCCATCTGGAGGGTTTGTAAAGCCAAAAATTTTCTTGCACGCTCCGCGCCAACTGATGGTGGCGCTCCGCTTAGATAGTCTTGACAAGCCTGACCCTCGGCAGTGCCGGCCCCCCTATTTGTTACCTAGGCCCCCCTAAAAATTTCATCCTAGCTACGCCCCTGCTGAACTCCAAGTACTGTATGATTTGTCACGTTCTTAACAACAATTAGAGAAGTATATCTTCTTAGGTAGCTCGTGCAAGGGTGCAGTCGTTTGTGAATTCTTTGGCAAATTGTATGAATAAGCATCAACGAGCTTTAACTTCGATGTGCTTTATTCGTACTATCAAATGAGGGTGCATACCTGCTGATATGTTTCGTCAGTACAATCTGTCTTTACTATATGTGTGCCTTTACACCACTTAGCTAAATGCTGGAAACCCTCACAAATCACGCTCTGTCGGGTTCAGATACTTCCCGCACCACAGAACACACTGAAGTAGTTGCAATTTTGAGGGCATCACGATCTCTTAGACCGGTCCTGTAAGGGCACGGTCCGTGGGTACAGCGACCGCGGAAACGGGGGAGGGGGGCTACGAGGGCTTTGGCCCTCGCACTTTTTCTTGCCGTGAGCATTTTGGGCCGCCTTACGACAGATAACAGACGTTGATTTTCGTAAACATATTGGACCGCTTCAATGATTAGCCCCCTCCACTTCAAAATTGGCTCCACGGTCCCTGGGGTACCGGTAGGCAACTCCTACGGACACTGGCACTAGTTGCTACAACAGTTAACATTTCTGGTTATTCCACTCCTTGTCCAGGGTGTATATCGTACTTACTTCTAGTAAGTACTAGTTTACTAGGTTATAGAGGAGTCACGTGATCGCGCAGGTCACGCGATTTTGAAGGGCAAGATTGCGCGTCTCTTTGGTTTTAAAGGACACACGTTCATTGTGTCACAGTAGTATCTATGGTTATGCCGTGCGCGTGGGCTGTAAAAACTTTTACTGCGTGTTTGTTTTGCCCTTCGGTACCTGGGAATCCATTGCGCGTGACGTCACATGAAATCCCTCTATATGCGGTACAAGTTGTCGTCACCCTGTCGATCCCTGGACGAAAAGGCTTTAGTCCTGCAGCTTTAAAGAAACTATACATGTGGCAGCGTTTCAAGATAGCCTTTAAGGTGTTTTTCCTATGTGACCAAACTTTTCCCTCTTCGGTTACAGAAGATGGGGCCATCCAACACTTCCATTTGATGGTCCGATAGGGGCAAAACTGGGCTACCGATTAGAATGTATGATAGGCCCGTCTGGTTTTGTCAGAGAAGCCGAATTAGTTCCCAACTGCCCTAAGTTAAGGGTGACCTCTTTAGCTCAAACTTGATCCCAGTTGAGCCACAAGGACTTAACAACTCCAGGAGAGCCCAGAAAAAAACACTGCTTTGCTTGATGCTTAATTCCGTACTACTGAAGGTACTAAGAGGCTTCGATACCTGAACCAACACAACTACGGTATACTGCGTAACTTGTTCTTAAATCTCAAAAATGAGCCCGAGTAGGGCCCAAAAGTAGCCCTTTTTGAATCATATTGCAAAAATCCCAGTCAACTTAACCAGGCAAGCTATATTGAACCACAATTGAACTTTTTTGCCTTGGACGGAAGAAAAGTAAACGATTTCGCGGTTGGTGGCGGTATTCTGTAATACATTGATGTAGCAGAAAAAATAACGAAATTACTGACGTACTTTGTATATGGTTAATGGCAGTTCCCTGGTTATTGTTACGTTCGTTTGCGTATTGAAATAATTTACTGTGGCAGTAAGTATTTACCCGAAAGGTAACCAGTGTTATAACGAGTCACTCAATTTTGCAGTCGAGTCAAGTCATTTACTACTTCCAATGTGACTCGGGTCGAGTCAAAGACTCGAGTCACTGTAGTATTTCTATGAGGAAAATTCTGATACAACTGCTCGAGTCATTTCCCTTCTGAAAATTAGCTACTTGAGTCATGACTCGTTACAACACTGAAGGTAACCATCGTTTTTCTTTTTTTTTTATGGGGGGGGGGAGGGGGTATGAGGGACTGTCATACACTGCGTATGGTACCGTGAATGAAAATGAATAAATTAAAAGAACTACAAAAATCTCCTTGGAAACATCAGGTTGGCTTGTCACATGTCGCTTTTAATACGGATTATTCCTTTTGCAAATTTTCATCAAGACTTAGTTTTCATTATTTATGAATTCCATACAGTATCAGCAGGCAGTGGCGTAGTGGGCGGCAAGGGGTGGGGTGACTTTCCTGGGCTCAAAGTTATGGAGCGCAAAATTGTGGGAATCACTGGGACGCCATAAGTCAATGCCCCACCCCTAAGATGTTTTACTACGCCACTATCTATAGGGACCTATGGGCTGGTTTCGCCCTTAAACCTTGGGAGTTGATGCTTTTTGAAAAACAATAACCTTGCAGTATTCTAAACAATGAATAAATAGTTACAAAAAATGAACAACTAAGTTCGTTTCCTCTGTTGAATAAGGTCCCACAAGTAGCAAACAAGCTGGGCCTTTTGTTTTCTTAAAACGGTATTCTTGAAGGAGCAAGTCTATCGAGAAAATTGATGTACAGCTTTTCCTTCTCCGACATTTTTTTTATTCTCGGGGACGGAAACCGTGACCTCAGGTCACCAACCTATTGCCCGCTAATGGTTGGAGTGAAAGCACAAGGTAAGTAGCCAGGCAACATACTTAAAGAGGTTGAAATAGCTTCCAGGGGGCGAAACATTTCCTAAGAGGGGGCGAGAATACGAAAATGCATTAAGGCAATCACAATTTTGAATTTTCTAGGGTTAGTTTTAGAGTTAGATGAGGTTTTACGGCTCAGTTTCTAACCAATTGGTTTAAGCCGGGCCGGCCACGACCATGGCCTTTTTTTAATTTTCTAGGGGGAAACCTTTTTCTCGGGGCTCCCCCTCCCCTTAGCTACGAACTTGGAAAGCACTTACAGGACTGCACTACGTGCGTAAAACGAAAACAATGTTTTCACTCCAATCCATTGTTACTTAGAGTGACGTGTATTAGATCTCTGGGAACGGACTGACATGGTGGGCCGGTTTGATCTTCCGGTCATCACTGCAACACATACAGTTATACACGCATATGGCACCACGTGTTTTCTGTAGTTTCGAACTGAACGTGCATTTTAGTAATGCACATTATTATACTTCTTTTAGCAATTTAATGATCGATAAATATTTGCTCATAAATATTACTAACTTATAATAAACAGGTATGGTTATTGTCGACAGAGAGCGAACGTCATGTCACAGCCTCTGGTTGACAAACAAAGTTTGATCAAACGCCTCGTGATTGGCCAACTTCACTTCGCTAAATATTAAATAAATGTTTGACGTTAAAGTTGTTTCCCAAAACGGAGGAGAGATTACAGCTGTGTTTACTGTTAGAGATATATTAATGAAATCAAACATTTAGTTTGGTGATAAATGATCATTGCTAAGACAACCATACATTTAAAATAGAGTGACGTCATCGGCAGCTGTTCTATACAGGCTGGGTATGTCGTACAAAGTGCATTTAACGGTAGGAAATCTCTTTTGGTTCTCTCCTCATATTAGGTGAGATTAATTCATCTATATTTCATTTATACCACGTTTAAAAACAAGAGTAAAGCTATTAAGAATGACCACCACTCCTGAAGTAAAGTAATATTCTTTCAATAAACAAAACTTTATGTTGCCATTTAGGAAAGTAGACTTGGACTTTCACCGATAAATTTCAAGCTTGTTTTGAAAATTTCGTGTTTTCAAATAAGTCACAATCACAAAGCCACACGTGTTGCTCATATGACGGAAGTGTTTTACACAAGGTCGTAACGAATAGCTCTGGCGGAATGTTTGGTACCTGGGTCAATTTATATAGTGGGGCCCAGTCACATACAGCAAACGGTGTTATACATTATACAGTTCGTCTTCAACCTTTTGCGTCCTCGCACATATTCGCGGGAAAGAATTGAGGTATGCAATGTGGCACTTTAACAAGCTAATTTTAAGAGTAAAAGGACAATGTTATTTGTTGAATTCATGAGAATCATCGAGGACAATTTTGACCAAATAACAGTTTATACAGTGCTTGAACTGAACTAAAATAGGGTTAAAAAGGTAACTGAATCTACTCTATAGTACTGAAAGTAGCCTACCCATACTAGACGTATTCTACAAGTAGTACAACCTTTCTCTGTACCGACGGCAGACCGACTCGTGTGTATTGATCTTATGTATTTCTACAGACCCATCGATGCAAAACAATTTGCTGAGTATATTTATTCTGTAAGATAAATCGCATGATATATTTACAACTCCCCGTCTCTATACACGCATTAAATCGTTAAACACACTTCTACCGTGCACGATTTCAAGTACCGAACAGTAATTTATTACAAATCTTGACAAACTTACTTTAAATATGAATACTTTGAGCAAGCAAAACTGCTACGAGATTAGCTTTCCCTTTCTCTTCGCCTCATTTTCCATCGGCAGCAGCTGCCGCTCAGAGCTTCAAAATGGTGGGCCAAGTAATGCTCACATTATCTGCCGTTTTCTTAATTCTCGTCGCACCGACTTTCGCAATTGTCGAAGAAATAACGGGGCCCTTCTGTTCTGGTATGGACTATCTCCTGGTTTCTTTCTGTAACAACCCCGAGAAGGCCATCGAATGCGGGGACTTTCGACACATAGAAGAATTTCAGGCCCACCCAGACCCGCCTGACATCGTCAGATTTAAAAGAGCTAATATAAATAAGGTAAGCAACAACCGTCCTCTTATTTTACAGAAATATTCTGTCATAATAACATGTTATTAACTTATCAAAAGTCAGATGCCGTCGCCTCAGTTTTGCATTGAAACGGTAGTCAACGGAAGTCAAAACTTTTAAATTTTCTCATTAGTTTTACCTTCACTGATATTTCACAAAGTATTATATTGTATATGCTACCATAAAAAAAATGTAGGAGACTTGAAGCTATCTTGATAGGTGCGTTTACACTATAGAAATCGATCTGATCTCCTCATCTGATCGGGAGATCGCGATCATATTACCAGCAAACTGTTACTGATCCTAATGCATTTACACTCCTCCCATTCTCTGATCTCCCCTCAAGAATGACTCCATGTGATCGCTTTATACAGACTTTTTAGCCCTATGACAATAGAAAAAACAGACATGACATTGTCTTAGAGTCATCGTTGACCCTAATGCACTAACAACTACCTGACTGCAAACTTTGATCTCCTGTTCGGGTTCAGACCCTAACCCTAACCCTAACCTGCTAAGATCAATATCGGAAAATCAGATCCAGATCTGATCTCCTTTTACATTACAGCTTTGATCTCTTGAACAAGATCTGACCCCGAACAAGAGGAGATCAGATTCGAATCTTTAATGTAATAGTACCCCCAACTAAGCCATCTATGAACAATAAAATTACTTAGGGCCTATATAAGTACTTAATGCTACTAGACATGATCAGGTCCGTCACCTAAAATTTGGATGATTGTATTTGCTCTTCGATGGGGGTGAGGCTCAGCATCGAGCTCTTGTGCTTGACACACTCCATATTTGAAATTGTAATAATGATGTCCTCTGGCAGCTAAAGAGATGCTACGAGTTTTAAAAACCTTGTAAAATCAGAGGGACTAGTTACATTTAAATAGTTTACCATTATTTTCTTCGTGACAGGATGTTTATTACACTTTAGTTATGGCTGATCCGGACGCCCCCAGCCAGGCAGACGCATATTCTCGGTACTGGCTACATTGGCTTGTTGTCAACATAAAGGTATTGTTTTCAAAAAGATATTAGAATTTTTGATTGTAAAATCTACCATTAATATTTTTAGTTTATCTGAAAGTATTTCACCTTGAGGTTGGTGCGTGGAAAGGGTGGGATAGATGGGCAAGGGTGGGGGTCTTCCCCCTAATTTTTCATCGAACTTCTGGACCTTCAGTAAAATAAAGTGCACCTCATTTCAATCCTGGTCAATACCTACCTTACACATGTTGGGAGCAGTATTTATGCTATAGGAGAGCACGATAATGGTCAGTAAATGAAAACATCATCGATGTAAAAATGGGATATAACCAAAATTTTGGGGGCGTTTCCCCCGAGTGCCACCAAGTGGTCACAGGCCCGCAACATTACAAAAGTGTCCTATGAAGTTTCACCGCTAACGTTTGTGATCTGTTTAGCCAAAAACGCACGAGGCGAGGGGCTGAAAATTTGTTATTTTCGGGCAAGCATGCGTTAAAATTTTGGACATCGAATGCTGCAGTCCCTTCCCCCAATAGGAATTAGTCTCGTGGACTTGTTTCTGTAGCCTAAGCCAGTCAATGGGGTAATGTAAAATATTGAAACTATAGGAACCACGGTTTTTCAGCGCAATGTTCACGTTTCCTTTAAAAACTTCGCTTAGCGAAACTGCCTATACGTACGGAAGCGTAGAAGGGACACTGCATTGACGAGTTACCGACATGGCAAAATGACAAAAATCTGCAAATTGACAAGTTGATGAGATCGTATCGTGACAAAATGCAGCAAATTGACATTTTGACGAGATGCTGGATCTCGTAAATGCATCAATTTTCTGCAAATTGACGAGTTGCACAGTTGTAACCATCTCGTCAAAATGACAAAGTGCAGAAAATTGACATTTTGACGAGATGCTGGATCTCGTCAATGAGTCGATTTTCTGCAAATTGACGAGTTGCACAGCTGTAACCACCTCGTCAAAATGACAAAATGCAGAAAATTGACATTTTGAAGAGATGCTGGATCTCGTCAATGCATCAACTTTCTACGGAGGCCTATAAATGCCATAAAGAAATAAACTAACAATTTGCAATAACTTGTTACATTGAGCACATACTTCTTTTGGGGACAAGGGGCTTGTTAAAGGGCTCCTGGCGGGGGTCCGGACCATGCCCACGTGGGGTCTAAGGGGTGAAGCTCATATGTATGAAGCTCATATGTATTGCTGTATTACTGTATCACTAAGTAATGGTAATTCCTCACATGGCCGTTAACTCAGTAGGGCAGCAGGGGTAGTTTCCCTCTAGAAAATTGGTATTATTATTATTTTTATCACATCGG
Organism: Holothuria leucospilota; assembly: GCA_029531755.1. Taxonomy (NCBI): domain Eukaryota; kingdom Metazoa; phylum Echinodermata; class Holothuroidea; order Aspidochirotida; family Holothuriidae; genus Holothuria; species Holothuria leucospilota. The sequence continues at coordinate 9,220,344 of CM055977.1, forward strand.
TCTGTATAAATTTTTCAGGTTTTAAAATAGAAAAAAAAAACATTTGGATGCAACTTGTAAGTTACGGGATGTGCCATTTTTGGCAACATGGGAAAAATCATTCATGGTAATAGTTTGCTTCTAGAGTTATGTGCCAATTTAGGTTGGCGCGCTTCTTACAAAATCTCCTCTTTATCGAGAAGTTTCTTGTTAAATAATGTACAAATCATAGGCGTAGGAAGCTTTTCGAGATGGGGGGGGGGGCTAAACTTTTTTCGGAAAACCGTCCTGGGGGAGGGCTCTAAGGAGGGGGACACACCCCTCCCCTTTTGAAAATTTCTGAGTACTTGGGGATCTTTAGATGCAATTTGATGCAACAAATTGGGAACATTTTAAGAAAAATTATTTCAAAGTTTTGACATATTTATACACGCAACAAATAAGGTGTTTTCATCCTTAGATTGAGGGGGGAAGCATAATTACGCCCCTCTACATTTTTGACTAAGGGGGCTAAAGCACCCCCCCCCCCGCCCGCTTCCTACGCCTATGGTACGAATTAAATTATTGCGCGTACTGCAAAGTGTTTTCATATCAAAATACACTACTCAAAGTCTGCGTGTATGCTTCAGGTGACTTCGAACTATGTATCATGTAAGATGACGAGGGTTCTTTTATTTAGAAGTTGAGGGTATTTTCTCCTGTCCCCTACCTGTTGAAGCCCTTGCTTCGCTGTTAAATGGGAGGCTCCGCGTTCCCGGAGAGTCGTTTACATATTTCAAATTAGGATTCCCCCTTTCAGACAAACTTTCTGGCTTGTGTTCGGCCCGCGAAATTTCGTGATTAAAAATGTGGCCCGCCAACGAAAATAATTAAGAACATCTGCTTTAGAGAGACACACATTGTCACATCCTGATGTTTATTTTTCATGCAGTATGGCTCTCGAAGTGCCTAGGGCCAGTCGAGGCCAGGCCGACATATGTAATTTTTTTATTGTCATATTTTTTTGGGGCGGGGATAAACAGGGGGCCATGGTCCCTTTGTGCCCCCTGTCTACCATGGGCGGCGATCCTGGGGGGATATATCCCCCCCCCCAATATTTGAGAAATCGTCCATTGACTTTGATTTTCACACAGTAAATTATTGGAAATTCTGGTCATATCCCCCCCAATATTGAGAACAAATCGCCGCTCTTGCTGTCTACGCCAGTGCCACTGAACAAACTTATCTGTAAATCAGCAAGAGTCCTCTACCTTGGAATCCATTGCTCCATTGCTCCTCCGGGAGTTGTTATCACAAAGTATTGATGAAAAGCATGACGCTAAGTTGGCTTGAAGCGTGCGGAGCGCACAAAAGGTTTGATAGTTTTCAAAACACTTAAGTGAATTCTGATAGGTTGAAAACCATTTGTGCTATAACGTGATTAAATAAATCCATCAATCTGTCAGAATTACACCTTACCCTACTCCTTACGAAAACCTTTCACTTGGACTCCTTTTGCGATTATTTAAAATCAAAACAAAGAAAAATCCAAAAATCGATTGGAGAGGGACTATCCCCCCTATCCGGCACACACACGTCTTGCACACACAAACGCGCGCACACATTTTTTTCTTTCCTTCTTTTCTCTTTCTCCCCTCCTCTCTCCCTTCTCTTCTTTTTTCCGCTTTTATTCTATTTTATATTCCCTCATTTTCAATGGGTGGCATGGCCTGTTGCCCCCGCCCCCAGGATACGCCACTGAGCCATTCACATCAGATTTTATACAATGTGAAATGATATAAGATCAACTTGACAGAGTAACTGGAGCCGATTTCTGCACCCTTAATATACAATATTGCGAGAGCTCCGCGGAGGGGAGGGACTTCGCCCCTTGGACCCAACTTTGGCCACGCCCCTGCACCTCCGTCAGGGGCACTTACACAGTCCCTTGACCCCACGAGAAATATGTCCTCAATGTAACAAACTATTGCAAATTGTTAGTTTGTATCTTTGTGATGTCATGGCATTCATACGCTTCCGTAGAAAGTTGATTCATCGAGCGTATCCACAACCTCGGCAAAATGTCAATTTTCTGCATTTTGTCATTTTGACGAGATACTAACAACTGTGCAACTCACCAATTTGCAGAAAATTGACTCATTGACGAGATCCAGCATCTCGTCAAAACGTCATTTTTCTGAATTTTGTCATTTTGACGAGATACTAGCAACTGTGTAAGTCGTCAATTTGCAGAGAATTGTTACATTGACGAGATCCAGCATCTCGTCAAAACGTCATTTTTCTGAATTTTGTCATTTTGACGAGATACTAACGACTGTGTAAGTCGTCAATTTGCAGAGAATTGTTGCATTGACGAGATCCAGCATCTCGTCAAAACGTCATTTTTCTGAATTTTGTCACGTTGCTATGTCGTCAACTCGTCAATTTGCAGATTTTTGTCATTTTGCCATGTCGGTAACTCGTCAATGCAATGTCCCTTCTACGCTTCCGTATATACGTCATTATATCATAGCAATGCAAAGTTCGTTGTAGCAGCATCACGAAGACTAGACGTAGGCCAGAAATTGTCGCCACATAAAGGGCTATAGCAGGCCCCCGACTTAATCTAGGGAACATCTATTTTCCGTAATTTTCACCAGTTTTACAAGCGTATACGAGATGTTCGTTGGGGGGGGGGAGGGGTGAGGGCAAATGCCGTCTATGATTTTTCTTCAAAATCATGGCTATGATTTCTGGTTACGGTAAAAAATCTTCACATTTTTTTCACAATTTTCAAAGGACGCTTGAAAGCGGGAGAGGGTCCGAAGAAAAAGGTGAGTTTTGTATGCTCTTGAAAAAGATAGAAAATGGCTGACCCTAATAGACGACACAAAAATAAAAAAAAAAATCATGCATTTGGAAATGTAGCCAAAAGAGGTACCGTGTTACCCAACAATTACAGATTTAAATCCTCGAATGAAAGATCCGTTAGAATTATGGAGCAACCTGAACTCCTATCGTGCAATTTAAGCTTGTGATCATTAGGCTTGTGGTCATTAGACTTGTGGTCATTAGGTTGTGATCATTAGGCTTGTGGTCATTAGGCTAATATTCGGCAACTGAGTCATTGCTGGTTCACAAAACAGCTAAAACTAGCTAGTAAATTGGTCTACGCAATGGATGGGATGACGGTCACTTAGGCATATCCTTCAACTTTAAGGTGAATTATGATCACACTTTGAAAATTCGGCCAATATAACATAACATATAACATTGCAGGTTATACGTTCGAACTCACTATTGGCGCGGTATGAGTATTCAAGGGTTTATTTACTATTAGTACAGCAGGCGCGGATCCAAACATTTCGAAAGGGGGGGGGGGGCTGAAAGCCCCCTTGAATATTCTCCTAGATTAACATTATGCTAATTTTCGCGCATTGTTTATTGTTGATGTGGCGAAAAAGGGGGGAGCTGAGGCCGGGAAAGTCCCCCTCCCTCCTTGGATCCGCGCCTGGACTACAAGTCACAATATTTGTAAATATGGAGACATGTTGATAATACCTCACACTGTTGAAGTTTGCAAAGTCTTTATCGGTGAATTCCTTCCTCCTTTTCATCTCTACCGTCGTAAACTTTTCCTATCATTTAGTCATTTACGCCTATGCAATCTCGAAGCGGCGTCCTTCTTTAAGTAACAAGAAAAGTCGAATACTGAAAGTAAAGTAGGTTGGTTGACTAGCGCGCAGCCGACTTAGACGGCTGGGCAAGCGATTTTGATGGCACCCCCGGCAGACTGGGAGAAAGACCAGTGTAACCACTAACCAGGGATATGCCCGAATTAACCTAACCCGAGTTCGAGCAAATTCCAGTTCCAGTAAATCCAGTGATTCCGGCTGGGGGCCAAATTCGAGCTCGGTCCCCATACAGTCCGGGTCAATTCCGAAATTCCGGTTAAAGTAGCCCCAATTCCGAGCCAATTCCAGTGCCTGCCCACTTCCAGTGTATTTGATAATGTAGCACATCATGAGTATGTTTTGATGCTCTTTTACATGTACCAAGGACCAATAGTAAAGAAGGATTAATTGAGAAATGAGGGGAGGGGGGTAAATAATTTCCAGGGGGAGTAATGGACAGAGATCGTATTATAAAGGGACTTTAATTTAGAGAAGACGAAAAAAATTCTGAATAGACCCTGCATAGTCCGCCTACACTGCGCAGACGGGTAGGTTAGTATAATTAGAGATCCTATAGAGGGATTTCAGTCACGTGACTTTAACCAATTAGACGCAATTTTGAAGGGCAAGATTGCGCGTCTTTTTTTGTTTTGACGGGCACGCGTCCATTGTGTCACAGTAGTATCTATGGTTATGCCGTGCGCGTGTTCTGTAAATTCGCTTACTGCGTGTGTGTTTTGCCCTTCAGTGCCTGGGAATCCATTGCGCGTGACGTCACATAAAATCCCTCTATAGTGGGAGAGATTGGCCAACCATTGTTCTCAGATACGCGTTCTGATTGGACGAAATTCATGGGCACCATTTTGGAGCCAAAGTACGAGCTTGCAAGATCATGTGTGTAGCTAGTACATTCGAGAAGTTGTGCAGGCTGTACGTAAGGCCGGACGTACACATCCTGTGTAAGATAGTCTAGATTGACATGTTTTGGTAAATTTATTTCCAAAACTGCGGCCGGGTTGTGCTGCATTTGGATGCACGAACAGTCCAGAAAAGGGTTACAAGTTGTATAAATTCCCATCCTGTACAAAAAGAAGACTTCGGTGGGCTGTAAAAGTTAGAAGGTTCAATTGGAATCCATCAAATAGCGATCGCTTATGCGATGTAACTTTACAGTATACATGTAGGTTTAACGTTAGAGTAGGCTTAGCCTTATTGTTAATTAAAACGTTCTGTACAAGGCCTAGCCTATACCGTATACGGAGGTTCCATCTCTATATTTCGACTGCTTGATATTCTAACACATAAACACAAATACAACTCCTAAACCTTTGGCCTAACCGGCTAACCCTAATCCTAATACTCGGAACATCCCCATAGAGACGTTGGAATACCAGAGCTGCAGTCCCCAGTCATAGCTAGGTGTAGGAGCAGTGGCGTAAGGGGGGGGGGACTGAGCCATGCCCCCACCCCCTCACTGATGCCGATTTTTTTTTTACTTCCTAAAGATATATAAATTTTTTAACACAAATTTTACTGCAAATGGTAGCATATGTGGCACCAGATTGCATGTAAGGACACCTAATTTTTCAAAAATTTCAAAGGGGAGGGGGAAACAATACCAGGTCAAACATTGCTCCTGGATGTATAAGTAGCATGTGAAAACTGAAACATTTGCGTACCTTTGACTTTGATGTAGGTTTTTACATGAAATACACCCTGGTCAGTCATAATTTTATAAAACCTAGGCCCAGGTCCATGGGCGTCAATCCTGGGGGGACAGGGGGACACGTTCCCCCACATTTTGGAAATACACCCATTGACTTAAGATTTTTGACAGAAGTGGCCATGTCCCCCCCCCCCCCGCACACTCGAGTAAAGATTGACGCCCATGCCTAGGCCTTTCCATAAAATAAAAAAGTCTCACTAGGAAGTGCCCCGATATTTACCCCTTCCCCTAGACCTCTCCTGAAACTTTCACTAAATAATGAAAAATCTTAAATGATTAGTTCAACTTGCTTACAACTTTCCATAAAAGCACCATTTTGCATGTATGCCATCCTGCATTAACGTACTAGTAGTTTTCTTACAAAGAAGTACTAGACCCAGCCTAGAAAAAACCCACCCCCTCCCCCTCTCTTACCAGTACAAAAATAAGACAACCTAAAATGACATTTTTTTTAAATAATATCACTTTTAAGACTGTCAAATAGCATACACCATTCTGCATTTTCGTCACTTTCTATTAGCAAAAGTTACTCAAAATGGAGGGTGTTATCCCGAGCTCCCTCTAGACCCTCCCAGGACGGCTTTTCTTGCACCGGGTGACAAACTATAGGGTCCTTCCGACAGTGCCAGCCAGAGTCAACCAATAAGAATGATTATCACAAGAAAACAGAACGTTGTAACTCACTTTGTTTTACATTTTGTACGGAAAACTGTACGCACACAGTGTATATGATATCTGGCCATAGTTAACATTTGGCTCCAAAATGGCGCCCATGAAATAAGTTGGCCAATCTCTCCCACTATAGGATCTCTAAGTATAATTTGCGAACACTGCCCTCTATTTTATTCAGCGACAAGTACCGTCAAGTTCTTAATATTCACGGCACGATATTCAGCAGTTCAGAAGGAATTATATTAGTAACTCCACAACTGTGACAATGGAAGATTGGGAAAGGTGTGCACATAGCTAGTGTCCACTCTAAATCATCCAGGACAGTCGTCACAGATGAGGAAACCATTTCCTGGTTAAAAGCAACGAGGCAATTCGGATCTATTAACATTCTCTAATTGGTTAAATCAATTATTTATTTCAAGTCTAGGTCAAAGACTGACATTTTCCTGGTAAAATTTAACCCGACGCCTTCGTTACTTTAACGAGAAATTGTTGGCAAATATGTGACCACGTCCCTGGTAAAACTAGCCTTAGTATTCGTGGAAAGCCACTTCGTTCTGCTGCCTAAAATGTCCCACCTTTCACTTAAGAAAACCAGAGATCTTCTGAAACCACCAAAAGAAAGAAATGTAGGCAAACGATGAGACATTAGATCAAAATTTCTGGATAAATCTTCTTAAACAGAAATGAATTTTTAATTTTTTAAACATTCAGTCTGTAATCACGTGATAACTTTGACAATGACAGCTGGTTGTATCTTTTGCAGGGATCTGACGTAGCGGAAGGAAATGTGTTCACTGCCGATACTTTGATGAGTAAGCCTCAATTTCAGAATATCTTTCTTTGATTTGCAAGGAGGTACAAAATAAGACGTTGGTAGACTTCCATTTATTATGTACAATGTGGTCTTCAGCTTAACTAATTTTCACCTACTTTTCATCAACTGCATTCAGAACTTAAGATAAGTCACCCATGGCTCATTTTAATACGTGGCAATATGTTTATTACCAAATTGTTAACTTATGCAGAATATCACTGTGGTTTACCGTTTAACTTTAGGGTTGGAGTCAAGTGGGGGGAAAGGGGGCTTTGACCCCCATCGAGGAAGGCCCCTTGTCGCAGAAATTTTCCTTAGGAGAGCCTTGGTAGCGGTAAAATAATTAAGTAGGATATTTAATTACAGACAGCGATCTCACCTACGGTCTGACGGTTTGCTTGTGTTGCTCTCAAGGAAGGCAGATTCTTTTGAAAAAATAGAAAGAAAATAAAAAAAAAAAATTTTCAAATTTTCTTCAATAAAATCCCAGAATTTTCAAATTGCCTTTCCACTGAAATTTCCTTTCATTACAAGCTAAAATTTTCGGAACTCCCTTGCGCAGAAAAAAAATCGCTTTGCAATCAATAATGTTTACAAAACATCATTGAGATTTAATTAACGTTTTGAAGCAGGGATTAAAACAGGGTCTCAACTTTTTCCTGGTGGCGATCCTAATTCAGAAACAAGTACCATGGTGCGTCTCCTTACCTGGCCTTAAAAAGTGACATATTATCATCAATGCACCTTCGTTTCTTTCCCCCGTATTATCATTCCACCGTATTGTCAATGTGATGGCTGCTTCTGCACAGAGTTCAGTAGACCTTATGCATGATCAAAATGTCATAAAAACCGAAGTTTGTTTGTTCAGAGGACACATGTTCACCATTTAGTTGACCCAGTGGTGCAGCATGCCCTCTTTAGAGAGCGGTGTTCAAGTAGGTGATGACGTCAAGGCATAATGTCTGTTGGAATGGTCGATTCTGATGGTGTAGGTTCAGGTAGTCCTGATGCGAGGGAAAGTGTTTTGGTCCTTTCACATATCCCTGACACTCAGGGAGCCGAGCGTGAAGAAAGTCACTCCCCAACCAAAGAAACGTTGAGGGCCAATCAGGGATAAGAACGCTCATGTTATATGAACAGGACCGTCGCGACCGGGGGTGTGGGGGTGTCTCACCCAGCGCCGCCGACAGCCGACCCGGGCCTCGGTACAAAATTTCAATGCGGGCCCCCTCTCACCAAAGTAAGTGTGGTGTTCACGAGGAAATAATTCGATATGATATCATATATTTTATGACCAATTTTGCCGGGTCCCGCAAATTGTCCCGGGCCCCGGGACATTTGTCCCCCTGTTCCCCCTGTCGGCGGCCCTGGTCTCACCCCCCCCCCCCTCAACGTTCGTCAGAGCGACGAAAGTCGGAAAATCTGAAATACCCAGTTGGAATTTCTGATATCTCAGTCTAGCACATTTTTCCAACTGAGCCGCCTATGTCAACTTTGTATATAATTTCCAACTAGATCAAGTGAGAATAATACCAAACGTTATTTTCCTCACATAAAATCGAATCAAAACTGTCCTTTTTCGCAAATTCTTCTCAAACTATCAAAATTTTCGCGCGCGGAGTATTGTTCTTATTATCAGTATCTTCCTATAGCAGCTTTCGGAGAAGCACAGCAGCAGAAGTTGAAAGCTGTGTACAAATTGCCAGGTAAAAGACTGGCTTTTTGAGTGGCACGTTGGTTTGTTGTGCAATTGAAAGCACAGGTGTTCGAAAGTACATATACTACACTATATATATGTATATATATATATATAATATATATATATATATATATATATATATATAATATACTATATAATATATATATATATATATATATAGGTAAAAATAAAGTAGTAAATAGTGCTAAAAGTTTGTGAAAAATTCCACGACGTTTCGGGTTTAAACCCTTCATCAGGTGGCAAAAATGCAACTGATCGTTGACACGGCCAAACGTACAATTTAAAAAATACACAATAAAATTGGGAACGGTAAACCTCGGCTAGGAAAACAGACAGTGTTAAGTGGTTACCACAAGTCAAAAAAATGCAGGAATTGCTGCGTTATAACAGTTCAAGTCTAACGTTCAGACCATGTGGGGACAGGGTTCCAAGTTTCATGATTAGGCGGTTTTCGGCAGCTAGGCGGTCATGATCGGAACCTCGACACGAGATGGCCGCCGAAACCATCAAGTCACGGATCGAGCATGTTGACGGGGATTGAAGTGGGTGGCTACCGGGAACCCTGGGAGGTTCTGTTTGATTGACCTCAGGTGCTCGGTGACTCGGTCATCAAGACGACGTTTTGTTTCTCCCACGTACAGTATATTACAGCGTTTACATACGAGAACGTAAACAACATTGGCTGAAGTACAGGTAAAATGCTGATGAACGTTAAACCGGTTGTTGTTGGGACCTACAATGGAAAGGTTTTTGTCATAACTGACCACCGGGCAAGTATTGCATCTCCCACGGTTGCAAGGAAAAGTTCCTGGGGTGTCAGGCACTACTGCTTGAGGTTGAGAGGCACGGACCAAGTGCTTAGATATGTTCTTTTCAATTCTGAATGCCGTGATGGGGGGATCAGGGAAATGGTCACGGGTGGATGGGTCATGACGGAGGGTCTCTACATTCCTGTAAATGGCACGTACAATGGGGGTTACAGATGGGTGAAAGGATAGGACCAACGGGATACGTCTGGTGGGTGTATGGTCAGTTTTGGGGGCAAGGGCAGAGGCTCTATCAATTCCTTGTATGCGTTTCAGGGCATTAGAGAGCACTCTTTGTGGATACTGGCGTTGTTCAAAGAAAGAAATAATCTGCTTGGAAACTTGAGCGAAATCCTTGTCGTCGGAACAAATCCTTCTGGCCCGTAAAAGTTGTGAGAAAGGAATCGAATTGGTACAAGATCTGGGGTGGTTGGAAGGGTACATGAGGTAGTTGTGAGAGTCAGTGGGCTTAAAGTGGAGATTGGACTTGATTTTACGGTCGGAGATGGATAGTTCCGTGTCTGAAAACACTACTGAGGAGTTGGAAATACAGTGAGTGAATTTCAAAAACGGGCAGAACGTTTCAGCAAAGTTAATGAACTCTTCCAAATCGTTTCGAGGACCCACTGCGACCCCAACAATATATATATATATATATATATATATATATATATATATATATATATATATATATATATATATATATATATATATAATATATATATATATATATATATAGTTCAAGAAAGTAGCATCACACCAGTAATAAACAAATAGCATAAACAGAAAATGGTGAAACATATTTAAATTTTCGGACCACACAGGGCCCTTCACCAGTTTCGACGAGAGGCAACTTAAGGCCCCATAAAAAAAATTACTTGTTTCTCATCACCGGCCGGGCCGATTTTGGACGCCGGGTGAATTTTTTTTTTTATTTTTTATTAAAAAATAAAAACCTCCCGGGCCGACGTTATCGTTTCCATGTCTGCATTTTTTTTTTAAATAAGAAAATGTGATCTCTGACATCGTTTCTGACGTTTTTTGCATAAATATATTGCCCCAAATCACTCCGACCAAATCCCACAATCAAACGTTCTTCCCGTACTTGCGATCATTGTTGTATCAATATGCTCTACCGCGCACAGTCCGTTGTGGATTCACGAAAATGTGCTGCAAGTCCGTAATGATACTGAATCACACACAACTGTCACAGACTGCGCGGTCGGCTAGTGCCAGCATGCCGTGTCAAGCAAGTACGATGCTGTAAGTTTTTCAGTTGCCACTCGCGTGGAGAAATTTCGCTCGAATGACGTGCATGTGGTATGCATAGCAAAACCTATTGGCAAAGTTTGGCACCACCGAGTACTGAACTTGAAGTGACAACACAAAAAGTTTCTATGCACTTAAAAAGCCCCCCCCCCCCCCCCCACACAAAAAGTAACAGGGATCGGTGAGTTGAAGTTTTACATCGATTTGAAGGGAATATATTTAGACTAAATGTGCAGACCGTGTAGTACATTCAGTACAAAGGAATGAGAATGATATTAAAATGCAATGCTTCAACGTTGCGAAATGACCAGCTGCGGGGGTTTCGCACCATAGGCTACTAACGTTAGTTACTATACTGTGCCAGTTGAACGTTGGGCTTTAGCGTGTATGTACTACAGTATATAAAATAGGGCCCAGACAGAACACACACTGAAAATTGGTTGTTAATAAAAAATAAAAAATAAAAAAGGACCGGGCGACGGATTTTTTCAGAAGTCAGTGATGAGAAACAAGTAATTTTTTTATGGGGCCTAACAACAAATGTACTAAAGAACACGAAAACACCGTAAATAGCCGAAGAGAAGCAACTTTAAGAGAGAGAGAGAGAGAGAGAGAGAGAGAGAGAGAGAGAGAGAGAGAGAGCTGAAAGCGATTACAATTGAAGCGTAACAATAACACAGTGTATATATATATATATATATATATATATATATATATATATATATATATATATATATATATATATATATATATATATATATATTGTTCTGTATAAACACATGTCCATGCAACTATAACTAAGCTTAATTGTGTTTCGATTAAAACTTTTATGAAGCTTATTGCTAGGAGGAAAGTGCCTATCAACTAATTTCAAGAATTCTTTTCCGAAAAAGAATTATACCAGGCACGATTCTACGGGGGCTAGAGGGCTTTAGCCCCCCTACTCCCAAAATTTTTCAAAGCCCCACAAAATTGCGCAACTGAAATTTTATATAGATTGATATTGGTGAAGACAGATATTCTCAGAAAATATTCCAAATGTCTATTTATCAGGTCCGTATCCAGTAAGTTCTGTAACGATTCTTTCTATTACTTCAAAAAATTTTCTCGCGCTACGCGCGCCTTCATCTGTAGTTCTATCTAGTGGTAACGCCCTCTGTTTCAAACATATCAGATTTATTCAACGTTTCCACAATTGTTCTTCCGTGTAGGCGTGATTCTAGAGAAACACGAAAATGCATCGTTGCGAAGTTCTTTCCTCTTTTTCCTAACTTTTGGAAGATTCTTTCTTCCACCTCGACATCGTGGCAAACATAGTTTGTAAGAAAAAGATTTTTCCGTGTGGTAGGGGAGCCTTAAAGACAGATTTGCATCACCCCAAGTATGACTTTTAGTTGGGGGCTAGCAAAAGTCTCAGTTGGTGACTACTCTTTCATTGACATCAGAGTTTCAAAATTCAAAAGATACAAAGCAGCTCATATTACACAGCACGCACAGACAATGTTTTTATTACACGTGGGGTCTTTTATGCTCACCAGGATGTAGCCTTGAGCAGTGAACTGTTTGTGTCTGCACAAGGAGGAGCAGTAACGACAATTATGGGCGGGGCTTACCACCAAGTAAAAGTCATAGTTGGGGTGATGCAAATCCCTCTGTAATGGGTGATATAAAGAATGTTATTCCCGACGACGACCATGCAGCCGCCCCACAAATTTCATGGTTTTGCCTAGATTCCTATAAACCCAATTTTTTTCAACTTTCCGTAATGGAAACAAAAATGTGAAATCTTTTTTCAATATTACCCTAAATTTTTCGGCGCGCTTCGCACGCCTTATATTTCGTGTGCGGCAACTTATTGCATCTGTCGGGACTTGAGTAGCTGGCCCCCAGACAGGGCGCTTCGCCCTCATGTCGGCAAATCAAAGCACCACCCCTGGCTGAGCCTGCATGCAGGTTTTTCATTTTGGCATAGAAGTATATCCCCAAATTTCGGCGCGCTTCACGCGCAATCCTCAAAATCCACGTTGTATCACTTCCGAACATTATAAGCAAAAACGTACCAGTGAACTTTTATAGCATAAACTAGATGTACATTTTGAAACGCGCTTGTTAGTCCTACACCCCTTTTGCTATACCTGTCTGGGAGGTCTAACATCACCTTTCTGCACCTATACTCTCCCTCCCGGCCGTTCCCCATTGCTGGGAGCTCAGTGTTCGTCTGGATTTTCGTTCAAAATTAGTAAAAATACGATAGATGTGAAGTGCTTGGCGTCATACTCTATATTATTATTCAGATGTCAGGTAGTAAGCATTATGTCATTGTCCCCATATTATATAATTGATCCAGAGTTTCCAGGAGGCCCTATACAGGTATATACCATCCTTAGATGCCCGAATAGAAGGCAGTAAAGTAGCCAAAAAAAAGAGGGGGGGGGGGGCTTCAGAAGGTTTGTTGACAACGTTTTTTTCTCTTATACAACATACTGCTTTCACCTAACCAAACCTTACAATTCACTAAATTATGGACATTTTTCAGCCATATATGATCAGTTCCAAAAATATCCCAAAGATAGCACCATTTTGCATCGAAGCAACTTTAACTTAACAAAAATTTCTCAAAGGGGAGGGACACCCCTCCCCTTAGACCTCTCCGCAGGACGGCACCTTGACGCAGGGAGCATAAAAAGGAAGGTGCAATTTACGGACCGCCACTATTTGGAAAAAGAAACCAGCCAGTCGGAAAATTAGAATTCACTTAATTATGGACATTTTCTAGCCATATATGATCAGCTCCGAAAGTATATCAAAGATAGCACCATTTTGCATCTGAACAACCTCAAATTAACAAAAATTTCACAAAAGGGAGGGGTACCCCCTTAGACCCCTACCCAGAACGGCAACTTCATGTAGTGACAAAAGAAGGATCCCCACTGCTGTATATAAACGCAGGGCGCATAAAAATGGTGCAAATTACGCGCCACCATTCAGTTGGAAAAAACATCCAACCAGTCGGAATTTGGGACCTTCACACCCCCAAACATATGACCCCAGCTACGACCCTGTATATGAATATCCATATAGTTGCGAATTTGAAGCCAATGGAAAACTTGGATGGAAAACTTGGATGGAAAACAAGCTTCTCTTGTACCACAACATGTCTTTTTCGTTGAATCCCATCCTTACCAAGAAGTCCAGCACATGAAAGGATTTGCTCCATACCTTTCTGAAAGCCTCGCGCCTACACCATCGTGGATAAACCTTGAAAATGTTCCGGATTAGTTTGTTACCGCTAGCGAAACTTGATGTCACTGTTCACTGCGATTCAAACCTTGTATGATATCGCTTCAAGTGACCAATAGCGATAGCGCTCCTAAAAAAATTAGAGGTCTGAGGGTCGAGAGGTTGGTCAGTTATGTTTGGTGTCCTTTGGCGAGCAGAACTCCTTCGGAAGTAATATTTGCTTTCTCCCCTTGGCTCTTCGCCAGAGAGTCGAGGGGATTTTTGAAAATGTAATAAATACGTATACTTAGCCTGCTTAGACTCGAAGCTTCACCTTTACCGGAAGTGAAGTACAAAAGTACAAAATGCTCCCTGACGTCGAGGTATAAGTGAAAAGACCAAATGCAAACACGTTACTTCGCGGCAGGGTTACCCTGACTAAGGTTCAGGGTTGTACAAAGGGTTAATTCTGTGAGAACGCCCAAGAAGAGAAGCTTCCACGGTGGACCTGCACCCTTCCACCCGAACACTTTAACATTAAACACCAGGTGAGAATTCCTGGCATCTGGTAATCAAGATAGATTTAAAATTATCTTTGCTTGTGTATTTTCATACAATAAGTGTGACCACTGCTAATTTCGGAATAGGCAAACCAGCAATGATCATGTATTTGTCAAAATGGCCATGACAAGACGCTGGGTTTGGGGGTTTTCACCAGTTTTGAAATAAACACTGTTAGATGCGATTTCCTGGCATTTTGCAACCAAGCTAGTAAACCAGATTAATTTTGTAGCGTAGCTTAAGAATCATCCCCCAAAAAGGAGTGAGGAAAGGGGTGAGTGTAGGGCCGCGGAACCCCTTCCTTGGATCTACGCCCCCTATATTGTCTAATAAGGCAGGAAGATGATGTAGATTGTATCATTCTGTTCTACTGCAGACAGTCGATGCGTGACAGTGGACAATCAAGAAAGAAAATTATTTGCAACACTTTTCATTAAAACTCATTAATTTATTTAAAAGCTTTTGAATCTAGTCCCCGATCTCACAAAAGTGCCTAACGATCCCAAATTGGGGAACCGTCGTTTAAAGGAAGGGTCATCGGAAGACTTCTTAGATTGAAAGGCTGGTACCTTTTAGCTTCTGAATTCTGGCACTTTCTAAGGTAATTTTGGCCGTTCTCAGGCACAGCTAAGAATCTTTTGAACAGAAACTTTGACCTGAAAATTGTTGGAAGGCTGTAGTCCCTATCGACCCCCAGGCGCCAGAAATTTGCCAAGGGGGGCGAACTATCTAAGCGTAGCGCCACCATAGGTTGGCGGGAAGCGTACAAGAAAAATTGGGCCGAAAACACCTCCCAGATTGCTGGAGATGGCACTTCCCAGGCTTTGTAAGTTGCATCTAAACATTTCTATTTTGAGTTACTAACAATATCATAAAAAACATTAAAAATACCGAAAATATTCTCAAGGGGGGCTTCCCCCTCCTCCCTTGGTTACGCGCCTGTCGACCCCCACCCCTACCCCGGCTCCGACGGCCCTGGTGTAAAGGGATGATTACTTATACTTTTTTAAAAGACCGATTCTTTTTTAATTTTAGTCGACCAGCAATTAGGTTTTTTTGTCAAGTTGAACGTGGTTTTAAGAAATACAATAAACTCATTAAAAAGAAATTCGTTGTCGCTAATTGAAGCTTACCATAGAAGATCACGTCATTATGACGTAGGCTAAATACTGATACTCTGTCACTTGCGTTATCTCCGTTCATAGACGTACATTCTTCTCGAACGAGACGTAGGTCATACAAGAACAAAGTTATATTAATGTGCCAATTATAATCAAAACGTGTTTTGTCAGCTCGAAGCGACTTGCTGAGTTTTGTCGTATCATGAGCTCATTTCTAAAGATGTATAATTTTGGATTACTGAAGTAAACCATGGACTGATAAAGTGAAATTCTGCTGGAATTTAAGTTTGCGTACCGGAAAAGCTTCAAACGGATCACAATGACGACAATTTTGCGACTAAGGTTCTTGTAAAAATCAACCCTGTTAAGGAAAGATCTTGTTGTAATGCTTACAGTTTCTTTCGACGTTTAACTTTTGTGTAAATCTATGACTTATAAAATTAAGCATTACTGCATTAGCTGTCATAGGTTTAGGGCTAAATGAGGAAGGACATGCCCCCCATAGGCGTACGAGGCAGGGGTCGGGAGAAACCCTGCGAAAAATAATTGTCGATTTTAGGCCAAAAATGTCATGATGGCCAATAGGGAATTACTTTCATTGGGAGTTACCTTCGGCCTCCCTGCGAAATGTCTTTCTATACGCCTATGCATGCTACAACCCTGCAGCCGAAATGCTTTCAACCTCGTTAAAGGCCAGAGTGTTACGATATGATGCGTTAATCCTTGACGGAGATCGGTCTCCCCGACGGTGATCTAGTTGCACCCCTGTGGGCTGGGGGTTGCAGAATATGCCCACGGTATTCCCCGCCTGTCGTAAGAGGCGACTAAAGGGGAGGACTTGCACTGTATTTGAACTGTATTTGAAAAATAGAATTAAAAG
This sequence comes from Holothuria leucospilota, assembly GCA_029531755.1. Classification (NCBI taxonomy): domain Eukaryota; kingdom Metazoa; phylum Echinodermata; class Holothuroidea; order Aspidochirotida; family Holothuriidae; genus Holothuria; species Holothuria leucospilota. The sequence goes on from CM055977.1 coordinate 9,236,767, forward strand.
TAAGATTCTATGATTTGAAACCAAACTTGAATCGTATTTATCTAGTAGACACTATATAACACATTTGTGTTGGTGTGTCGTTAAATCTCATCTAACTAACTGACGAAGGGCGGACTCTTCAACACTTTCCCAAAACGTCCTGCGTTCTTTGCTGTTTATATTTCACATGATAATTGGATTTCATGTAGCTAAATGGCACAAGCTCCCACCCTTCCCCTGTCTTACCAAGTAACATTTATCATAGACTTAAAGACAGATTTGCATCACCCCAAGTATGACTTTTAGTTTGGGGTTAGCAAAAGTCTCAGTTGGCGACTACTCTTTGATTGACATCAGAGTTACAAAATTCAAAAGGTGCAGAGCAGCTCATATTACACAGAACGCACTGAGAATGTTTTGATTACACATGGGGTCTTTTATGCTCACCAGGATGTGAGTTGAGCAGTGAACTGTTTGTGTCTGCACATGGAGAAGCAGTAAAGACAGTTATGGCCGGGGCTTACCACCAAGTGAAAGTCATACTTGGGGTAACGCAAATCCCTATTTAACCTTCTGTTAATAAAACGTCGGCAATTTCATCTTCAATCGCCTAAATTTTTTGTATTGTTCGAAGGGTACAGCAGAGAAGCGCATCTGCAGTGGCACAGGACACGTGATTTCTTCCCCAGGACGAATGGGTCTAACTACATTTCTTACGATAACCCTATCCTTGATCCTGACCTGAGTATTATTTTTCATTTTTCCTGATTTTTATGGAAATTTTCAAAAATCGCCCCATTCTTCTTGAGAAAAAAACTTCGCGAACGGGGCATTTCCTAGTCTAGTTCAAGACCATTGTAATTTAGTCGTACAAACTGCAGTACAAAGTTGATTGGGAACTGATGTGAATTACGCTCTCTATATACCAGGTTAGTAAGGAGCAATCATAGAGCAGTTCCTATGGGAACAATTTACTCAAGTACGTAGCCACAGTTTAGTTGCCAAGCGCCCTTATTTTAAATGGTTTAAGCCTTACGAACGTCTTGACCAAAACTAAGCACTCAACCGGCTCTTGAGAGGTTGGACCGGCAGGGCCGTCGACAGGAAGGGGGGGGGGACTGGGGGAACAAATGTCCCGGGGTCTGGGGCAATTTGAGGGTCCAGGAGAATTGGTCATAAAATATATTATATCATATCGAATTATTTCCTCGTGAACACCACACTTACTTTGGTGAGAGGGGGCCCGCATTGAAATTATGTAACGGGGCCCGGGTCGGCTGTCGGCAGCTCTGTCTACCGGCAAATTTATTTAACGGGCTATAAAAAGGGGAGGGAAGGGAATAGAAGGAGGAAGGCGAAACCTGGTATATTTACTTAATGGATAACTTACATAATTCGAACTTAAGTAAAACATTACGCCTACTATAATGTCTTGAAAATTGCCTATTCGGTGCAATTCACGCTCACCAAGTGGCTGCATCCTTCGTTATTGCTTACTGTGAAGCAGCTTGAGTGGGTTACTGCTCTCAAGTTTCAAGAAATCTCTTCCATCACCGAATTTCCGGCCCAAGCCGCTCGGCATCATCAAACCGACTAGATGATCACACGAGTTAGGAAAGGCTTAGTCAAGTGACTAAAAGTTTAACTTTTGTGTCTGTTAGTGTGCATCGAATGTCATTTGAGGATCGTTAAATAATTTATTTCTATTGCCCACCGTTTTGTAAATGCTGGCCAGACCTTCTTGGGCTCGGCCTGTAGGACCCATACCGAGATGATGCCCCTAAACTCCACCAGTGGCCCTTCAAACGCATCCTAGACCACACCCTAGTCGTCCTTCGTTGAATCGTGGTCACCTGAGCGTTCCCCATGACAAAACTGTATGTACCTTGGGTGTGGATCAAAAGGAGTGAAAACCTTTAAAAGGATCCCTTTTCTAAAAATTACGAATAGGCCTATGGCTAGTGACGTATAAGGGGCTAAACATGTAATATAAAACACGCCTCAGATATTAATGGGCTATTAGTATATCGTATGTCCCTGGAACTTGCATAGGGGACATTGTCCCAAGTCTTAAGTCTTGACCGTCGAAAGCTTTAAATTGGCGAAGCTTCAAAATTACCTACGTGCGCAACAACATAACAGTGACCACATTTTGGTGCAAGGTGCAATGGCTTTTGTAAACCACAATAAGACAAAGACGGGTACAAGAGTGACTTCACAAATTACTGCACAATGTACCAATGTAAGTTGGTTGAATTAATTACTTCAACACATTATACCTCAGCACACAAAAATCCTGTAAAGATGGTAGTTGGACCAATGGGGATGAAAGTTTACGTTAGACACACTTTCATAAAATTACACGTCTAATTAAGAAAGTATCTTCGACGCATTGATTCCATCCTTTTGGTTTCGGTCCTCTAAGTTAACCCATGTAAAAATTTGCCTCCTTATCCAGTCTGAATCCTTTCCCTTCCTGTGATCTGCTTCCTCGGTGAGGTGGAATTGCACGGGAGTGACTGAACACTTGCCATAGGATGAGTAGGCTACAACTCTCCAGGTAGATTCTAAATTGTAGGGATTTCCTCAATATGTATGCCTCTGGGACAGTGAAGAAGCTATCGATAAAGCTGGGAGTTGCCACCAACACCCTGGTTAAAGGAACCTTATTATCAACTGAATATTATCAATAGACCGTCACAACGCGTTGCATTTTGTGCAATCCATAGATCTCATAGATATTTTCAAATCAGATTCAACATGTGTTTATGTGAAACTCCACCCTTCTTCATGACAAGAAATAACCCGACCCGGGTTATTTTTCCCAGGTGGAAATACTATAACTACAACCATGGGCGTCCGGAGGAGGGGCAAGGGGGCACTTGCCCCCCTGGAAAATCAAAAACTTGAAAAAAAACGAAGAAAAAATAAAGAAAACAACGAAGAAAATATAACATCAACATTTCTTAACAGTTCACTCAGTGTGAATTTCTACTCTCCAAACGGGAATTGAATAAAAATATCAACACAAGGCCCCAGCATCCCCCCCCCCCGCATAGTTTTGGTATTTTTTACAGTTTATATTAACGATATTGCATGTGCTTCTCCTTTTAATGTGCAGTAAATAGGCCTTGGACTGAAGTGCCATTTCCAGCGATCTGGGAAGCATTTTGGGCCAAAATTTTCTTGCGCTCCGCGCCAACCCATGGTGGCGCGGAGCGCTGAGAGTCTGTCCTGGGCGTCGCCCCCCCCCCCTTCCTTGACAAGTTCCTGGTTATGCCTTTGTCAACACTGTGTGAAGTAGCATCTAAACTCTTTTCTAGGAGTAAAATATTTCCCATGACAAAAGATGGGTCCCCCTAAAAACTTTTGCCCCCCCTTTTTTTTTCTGCGGACGCCCATGACTACAACCATTGTTGAAAATTTTGGTAATTCTAGGAAATTTGAAAAAATGGGTTTTTATTGAAGAAAATTCGAAAAGTTAAGATTTGTTCGAAGAAAAATTCTGTTTTTTTTTAGAATCTGCCTTCCTTAAGAGCAAAATCAAGTAATCTGTCAGGGCGACGGGTCTCCGTCGGTGATTTCATACACTATTGTTCCCACTAAGGCTCCCCGACGAAATTCGAAAGTTCCTTCGCCGGGGGCATCCTTCCCCCAACGGGGACCATGGCCCCCTTGCCCCAACTGGTGCCACCCTGTGCGTGGGAACTTTAATCGATTGGTTTGAAAGGATAACATAATTGTATTTGTTTTTTTACAGGCTATTCAACACCCAATCCACCCCCTGGGAGTGGCCCCCACCGTTACTACTTCCTTCTCTTCCGGCAATTCGCTTACCGTGACGATCTTGTGACCCTCCTCTCAAGGGATGCCTTTGATATTGCCTCATTCGCTCTCCAATACCGTCTCGACGGCCCGGTGGCTGGGAATATGTTTCGGACACAGGCGTTCTGCTACTGATCCAAGAATAGCAACCCTGAAGAAGTGTTGAGATGATTCCTTTCCATCTACGTATGTGGCAGTAATAAATTGCTATGCTGAGTGTTTTAGTGTATCGTGATGATGCAATCAAAAATGGACGAGTAACATCCGCAATTCATTCGTCGGTAGGGCGTCCGTCATGACTTCCTACACAGTTTCAATAAGGGTGATTGCATCATTAGGATCGTAAAACAGATTTCACTTAGCATGAGTTTACACATTTTAAAAGTTTCATGTCAACTGGAGGCTATCAAATATTCTTCTGGAGACTTTTTAGGAGAGGTTACGGTTTAGATTGATACACCACTTTTTCATCGTGAGTTTTACAGCTAAAAAATTTAACAAGTATATGCCTCTAACCGGGAATCTTTAACAAGATCTCGATTCTGTACATCGATAATAGGCTGAAATTTAAAGGAATGGGGTGTCAAGATAATGAGGGCGGGCTCGTAACCAGTTTGGCAGGGTAGGGTTTATCTGTAGAGGAACATTTGCAGGGATCCATCATGGGAGTCGGTGCCCCATGGGATGACTGTAACGGGAAGGGGGTGATACTAGTACAATCCCCAGTTGCAACGTTTTAATCTACAAATCTACACTTGCCACATTTATACAAGCCAAACTAGGTTTTGTCAGGGAGGTCCTACTTTGGATACAACCCCCTAATTTTATCAAGGTGAAGTGCCGCGAGGACTCCTCCAGTCAGGGAGATGCTAACAACTCCCTACCCTGATTAACAAATTACAGGGACGCAGAGGCAAACTAAGGTATATCTGGAATGTCTAGGTTAATATGATTCACACCACACAGATTTTGCAAAATTTGCTATGTCCGCCCTTCCCCAAGTTCTACTTTCGTCAGTATGTATTAACGTTTGGGAGAATGAACAAAAACAAATCAACTGAAGGCAGCGAGCTTACTAGCTTCCTCTCTCCCTATTTTTCAAACTTTTCGCTATGTCTTAAAAAAAGTGGCTGTAATTCTCATTTTAGACGTTAGAAGATAAGAGTCTTACTAGTCAGTGTAGAGAGAGAGAGATGAGCCAAAAACAAAATATATTAAAACTGGAAGGAGCACACAAATTTAAAGATTAATGTATGGAAAACAGACTGAGGGGATGGTCAGACAGACAGACGGACGGTCGGACAGACACACAGAAAGTCAAAGAGAATGACAACAGACGGGCAGACGGACATAGAAAGACAAACAGACTGACAAAGACAGACAGTGAGACGCAGACAGACAGATCGACTAACAGTGAGACCAAATGTAGTCAAACCAACCAACAAACTCTTAAAATCCTGTGTTCACTGTTCACATTTAATTAAATATATGAAATCAGATCGTGATTATGACAAAAACTAGCAACACACAAACCTAGATAGATTGAATGACGGACAGACCAACCGACAGACTAACCCACAAACACAAAGGGAAAGACAAATGCTTGTGGTCAAATTTGATAACAAGGATTATCATGTTGTGATCGTGGCTTAGACGTGGATTATACGCACAGACACAGACAGACAAAGAGATACAGACAGACACTTAGCAAACGATAGACCGACAGGCTAGCTAGCCTTTGGCAAAAACCAACCAAGAGATATATGAAACAGACTTTCAGCCTTTGTTCACATTGATGACATGTGCGTGTTCAGAACGCGATTGTGACTTAGAGGTGGACAAACAAAAAGTAGAAAGAAAAGACACAACAGCAGATACCTACACACACAGACAGTGAACGACGGACCAACCAACCAAGAGATCAAGTATTAACACACTGACTTTCTAATGTTGACATTTAATAACAAGTACTATATAAGACGACGATCGTCACTGAAAGGTGGACATACATAAATAGACAGACAAAGGCTCAGACAGACGCACACAGACACAAACAGACCGAATGACTGACCGACAAACCCACTGATGGACCAACCGACCAACCAAAAAGTCATATGCCTGTGTTTAAATTTGACATCATTTGCGTTTATCAGATCGTGATCGTGGCTTGGATGTGGATATACGCACCGACACAGACACGGGATGTAAACAAACACATATCAAACGAAAGACCAACCGACTGACAGACCAAGTAACAGAGACATAAAGACAGAATTACAGCGTGTGTTCACATTTCATAATATGAATGATTGTGACTTAGATGTGGATATATGAACAGAGAGACAAACACACAGACAGACAAACAGACAGAAAAACAGACAGATAGACAGACAGACAGACACATATCGAACAAAAGACTGACAGACCAAACGACTGACACACCAAGTAACAAACACATAAAGACAGAGTGACAGCGTGTGTTCACATTTGATAATGTGTATGATCATGACTTAGATGTGGATATATGCACAGATCTGGAGGTAGACAGACAGACAGACAGACAGACAGACAGACAGACAGACAGACAGACAGACAGACAGACAGACAGACAGACAGACAGACACTGAAAGTAACAAACACATAAAGACAGAGTTACAGCATGTGTTCACATTTGATAATATGTATGATCGTGACTTTGATGTGGATATATGCACATACAGTCAGACACAGATCAAACAAAAGACTGACAGACCAGCTGAATAAAAGACCAACCAAGAGTCCCATATAAGGCCGATTTAGAGCTTGTGTTCACATTTGATGACGTGTTTCGTAATTGTAACCTAGAAGTGGAGAGAGAAATGCAATAAAGAGGAACCGTGATAGACACATAGACCAAATGAACGACAGACCACATCGACAGGCCAAGACCCACCGACAGATGGTGGCAAACATATAGCGTATAGAGAGAGACGGAGAGCCTATGTTCACAGTTCATAAAACGTACGATATTAGAACGTGATCGTGACGTAATGACGGACAAACACAAACAGAAAAAGAGGTACGGACAAACACAGACCCACTGAATGACTGACAGTACAGACCTACTGACTGACAGACCAACAAACGAAGGGACAGACTTTTGTGTATATTATCATGTAGATTAACAGATCGTGATCGCAACCTAGAAACAGGCAAAGCAAACATGAAAAGACACACCGACATTTGACTGACATTCCCATTAAAAAAAGACTTAACCCCCTCCCCCCTTTCACGTTTGATAACATGTACCTTATCAGCTCACGATCGAGACTTAAAGGGGAATTTTCATCATCCCAGACAGTTCCAGTTCTCCCAACTATGCAACTTCTAGCTCCTCCCATAACTGTATGAAGCTACTCCTTGTGCAGGAATAAACCTGTTTTATTGCTTAAGGCCATGTCCTGGTGAGCATACAAGGCTATAAAATGTAATAAAAGCACTCTCTCTACCTTGTGTGGAATGTGAGTTACTCTGCATCTTTCAAATTTTCAAACTTTGATGTCAATCAAAGAGCAGTCATCAACTGAGAATTTTCATACCCGTACACTAAAAATATACTTTGGGGTGATGACTGTCTGTCTTTAAGATGGGCAGACAAAAACGTCACGTAGAGATGGACAGCCGAAAGAGACATATAGGTACATGCAGACAGACAGACACACAGACACAAACTGACCTGATGACTGACAGCAAACTAACAGACAGACAAACCGTCTGACAGAAAAATCAACGAAGGGACAATTTACAGGCCGGTTTGCACATTTGACGACTTGCAAGTTCTCAATTGTGACTGTGATCATGACGAACAGGAAAGTTCATACGAACACAGACAGCCAGAAAGGCTCAAACAAGCACACACCGACTAAACCACTAAAAGTCAAACGACAAATCTATGGACCGACGGACAAACAAACGAACACATAGATACCGCCTTAAAGCCACAAAACATTGAGTCAAACTTAAAATTTGTGTTTTTATTTCACAATGTGTACGCTATAAGCTATCGGATCGTAATCTGATGACGAACACTTTATCACATCGCATGCAAAAAGTCCATATGAACAAACTTATTGTGGGTATGGGACAAGAGTTAGAACTGGAGTGGACAGATACACAGACAAAACAACGGGACAGACAAGGGACAGATAGACAGCCATATGCCTAGACAGGCACAAACCGAAAGACCAACCGACTGACATACCTATCAATAAACAGGGGCAGACTCGAAGCCGGTGCTCACATTTCATAACACGTATGTTAGAAGATCGTGACCTAAGTGAGGAACGTCTTTTATGGACAAAACTTCCGTGTGAAATGTCTTGTTGCTGACGCGCTCCTCTTCGGATAATGATCTGATATCAACTGAGAGCATGCAATAGACTTCGAGGTGGAAGAAACACCTACACAAACAGACACACAAAAGCACAGACAGACTCAGACACAAACCAACCAAACGACCGACAGACCAACCAAAACACACATTTCATTTATTTATTCAGCCAAAGTATAAGATGTATCGAGACAGATGAAAAGTCTGCACTGTGTTAAATTTCCCTGTTTACTTATCAAGGTCTGATCCAGGGTTAAACGATATGTACCAAAAGGTCCATGTGAACGGACTTGATAATGATAAGCTCTGTGATTTCAGAACATCAGTGAGTGATGACGAGCAAATCACTATATGTGAGAGACAGAACTCAAATAGAAGATTATAAGGAATATGAAAACGAAATTCTGAAAATGGCCACGAACTACGAAAGAAACACAATACATCCAGATTAAAAGCGAGGGAAACATCTGCAAATGTTTATGGCTTGACCTATAGGCGGACGAAACACGAACGAGTAACAGATGTACGGATGGACGTACATACGCACAACAGATTGAACAGACTGAGATACAGAAACACAGACAGAGACACAGACAGACAGACACACACAGACAGGATAAAGTTATTACTTACAAGACAATTTTAAATATACTAGGATAGACACACAGACTCTTAATGATAATCTCATAGATGTTGGTCAACTGCAAATAAAAGGCAACTTCGAGGTTGAGCCATATAGAAACTCGGCTATGCACAGACAGACAGACAGACAGACAAAGAGAGACATTCAGCCAGACAGAGACAGACAGGAATATGTGATTCCTTCATAGTCGTATAAATATATTTGATCGCTTTATGCACAGACACTTGACCTTACTGCCACACCGATGCGACTAATAAACTAATGCCACTTGAAGAGACATCCGTACAGGTACACAGACTGACAGACAGACAGACAGGCACACAGACTGACAGACAGACGGACAGACACAGAGAGACATTCAGGCAGACACAAAGAGACATTCAGGCAGACAGAGAGAGAGAGAGACAGACAGGCAGACAGAGAGACAGACAGACAGAGAGACAGAGACAGACAGACTGACAGACAGAGACACAGAGAGATATTCAGGCAGACATAGAGAGAGACAGAGACAGACAGAAAGACAGAGACAGGCAGACAGAGAGACAGACAGAAAGACTGAGAGACAGAGACAGAGAGACCTTCAGGCAGACATAGAGAGAGACAGAGACAGGCAGAGAGACTGACAGACAGACAGAGACAGACTGACAGACAGACAGAGAGAGAGACAGAGACAGATAGACAGGAATATGTGATTACTTTCAGGACAGTCATATAAATACATACTTGATGGCTAAATGCACAGGCACTTGACCTTAATGCCACACCAATGTGACTTATAAACTGCATGCCACTTGAAGAGAGATCTGTACAGGGACTAAGACAAATACGAACAGATAGACAGACATAGGCTCGGACATGCAGGAAGACCGATCAACAGACAGACATACAGACAAAAACAGACACACTACACCATGATACAAAAAACAGGCAAACAAACAGTCTTAAAGACACAGACAGACAAACTGACAGGAAGACAGATTAACATATGGAGACAAAGAAGGACAAAATATGTTTACTTACACAGAAGTTACAAAAACATGCTGGAAGGATAGACACACAGACACTTAATGGTAATCTGACAGATGACAGTCCACTACTTAGAAAAGACGAGTGTGAAACATATCAAAATTTACACACAGAGAGAAGACAGACAGCCATTCAGGCAGACAGAGAAGGAAACACAGACGAAGACAGAAACAAACAGAAACACGTACAGACAGACGGACGGACGAATAGACATCGTGACAGAAAGTATGATTCTCACTAAATTACTTTAATGGGGAAAGAATAAATCAAACAAAGAGAAAATGAACTTGATAAACAGAGCAAAAGAAATGCACAGCACCCTAGTTCTGGGAACAGAGCAATGCTGAAGGATGGACTTCGAATAATAAAGTTTCCACAAGTTATTATTTTCATTATCACTTCCTACTATTTTATTATTACTAAGAGGAAAAAGTGATTCCCTTCTTTGAATGTAATATTTAAGTTAAGATAAAAAGATACATACAAAGACTCACTGTGATGATTAGAAGACAGTCCCAAATGCTGGTTTCTAACAAAATGTGACTCCACATCAAGATTTTAGAAGGATGTACCCTCATCGAAATGAGAATCAAACTAAAAATGTTGACATTTTTCAGAATGATGACAGACTAGGATGACAAACTACGATGACAATGACGGATATTAACGCCACACCACAATTACGGCCCCTCTTTGTCCCACCCAGTGGTAGACCAGCAGGTAAACTGAGCTGATGGACAGACAAAAAGGACAGATTGATGGACGAAATTTTACCTCAATTGTCAGAGAGACTGGTAGAGAACAGATGATATAGCACAGTTATGTGACAAGTCTGCAGAAACAACTGAAGGACAGTTTACACTAAGGAGGTTAATGGTGAGGCAACATGACATCAGCACTGACAAATGCAAAGACAGACCAGCTTAGCAGGACAGGAATCATGACCGAGACTTGTACTGAAATATCCAGAGACTTGGCAACTAGCAGACTCACCAACCTACTGATTCACCCACTTAATGACTCCCTTTGCACACTATGTGTGTTTTTGGTACTACCAAATGAACAGGCCTTGTGAGAATAAGTCCAAAAGGACTTCTCCTTTAGTTATAATGATATTTAAGTGATACAGTATTGTGTTTGAATGGGAAATATTTTGAGGGAATCGTGTCTGTAGCAACCCCTCCAAGTTTGAGGGTGGTGAACACATGTCTGTTTTAGTAGCCCTGTGTGTCCAAACAAGAGGTGGGGGTGGGTATGGGAACCATACTCATTGCCACCGCTAAGGTGGGGAGGCGTTTACGGTGCCCCAGCATTCTTTTCATTCAGACTGATTGTTTGCTTGAGAGGATGCTAGACCCGAAGAAAAATAACACAAAACATAATTAACCAGAAGACAGAAGAAGTTGAATACATTTCAAAAGTGTGTACATGTATACAACTGAGTAATTTTGTTTATTGCATGGGTATGCTCAAAGGAAGGGATGGGGCCATGGGGCCCCCATCTCTGGTATTCAGGTTAGAAGTCAGCCAGGTCAGAAAAATTTGAGAAAAAAGTAAGAGAAATCTGACGGAAAAGAAAAAGGGGGTCAGTCGGGGGAATGGGAAACTGGGGCCCAACCCTGGAAAATTCTGAAGCCCTACTCTTTTTCTAATTCTGATAGGGACAATCTTTGTCATTTATTTTGAAATATGGGTTCAGGAAGTGAGTTCAAGGATAGACTTAAAACGATTGAGCTGTTAAATATCATGAAGCATGTACCTTTTGATTTGAATTTCAAAAATGCTCCTGAAGATTTATGACTGTAGAGCCATATAACATAAAGTCATGTTTTGTTCATGGCCGTACACAGGAATTTTTAAGGGGAAGACAACATCTAAGGAAAGCACCATCAGCTGGGGAGTAGTGTAAAAAAATATTTGTGGAAATATTTTGCCATAAATACTTCCCATATTGCTGAAAATGGCACTTTTCATGCCTCACTAGTTGCACCTTTTTTTTTATTTAAAAACCTCAGAAAGTTTTACACATATTGATGTGAGAAAAATTTCCTTAGAAAATTTCAGGGGAGAGGGGTGGCAGTGGGGGTAACTGCCCCTGCTGCATACTGCCATGGTTTTGTTTACTAGGTCATGTTGAAGGTGCATGTGGAGGGCTTTTTGCACACTACACATACACATGTGTAGTGGCATGTAGACACAGTTACTTGTATGCTCATCCAGTGGCATCACTGTCTGACTTTGAATAATTGCTTACTGTTTGTCCAACTGTATATTTGCATTTTGTTTACTCCTCCTTTCTATTAGAAATGCGACATGGTTGAAATGGGTCTATATTAGTTGTCAGCTCTGTCTTAAGAGTAAATTTTGCAAGAAACATATGAGCTACTGAGACTAAAATTCATTGGCAACTGAGTATTTAATTGGTAAAAATAACTCTGAAAACTGATTTTGTTAATTCATGTTTCAATATTTTGTTGCATTTAAGTAGGTTTTACCTAGGCCACGAACCATGTCCTCACCTGGCCAGTTTGGACTTAACTTTTTCACACAGGGTCCGGTTTAACTTAAATTGGAACCCTGTTTGTATTTGTAACTCATAATGCTATAGACCTACTCAAAGTTTTAAAAGATATGTGAAAGTGTCAGTTTCCTAGATGACTGGGATGCTGATAAATGTATTTAACCTGTTGAGTGTTGACACCACCCTGAAACATACTTACAGAGAGGAGTAAGTTAAATGAGGGTAAGTGAAACTCATTTTACATTTTGTTTAACTCACTATGTGTCCCAAAAGATTTACGAGTCTATTCAATATTCCCATCTTGCAGTATACATTCTTAAGTCTAGTAGTAAAAGGACATAAGCTTTGACCATCTTGTACCTTTAATGCAATAAGGAGACAAAAAGATAGAATCCATTCTGCAATTTCAGTTTATGGCAGTGAAGACTGTTACACAATAACTGACACCACAAATTCAAACTAGATACAGAAATTCTTACAATTCTGTTACTTATGGTTTTTAACCTGGTTACCAAGTGCTCAAAGGTCAAATCCTGTATTCTTTTACCTTTTTCAATTGCATGTTTTCCATGGTCTGAAATAGTCATAGGCCATACTCATTTGTGTTTGAGTTTGCATCAGATTCTGGATTTTACTTCTGTTTGATTTAACCCCATAGATTGTTATGATGAAAATAAAACTGATTGGCCATATTTCATTTGAAGTGCCACATTCGCATTTGTGTTCATTTCTTGTTTTTTTTTATTCCCTTTTTTTTTGAGTTTATGTGAAACAGTCATTTTCCATTAGAAACAGTGTTTTTTCTTTTCTTTCACAATTCCACTGCTTTCTATTTTTCTGTATTATGGAGAAATTGTTATACTCCCCTGATGAAAAATCCACTGGAGTTACTTAAATATCTTTTACGATTCTCAAAACAAACCCTTTCAAAGATTTACCATTTCTGAGATTTCTTAATTGCTATGCAAAAACTATGATGCAGAGTGTTGCACAGTCAGTGGCATAGCTAGAGGGGGGTAGGGGGGCGGTCGCCCCTCCACAAAGCCTCCGAAGGCCTCTGTCGGAAATTTCTAGTCGCTGTCGGAAATAAATAAAAACAATCCATTTGAAACACTTACAACACTTCTTACGTTTTTGAGCAGAATTACACATCGATATGTCAACGTGAAACTTAAAAGTCGGTCTCAAATTGCCCGGAAAGCAAAAAAAAAAAAAAAAAAAAGTCTTCAGACGATGGTACCGTTACTTCAAGGTAATAATCTGTCGGAAATGTTTTGCTTTTGACCTCCGACAAAAAATGTCTAGCTACGCCACTGTGCACAGTGCCTGTATTCCTTTTGTTAATCTTTTAAAATTATCTGTTAATTTCTTACTAGGCTAGTTTCTAGTTAGGTTTTTAATGTGGATATTTCCAAAGTAGCAAATAGCTTCTTCCAAAGTAAACACCTCAGGGCAGGATTACAACTGTCTTTGGAATGAAGGTTGAACACATAAAGGATAACAACACTACACATACCTCATGGGTCCCTCTAATTTCCATGTCACAAATTTGTATATGTAGCTCATGTTTATTCATGAATAAGTGCAAAATGAGTAATTGTCTTGCAACATGGACAATATTTCAAGGATTTTATGGGATTTGTGGCAATGTTCAACTTTTTTGATGCTTTTTACATAAGACAGGCAGGTGTGACATTGTTCTGTCCATTAATCTTTAACCACTTTCAATTTGGTTTCCAGAGAGAGGAAACTTCTGAGTCACAGTTGATGTCTTCAAAATGATGGTAGCTTTGCAAGGGTAAGCGTAATCAAGGACTCTAGGGCTGAACATGGGTCATATTTAGGCCATGTTCAGTCTATGTTGTCCCTTGGAGAAGTAGCTCCTTGCAGGAATAGAACTCCTTCAGAAGTAAATGTTTGGTTTTTGCCCTTGAGTTCTTTGCCAGAGAGTCAAGGGTACTTTGGAAAAGGTGCTACATCATGCAGTAAAAGTAACACTATCTCATAATACTTGAAGCTAAAGACAGCTTACCTACAAGATGTCACTCATCTAGAGTTAGATGAGGTTTAAAGTCTTTGGTATGACCCAGCCAGGAGTCCAACCCCTGACCTTCCGGCTGCAAGTCGGATGCTCTAACCACTTGACCATGCAGTCGATCTAGAGTTTCACTAATTTAGGTCTCATGCCATTTCCTCATATTTCAGCTGGCTTTCATTGACTGTTATGCCACAAGTATCAATTGTGAACAAATACAATTTTTTTTGGATTTTTAATCCCCTGCAGATTAAAGGTGGCCAGCAGTGGTGTCCCTCACAATTTTTGACTAGCATGGGTGGCACCAGGTGGGGTACAGGGAGAGCCCGGCCTCTGTGCCCCCCTACCGCAAGGCTGGCCTAAGCACCAGGAAAATTTTTCAGTTTCGTTTAGGGAGCCTTGATGGGTACACTTAAGCATGTAATCCTGGAAGGTGGACAATTGCCCTACAGTTTACATGATTTTGTGCTCGAGGAGGGCATATTCTTCTACAAAAACCCCCAAATGTCAAATTTTCTTCAACAAAACCCTGCAATTTTCAAATTTTCCTTACGATAATCCCAAATTTCAAATACTTTTCATTATAAACCACAAATTTTGTGCGCTGACAAAATTTTTATACACTATCTTCATAGCAACTCTTAAGCATACAATCACTCCAGAGGACAAAGTGGTACACACTTTGCACACCCAGTGGTGTGGCATGTCCTCTGAGATGCTGTTATCAGATAGAAAATGATGACGATGCATAAGTTCTATAGATGAAATGGATGCCAGAAAATCTTTATGACACTAACAGACAATGAGCCATGGGTGTCAACGGGGGGGGGGGCATTTACTGGATAAAAATTGTGGGAACATACCTCAGATTACACAACAGATCATCTGGCCTCTAAATTTTTTCATCTCCCTTAAGTGAGCCCTGGATTACTCACTTCTTCGCCTCTGTGATTCTCTTTTGAAGTAGTTAGGGCCAAGGTCATGTCCTCCCCCACCCCACCCCACCCCCCATGTGCCATTCGCCCCAACTTTTCAGAAAGTGTTGACACTCATGCAATAAACAACCTAACCATCACTGTGAGACAGTGTTGTAGACAAGACATCCAAACATTCCTCTCAACTTGAACAAACTCTCCGTAAATTATACAGATTTCCCCCATTTTGAGACGCAAAGATTTAATGATCTAAAGATCTATCCAACTGGTTTGCCTCTAGCTTTGAGGCATTGCAAAGCCAGGATAAAATACATTTTCATCAGCATCTGAAAAACTTGAGTAACTGTTCCAAGCTTTAGTCAGACCACATTTGGAGTATGCTGCTGCTGGTACAAACCTGAAAGGGATATTGACTAATTAGAGAATGTACTAAGACATGCCACACGACTTTTCCACATAAAACAGATTTATCTTACTATGAAAGGCTATGCTACGGAAGTTAAATCTGCAAACCCTTACACATAAAGAGCTGAGGAGATATAAGAGTTTTTTTCAAATTTTTCATGGTATTTATGACAGAAAGGTTACACTAAAATGCTTAAATTTAGTATAAGAAGGGATACCTCAAGAATTCATTACTTAAAGCTTACGAAACAACATTTTCAGTCGGTTTTCAAGGAATTGGCATATTAAGAAACCGTTGATGATTTCTGGTCTAGCCTTCTAGGTAAGTATGTGGGAGGTGACTCTTTTGCTACTTTTGAAAGAAAACAATAAATTTGGGGAAAAATTTGGAAAGCTGCTCCACTTGATGATTTGTTGATAGTCTATTGTTACATTGTTTTATCTTGGATGTGGATACAGAGGCTTTGTTAGCCTGCATATGCATCAAGTCACATCACAGTGCATCACACCGCATCACATCAAATCACACCACACATCACACACCACATCAAAGCACACCACATGCCACACACCACACTACATCACATCACATCAACATTAGCAAAATGGCTGAAAATTGCCTAAACTACTTTGGAGATTAATCTAGGGGGAAGCAGGGTGGGATTGTATTATTTGCTAATTTGCTATGTATACTGGAAATGGTTTGTTCAAGTAATTACAAGATGATGGTATTTAGGAGATACTGTAAAGGTTTGCATAACATAAAATGTACTGTTTGCAAAATTTACCCAAAAGATTCAAAATCCTTTGTTTGCCATCAGAGCCAAACAGGGCACACAACAAGGTTGAAAATATCCCATGCTGCACAAGGGGCATCAGGCCATACCTTGCCTGCCTGTGAGCTACAGTACTGACAAGAGGAAATGTAAGTAACAATTATGAGTATTTTCACAACATTTTCCGTAATCCAAAATTGAATGCTACTTCCAGTACACAATCAAATTTGACAAAGAATTTAGAAGACAGCTTCACTCACTCATTTTCAGCAACTGCCCTCTACGTTTAAGAGATGGATCAACTCTGGAGATTCAACCACTGAATGTTGTTTCTAAATGATGCCGCCAAAGCCTTTTTCTTAATGCCATAGACATATGAAATAAAAAAAGCCCAGGGCTAATGAGAAAAGGGTATGCAAAGCATCAGAAGTCATAACATTTTGCCTGGCAGTATTGGGCTCTCCTTCACAGTTCTTCAAGTTGGTAAAAAGTTCGTGTTTGATTTGTTTGATGGTGTCATTCTTCAGGAATCTGGCAAAAACATTAGCAAAATAATCTGGAAGTGAATGAAAAAAAAATTAGTTTTAAAGGTGTGCATAATATCGCAAGTGGTGTTCAAGACCAGACTTCACAAAAATTAACAAGAAACAGTAGAGGTTTCTTGTTTGTTGCTCACTATGAAGAAGACAAAATGTCCATTCCTCGACCTAAAATAATATGCCACCTTTCTACATGGACTGAGCAATTGTTCTACTTGACTAATGCCCCACTCTAGCAGAAGAAGACCCAACAATCTATAGACTATTTGAAGCAATATTTGCTTCCGATGGTAATACTGCCTTTCTCCCCAAACTGTTTATGACAATACCAACATTAAATAGGATCAGTGAGGCAGTATAAAAATGACAATGATATGAATAGCTCCTTAACATTTTGTTGCCAGTTATCATACGAAAGTATTGTATTTTACAGTTTTGTTGTTATTTGCCACAATACTCATTTCAGTGGATTGCAATAAGGATTTCCCTCGACACCTACATTTCAAGTACATTTTTTTCTTGAGGCAAAAAATGACCAAAACTGAGAAAAACTTCTAGGCTTGAACAATGTTTTTAGGAGATGACATATTTAAATCATGTGAACACAAAAGAAGTACTTAACTAAAACATTAAGTCACAGCTATTTAACTGAAAACCTTGGTTAAAGCAGGGCCATTGGTGGCAACATACTGTACATCAAGGCAGGTCTAAGCAATGGCCTTTGTTTCAGGATTACAGATCAGTATGATTGTTTAGTCAGCAGAAGCTAAACAAAAGGAACAAAGACACCTGCCAATCAAATGTTGATACCTGAGAGGGATTAAATCAAGACCACATTTTTTCTGACAGATTTGGTTGTTACATCTCCTTTCTAATACATCCCTGTTTAGACAAGATTTTCTATTTCATACACACATACTACATACATGTCCACATAGGTATAAGGGTGAACTTCTGTAAATTTTGGAGTCTGTCCTTTCAAGGCACATGAACACCAAATATAAAGTAAACTGGACCTGGGAATTGACAGCCATTGTTATTTCCCACCAATTTGTAAATATACACTGACAGTGAGAGCAAAAGTAATAATTTACAGCAACTCCAGGTCAGAAAAATTAAGCATCTGGTTTATTCCCGGTAACTAATTTCACTTCATAGTCATACACCTTCACGCACATGACAGGATTCATCTGTCAGCCTAAAATCTGTGACATCTGTACAATCCTGGGAAACATCTAAGAGGGGATTAAGTCTGTAATGAAATGCAGAAAGGATCAGAAAGAATGCTAGTTTACAAGAAATTTCAGGAAACCTTGAATACAAGGAAGTCAAAGAGTCCTCATACTGTGAAATTCCAAAAACTCTATGGGCAGGCTCGGCAGGCAGCTCACCAGTTGTGTAAAAATCACCTGTCAATACCAGTTACGGAATATTTGAATGGATCTTTCTTCTTACATCAGTTTTGTTGAAACTTCCAGTTAAGAACTAGAGCACCAATGGTGCAGAAGCTCATACCTTCAACCAAGGGTCCCTGGGTTCTAGTCTTTACTAATAAAACGTGTCATATGACTTTAAATGACCTCAAATGACCCCAAATCTCGAATATCCCGAAAGCAGCTTCCGGAATGTCAACGAAAATGTTTTCTGTTATCTTCATTTTCTAAGTTGTTTTCATGAATACATCTTAAAAAAGTTCAAGTTACGACGACTTGTAGCCGGAAGGTCTGGGGTTCATACCGAAGACTCTAAAAATAGAACCTACTGCCCATTGTGCTTGGTGCTCAGCATAAGCAATGGAGTAGGGAAAACAAGCCAGTGAGCCACAACTGGAAAAAGGGCCTTGGCTGGCACTACTTAAACCAATTGGTTAGAAACTGAGCCATAAAACCTCATCTAACTCTTAACTCCACCTAGCTAGATAGCTGCACAAGTCCTGTTCACCTTACCAAGTAACATGTAGGAAAAGTACACATTTTATGTAGAGGTCGTGAATTTCATCCCATATCGCAAAGCCTGGTTGCTGTTCTCTTGTGTGTGTCATGCAGTATGGTCAGTTGGTGAGCGACTCACGGAGCAGAGTTTGGATATTTCACTGGGGTAGCCCAGATGGTTCTGATACAAATGTGCATATCCTTGATACTGTCTACAACCCCTAGTTTTTCTTTTTTCTTTTCCTTCTCGCACTTTAATGATTACGTAGGTTCAATGTTTTCGTATAAGCCTACCAAAAATTTCCACACGCTTTGTAATTTCACGATTCAGATTCAGATGTAAACTTTCAGTGCGCAACTCGGCTCTTGAAGTTATTAAGTGATATTATGCAAAATATGCCCTGCAATGACTTGGGATAGTTCCACTCCTTCATAGCCCCTTCTCACCACTTTTCGACATAGGGGCTGTAGGAAGTTGGGATGGCCTGGCCATCTGTCGGGAAAATTCTGTCGCCACTCATGGTTGTTTTACTTATTTTGGCTTCAAGAGGGTCATTTCTGCGATTTAACCAAAAATTTTTGGTACAAGCTTTGCCCACTCTTCCTCAGTTCCGTTACTTACAGCTATATACATTACAAACCCTTTCCACCTTGTAAAGTAACTTAATAAGTAGAATGCAAAGTAGAATGCATGGATTTACGTAAATGTCGGGACTTTCATCTTATTTCACTAAACCTAGCTAATGAGTTAATGTTCTCTTGTGTCTGTAGTGCGGTACGGCTAGTGACTCGATGAAGAAAGTACAACGTAAGTTATGCGCGATAGGGCCCAACTGCCTGGACAATTGACCTATCTAAGCTTTAAATAAGTATAGATTCTTTTAAGCATAGGCTTGCTGGAAAAAAATTTCGCGCGCTTTGCATGCTTTACAATTTCATACTTTAGATTCCGGGAAAAACATAAAATCAATGTAAAACTATGTTCCTCTACTATATACAAATTTTATGCAATGTATGCCCCGCAATGGCATGGTATAGTACACAGGTTTTTTAAATCCCCTTCATTACTCCCTCGACGGCATCGGGGCTCTGGGGGCGCACGTCGTCACTCGACCCCCTGCAAACAACCCTTGTGACGCCACTGCACACAACATCACCATCGCATAGATTCCTTGCTTGCCTATGGCAAGGAATCAAAAAGGGCCATAGGGCCCACATGGGACCTTGGACCAAAACTTCCAGGACACCATTAACAGATCACTATTACCAAACATCATTATGCCAGGCAGTCAACTCTGTTTAACCTTTACTTGGAGGAAGGGGTTAACCTTTTTGCAATATTTCACAAAATGGGCCTTGGACCCAAAATTTCTGTACACCCTGAAGGTACCCTGAAAGTATCATTATGACAAACCATCAACATCGTACAAGAGAATCTGTAGCTGAAGAAACATTTTGCAGATTTTCATAAAATGGGCAATAGGGCCACATGGGATCTTGGATCAATACTCCAGAATACCATAAACAGATCACTAACCGGTCACCATTTTAATATGCCATCAACTCTGTTTAACTGGAGGAAAAGTTAATCACTTTGCAATATTTCACAAAATGGACCCTATGGCCCATCTTGTGCCTTGGACCCCAAATTCCTGAACACTCTGAAGGTACCACTAACCAAATATCATTATGACAAACCATCAATATTGTACAAGAAAATCTGTAGGAGACAAAATTTGCAGAATTTCATAAAAAGGGCCACAGGGCCCACATGGGACCTTAGACCACAATTATCAGAAAACCGTAAACAGATCACTAACCAAGTATCATTATGACAGGCTGTTAACTCTGTTTCACATTAACTGGAGGAGGGGTTGAACATTTTGCTATTTCACAAAATGGACCCTACGGCCCATCTTGGGCCTTGGACCCAAAATTCCTGAACATCCTGAAGATACCACTGAGTAGCATTATGACAAACCATCAACACTGTACAAGAGAATCTGTAGGAGGAGAAGCATTTTGCAGAATTTCATACAATGGGCCACAGGGTCCACATGGGACCTTGGACCAAAAATTTCTGAACACCCCAAATGGCCCACCACCCAAGGAACATTGTGTCCAAGTTTCAAATAAATCCATGAAAGCATGCAGGAGGAGAAGCATTTTAAACAATTGTAGACAGATAGACAGACAGACAGACAGACAGACAGCCAGAGAGACAGATGCTGTATGAGCTCACACCAGCATGCTGGTATGAGCTAAAGATGGAGAGGCTTAATTCCCAGAATCCACTTCCTGTTGCAATTACATGCGGGTAAGAAGATAGTAAATTGACTGCTATCAGGATGGAGGTACCATGCTACTGTATTTTCCGACTGCGTTCTTTTGAAAGTACCCTTAAGTTTCAGTTTCACATCGCAGTGTAGCTTTACCATGAAATCTGTGCAAATAGAGAAACGGTCCCCGAAATAGGATTCTACCTAGAAATATGTACCTGTAGAGTGTTTGCACCTGAGCAACAATCATGCCTTCTCATTCTATTTTACACTAACTATAGAGTTTGAATTTTGCCTTTATCAGGATACTACACCTTTGTGAATTCCTTTTACTGGCAGATGGCAAATGTTACGTAACTTTAGGGATGGTACCAATCACAACAATATTTTATCACACTATAAAAATTAGTTTCTACACCCATCACTTCTTGGAATAATCTGACTTTCTTTAATTTGAAGGTGGAGGCACCCTATTCCCACAAAGTTGACAAAACCAACAAACGTATTCCTTCTTCTTTAATACACACCAACAAGACCAGAAGAATTCTAAACAACAATGTATGACAAAATTAAAATAATTATGACCCATTTCAAATATTATACATATCTACTTTAAATATAACATTGTAAGAACAACTAAGTCACCTGAGCAAAAAAAGAAAAAATTGCCACTTGTTCACGGAATTGAACAGTGATAGGCAGGATTGGCTGACATAAATCATGTCCATTTATTAAATCACTTAAATTTTTTTAAATCACTGCTTTACATCACAAGTTTGACATTTTAAAGTTTTCTGCAAAAACAAATTCAACTAGAAATCCCTTCAAATCTTCCATTCAGGAAGTGTAAAATATTAAATGACTTGCTTATTCTTGCTTATAAATATAATTTACTTAAAAGCAGTAGGCAGTCCCCCCAATAAGAGTTTGTATGCCCCGTCACTCTAGTTCATGAATGGCCTATTTTGATCATGTGACAAAGTTTTTGTATATGAAGTGTGAAATTCAAGGAGAATTTCTCCTTGTTTTATCTATTGTTTGTAACAGTTATGTTCAAAACGTCTTCAGAGGTGCTTGTAATGCAATAAAAGGAGATTTGCAACAGTTTGCTGATTTTTCAAAGCAAATTTTGGAGCGACTGCCTACTGCCTTTAAAAGAATTGTTGTTGGCATTCAAAGGATGCAACAACGAACAGCATTACTACTCAAAGACTTGCAAACATGCTAGCATTACATCTGAGTTCCATTCTTGATAGGACGTGCATAAAACCAGCAAAAATGAGGATATCTACCTAAAAAAAGCAAGGTACATACATGCATTGTTTCATTGCATGAAATTAAAAAAAAATCACCAACCCTAATGGTAAGAATCATATTTGTGTATTTCAACTTGTCCAGGGAGGTATCAATTAACAGAACAGGTTGGTTCTTAGCATATCCCATACAACTCTGTTAGAGAATTGTTACATCCTTCTGTAAGGTTTGATACGAATTCGCAGGTAACCCAACTTACTTCTTTTTGAGAATGCTAAGTGATATATGTTTGCTTGGCCAGCTGGCTGCTCAATTTTCTTGTGTAAATGCCTTCAACACTTTGCAATGGGAATTAAACGATAAATGCACTCAGAGCTGTTGCTTGTGGTTGCGGTGTCCTTCTCCAGAGAGAAAGTCAACCAAACAATCCACTCGTCAGCCATGCCCAGGTTTGTTTATTAAAGAGACTATTTAACTGTGTTGATTAAACAGGGAAAGGTTCGCCTTCCTACTCTAACCTGTCGTTCACCTTACGATGGGTTGTCCATGTTTCTCATCATTTTTAAACTGTACAAAATACTCTGTTTCTGCCCCCTCCCCACTCCCCCGGCTCTCTCAGAATGTGCTTTTAGAAATGTGGAAAAAATGCGGTTTTTCGGCAAAGAATCATTCTCATTTATTACACTTTGAAAAATCACACATGGATTTTTCTTTTCTACATCTTCACAAGAAAAGCCAGCCCAGCAAGCCCAACCCACCCCTTCCTCCAAACCCTGGATCTAGCGTTACATTCCGCACTGCTTGGTAGAATGAAAGAAAACCTGACACTCTAACGCCTGAACACTCACCATGGAACATATTGCAATGCTGCAGATATAAACAGATCTACACACCAATTGATACAAAGGATGATTCAGGGAAATGTTACACTAGATAAAAGAATGAAAAGGTCAAGAAAGAATAACACACCACATATTACAGTGTGTTGTATTGGGTATTGTTGTATCATGAAAAGGAATGTGCACGCACAAATATTTTGCACATCTTGCTGAATTCCTTTCCTATGAATATCAAATCTGTTGACTAGGGTCACGAAAAGCATGTCCCACGCAAAGTTATAAGAAAATATTAAACCTATCGTATATACTGTGCACAGTTTTTCATGTGGGTTTTTTATTTTTCATGTAAACTTAAGGTTCAAGTATTTCTTCTTTGGTTGATATTTGTCTTTAAAATGGGAAGTTGTTTCGATGGAAAATTTTGAGGACTTAGGTTTTATTTTAGCAATGAATCTATAAGCTTGCATTCAAAACTAGACAAGGATTTCTAACCATGGTTATACAACACTGTCCAAACAACAACAAGACCCATTTGTCCTTTGAAAAGAATTATTTTGTTTCTTAGAGACAACCAAACTCAGAAATTGTTACACCAGGTGATGTTTGTATAAAAGTGACATCTATTGCTCACTTCCTACAATGATGTAAGTATATTAAGTGTGTCTGAAAGGTCAATGGGGAACAGCGCCATCTATCGGCCTATCTTTCCTTCCTTCAATTTAATTGCTGTGGTGGCATACTATTTCCCTCCCTTCTTTCTCACAGAAAAACAAAAGTGTGCCCTCTATACTGAATGAGGTTTAAATTTTTGTTTCCTCCACATATGTGGTAAATAAATACAGATCAGATCTGGTGTTACAAAACAAAAAAAGAAAAAAGAGAAAAAAGTGGAATGCTGAAAGAAATGAAACAGGGGTTGTTGGGTTGATTTAAGTGAAGAGTCAATGCCAAGTCATTGGTTTACTCACAATAATGATAAAACCACATATTAGTTTTGAATGAAATGTGTGCTTAGGGCAGATGAAAGATGCAAAAGAATTTATTCTTCTGTTTGGCCATTTTAATCATCACGATGATTAATGTCAATGTTATCTAAACTGTCTAGTCCCACCCAAATGCTACTCCTACCACTGATAGTCGGACATCAAAATCAGTCCACCCCTTTTCCTAAATTGTGAGTAACATGGAGAGGGTTTACTGTTTAAGAGGGTGCTTTTTGACAGAATATATCGAGAATAAAATGGCAGAACTGTGGACAAGAGCAAAATTTGAAACTTAGAATTTAAGTTAAGCTGGGAAGACTGTACAAAAGCAGTAGAGGATGCCATTGCAACTAATGCTGAGAGTAACTCACCAAAAATGCCATACATGCATGCTGGAGAAATGTCACCTGACTAATAGCTCACCAAGATGACGATACTGCTGCAAATTCTGCACATCCATGCAGCCTTCTTGATACTTTTGGAGATGTCTTTTACACCCATGCTACCTTAAAGAAGAAAAATCAGCACATTATGATAGAGGAGGAGGGTGACATGTCAAGCAAGGCCCCTTACAGATTTTGACAAAAATTGTGCAGCCTTGTGTGTAATGCTTATTTCTTGAGCCCTCTGACCAGTGACTCTCATTTCCTGTATGAAGTTCTTAGCTCTCTTAAGCTGATTATCTTTCCCCAGAACAGCTCTACACAGAAAAGCAGTACCGGCAGTTGCCATAGTGATAATCTTCTATCGATCGTGCATGAGTATAAACGTTCTGCTGAAAACCCGATCAAAGGCCCATATGTCAGGGATTTAGAAAAGTGCATTTCTGTAAGGGGCCTTTTCATGGAATGTATACCTCAAGCATCGTGTCTTTCCCTCCCATGCTACCTCTTTCAGAATATCTGAAAATCATAGCTGTTTGGCTGGTTGTGGAAATGCCAGAGAGTGCATACACCTCAAAATGAATACCCATGGGCCCCTACATTAAGCAGCAGACCCCCCCCCCATACATTCTTGACTGAAGTGGGTTGTAAACCAAATTAAGAGGGCATGTTTGTACTTTTACAGATGGCAAGTCAAAAGATTTTCTCAGTAGTTTATAACTGGAATAACCATGGGGCTATGGCTTGGCCATAAGGTGCAACAGCACAACAGGCAAACAATGAAAAGACCTAAAATGACCTCTGAATGACTCTTGACCTCAACTTCCTAAATATTCCTCACAACTACCATCTATTGTCATCCAAATCAATTTTAAAATTCGTCTTAAGAAGCATTTTAAGCAAGTGTCAGAGGTTGAAATAAGCCTCCTTAAAAAGGGCAGTCAACTAGAGTAACCAGACCTCTTGCTATTACCTAACCTAGGGGCCAAATGTGAAAATGAAGGGAGCAAAAACAGGTAACCGAAATAGTCTTACAGTTTTCCTGTGACCAATCTGATTTCATACAGCTTTTTTCAACTAAATTTAAGTCACATGCTATTGCTGACAACCAAACTGGATTTCAATATTGACTTCCCAAGATACAAGCAACACTCCCAAGTAAGGCTAAAGATTTACATCTAAGTTTGACTTGACCATCTGAGGAACAAACCAGACTTCCACCATCACAAACTATCCAGGAACAATTGTTTTAGGAGCATCAGGTTCCTAGGCTTCTGCTATTTTTATCCCTGAATGTTATCAAATGTGAACAGATGGGCACAGTTCACTAGATCAAAGGTTCCCTAGACGGAAGATCCTAACTCTAAACTTAATCCCAACCTAAACTGTAATCCTAACCCAAACCCTAATCTTACCCGAGGCAAATCCTTATCCTAGTCCTAACCTTAATCTTTGTCTGGCCGGAAATCCCAAATCCTAACCCTACCTCTAACCTGGAGTATATATTTGGCTAAGCAGATCTTTGGTCTAGCAAACCTTCAATCTAGTGGCCCTTCGGTCTAGTGGGTATTCCCCAAATACATAAGTAGGCACCCTTTATTCTTTACACCAGGTGACATCAGCCCAGCTGGTACAAGCCATTAAAAACCATTATAAATTCCAAAAAGAGTAAATTTTAGAGAAAAATGGAGTCCAGCAATGGGCTTGAGCTTACGGCTTATGGATGAAAGCAGGAGGCTTACTATAAATGAAGCAATATCACGTTTGCGAGTACCTGTAAATAACATGCAATTAACACTCAAAGTATCTCTATTTACTACAACAGAGATTCATGAACATTAAGTCGTGTAACAAATCTTACCATTATGTACACAGTACCCATCACCTAACAAAGGTGGATGACCAAAGTCAGTGCCATTCAGTGAAGTTCATGCCGGAAAAGGTTCTCTGCCCTGGTAGTTTAAGTTTCAACTTTCTCTCAAGTGAAATTGTGTCTGATGAAGCACCCTGACTGCAATGCCTCACGGAAAAGTTCAAACTGAAATAAAATCCGAAAACAAGTTTGTAACATTTTCATACAACTTTTGCACGGCATTGAATTTCCCTTTATAGGATATAACACTTCACCTGATCTATTGAATTTCTGGAAAATATTCACTTCAGTTGATCCATGAAATTTCTGGAAAAAGAAAAAAATTGCTTCATTTGGCATTACTTTCTTACACTAACCCCTACCACAACTAATTGGATACTCTTACTCCCCAGTCAAAAATAACTCTTAGATATTTTGTCTTGTCACACAGGCTTACATATATTGCTGCACCGACTGCAGAATGAAATCCACTACTTTTTCCAAAGTTCCCTTACTTCCCTCAACTCTCTGGCAAAGAACCAAGGGCTGAAACCAACCATTACTTCCCAAAGCAGATCTACTACCCAAAGGACCTATGTCACCGAGGGATAACTTAGACTGAACATGACCAACCTTTGAGATTTTTCAACTCATTCACTGGAATAAATCCACTTTAGCTGAACAACCAGTCAAAACTTTTGACACCTTTTCATCATGTTCATGAATGACCCCTAGTTTTATACAAGTTTTATTCCAACCACACAGAGACAGACTTTGTCAATGAAAAGAAAGTTTTGTGCTACAGAATAATACAAAATACACTTCCATCAGTCAAGATAAATCTGCACTCTGAGTTTAAGGGACTGTTGCCTATTGACCCCAAACATACTTAGGAATCTTTTGGTATCTTAATTAACAACCAGTGACTGCACTTGATTGACAAATTAAGGCAACAGCATCACTCTGATTGGCCAAAGATAATTTTTGCAGATCAGTAGTGTACCCAATGCATAGCAGACAGCTTACAGACTGAAGTATGTAAATATGTCCTTGAACAATTTAAACTCAGTACAGACTACTGGTCAGTAGCTTTGTCTGGGCGATGCATTGCACAGGTGAATTTTTTTTTGTTTTTTTTTCATTTTAATTTAGAGGAGGTGGAACGCAACAAGGGAGAAATTTGACTGTTTTGGAAGACATCTGTAATATTTACAGTAGCTGCTGTTTCAAAGTAATTGATCACTGCTTATTCCGATGGTTACAGAAGATATACGATGGAACAATGCATGAGTACAATAAGTATGGCTTAAAGCAGTGGATGGCAAACTAGGGGTCGCGACCCTTTTGGGGGTTGCGAAAGTATTTAGGAGTGTCACAAAAAGTATCCTGGGGAGAAAAAAGTAATCGCCAAATTTCTCATTGAAAATAGGCAATGGGAGTGATTCTAATCTAAGAGCCAGTGATCTGACTCGTGTTGGGGGGTACTTCATACAAGTCTTATCGGTCAGATGTTCGTTCTTGGCCAAGTAACCGCGTTTGCCATTATAATAGACTGATCTTGAGGTCCTTATACCAAGAGAGCACCAGAATAATATTTGTATCATCAACAAGGTGCTTTGAAAAATTGCTAAAGTTGCCTTTCTACCTCTCAATAAACCGAGGCGTGAGAACGCTGGGAAGGGTCGTTTCCAGCGATCTGAGGAGTATTTTTGTCAGAAAATTTTATTGGCATGCTATGAGCCAACCTATGGTGGTGCTCCGCTTAAAATGTGTCATTGGCTGTCTCAGTGTGTTGCTTGGGTAAAGAGCTGTCATGACTTTATTGATGCAGTCACCGGCAACTATCCCTATGAACTGCACAATGCTGAAGATAGACTAATCCATTGTACATATAACTTTAGCTTCAGTGGTTCAATATGCAATGATGATGAGGATGCGAAAAATCCAGTTCTAGACTACATAATCAAGTCAAATCAAACTCCTCCCACCGAACCGTCATTGAGGGCCACCAAGATTCCAGAGTAGAAATTTGGGGCCACCAAGCAAAAAAGATTGGAGACCACTGGCTTAAAGCACACTATTCACATGAACTGAATCCGCTAAAGGTGGTGGCCTTCCAACCTCTTTTCTACTAAGCATGGTTTCCCCTGGGTTTCAGAGAGTGTGAGGTGGTACAAGTCCATCATGGGGTAATATGATGCCACCTTTGGTTCCAACAGAGAGGGAGAACTATCAATAGTTCTATAGCTAATACAGTACAGGTGGCAATTACAGTAAAATTCTGTGAGGTGATGGCCAAAAACTGTGAGGTGGCCGCCTCACAAAAAGAGTACCAGGAGAAACCCTGACTAAGTGTCATATACCATTTTACCAACCCAATCGGCTGTAGTTGCTCAGAGCAATGCACCTGGGCAATTCAATGATAATTCTGTACAGGCACACAGAACAAATTAGCAAAACTCAACTAAGCATCCTCCTCAGAAGTGCAGACTCCGTTGTTCTAGTTTGTTACTGTTACAGTATTTCAGTTACAGCAGAGACTGCAGATTTTTCTGAGAGTGGCATGAATCTTGTGCTGCTCATCACTCAATCTTATGAGAAAGTTGCCCATATGAGGTGATCTTAAGGAAGTGTCCTCTTTGAGGTCACAGATGCTATAATAAGGCAAGATATTACTCCTGAAAATGTTTTTAACATGATCATTTGATCATGACAATTACTTAGACATACAAATCAGTAATATCAAGAACATGAATCAATGGGTGCACATGTTGTACAACATATAATACGGTACAAAACGATCTCAACAAACCCTTTTACTGATAGTTAAATGTACCATGTATGGTTCCTGCCAGTAACACGATTACATATATTTTCAAAATAGTAACTGCAAGCCCCCTTTCTGAGAATTTGTCCTAGCCCTACTAACATGAGTTCCGCTGACGTCAGAGAATGTTCAAGGCCATGCCCAGATCCGGTATGTGAGGGGTGGCTACAAACTGTAACTGGTAAGCACTGGGAAATTGGTTTGGAAATGAATCAAATCATGCAGGATACCAGCACATTCTACTGTGCAGTTCCAAAAAAGTCACACTGAAATGTAATGGTGCACTTTACCCCACTGACAATAATTTATTAAATACAGTCGTTTGCCTTGTTAAAGGTACAGTATCATCATTCCAAAATGATTTATGATCACTGACACCAGGGTTCCTGCAGTTTCTGGAGAATCAATTTTCATGACTTTCCATGACTTTCCCAGGATCAAATAAAGAATTTCCATCTTTTTCGGCAATTTTCGGCAAGCAGGCAGTGTTAAATTCGAGGTGAAGAGAATAAATTTTGATATTACGAGTGAGAAAAATTTTTGATATAATGAGTAAGAATGGAACTATGTCATTTTGCGAAAATTTCAATGACTTTTCCAGGACTTCAGACAATTTCCCTGGATTTCAAAATTTTTCCAGGTCTTGAAATGATTTTCCAAATTTTCATGACTTTTCCAGGTTTTCCATGACCGCGGGAACTCTGTGAAACGTAGCAACCATAAAAGTCCCTCATACATTCAATTTTTCTGCTGATACATTTCTTACAAACTTTTAATCTCTTCGGGAGGGGACAGGGGTGGTGGAGGTGTGGGGTTATTGTACAAGAAACTGGCAGACTTTTGCAAAGTGGATAGGAGACAAACCTGCAGCATTTTTCTTCAACCTTATCTGGAAACGATTGCACGTTTAAATCTGAACTCTAAAGTGACTAACTTCTCAACTGCTTGGAATTCAAAATACTAGAAGCACACTATACAATTTACTGTAAACAATAGATAAACATGATAATTTTGGGGTATCATGAGGCCATGTGATCACGATTCAGGTTTTCTGTGAAACTCATTCAATCCCAAGCAACAGGTACAAAAGATCTTAACTAGAAATGAGAATGTTTTGAAATTCCAATAAAGATAAAAAAATGTGGGTGTATGACTGGGTGAAGAAATGTTTGTGTACAGTCTGGGAAAAAAACCTTGTCTGACGTCTCTCAAATCATTACCACGAACAAAGAGAATGGTCTGGGGGATAAATTTACAGTACACTGAAGAACACTTGACTATGGTATCATACTTACAGGCTCATTTGTTTACAAGATATGACACTGTCCCTCAACCCTTCACGAATATGTATTAAAAATGGGGGCTGCATTAGTCTTTCCCTGATCATGTTTACACCATTGCCAGATTATGAGCACTGCTGAAAATGTAATATTAAGTTACTTTATTGTAGATTAAATTTTAAACTTGCCAACTCACAATTGGTACGAGACATGATGCACCAAGATGAAAGAGTCCACCAAACTGCAATAGCCGCTCATACTACTGTACATGAAAAAGTTACGAACACATAAATTTCACATGTATTTTACAATTCATAATTACCAGGAAGAATGACACATATAAACTAAAAAAGAACCATGCTGGATAATGGTACTGACCCTTTAAATCAAACAGTACTGACTGATCAAAGGTACGTAACAAACCATTTACACTTACGAGCCTTGCAATGTTTGTACCAGCTGCTTTAAAAATTTCCAAGTACAGTAAGCCATACTCACTAATAGTCCTGCTTCTTGGAAATGTCTTCCAGCCTAGACAATGAAAAAAAAAAGACAATTTTTCAGTTTGCACACCATTTTTTTTGTGATGCTGAAGGACGAAGTATGTTCTTTTGTTCATTCCTTCATTCCTAAATTTGTTTGTTCATTCATTTATTCCCAAATTTGTTCATTCATTCCATACATGTGATAACATGGCTTGCATGGTATCATACAAGCTTCCCCTAAAAAACCAATAACCAAACCTCACGAGGAGATGGAAAAGGGCTCAAAGGGAGTTAAATACGCTAAGGTAATAATAGTAAGACACATAGCGTGAATCTGAGTCGGAAAACTGTAAAAGCTCCGAGACTGTGGAGACCCCAAAACCTCCGAGGCAGTAGCTTTGCAGCGGAAGGAGAATGAGGACAAGCTGTTGGCCAAGACGGCGGACATAGAGGGCGCGGTGTCAGAACTGTCCCAAGCAGCATGCAGCACGCGAGAATAATGCAAATTAGATGTAGCAAGGGGTAAGTATATGTCTGCAACGTGGATAAAGACAACTGGTGTAAATAGACCCCTGTAATTCAATGACAACAACATGTTTTTTTAAATAATTTGCACATCCAAAATGGCCACATAACACAATTTTAATAAAGTTTTGCACAAATTTCACTCACAAACGTTACATAGCATAGATGGATCAGTCATACGTAAGTATTAAGTTCATTTCCACAATATCTCCAACTGGCATTATCATCATATCTCACTTCTTTACTCCTCACAGTTTTTACTTTCCTCCTTGGTTTTTTTTCTGAGTTTTATCAAGTTTTCTCAATTTCTGCTTTTATAATATTCTCCTCATTTTTTTTTCTTGCTGAATATACCATCTCGAAACCAGCAATAACAGATGTTGGTATTTGAAATGTTATACCATTCAAGCCTACAAATATTAAACTCACCAACTCACCAACCCTTGTGTCCCTTACCAGATCCCAGAGCATTCATCTAGCCAAATGTACGTTTATTCTTTTTTTCTTTTTTTTTGTCTGTTTTTCAATGGCATGTTCCAATCATACAAATATTTAAAGAAAGTAAGAGCAAGTGCTCTCCCCTTCCCATTGCTTACAAACAAGTGTAACTGAAACTGTTTCTTATTTTCACCTTGCAATCAAGGCTTTGTACTTCCGTTGCCGCTCCCTATGTAGTGCCGAAACAGAGATCATTATTTCCAATCTGAAACTAGCCAATTAGGCTAAAACATCTTACCCATTGTACTTATCAGATCTTTGTTTTCGAAAGTTGTTCCAGTGTTCTTATCTAAAGTTAATAGTTTTGGGCGATATTTACTTTTTTTACCATCGCGATAACAGAACCAAATTTATCGTGACAATTCAATATCCATGATAATTTTCATAAAGACAATTTCCCTTGAAGTTCGCTTCCGTGCTCATGCATGTTATAATATTCAGTGATGAACTTTCATCGATTTTTCATCAGTTCAATGTAAAAAAAGAATGTCTTCAATAAAAAAATTTTAGAGACAGCAATGAGAAGAAATAAAGCACTACAAGGCAATTTTTTCAAGAATTTATCGTCATTTTTTAATTCTTGTTATCATATCGCGATAAAAAGAAATTATCACGATAACGATAATTTTCAATATGTCGCCTAACACTGAAAGTCAAGTATCACCTTTTTCTAAGCCTTGCAATTGAAATACTTGAGTGAGGTATAGTTTCAAAGTACTTTGACACAGCAAAGTACCATCTTTCTTTTGTACTTTACTAACCTTAGATGCCAACAGACTTGAACCAAACCAACATTAATTCTACCAGCATGCTAATTTATTGGAAATGCCATCATTCAACAAATTATACTCCAAAAATATAATACACAAGTGATCTATTTTGTGAAATAATCAAGCATTATTTTTATTAAGCATTTCGATAAAATACCTTGTAAAACTCTAATTCGAGTAAGTGACACCCATGAATCTTCTCAAAGACCGTAAGGAAAGTAAGGGTTAATATACAACTTTATTTTCAATGACTGTGAGCAGCTGCAACATCAGATGTTTCTTCCTTCTTTTTCTAGAAAGAGAGACGAAAAATTTTGTAATGCTGCGACAACCAGATTATGGACGGAGGTTTAGATGAAAGTACTTGTAACTTACACCTGCTAAGCGGACAAACATGTAGTAAAGTGCCTCAAATGTCTACTAGTAATTAAGCTACAATTTCCTTACAACTATAATATTTCTTCTGCAAACGTTTTTGAGTTGAAGGAGTTTTAAGGCCTTTCTTTTCAATGCGCAACACTTCACATACACTATGTAGAAATGACACTGACTAGACTCTCTCATTGTACAGAGGTACATCTGGGGAGTAGGAAGGGGCTACACAGGTTTAGTAGGGGTTCCCGGGGTAGGGCAGAAATATGCCTTTTAAAGTGCAAAAGCAGTCAACACATTTAAAAATTTGAATACATACATGTTCCCTAGAATGTTTAATCAGGAGTAGTTTCTACAGTATACCATGTGAGTATTTTTGTCAAAACTGTTATACCATATGTGTACAGTATATGATAACCGATTACTGTAAATGTTAACTGTACCTGTCATGGGCGGCAATCCAGGGAGGAGAAATGTCCCCCCAATACTGAGAACCAATTGCCGCCAATGGCACCTGTGATACTGTACAAAGACATACATGTGGCATATAGGCCTATGCTATACAGTGTACAGTACAAACATCATCAAAAACACTGTCTGTAAAAGGAATGATGTGATCTAGCTTCAACCAGACTTCTAGTTACATGGCTGCAAAACTTACAAAACTTCGTGGGCGCGCATACTATGAAAACCAAAATTTCTAGCTCACCTGGTCTACTTAATTTGGGACTAAGATGAAAACTAGCTGCAGCATGATTTTTGCGGCCGCAATGCATGTTTACATCCAGCTTTTTGCAGGCGTGTCTAGTTATACCAATTTTAGTTAGGGGATAAATTCGAGGGTGCCCGGTCTTAAATGTGATTTGAGACCGACGATGACGTCATCACAGAGGCTGAGCGGACCGAGGCGACAGCCGAGGTCTGCTGCCTCTGTGATGACGTCATCGGAGGTCTCGAATCACATTTAAGACCAGGCACCCTGCTTTTATCCCCATTCATAAACACTCAACATTAAAATGTTGGGAATCGACAAAAACATTGAATTCTCGACAAAATTTTACAGATCAAATTTTAATTCTCCCAGCTAACTTAGGACTCTATTATGGCGTCATGTTTAGTTTCTTGCGATAGTAGCGAACAACTTTAAGCCAAAAGAAAGTGGACAACCACACAAATATTTTCACTTAACATATTGATTGTAATCTCAATTCATCGAACGAAATTTAACTGGATTAATTTAACGCAAAATCGTTTATCTCTGAATTATCATACATCGTTGTAGAGATGAGGCTGAGCATTAAAACAAGGAAACTAACTTCTAGCTGGCTATTGTTTACAGTGAAGTTCTACTCCACGAAAGCTTCACAGAGGTAAATAAATACACAGTGCTGTG
Organism: Holothuria leucospilota; assembly: GCA_029531755.1. Taxonomy (NCBI): domain Eukaryota; kingdom Metazoa; phylum Echinodermata; class Holothuroidea; order Aspidochirotida; family Holothuriidae; genus Holothuria; species Holothuria leucospilota. The sequence continues at coordinate 9,271,491 of CM055977.1, forward strand.
CATTTATGGTCTACTGTAATATATTGTGTGCAGTGCAGTGCAGCATTCAACGATATGCATGCGGACATTTGACTACAAGTAGTTAACGCACAAGATCGTTCAAGATCCATAAGTAAGACGGTGATTTAAGGTGTCTTTAGCCATTTTGAAAGAGGATTATAGTGTTGGTAACTTTGAAAATGTGTTCAAGTTTTTAATACAGACTATGCTGGCCTATAGGACTAGCTTAAACTATTTACAACATTAGTTCATAAGAAGCCTAGCTCAGCATAGAACTAGAAATGAAGACCGTGCTGGCCTGTTATGTCTGTTAGAGTTAGCGGAATTGGTTCAAACGTAAAAACCTGAGTGACACTGTCAGTAAAACCTGTTAGCCATTGCTCTACATGTCATAGTTATAACACAGGCCCCATGCTGGCATTAGCAGCACAGAGGCCAAATTCACTTTTCTTTACCATGCAGTCCAACTTAGGAAAATAAGGAGAGGCAGACCATTAACAAAATGTACCCTTGGCATATACTGTAAGGTTATACATGCTCTTTTAGCCATACCACTGCCAGTATCCAAGAAGATGAATATAGCTAGCATTCATTCATGGGATGAAATGAGCATTATGCTTTGGAATGGTTATAGCTACAGGGGTGCTAGGCTTAACAGTGTAATACTACAGTAGTTTACACTAACTGGTTTTCTTACTCAGATGTTCTGGTTTATGTTGCTATGGTAACACATCATGGACAAAGCATAGTGCACAATGCAGTGGTAACAGTGATATTCAATTCACTTTGAAAAAGTAATTCTCCTAAACTGGCAAAGGCCAGTCTCGAATGCGATTCGAGACTGGTCTCGAATGGGTTTTCAGCCAATCAGAATGCAGGAAATCAATAAAGGTGTTTATGAATGTCAGTTATTAAAGTGGGTATCAAAATAAGGTTAAGAATGTAGATTGTCTCCTAGCAAGGGTGCGAGAGTCAGGGTGCAGGCCTTTGAAGGAGTCCCATCTGAACTTTTGTTGGCCTTCTAAGCTATTTTGGGCGAAACCTATACTTTTATCATTTTCCATACAAACAAATTACATACATATCTCTATCAGGGTTTTCAATTCAGTTCCAGTCAGCAAACTGCAAATTTACACTCACTATCGGTCGGACAATGCCACATTCCAGCTGCTCCCAACAAGCTGACAAGCTCGCTGAAACCCTGGGTTCAACTGATATTTGAATATAATGACCTTGACATTTGGTAACCTTCCTGTGAGCAGATTGCATCCGAAGACCAACGTACAGTACAGCAACATACTTTAGAAGAATTTAAACCAGATTTGACTGGAAGATCCACTACAAAACGCTGCTGAAGCACAGTTCTGAAAGGCAGAAATGCCATTGATATGGTCACCACTGATCTTGGAGCATTTACACTTCAAGAGTCATTGAGTGCTTGATCCTTCTCCTTGCCATGAAAAAAAATCATCCTATCAGAACCTGATAACACATTCAGCATTTACAGTACAGTAGCTTGTGGACATGGGTTCAAAGATTAAGGGCCTTTCCAGGGTCCACTCTACAAATACCATTTGAGGAAATTGTCCCTGCCTCTGTAAGAACTGCTATATTTCATTTTTTTTTTGGCTGGGGTCTAGTAGATATAGCACAAATTCTACAGTCATGAGTCCTAGTACAAACACATGTAGGGTGTAACCAGATTTTGAATCTGCATATATTATGGGGGAATCCTGGGCATGCTCCGGAAGTAGGTGGGTACTTCCGACTTTCTGGATTTTGTTTTGGTTACTGTTGGCAAGGCAACCTGTTAACCTCTCCATTTTACTTTCATCCTCGTTCAGCCTTGAACTTGAGATCCTATGGAAGATAACATTGACAAGAAAGTTGTACCCTCCTACGGGGTTATGACACGGCCGTCTTTTCTGAAAGGACGGTCAGAGGACTTAACAGCTTTGTTCGTCCCAATAAAAAAAAGCCCTATAATTAGAACCCACAGATAAAAGTTGCCAATGCATGCAAATACAAACACTGCCTCATTATTATCCTGTCCTCAGGGTGATGAAATCAAAATTCTCATCTAAAGAACTAATCAATTGAACGATAACTAACTCTTTATCTGATCATCTCTTTGTTCTCCCGACTCCAGCCCCACCTAACAATAGCAACAAATCAGAGGTACACCGTTCCAACAAAACTCACTGAAGGGATCCTGAATAAGTGATGATTTATGCCTTTGTATTGCAGGTGAATGAACACCCTAACTACAATAAAACAAAAAACTCACAAAATCTGAATGCTTCTCAAAAAAGGAAATTTTTCTTGCTTTACAGGACTTTGAAATGGGACAAAAGGCTACTGTCAGGCAAGTGATTTAAATCATAATGGACTTGAGCTACAGTCCACAATTATAGTAGTACTTCACAACCAATAGCCGCAAGTGGCTCCACATTCACAATTTAAAGTTAACACAAAGGAGAAACCTAATTAGCAGTTCTCTTCTTCATATAGGGTTCTTTTGTCACCTATTGTGAAGGAGAAATTATTGAGTGTATCTAGTCTTTTTTAAGGGTAGTGGCTCTGAAATTTTGTACTTAAGCTAAATTCAAGGTCACACAGTTAAATAGTTAAAGAACTTTTTCACATAAATCCTAAACTTTTTGGCTCCTTGTACTTTTGCCTGCTTGGATATAGTGCTATTGTTTGATCAAATCTGTTTTAATTTTTTTTTTTTTTGGGGGGGGGGGGAGTTCAGAAATAATGGAAAGTAAGTTGGGAAAGGTAGTTGAAAATGCTGACATGTTCTTTCTCCCTTTAAGGCCATTTTTTTGCAAATTTTCTGATCAGACATCTGAATAAAAAGCTTGAAAAACAGACATGCAAATTCAAACATGGCAATGTTTCTGGCAACTAAACAGGGCTTAAAGGGCCAATAATGCCATCCCAAGTAGTTAAAACTCTCCAAACTAGTTTAATTCTAGCCCCTTCTCCAATTAAACAACAAAAATGCACCTCCCTGAGTTTAAATTCCTCCAGCCTTGAGGGCAGTATCCTGCCAGGCTAAATGTGTGTGTGATTTGAATGCAGTAGGGTTACATTTTATCGTATCACTGATCTGTAAAAGTAATCGCTGAACAATCTGATTGAAACTATTGTTTAACTTGTGTTGATCAAATTGCAATCATCAATTACAAACAGAGATATCCTGGTACATCCAGAAATCCTGGGGTGGATACTGTGTATCCCCCCGCCCATTCTACTTTTGGAGATGCTCCCATTTACTTTGTTTTTTACACAGTAAAGTTTGCTTTAAAGGCCCTTCATCCCCCCCCCCCCCCACTTTTTCACAACAATCTCCAAAACTGTATATCTTAGGGACTCCTACATACTGTACATGTTTGATGTTAGTACTGGGGATGATGTAACTGCTCCGTTGGGATTCTTTCTGCACTTGCAAATTCTGAACAAAGAAATAGATACTCATGAAAACAATTGCAGCAATGATAACTTAATTTCAAAGAGACATCAGGGTTTAGTAAATCAAAAAATCTCCCTAGCCAATGATTAAAATGAGGCCCATCAGCTATCTACTGTACAAGGGGCCCTGGAACAAAGTTTCTACAGACCATGCGATGGCTGTAAAAGACCTTGCTTGTTAAACCTGCAAAATCATACACTTTGACAACAAATTTATGGATATGGTTTCTCCATGAAAGTTTGTTCCACACACATATCTATGGGAAAAGATGAATTTTAAAGATGAAGTTTCCCATTGTAAAGAGGAGGAGATATCACACCTTTTGTCCCCCCCCCCCTTTCCACTTTTTCCAGAACCAAAACAGAAGTAGCAGGCACATATTTGATCCACAGTAACAAATACAGCTGTATCAAATGAAATCAAACTTGAAAACAGTGACAACAACCATTTACTGCATTAAAATTGGGTCAAGTTCATGTCACTTCCACACCCCCACCCCCACCCCCAATTTTTGGAAGCTGTTGATGCTTTTGCATGGATGACTCTGAAAATATTTGCATTTGTATTATGCATGCCCTCCTGGATGGAAAAAGTTGGGAAGCTGGGAGGCTCCTTCCCGAGAAATTTTGGTCATTGGAGGGAAATTTACACCTTTTATTTACATGAAAATATGGGAGGAATTGTGGAAATTTTGACTCCCTTCCTAGGAAATAAACATTTTTTCCAGCCCTGCATGCCCTTTTATAGGGGGTCTTTCATGATATCCGTGATAACAAGTAGGGGGAGTGGGGGAGCAGACATGAACTTGACCAGACTAATTTAAAGACTGATGACAAACCCCTAGCAGGGAGGGATCTCGGACCTGCTTAAGGACCCTGGAAAATTAGGATTCTTCATCATGTATGGTGTAATCTGAGGCATTTTCCATGTGATCTGTCATATCAAACAAATGAAACAAAGTAGCAATGCTCCCAGGAATGTTAAGGATCTACAGACAATTTGATTGCAGAAGATTTTATGTTAACCTGTTGACTTGCTGCCATCTGTTTTTTTTTGGGGGGGGGTGTTTTTGGGGGAGGGGGGTGAACTTACAAGCTTTTACTGAAACATAGGAACAGTCATGTGTATACATTTTGCTGTCTGCTTGGATGAAGAATCAACTTTTCAGTTTACAGTTAGAGTTAATATACCAAGCATTGTTATATTGACTGAAAAAAAGCACAAGTGGGACTAGGAGAGCCTCCCCACCCCCCAACTCCCCGACTGATGTACTTTTAAACCTTCTTTGATACTGTATGACCTTTCACAGCTTGTTTTGTGACAATTAATGCATCTCCATAAACAACAAATTACAGAGTATTAAGTGGACTGTACAGTATCTGCAGTTATGAGATTGCTGAAATTCAAACTACAAATGCTGGACAATAATTACTAATAGATTCAATCAGTGGCTTACCAGTTTCACCAAATTAGTTGGTAAGTCAGTACCATTAACTCATTTCTGTAACACCTGCTGTCTCTACACAAAACCACACTGAGACCTCTGGACAATAAAGAAGACCTGCCAACAGAAATGATGAAAAAGTTCATATTGAGACAGTAGCTTCAGAAAATATACAGCACAGTAGTACACTACCCTACATCTTATGTATGCCTTAGCAGGGATATAGCTACAGTGGTCAGTGATGACCAGCTCTAGCCAGAATTCACCACTGCCTTTTACCATTGGAGAGAAATTTTATAGCTCTTCAGTCCATGTCAAAAAAACAAAACAGCTGTGAAAAATCCAGTTTCACTATTAGGCTACTCTTTTTCTAAGTGTACATTTTTAAATTATTTCATAAAACAATCTTGTAATAACATAAAACTAAGAAAAGTGACTAACATCCAAAACAAGACAGTTTATACAATACCATTTTGTTCTGATTACTATTTTAATATTTATAAAGCAAAAATTATTCAAGTGGGAGGGGAGACCCTAGCCCTTCTACTTCTCCCTAATATATCCCCCAGGTAACGTCAGGCCCGTAGCCAGACAAGGTGCTGAAGGGGTGCCAAAAAGCTTCTGGGGGGGGAATTTTCCAGAGGGGGCGAAACATTAAAATGCATTATGGCAACGGTAATTTTTGATCTTCTAGGGGGGGCAAAAAATTTTCCAAGGGGGGCTTCTCCCCCCCTAGCCCCCCTTGACTACCGGCCTGGGTAACGTGGATGACAAACCAGCCACCAGTAGTAAAGTATCAACCACCAAGTACACAAAGCCAACTGTTAACCTGCTCCTAGGGGCACGCAGAGTTGTGCTACACTTGTAGTACTTAATGATCTGCACACAATAGCTGCAAGTAACCAGGACAGAACAAGGGTTCTCTAGTCCAATCCACCCCCACCCAACCTCTTTCTCCCCCCCCCCCCCCTCCAAGATTTTTGGGGCAGTGGCTAAAAACTAGGAATGCTTTTAATATACTGGTCTGCAGGAGGTTTGTGGTTGCTTCATAGTACATACCTGCCTCCTCATCCTCATTCCTTAGAACACCCAGTAGTCTACGATAACATGAGGTACAGTAGTCTTGTGTGGTTTATTCAGAATCAACTTGACACGGTCTTTTATAACTCCAAGGTACACATACCGACCTGGACTAAGTGATGTTTTAGAGCATTTAACAGGGCCTTTTTTAACCTACATACTGGGGAGCCATGCCCCCCCCCATCCCATGACCAGACCCCCTACTCAGCTCATTTGGCTACGCAGTAGGTCCCTTTCTGTCATGTAAACCACATAATGATGATAATGATAATGATAATAAAAGATAATAACCTACTTTACTTGTAGCCATGGGAAGCGCAATTTCTGGCAATCTGGACAGCCAATTTCTGAAAAATTTCTCAATGGACTACACACCAACCAATGGTGGCCCTCCACTTAGATGGTCCCTTTCGTTAAATGCCCCTCCCCCACCCCCACTAAAAAAATTCTTAAAAAAGGCCCTGATTTTTAAAACAGTATCTGAAACCTTTTTGGACAATTTTCCCTCTTTTAAAGTTAATAGTGCTAGTAGTCATAGTTGTATTTGAAATGACTGGAACAGAAGTATCAAAAAAACTACTAAACCTTCAATTTTTGATACTAAATGGTTAAAGAATACAGTATACATACCCTGAGGGAACAAATTACACAATATCCACAAAAAAGGGCACCACAAAGAAGGATAAAAAGTCGCAGTCACGCGACTGTAAATTGCAACCACAAAGGTATCTAATAATTTCATGAAAAGAAGAACCGTTGGCCTTGTTCCAAAGCTTTTACAAAGTACTCGATTGCGCTTTCAAAGCCGTGTTCAGAAACTCTATTGTTCTTCTCCTTTTGTACTCTGGTTCACTTCATTTTATCCACCAGTACAGAAGAAAACAAAAGACTTTAAACAGTTTGAAAGAATGAACTGTCCTGGTAACAAATTGAAAGATGCACAATTACATGTTTCACACCGGTGGCTGCTTTCAAATCAGTGTCTGGGTAAGCTATAATCAATCTTCAACGCTTCAGTAAATTTTCCACACGTTCTTTCCTCTTTGTGTAAGAACAAACCCTTTAGTACAGTTCATCCACTTCTTAAATAATCATAAAACGTAACAATAACTTCGCCAGTAGCTTCAAATCCTTGCATACTTGTACTCAATCTTACCAGACTGCGGCGACTTGAAAGCGTTGGGGTCTATAGACTACACCGAAAGCTTTATGCAAAAGAATGGGTATTGACAAATATTGTAGAAACTTATTCATGCAAAACTGAGATTCGTTCCTATTTGAAGTAATAGACCCAAAAGAAGTCTTCAAGTGTGAAGCTATATAAATTAAACTAACCAAACTTATTTAGGTTCTCCATTTATACTACTAACAAAGCAACATCAAAGTGGAAAAGCTCTTCAACTATAAAATACTCAGGAATGATAATAAAATGTTAAATACCGTAATTCCCATTAGATTATTACTGTATGGTTTAAACAGATCTTTCTTACTTAAAAGTGTGTAATTGAGCCTCTCCTGACTTGCATTGCTAAAATTGATATAGAGCAGCACTTGGCATATGCATAATTTGATGAGGGGGTGGTCATCTGGCCCCCTGCTTTAGCTGATGGGGATTTTAACAAATAACGTTGCATCTATTTTTAGCAAGATGCATATCTTTGCAAGGGGTAGGTAAAGGATTTTCTGAGTGCCTGGCACATTGACCATTATCCATCCTGGGATTATCCATCCTGGGGCACTGATTTTAATAAGGTAGAATATGAAATATTATTACAGATTTTCAGGTGCCAAATGGTCACAATGCCAGGTAGGATTTATGATTTTTTAGACAGTGCATGACAGAAATTTTTAGTGATACTCAGTGTGGGCACATCCCTATTCATCTGATTTTAGGGATTTGCGTGATCTCCATGTTCACTTTATCCTAGGATTTGCCTATTTCATTCTGAGTAATGCTAGGTAAATTCAAGCCATCCTGTGCCAGGATTCTAGAGGTTGTCGTCCAATTAAAAAAATGCCCCAAAATTAAACTATAAAACAAGTGAACAAGCTTATGTTACAGAGATGCAAAAAAGATGAAAATCTCTAAAATTTGGTCATTTTAACTAAAGCGCTGTATGCAAGTGTCCAAAGTCACCAACACGTGCTCCAAGTATGGGCATTGCTGGCATGGGTACATCCTTGAGTTAATATCTAAGAGTGTACTCACCAAAACTAATTTCTCTACTGGTCAAGTATGAATGAAATTTGGTGGGATTTGATTGCATTTCTCACATTTTACTACCTTTTTTGCAGTAATTTATTGTTGATTATGCCCATGTCTTTCAAAAAGGACATGAGTCTTCCATTCAAAGAGCAATAACTTTAAATATCAAAATCACAGTTGAATAAACCCTCATTTCAAAGCAGGCTTGGATTGAGCTGTTGGCTGGGAAGCCCAAGGTCAGTTGCAGTAAGTTTTACACAGAGCTAGTAAAAATTACAAGGCCCAGTGGCTCACTTCACTTTTAGATTTGCAACATACAATGATTAAAATCAGGCCACTAAATTTCTTACATTGCAAGGTCTCTTGAAAACCTCACGCATCCTACTGAAGAGTAGAACAAGGTCAGTCACAGTAAATTTCACACAGAGCCAGTAAAAATTATAATAAGGCCCTGTGGCCCACTTCATTTTTAAGATAGGCAACATACCTTGATAAAATCAGGTCAGTAAATTTCTTAAATTGCAGAATCTGTTGAAAACCTCACTGGTCCTGCTGAAGAGTGGGGCATGCATTCTTAAAGTATGCTATGAGGTCCTGTAGAGTACAGTAGTGTATAGAAGTATTCACAGACAGTCACCTTGGCTACCACTAGAAAATTCCCAGGAAGTGTTAGTTTTCAATAATTTCGACTCCCTCCTCCCTTCACTAATTATATTTTGGTAAAGACCCCATCCACAGATCTCATCTTAAATCAACTTTGGTCATTGAACAATATTCCCATATTATTGGACAGCTCCTTCCATGGGTCATTGTTGGAATATTCAAATGTCCTTCAGTCCCTAATTACGGATGCAGCTTACTGCACTAACATGGCCAATAATGTGCTTGTTAGCTTACAGTATGTTAGTATTTGATGCAATTGTGCCTGACACGTACTACCAAAAAATCAAAATTGAAAGGATACTCATCCAAAAACCACTGCTAGTGCCGGAAATGAGGCCTGCAATCAGTTGTTCAAGAAGTAAAAACAAAAGCCTTCTCCTAGGATTCCAAAAGCTGTCTTACATGAAGGGCGAGAATCCAGGGTCAAAATTGCATGTAAACTGTCTGGCTGGTAAGTGAGAAGACTTGGGAGGCTGCCCTCTACCAGAGGATGCCCTCCACAACTGTGCTATTAGTTTACCAGGGTCTTATTGTGGGTATGTGGGGACTACATGTAAACAGGAGGTAATGAGGGATGATGTAGATACTACACAGCATATTTAATTAGAAATGAAGGAGCATGGCGGGGTGCTATTCAGGTTTGTAATCAAACTTGAAAAACTGATGGCCAAAGCCCTTACCAGCAAGTAACCTAAAATTTGTAAAGGGACGTATGTCTTGTGATAGCCCAGGACTGTAACAAACTATCAGCTAAAAATCATCACTGGGTGCTTAACTTTAAAACTGAACTCTTGGTGAAAAAATGAAATCCAATGTGGGTGTAGCACCTGGTTTAAATGGCTTGGTAGAACCCTGCAAGGTACAGTATAAAGCCTTTCCATCCCAGGGCTTGAAATAAGCTTAAAAGAGGGAACAGCCAAAATGAGAAAATTGGTTATAGGTCTATGCTATTTCATAGGACAGTTCTGTGGGGCACCACAGCCATGAAAAAGGGAACAATAGCCATGGCTATTGGTGTCGTCGGTTATTTCGAACCTTGCCATCCTACTGTAGGCACATGATACTTAACATATTGGCACACTTACAGTAAAAACCATTCCAAATTTCTTGTTTTCTGCCACCTTTCAAATTCATCTTAGCATCTCAGCAAACGTAAGCACCCATAATAGTACTTACAGTATTTTCATTTCAGCATACAATCAACCTCTGATCCTATACATGTCAAGATTCTTTTGTAGAAGTACCTTCACTGGCCACTGTATTTAGGCAGATCTCCCACTGACAGCTTCTGTACTTCCTCATACTGTAAATGCCCAAGGAAGCATAGACTACTGCAAAGTACTTACATCCAAAATTTTTCCCTTAATGTTCCTGCACCCACTTACAAGCCCCACTACACATTGTGAGCAGCCTGTGTTTTCATTTCAGAGACAAATCCCAAATTGTGCCAACAAATTTCCAGGATTCCAGGGGCCATGGCTAAAAATGGACTGGATTCAACCGTTTTGAGGACTTACTTCTGTAGGATTTATGTCACAATCCATCATCAGTATCATAAAACTCTGTGATATTTTAACAGACTCTGAAAATTTCCTGGTAAAATAACTTTATGTGTGTAATATGACCTCAAAGTGAGTAAAACCAACAAGGGGCCCACCCAAAATCTTTCATTTTAAGATACAAGATTGTACAACTGCTCTACTTGGAATAAAGGCCTACTGAACAAATTCCACATGAATCTATAAAAGACCTTTATGATGCTTGACTATTACAATGCAGTGTTAGTATTAAATTTATCTACAAGGCCAGAATCCAGTCAAAGTCCAGATGGGTCCAACTCCAAGCCAAGTCCAGAAGGCCTCCAATTCCATTACAGTAAGTCTAAATTCATGGTCCAGAGTCTGAGCCAAGTCTGAGTCCAAACTCACTTCCTCCAACCTTGAGTGTTACAATGGAATCACATTACAGAGGGGGTGACATCATCTAATCTTCACAACTAGTTTCTCAGTTCTGCTGGAAGACATGCATGTATTTTGTTCATCCTTGGCATAAACTTGCCCATGCTCACTGGCACTAGAAACTACCCTATTCCATCACTGGGTTCTGTTCCTTTTTTTTTTTGTGAAGATATATTGCTGCAAATGATGGATGAAACAATCTTCCAATTTATAATATAAACTTACATCATATTCTCCTTTCAAGAAACAAAGGGTTATGTAGTGTGTATTCATAAGTACCCTACTCTAAATACCTGTACATGCTGGTTGTGGACACTGCCTTCTATTTCATCTTTTTTTATAATAAAGTCCAACACACTAGTTATTAAAGCTTTGTTGGACATTTCCTATTTGTTCTAGTATCATGTTACTGCACATCTTTTATTTATATAGATGATGCATTTGTATGAATGAAACAAATGACTAAATGAACGTACGAATATACCAGAGTAACCCCCCCCCCCCCCCAGTCCTCCATGTAATCCCACTTCATCATTAATTAAACTCTTAACACTGGTCGATGAAAATGGACCAGCCAGGAAAAAAGTTTAAAGTTCAAGAAGGTATTCAACCACAAGAAAATAAAACTATTTAATTTCTTTACTACATTTTTTAGTCCCAAAAATACTAAAATGAGCTCCAAATTTGGAAATATGTTAATTCCAATATATGTAAATTGCAAAACCAGGAAGAGACTGAATTTTAAATTGTTACACAATTTTTTTAAATGTTTTAAGAGAGGAAAAATTTATGATACCTACTGTTAAACTGTAAAGGACGAAATTCAAAGTCAATATGTCAGTCTAACAAACATTAAACATCAGGCTGCCGCAGAGATGTACTAGTCCACAATACTGTAACGAAGAGTCCATGCAGCTCTACTGTGTGTACTGTAACAAAAAACACTTCTTAGATAAACTTCCCATAAATTGTAATTTTCCCCAGAAAACAGCCACTCGAGACACAAAAAAATTTGATGGATAATAGAAAAGGTTGTTCCTCTTAATCTACAATTTCTAGATATCTTTACCACGAAAAAATATCACACCAGTACCTTTCAGCTTGTTCGTGCCACTTTTAGATACGATCTGAGTGAATTACGAAAGCAGCTGAAGCTATATTTGGAAAGCGAACAAACTGACGTGTGCTCAATAACGACATCGGCTGTGACAAAAATATCTGAAGGTCTGACGTCAGTAACAAACATGCGTTTCAACCTCGTCAGCTGACATAAAATATGAAGAGAGCGAGCTAATTTTGGTTTTGATAGGACTATGCACACAGACCAGGTCAGATAGCCTGCGCCGTTTATTAACGTGCAAGCTTGTGCGAACATTGAACAGGCATATACCCAGTCACTGTGCAATGCAGTAGCTGCATCGAGGGAAACACTGTGAGCTGTACAGTACATACAAATGACAAGACAGTGTGAACTGACACAAAGGGGCACATTAGTTGTACCGTGCTGGAGCTTACGCAGGTCTAATTACATTGAATCCTGACGTCAAGATAGTGAAAAACAGTGCTGTATCGAGCTGGAATGCATACATTTTTTTGCTTTTGTTTTTATTTGGATTTTTTTTTTGCATAAGTGAGATTATTTTACCAGCAATTTGTAAATGCGGAAGTTTCAGAGAATTATGATGGATCTGCTGTTTGCTATTTGAGGGAGACAGATTTCTAGGTATATCTGACAAAATAAAAAAGTGATATGGACATTAAGAAAATTCTTTTTTTAAAATTTTTTTTTGACCTGCAGACTTCCGGTAAGGCTTAAGCTTTACAGGGTTCAAACTGATTATATGCAATATCCTACTGTTTCTTAACTTATCAGATATATGAATGTTTTTACAGGTAATTATTGCTCATAGCATCTGTGACTTAATGTCATTTACGACAGTGTGTGCATTTACAGACTGGAGTAGCAAATGTGTCTGACATAAAATACTGGTGTCTTGAAATTTTGCAACATGTATACAACAAATTTCCACTAGATAATAAAATATTTTTATTCCGTATGTTCTATTATAAACATTTGCTGACCATGACAGATTAGGGAGTTGTAGTACCAAAATAAATGTGATGCAGGTTCTGTCATAATTGGAATTAGAAGGAGCCATTTTATCACACAGAGCAGGAAAAATAATCTGGTTTGAATTTTAACTTTCAAGACACACCCAGCCAGGGCATTTTTCAGGTTCTGTTATGTTCTATGTTCTATTATAAACATTTGCTGACCATGACAGATGAGGGAGTTGGTAGTACCAAAATAAATGTGATGCAGGTTCTGTCATAATTGGAATTAAAAGGAGCCACCTCATCACACAAAGCAGGAAAAATAATCTGGTTTGAATTGTAACTTTCAAGACACACACAGCCAGGGCATTTTTCAGGTTTTATTTAATTTTTTTTTTAGGGGGTGGAGGGTGGGGGGACTATCCTTGGCACTATGGTTTTCTGGATAGAATGGTTCTGATGCAAAAGGGGTGCTATCTTTGGCAACACTTTGAACTGATTGCACTGTATGTTTGAGTTATACATGGACATCATGCATGAATTTTCAAAATTAAAAGATCAAAAACCCCATTTTCATTACTTAACATGACTGGGGGTTGGGGGAACTACCATCCTCCCTTACCTGTGGACAAATATCTGCACTGTCACATTTCTTTGTTGTTTTAAAGAATAAACAGAATGTTCATTTCCCCAGGAGAAGTCAAATTTCCCACAAAACTTTTACACATTTTCATGAACATAAAAACTATTAAAATCTCCCCGAAAAGAGGATGCCAGATTGCTACAGTAGGTTCCCAATTTTTTTCCATCCATGCTTCTCACATTTTCTTTTTTATTTCTTTCTTGAACTTTTTCTGTGAAGAACAGTCATAATTTGCAACTCCTTGGAAAAGAATTCCAAAATGGTAAATATATTCACTGAAAACCTGATAAAAGAAAAAGCCTTGGGAAATTCTGGAAAATAAATTAGTTTTACAAAAAGCTGTTAATTACACAGTAGCAGCGAAGAGAAAGCTAAGTACTGTGTACTGAAAAACTGGGAAATGTCCCCATGGCTGGAAACCAGTATGTTAAACGACTTTGTGAAATTTAAAAGATGTTCCTAAAGAATCCACAAATCAGAGGTGATGAGTGAATTATTAAATTTGATGAGTTTAATGCCAAATACTGTACTGGACAAAGTTACCAGTATTACCATTAAGAAGGGGACCTATTACTGTACTATACTGTACTATGTCCTTTTGATTAGATTTAGCTTGCCTTTGCATCGACAGAAACATTGAAAGTTGAATTTAAATTACTGTACCTAAAAAAACCTCTTTTACATGGCAAGAAATGTAATTTCGAAAAAAACTGCCAGCCTATTTTACAACTTTTAGCAATATTACAGTAGTTTTTTTCTTCAATTTTACCCATAAAAGTAACTACCTGTATACTGTACGTACTTTACACCTACAGTACTGTAAGTATGGACACCAGACTGAAAACCTGAAAAGTACCTTTAAAGAATAAATTTTCAAATCCAAACAGCAGTACTTTATATACCCCTGTACACACAGGAGTATGTGCCAAGAGACACAGAAATTACAGCTCCCCTCCCACTAGAGTTCAGTCAAAATCTATTTCCTGGCAAGATTTTTCAAAAACATCTAGCAAGTTTGTCAAACTTTACAGGGGTTATCTCCAGCAAAACAGCTCAGCTGGGTCAGCCCCCCCCCCCCCCCATCCCGGGCAAACATTTACAATACACCTAGAAATCTTTCATTTGAAAAAGTCATATCAAACTAGTTCCTTTTAAGCAAAATTAATTTTTCAACAAAAATGTACAGTTATTCAGAAACAACAACATTCAGATGGACTGCAAATGAACACATTTAATAAATGGAACTTATTTCGCAATATCCTCACTAAACTGGTTATAAATGTTCAAACTTTGAAGCCGCACAAAAAATCCTCCATCCCTCACCAACATCTGACATTACAGAAAACAGTGACACACAGGACATTACTGTACATTTTGGCAACAATGTAATTGGTTTATTTGACTTTCTTTAGAGGAGGAAATTGTGGGAAGCTTCCTCCTTCCTTACAGCTAATAGTAACTGGATGTTCATTTGAAACTGTGAAAAAAAAGCATTTTTCACATGTTTTTACATTTGGTAGCAATTTGACACTTTTTCTCCAAAATATGATTTGAAATTTCAAATTTCATTCCAAAAATATACTCCTACAAGTTAAAATTTGACAGCCTTGGAAGAACAGTTTCAAAGTTGTTTGGCATTGATGTACCACCAAACCACAAAAAGTTTTTCACTCAGTTTATACACTTGTCACAAGAGGTTTAGGTAAACTCTTTGAATACCAATTACAGGTATTTCTACAAAGGAGAGAACCTTTGAAAAGCATTTTCAGTTCTCTTCATATACACTTGTTCGGCAGTTAAATCCACCGCTTCTACAAAAGAGAAACTAGAATTAATGATTTTACGAAATGATGCTGCAATTAAAGTAAGGTATTAAACTTTTCAATGACAATAGCTGGTAATGGAAAATGTAAGTACGGCATGTTATTATGCAAACTTATCATTCTCATATTTTTCTATCCAAAGTAGTTACGTCACATTTTGAGCATAGTCAGCAAGTACAGTGCATGACTAATACTACAGTGTATTGGGGTGAAGTATACCCACTACACATACATACTCAAAACACAAATACTATGGCATTTTCAAGATTTTGATTGATACTCCTCTGACTAACATAAATACTCTGCTCTTTAAATAGATGTGAAAGTGCACTTCTAATGAACACAACTTAATGAAAGTATGCAACATGAAACCTTTGCTTGATATAAAATTTCATCAGTAACTGGAAATGCATTAAGACTTGTCTCTAAAACATCACTAAGATGAGGATCGACTAGTTGAAAAGGTGGACCAAATCCTGCATCTATAAAACAGGTTAAATGAGGAGGGAAGGGGGGAGCCTGAGGAGGAGGAGTAGGAGGAGGAAAAGGAGAAGGAGGAAGAGAGAGGTTTTCCAGTCTTGATTTATCCTACATATTTACTTTCCATATGTGCACAGTAATGCTTGGCTAGAACTTAAAGGTGGGGAAGAGGTTTCACTGCCTCCCAGGTTCCCACAAAAAACATACATTTAACTCAGTTACCTTTTTTGGGGAAAGGGGGTGGCTGGCAGGAATACAGGGTTAGACCCACAAACCCTCATCCACCCTGATTTTGAAACACTTGGAGAGACCTGTGTATCTCAATTTGAGGCTACTTTTTATTACAGTACATGTGCATCCAAAATGTTTAATTTCCCTTTCACAACAAACTACAAGCGATCACAATCAACTTAACATGATCATCAATTGGGTTACAATACTTTGCACTTTCCCAAGGATGAGAAAGGATGAGAAAGGGTGAGAAAGACTGAGGAAGACTGGGTAAGTTTTATTGTCCTAATCTCCCCCTCCTATTTATGACACCATACTTAAAATATGTTGCCCCTCAAAGAAATGTTTTTACCCTTTCAGTCCTCAAAACCACCAGTGCAAACAATGCACCAGTATCAATTTATTACTTAAGCATTTGGAGAAACTGTCTAAAATTAAAGAATCTTAATTTCAGATTCCTTTCATCGTAACTTTTATTTACAGTAGTTGAAACTTTATTAAAACATGCTATTTACTAAAAAGTTGTACTGTAACAGTGAGCAGGGAGCTGTCTGGCAGTGAGTAAAAGACTTGTAGGGTCCCCCTGATTTATTTTATGGTCATCACTGAAAAACACAATACTATTAACATTCGGGCTCCAACCACATGGGGCTCAACCTCCCTGAGGCTTGCAATTTTTCTCACCTTTTTCAATATTTAGACATTCTGACTTGCAATCTCACCTTTTGCATAAATTTATTGCTGATGAAAATACTGAAAGTTTCAGTGTTTTAATTAGGATTCTCAGGTCCTCAGAAAATGAGAAATTGCAAAGGGATCTTTTTTCCAAATTTTTCAAGAGGCCCCCTATCCCAACTGACACACCTATGCCTATGTGAGGACACTGCCCTTATGGAAGCCCAATCTCCACCCCTCTCCCCCTTCAAACAGAAAATTACAAATCTTTCCAACAGAATTCCAAATCTCAAAATAAAGTAGCATAGTTACTTTATCACTGTGGTGTAATAACAGGTGCTCTTTTCATTGTGGTTTTATTATAGCTGAAAATTACTGGCAGTTTGTAAATATTCTGTCCCAAATTATTATGCAAATGTGGGTGTTTTGCAGCCAAAATTCAATTTTCATGATTTACACTGATAGCCCACTGCGAAGCAACCAACCTTTTTGAAAGTCACTGAACAACTGACAGTGCTCAGTAAATAATCTGATTAGATATGTCAAGATACTCACTAAGTGTCTTATCAAAAGGATCAAGGTTTAGCCCTATAATTCCATGGCAATGTTTACTAATAAAACAATGTTTAATTGCTTAAAAGCCCCCAACAACAGTGATACTTTGGACCCAGTTTTGTTTGAACTGATGCAGAGACAGATATATGACCTTAATTCACAAGTACAGACAGTTACCAGATACCTATAGGCATGACAATAGCATCCAGTAGTTTATTATTATGTTTGTCACGCCCATGGTTACCATGGGCAGAAAGTGTAGTGCCTTTAGGATATACAGGTATACCCAGTAGTCTACTGCAGGCTCCAAAAGCTGTCAACTTCCTTCCACTGCTTGTGGTTTCACACATTCTTTACACAGTGTAAAGGCTAAATATGTGGACTTCATGAAAAACCATGATGGAAGTACAGTAAGACCAAAAGTTTACATAAAGCAGGGCAAAAGAAGGATATTGTAAATCAAAAGCAGAACAATTGAAGGAATTTCATTCACATTCTTTCATTCATAGCTAATCACCTGTCTTGAAAGAATACTGACTCTTAAGATGTTTTTAGATAATTTTAATAAGCTAAAGTATTTTTTGCAATTCTCAATGCCAAAAATGGCAATACAGTAAGAAAAAGTTGGGTAAGTAGGAGAAAGATTCAAAAACAAAAAGTATGAAAAAATAGGAGAAAGTGGATAAGTAACCTGAGTCCGCTGAAAGTCTGACTGTATTTTAAAGAAAACAGCAAACACCCAGGTTGCACAAAGTTTTAGACTTTGAGGTGATTCCACAAACTTTAGGAATCAAGCACAGTACAGGTACTTGTAAATTGTGGCCTCCAGAAAAACTACTGTAAGCACAGCCCATGCTTAGTGCTTTTTCCACTTTAAAACCATAAATGCTCATAAAACTTCTACTTAACTCATACATAGATTTGTAAAACCATAAACTAAGACAAGAGGACCAAAAATGCCTGATTGGCGTGAACTTGTTCCCAAATCTTTCTGTCTTTAAATCATAAACATAGCATACTATAGACCCCCAGCCACACCCACCACTCTTTCTGCAACATGTAATGATGCAGCCAATTGTGCAAGATTTCTTGAGTTTTTTAAAACAAGCCACACAGTGTTTTCACTGAGTTGCTACACCATGATTCTGATGCAATGGCTTGCAAAGTTGATACAGTAAAGCCCTAAGGCATAAAAGAAGAATAAAGGGGGTTTGTATTTGCTCCCAAGTTGTTACTATGTAAAAAGTAAAAAACCACCCAAATATCTACCAAAATATGTCAAAATCTCTGCCTCAAGTGAGTGGCAACAGTTTTAACTACAAAAATAGCAACAGAAAGTATATACAATAAATACCAGCAGTTGCAGTGACACAAAGTAGCCATGGACCTTGGCTATTATTAGGTCTTCTTGCTACACTTGCATATATGCTACATAGCTCAGTTATATTTTACATTTACTGTCAGACTGAGTCATTATTGGATAAGTTATTGCAATGGTAGTGATGAAACACTGCCAGCAAGTCCTTGTTTTGCTATGATATCAATCTAAGTTGCCCATGAGCTCTAAGTTTTTAGCCTCCTGCTTTCCTCTCGATGGGAATCCCGACCTGCTGTTTTAGGGTCTCTCTGGCTGTGCTGATACAGCATGCAACGTTTCTCCACCCATCTGTCAGTGTACTGCAGTACCCTTTAAATGACAGTCTTTAATTACTGTACCTTCAACACTGTTATACACACTGTTACTTCATTTACAGGAAGTCATCAGGAAATGTGAGCAAATACTGGCCTCACAATATCCTCCTAACAGGTCAGTAAAGAATACACAGATCACACACTGCAATGTGCCGTGCTAAACATGCTGATCACTGTGTACAATGCCGTTGCCTAGTACTTACACACACAGTCCCATACGAGCAATACGATATCGTATGCTGTGTGTTTGCCAACTGTCTGTTTCCAAGGAAAAGATCACATCTGGCACGACACTCGGAAGTACAGACCTTCTTTTCGTCACATCCTGTTTATCTACTTTACACAGAAACAGAAAACAATTGGATACAGTGCCAGAACTTCCGCAAAACCTTCATTTTCCTCTTGATCAACTTCCAAAGATCAATCTGATCTAACTGGTGTCTGTTTTAAAAACTTGAAAGTAATACTGTAATCACTAAATGAGTATGTCTCAACATAAAGAGATATTAAATACTTGACAAATATGAAGGTTAATAATTATTATTATCAGTATAGTGAAAGTACGGTTAGTACTACAAGCACATTGCCATTTCAGTGTGCACTTTCTAAAGGTGTAGAACAAGACTGTTTAGAATGTTGGTTGGTCAGGAACCTGAGCAAAGAAGAAATTGCATAAATTTCCAGACCAGTCATTGATATGAAACTGCAGTTTACTAACACACAGAATGGAATGGAAAATTGTGGTATGGTCATGGAAAACTGTTAAATTGATATGGGAAATGATGAGTGAGTGGGTTTCACCCAAAATGTTAGGTAGGAAACAAGCTTCGGAAGGGAAGATTCTGGAGCCCTGCTAGTAACTGTCATAATAATGTGTTAGAAACACTGTTGTGTAGTGTACAGAACTTTTTTCTATCAAAAGCCCTTGGTGACTGAAGACTTATCGCAATAACTTTAAAGGGGCATATTGAGTTAATATCAATAACTGAACGAGGGTGTTGAAGGGTACTACCACATGACAATCATTATTATTAGCATAATTAGTCAAGTTTCACATCCAGTAGTTACACATAAAGTTATAAAATCTTGAATTTTTTGGTATCTTGGCTTGTAACGGTTGTGTGCATAAACTGAAAAAGTGTCTGGTCATGAATTTTTTAAAACCGAATGGAATTGTTTATTACTCACTTATAAAACATTTATTTGTAGGCAAGATGTGGGGATTGTTTAAGTTGGACCATTTGCCATTAGTTTGTGAAGAAAACTTAACAGGTTTGGCAAAATTTGGTGAATTTCATGAACCAACTCAATGTGCCGCTTTAATTCCAGATGATATGTGAAGAATGCAAACATCAACATACTTTGATTGAAAAAAAAACATGATCTGAAACTGTTTTGAGAAAGCAAAGTAATCCATCTTTGTTCTCTTAATATTTTTCACAGGTGTGAAGGTCATACATTTGTAGTGAGTAGGTTGAAAAATGTAAATACAAATATACAGTATCTTGTTATAAAATCTTCCCCTCTCATAATTACCTTCTTCTCTCATTGCTCTACACTCAAAAAAACATCCAAAGAACATTGTTACAATAAAAATAAGGCAACACAGTTCCTCAATTATTTATTGTGACAGTTAAAAGGGGTTATCACACAACACTTAGTACTATTCTAACAACTTTACAAAAATATGAGTCTTCATCAATGCACTTTTTATGTTTAGTATGTGAAGGTAATGAAAACATGCCGTACCAAGCGAAAGCTTGACACAGACAGAGCGCTTCCATTTGAAAACTAATCACATTCTAAAACATGATAAAAAAAGAAAAATGGTAATTTCAAAAATTCCTAAAACATAAACACTTAACATTTATATTAATACTTGCAATGTAATCTCAGCTGGTAACCTTTGGCTATTTTGCTTGTTCGTTTTGATCCAGAGATTGTGAAACCAAGTCTTCACTGCCATATGTCATTGAGCATAATGCGTTACTCAGCCTGTCACACTAATAATCCACTTCACCTCATAGAAACAGCCACCAGCCTTTGTGAGCCCTGAGGCTCTTCCAGCCAACAATTCTTTTCTTATACCCTTACAGTTCAGCAGGTCTGCCAACCTTGTAGACTTGCTTTACAGTCATTCACTGGTATAGTTGTATCTGTGTAGGCAGTGAGATTGTGAGATTCCTGCACTTTCTCAACAATCTCACAAGTTTTAAAACTGTGTGCGGGAATTTCTTGCACCTGTTGGAAAAAGTTGACTTTTTATGCTGAAACTTATCGAGATCCTTTCAACCCATTTTTGAGCCAAAATCCCCCCCAAAAGTTTTGGAAGGTGATTGTCCCACCCAGGTTTTGAGACCCAGTGCCAACACTGAGTTGTATGATGTCTTATGCTGGTCTATTGTCCAGTTTACAGGTACTGTGGGGTGTGGCTGCTCTAGGATACTACGTACTGTACATAACTTTCCAATCTAACAAGAGTCTTTCCCTAGTCCTTATCTGCTTTTGGAAACACCAATAGGGGTGTAAATCCTTGCTCTGGAGGGCACTTCACTAAGTACGGCAAATGAAACTACTACAGTACTTTGATAAACAAAGATCTAAAGTGAGGGCTGGGGCCTACGTGTAAAAGCTGTGTTAAGACAAAGACATGCCAAACAACTCTCCCCTAGATAATTCCCCCCTCCCCTGGAACAATCTGCCCATGGACAATTCCCACACGACACAATTTTCCCCGAACCAATCCCCACCAATGACAATTACCCCTCCAATAACTTCCATCATCAGAAAAACTGGAATTGTCCTGGGAAGAATTGTCTGATGAGGAAATTGCCTGGGGGTGAATTGTCCCAAAGGGGCTTTTCCAGGGGGAAATTGTGCAGATGAGAATTGTAAGGGAAGGGGGGGGGGCGGAATTACCTTGGAACCATGTTCAGAAACCAGCACACAAGTAAGATCTGATTCCCAAATGGATATCTTTGCCAGTAAGAACATTCACACGTGTTCAGAGCCAGATCCAAAGATTGTGGCCGGCCCAACTTAAACCAACTGGTTAGAAACTGAGCCCTAAAACCACATCTAACTAAGCAAAGTTTGTGACATACCTTTGGGTAGGATTTCAGTACTACCGCAAATTACCTCACATTTTCATTTTATATATTGTAACTTACTAAACCATACATATGCTGCACAGCATGCAGGGGTGACTGAGGGGTTATATACCCCCATCAAAACGGGTGGGACGGATATGTGAAGTACAGTATATCTCCCCCCCCCCCCCCAATAAATGTGGACAAGCGCACTGTTTGTCTTTATACATATTTTGGTGGGCTTGATGTATTCTGAGATTTTGCAGATCTTGTTCAAAATTTCAGTGAAGATTTTCTGTGTGCTTTGCACACTTTAGGGATAGCTCCATCTTCTGTTATAGTTTGGATTCATACAGCAAAACAGAGACCCCCTCCTCATTAACCATAACATACATAGCCTACACACTTTCTGTTTAAGTTGGAAAATAGGAAATGATCCTCAGATGCATAGTAGTTCTCTTCTATATATATTTGTTACATGGTACATATCCCAAAGATATGGGCATCTCTGTTGATGATGGATATGACACAGTGCAAGTTATCTCACATAGGGGGGGTCGCCCTCCCGGACGGTGGGACTGTTCCTTTCTTCAATGATTACAAATCCTTCTCTTCATCCAAAATTTTCAAATCTTACAAGTAAACGGACTAAACACAGTAAAATGGGTACATCACATTGTGCCAAATATGCTTTACAGGCCCAGTAACCAAACAAGACTCAGGGGGGGGGGGCAGAGATATTTTTCAGGGGAGAGAGAGATATGCCAAAATGGTAATTTTTATTTTCTATAGGCAAGAAATTTTTTCTAGGGTGACCCCCCAGCCTCTGAGCTATGAGCTAGCCTATTATCATGTGATAATTTTCTTCACATTCTTTCCATCCCCACACCTTGGTTGTTTCCCTTGCCTAAACCTGCCCCACCAAATTTGTATGAAACCCAAGAAAGCTTCACACTCCTTTAAAGAAATCATGCCTATATGCCTTTTCTATGACCCAGAGATTAGCCTTGGTAACCAATTATTTTGCTCATGGCAGCTTCAAGTTCTTGTCTTGCAGCATTATGGGAGTAATATACACTGTTTGCATTTATCCATGCAATGATCCAGAGAAATTGTAAGCTCTAGCGGAAGCTCAGGATATCTTTAGTAAAGACAGCACCTAACAGCCGTAACTTTTGGCCTACTTCAAGCTTGGATGGTTATTTTGTACCGTCATGTTGTGGCACTAATCGGTTGTCAGAAAGTATACCAAAATATCAGACTTGATATTTTGTGGTTTAGTCTGTCACTTTCTTCCTTTCTTATGGCAACATTATTGTGCAAAATGTGTCACTTGTAACTCAAACATAGGGCACATACGAAAAAGTCCACTTTATTCATTTCTTTTTCCTTGACAATGACCAGTAATCAGTGGGTCTACTTGGGATGCCATCTCCCAATATTTCTCTTTTCTTCTGGTCCCCCTCCCCCCCCCCCTCCTACTAAACCTGGTACTTACCAAATATATGCAGTACTAGGTTAATCATTTGGACTTGAAAAAACTGTGAATGCAATGTATTAGACTCTGGATTGCTGAAATGTCAAAAACATGTATTTCTTCAGAAAATTTTGAATTTGAGAGCACCAGATACTGGGTAATTTTGACATCATTAGACCACAGGACCCATTCCATCAGACCAGGCACTTGCCCCCCCACTTTCGAGTACTGGTCGCCACCGCCCATGACAGCATACATGCTATGTACACATTAACTTTGATTTGGCTTATGGGAAAGAGCCTTGGTCTTTGCCCAGGGCTGGAAAAAATGTTTTTTTTATTTCCAGGGAAGGGGTTAAATTTTCCACAATTCCTCCTATACATTCATGTACATAAAAGGTGTAATTTTCCCTCCTGTGACCAAAATTTCCATTCAAATACCCAAATTTCCCAGGAAGGAGCCTCCCAGCTTCTCAACTTTTTCCACCCAGGGTCTTCGCCTGCAGAGTGTATATTCAAGGTTGAGTGCAAATTGGATAAAGAAGTTGTTTTTTGCTGGGAGAAGGGGTAACTAAACATTTGATAAAGATGAAGATACCTGTACCATTCCTGTACCTTTGGGAGTTTTTGGAATATTTTCAGTCCCTAAGATTACAATTTGGTGCCATATATGGTGAAAATTATGGAGAAATTTATTCTTTCATCAAACATAAATTTTTACTGTCACCTGTGACTTAAGTACAACTTTGTCTGCCCAGAATTACTCTTCCTTCCAGAAATCTCCAGTGCTTCTTGTCATAGCGATCATAATCCTGCTCGAACAATTGTAATCCCTTAAGACCCTTTCACACTGGGCATGATGTGACATAATGAGAAAGCACACCATACAATGAAAAAAGGCTGAAAATAATGTAATATTTTAAAACCTTTCAGACAAGGAGTGGTAAGACACAAAACAACACCACAAGATAATACTGAGTTGAAACAATTTCAGTTTTCACCCACTTGTCGCCGAACAATATTTTGTGTGCGATAGAAGTGATATTTTGTTAGATCACATGACTTAGCGGTCACTGGAATATGGTTGAGGGGCAAAAAGGGGGATTATCAAGGGGAATACTGGTATCAGCATTATTAACAATGTATCATGTAAAGTCTGCCCCCTGTAAAGTGTACCTTTTAGGAATTGGCAAAAGTATGGCAGGGTTTCCCCTGGGTTGTAGAGAGTGTGAGGTGGTATTAATTAGTTCATGGGGGTAATATGATGCCAGCTTTGACACAGTCAGTGAGTGAAAACTATCAATACTTCCATAGCTAGTACAGTACAGGTAGCAAGTATACTGTACAGTAGCAAATTTCTGTGAGGTGGTGGCTAAAAACTGTGAAGAGGCCTCCTCACAAAAAGAATGCCAGGGGAAACCCTGGTATGGGACATATGTAGAGTACTGTTACAATTGTCATTATTAACTAGGTATGTAGTAAGGTTTGTTTACATTATCCTTCTCATTAAAGATTAAAAAAAAAACATTGAAAATGCATTAATCAAACTATATCTCACAGAAAAGTGCAGACAGCAGTGACTCAAATAATATTTTTTATCTAAGGTGAAGTGACTTGCTAAAAAATTCTTCCATGCTGCAGCTTGTTTGACTAATTAAAGCACAATTACACTTATTTTCATGTCACTCTGACCTTTAAAATGTCGCATGACAAGGAAATGTTTTCTGAACCCAGAAAATGGGGAATCCCCTTATATCCCAAACTTGGCACCATTGTCTGGGGCTTCCCCTTTTGGGTGGCTCTGCCCACGCAGTATATTTTGTGAGAATGACTTGAGTGGGAAGAAGATAAACCAGCAATTTGATTTGCATGCAAAAAGTGGGAAGATATTATTGTTATTTTTGTTAAGCAAAATAAAAAGAGGAAAATATTTTCTCTATAGAAGGCGTTATTAATACAAAGAAAGAAAGAAAGTGAGAGACTGAGTAAACAAATCATTTCCATTCTTGATACCTCTTTTCCAATTAAATTAAACTAATGAATACAACAGGTTATAAACATGTGCAGTAACAGTACACTTTTTTAAATAATTCTGACTGCACAACATATTGATGACTATACAGTGTGGTCATTAATACAGTACCGTTACCTATTATATTCCTTTTTACTAGCTGATGCGTGATATGCAGTACAGCTCTAATGTTTTGTGGTTTGTAGTAAAATGAGAATACTAGAAAAGAAAGAAAGATTAAGTTTCAGGATTTCTCTTTTTTCCAAATATCAAAGTAAACATTGTCCAATTTTATCAGGAAGGCTCCATGTCAATATACTGTATCATACAGCGTACAATACCATCATTGCACAGCACTACGTGTACATTTATATGTATACACTTCCTTTTCAATTACCGTGGTCAGACACAGCATAAAGTGTACAGCTGTACTGGTACCTTCATGTATAAGTTCTATTTACATCATTCTGAGTATGGAAAACTGCGCAACAAAACCGAAAGTATTAGGCCTATATATACACTATACACTATATATACACTGTATGCGTATTATGGGCTATTAATAAGCAATTCAGTTTCCCTTTTTCGGATTTGTGGTGATCGTCTTAATTGTTCACACAGAAGGAAGTTACAATAACGACAAATACAAAAGTAGATGATTTTCATAATCTTGTCATGAACTGGTAAGTCAACAAAGAGATACTTTCACACATTTCAGTGACCAGTTGATGCCAAAACAAAGACATTCTAGTGACCACTGAGGGCAAAACCAAGGCTGAATTCATGTGACCTACCATGGTATCCTCAGGGCTGGAAATATGTCCCTATCAAGGTAGGGCCGTTGCCTCATTTATGCATCTCAAGGGGCACCAAGGCCAAAATATTTAGTACAGAATATGCTAAATCAAATTATTTTAGTAGGAAGGACACAAGGGCTAAAATGGCCTTGAAATGTACATATAACTTTGTACAGCACAAAGGCCATTACTAAAAATATGGAGGCCATAGCCTTTGTAGCCAAGTGCTTGATTCAAGCCGTAAGCCCCATTCTTAAGGTATATTTGAATTTTCTTTACCTCCCAAAGGAATTTTGACAGGTTTCTAGCAAGGCCATTTTAACTAGGTGCTGCACCCCAGCTTGGGATTCACAATTTTCATCCTGCACCCAGCTTAAAAGTTACACACCCAATTTGGATTATCTACGATAAAGGAACACTCACAAAAAAACTGTCAACCTTTGGTAACAAGCTTTATGTTGTAAGTGGAGTCATGCATTTTACCTGTTGATTTCCAGATGTGAATGCATTGTGGCTAGAACCCCAATCTAGTTACTTGAACTTGAAAGGCTGAAAGTATGGTGTCCCATTTGATGATTCTCTCAGATGAACTTTTGTAAAGGTCAACTGGGTAATCAACAGAACTTGCAGAGCAGGGGCATAGACAGAAAGGGAAGAGGGGAAAGGGGAAACTGGCACTCCCACTTGGTCCTCCCCCCCCCCCCATTGCCCCTTATCAAATGAAATGAATACATAAAGCACTGTAATCGCTCAGACTTACAAATTCTGTCATTCTTTACTACCCACCTGCAAATATACAGCCACTGTCCTTCTCTTGCAAGCCCCACCCCACCCCACCCCCCCCCCCCCCTCAAAAAAAGCCTTAAAAATCAAGTGCAGGCCTGGGCTGCACCACTGTTACAGAGAAAGCAGATTTATTTCTGAGACCAGACCCAACTTCCCCCACAGAGCAGACTCTATATGCTCAGCTCCCTTTGACTGAGGTTAGGGATATGACTAACCAGGAATATGGCATACAGCCTGCCATGGAGGCAAAGACCCAACTGGTATTCAACAATAAGGAACAATTCAGTCATAACTGTAAGTATATACACTGTACTTAGCACTATGTTTCTAGCTTATTAAGCTAATAACAAAGCTATCCAATTTTCACACCTGTAACAATTTTCTGATAACTGGATTCACATCATGAGGAAGTCCACAATCAGTGGCCTGGCACAGGAGTCTAAAGGGAGTTCACTTTTGAACTTCATAAATGTAAAACAGTACAAAATTGGACTAACACCAATGTTTCTATTGCCATATGGGGAAAAGTGGGTGGGGGAGGTGTGGGAGGTTGGGGGAAGGAGATGGCTATCTAAACCAAGGCTGGACAGTTTTCTGACTAAAGACTTTGTAGGAGGGGGTCAGACAATCAAATCCAAGTAAATAATGAGAGAAAGACTAAAAATTCAATCCTATGCAATATTGCACTTGACCTTTATGTTTTAGTTGACACCAAACAAGGCCCACGAACATACAATATGTCTATATACTGTACTAGACTGTACATACTACGGTAACAAACAGTATGTCAGTATACTGTACAGCATGTCAACGGGGGATTAGATTATAACATAGCAAAGTATGTACATGCCATCAAACTGATGCACAGCTCTGTAAAGCTGAAGCAAACAGCAGATGTGTGGTCAAAGACAGAATTTTAAATACAGAAATTTGATATTCCACCTGTTGCATCTATAGAAGACAAACTCGGGTTTGACCTTTTCTTATAATAACAAAGCAAAAACAGCATTGGGGGATAATTAAAAAAAAAATCACTGCTCTGATCACTGCAAGTTCTTTTGTTAGACAATACAAAATCAAGAATTCTAAATAACAGTACTTCGAAAATTTTTTGTGAAAAAATGTGAGATGAAAATTCTTTGAAGTTATTAACTTATTGGTTTTGTGACAAAGTCTTACAGAATACAGATTTTATTTTTTCTTTAATGGCATTCTCCTTCCTTTTACCTTGAACTCACCAAAAAGTTTTCCTTACTTTTAATGCTTAAGTTATTTTTAGTTTTCCATGCCTTGGTTACCATGGGTACTGATCACCAAACACCAAAACATCACCACAAACAGCAATTATTTTTGCCAGTTTGTGCAGTGTTTTAGGCACGTACTGTAACTTCCATGAAATTTGATTCACCACAACTATTGTTTATACTGTAAATACAACTTTTCATAATTTCGTAAGTGATATATTATTCGGAGAATAAAGCCACCTTTCACCCATCATTACTTTTGTAGATGTACCCACAACAGATTTAAATATCATGGTAATACTGTAATTTCTAGAAACAGACTCTAGGACAAACTTTGAAAAAATAGAACATAATTTTATATAAAGGTCAGTGACTGCAATCACAGCAAGAAAACAACCTTCAAGCCATTCACAGATAGAAAAAGATTTAAGTATGCTGTACATTGACACCCACCTGTAGGGAACATTCCACAGTAATGTCCCACTCAACATCATTTTGATTGAGTCATTCAATCAACCAGTGCAATAAGGTATACACCAATTTTCTTGTACAATTTGTTCAATACCTAAGAAAAATTAAGTTGAACCTCAAATGGTCACTAATTTGAAATATGTTCAATGTTTTAAAATGGGCCATTACCAAAATTCTTTAAAATCTTAGAATACACTTAATGGTCTTTTTGTAATTCAAAACTTCAATTGCAATGCCCATGGGCAAAGACGATAAATTAATTGTACTCTCCAGTCTCCACAATATGTACCATTGAAAGACATTGCATACTGTAACTGATGGAGTTCGGTGATATACCATCACAAATTCACAATATAATAAAGGCAATGCCCTTTTTTTAGAAAGGATGATTACCATCTGCCATGAGCTCATTTCTAGAGAAATCGTACTTCTAATAATATTAGGAAAGGATAATACAAGTGAGCCTCTTTTCAAAAGTCTCAGTCTTTATCATCTTGTTTGTATTGCATGCACTTAAATAATACTTGATGACTTTCCACTTTAGATTACAACAAAGATTATTGTGATCATGTTTGCATATCAAAATGTATCATCTACAGGAAGAGGTGATATGTATCCAATGGACTGTGATTAGTGGAGATCACAAATTTGTACATTTTGGCTGGGCAACCCTGGTGTAGAGGAACATTTAATATGGCAAATTGGTGATTCTGATAATTTTTAATATTCTGTATATCAACCAGGCCTACTTTTCACAAGGTCCGTGGACATGTAGAATTGTAGATGTCACACCTGCCTACAGTACTTGATGTAAGAAGCATGTTAAAAATAGTAGAATTTCCATTAAAATCCATCAAATATTGACCATTTTCCAGCAAAATTACTGGCCTACTGTTTTTGCAGCTAGATATATGCAAATTTGTGACATGGAAAGAGCAAAGAGGGTCTCATAAGATTTGTGTTATGTTATCCTTTGCTTTTTAACTTCATTTCAAGGAAACTCGTAATGGTGGCATGCCTTGAGGACACTTGTAATGGTGACATGTCCCAAGGGATTTAATTTGTAAGTAGCTATTGACTGCTTTGGAAATGTCCACATTAAGCTTGAACTAAAAACTAGCTGCTAAGTAATAAACCTATAATTTTTAAGGATTAACAAAAGAAATACAGACCCTGTGAAACACTCCACACCAGACTTTTTGCATAGCTACAGAGAAATCTTGCAAATGGTCAAACTTCAAAGAGGAATACTGTATCTTAATGTTCTTGAGAACTGAGAACGGTAAAGACATTCCAATAATTCTAACAGAATTTCATCAGGAAATTTTCAGCTACCATTGCTGAATAAAACCATTACCAGACAACTACCCCACTGCCCACCCAGACAATTCCTATTCCTATCTAACCCCCCTGACAACACCCCCTGGGACAGTTTGTTCTCGGACAATTCTCACCCAGATAATTCCCAACCCAGACAATTATCACTCATGACAACTACCCTTCAGACAACGTCCCTCAGCAAAACATTTGGAATTGTCCGGGGCAAATTGTTCGGGGTAGGAAATGTCCATCAGTGAATTATCCCTGGGAGGAGTTGACCTGGGGAAATTGTCTGCAAGGAATTGTCTGGGAACTGAGTAAAACAACCGTTTTTGGTTACATGTCCACATACTTTTGAACTGTAGGCTGCACATCTACACACTACAGTAGTGCTAGAAGCCTTACTTGAAATCTGAATACGCAAGGCTTTAGCCAAGAACCGTCCACTGGCAGTTTGCACAGCCAAGCTGGAAGCAAAGGGGAGGGGTCCTCCCTTAAGAATTTTTACCACCCTAGAAATTTTAAATTACCACTGCTTTAACAAATTTTGATACATCTTGCCCACTTCCCCTCAAGGCTTCAACAAATCCCGCCCCCCCCCCCCGACAGTCCGGGACAAGTAAAATCTTACTCAGGCAAGTGCATTGTTCAATATCATAGCCTGCCGGGCAAGTAACCTTGCGAAGTCTCCTCCATAAAGGAGTTCGAAGGCACATTAAAAGTGAAAAAGTAGATATTCATGCAGACAAGTAGACTAAGACAACAGCTAGCCCGATGGACAAGAAATGAAAAAAGAATTGTCGAAGCCTGTTCCCCAACCCCCATCCTCCCTGTGCCTTGTTTGACTAAGAATCTGCAGCTACCATTACAAATACTTTCTTCTTTACCTTTAATAGAATGCATGTCCAGTACAATAGCCTTCAATTCATATTCACTTGTATAGGAGCAAAATAAATAAAATTTTGAATGATCATACATCTCAGAAGTTTGGACATCAAATATTTTTGGCAAAGGGGAGGCGGAGGTGTTCCCTTCTCCTTAAATCCCTAATCTCACTGAACTAAAATCCTGGCAAAAGCCTTAGGACACCGACTTGAATTAAACTACTGTATTTACTCTGACAAACGCCCCCTTGATTTTTTCCTCACATTGCATGTAGTGAAATTGTGAATTTTTGTTGCGAACTCTTGAGATAAAAGTTGCGAACTACTGTATTTACACTGATAAACGCCCCCTCTCTAATAAATGCCCCCTGGATTTTTTTTCCTCTAATAGCATGTAGTGAAAATATGAATTCTTGTTATGGAGTACTTGCCAAGAGAAAAGGTGTGAATCATCAATTGTATGGTATTTTGTGAAGTATGGGGCCAGAATCACTGCTACAATTAGAGCAAAAACGGAGACATACTGTAGCAAGACTGCTGTTGGATTAGAGGTCCCTTGTGAACTGACATTCTCTGGCTCACAATCTTTAATACTGTCTGCGTAAGCTTCCGTAATGCTGAAAAAAAGGTAAGATTCCTTGCAAGTAAATATGGCTCTAATAAATGCCCCCTTCACAAATATTTCATGCCCCCAGGGCATTTATTAGAGTAAATACTGTAGGACTATACATACTAGGATAAACTGTATACAAGAGAAATGGTACTCATCAGAATAAAAATTGCATCATAATTTTTAAAACAGGGATCATGAATGAGCCCACACCAGATGGCACTGGGTGGCCCAGACTGGTAACAAAACTTTCCACCTTCCATTTTGTTTTACTCTTAAATCCTGCCCCACACTACATTCTGATCTTGCATAGACCAACTTCTAATATATTTCCTTCTCTGGACCCTCCCACAGGAAGGTGACTGATAAACAGTGGTATCCAGGGATGTAGCTACAGTGGGCGGCGCTGAGCGGTGACACCCAGCACTCGATATTCCCGCCCGGCACTCCGGGCAAACATACGTCCCCCCGCCCACCACAAATCTGCCTACTGAGACCTAAAACTAGCCCTAAATTTACTCCCTCAAGTAAAATGAGGGAAAAATGAAAAATTAATGGCTGAAAAATGGGGTAGATGCCATGGGGTGGGGTGCGGTCCTTTCCCCAGATCAGACAATTACCCGGCACTCAAATTTTGCTAGCTACATCCCTGTTGGTATCACACACTTGACATTATCTGGTGCCAGATGATACAGCTTAACAGATTTATTATTTGTACATTTGCTTATTCAAAGCTTTATCATACCACTGGGGTTTATGTCAACACCTGTGCCCACTATAAAGACTTCTCCAGACTATACAAAACAGTTTAGTCAAGCTTCTTATTCAAGGAAATCTCATCAAAACAGGCAGATGGTACACAATCGACCAGTGATCAAATGCACTTGGATTGAAGTCTTTCTAAAACTAATTTTGTCAGTAAGTCATACTGTATCCAGATACAGAAATTGAGCTAAATTAAATTACTGTACGTTGGAATAGACCCTTTTTCCAAATAGCAAGTACAAAGCATTATGGGACAGAGTTTTGGTACGGCTGTTTTTGGTCACAGTAAAATGCCATTGACAAAAACAATGCACAAATTGCACCTGTGACACCGAACCTCTCTCCCACAATCCTTTGTAATTGCTATTTGGAAAAGGGTCTATTGAACTGAATGGTCCTAACCAAGCAGCACTGAATTGTAATCATCAGAGACTTGTCTCCAATCCTTTCACCATAGGCATATGAGTAATGGGCATATATGTGGAAATGTATACCCCCCAGCCATCCTCCACCCAGCCATCCTCCACCCAGAACTCAGGTAAAATCTATTACTCAGGCAGATTTGGGGGGAAAATTGGGCAGTTTTGTCAGGAATAAAGTTTTTCTCCGGCAAACAGGGCTCAGCCCCCTAAAAAGAAATATGTCCCATACACCTATACCTTTTCTGTTCAATTATTGCCAATGTCATACATTTTCCAGAATGAAAAGCATACACAGGATCATGTTACACAGGAAAAAACACAATCTGAACTTCAGACATTTCACTTTGTTGTTTGTACATGATAACTTCATCAATTCATTGCCAATTCTTCATTACAATACTGTACATACATAGTATGCAGAATTTTAATAGGGAAAACCCCACTGCCACTGAACATTTTGTCCCTTTAGAATTTCCGGAAGTAGACATAAGTTTATCTGTTTTTATTCGTCCAAAATCGTTCAGTGCACATCTCCCATTAGGACATTTGGAAAATCATATGAACAAGAAGATTAATTTGAAGTAATGGTCAGGTATGTTAACCTCTTTCTAATGTTGTGTACAGGGTCTAATTTTATTCTTCAGGGTTCAGGGTAACTGTACTATTACAAGTACACCAACAACTCAAAACAATGACATTTGTTTCTGCTGACATTCAGCCAAGTTGTTCTTTTCCCACACACAGGGTTTGCTGATCACACTTTAATGAAATTATAAACAGGTCTGTAACTAAAATGAAAGTCCTCAATTGAACTGCTTTTGATCCATACATTGCTTAGTCATTACAGTCAGGCTTCGACAAATCCCCCGCCCGACAGTCCGGGACAAGTAAAAAGTTACTCGGGCAAGTACACTGTTCAATATCATAGCCCGCCGGGCAAGTACCCTTGCGAAGTCTCCCCCAAAGGAGTTTTAAAGGCATATTAAGAGTGAACGAGTAGATATTCATGCGGACAAGTAGACTAAGAGAACAGCTTGCCCGATGGACAAGTAATGAAAAAAGAATTTGTGATAGCCTGATTACAGTCATCCAATTTACAGGACTCCATAAATGATTTTAAATTTGAGGCTTGAAGTGTTTCTGTCAGAATTTTGATCTTTCTTTTGAGGGGCGAGCAACTTTTGTGGAGCCCTATACGTGTCAATCTTCTCAAAGGGTTTTCCACTGGTCTGCTTTCTGTCCAGGGGCTCTTGTGATCGCCATCCTGGGGGAGGGGTCTAACAGGTGGGGGTGTCCCCCTCCCTTTTGGGAAAATTTTGACAATTTAGGAGGGCTTAGATCACAAATGGTGCAATCTTTGACCTTGTTCTTAGCCTTCCCTATGTGTTCAAATCTGGGCATTTTGTGGTCATTGTTTTTTTGCAAATTGCATTTTCTAAATATCTTTGACTTTACTTGTAGATCTGAAGCTCCAGTTTCCACTTGGACATATTCAAGAAGGAAGTAGTTCACTTTAATGGAAATTTCGGGTGAAAATCGGGAAACCTAGGGGACAGTTCAATTGAATGGTTTCGTTTAGTGTATGAGTTTGATCAAGGAGTTGTTAGTTGTTATTCGGATAACAACTCCCTGGTTTGATGGTAACAGATTCCTACTGTGGAAACATATGAAAGAATTGCAGTAGCCTAAGCAGGGAGTTGTTATCTGAATAACAACTCCCTGGCTTAAGTGCATATTGAATGATATAAGAGCTCAGGTGCAAGTGAGCTGGGTTTGCATCTCTGATGTTTTATTATACATTGCTTGTCATGAGTATTTGAAATCAAATGAAAGGCAGTAAAATGACTAAGTTGTGGTG
This sequence comes from Holothuria leucospilota, assembly GCA_029531755.1. Lineage (NCBI taxonomy): Eukaryota > Metazoa > Echinodermata > Holothuroidea > Aspidochirotida > Holothuriidae > Holothuria > Holothuria leucospilota. Next base: position 9,306,207 of record CM055977.1, read on the forward strand.
TTTGTGATTGAGTGTACAGACAACTGCTTGACCGGGCAGGTCAATTTTCTGTGCGGGCGGCAAAGTTTTGTCCGGGCGCTAAAGTAGTGTGACAGATTTTGTACAAGCGGAGCCCATGGGCAAAACAGCTAAAACACTTCTCAGCCCTACTGCAAGTTTTTATGTAACAAGGTGGCTTTGATATAATATGGTATTATCATTGAAGCTTTTAAAAGAACAATTTAAGAGGGTTGGGGATGGCGAGGGGGAAAGGGATGGAGGGTGGAAGGGGAGGAGAAACCATGCTACTGGACTATGATGAAAAACCATGGGCTTGTTTGACATACAAGTAGGGCTATGAATAGCATTATGGTATCATTAATGACAATAATATTACACAGACTGAAAAAAAAAAACCACTTGTAATCAACAATTTAATATTATGCTAGTGTACAACAAAAAGTTGCAAGTAGAGGGGAAGTGAAAATGCTTATTTTATTTCTCATAGGCCTAGGAACCTTTTCTCGACTAGAGGGGGGAGCTGAACATTGTTTCAGCCTGCTGTCCTGGGGGAGGGGTCTTAGGGGAGGGGTCCAAAGGGAGGGAATGTCCCCTCCCCTTTGGAAAATTTCTGAATATTTGAGGGTACTTAGATGCAATATGGTGCAATATATACAGTATTGGACAAATTATAAGAAAAACTACTGCAAATTTTTTAATATTTTACAGAGGAAACAAAGATGGGGTTTTTGTCCTTGAATTGATTGAGGAGGGGAGTAAGCATACTTCTGGTCCACCACATTTTCCCCCATCCCCCAGCCCCCAGCTTCCTATGCCTATGCTTTTTCTCAACCTTGACAGGGTTTCCCCTGGCATTCTTTTTATGAGGCGACCACCTCACAGTTTTTGGCCACCACCTCACTGAAATTTGCTATACTTGCCACTTGTACTGTACTAGTCCTCACTCACTGATGGTGCCAAGGCTGGCATCATACTACCCCCATGAAAATACCACCTCACACTCTCTAAAACCCTGGGGAAACCCTGCTTGACACTATGAAATGTAAGAAAAAGGGTACCAGTAAATGGTAATGGTTAGACATGTATCCTGGGTCAGCGCTTAGGCATGTGCCCCCCTCCTCCTCCCAGTTGAAGGAAAGAGAAAGTTGCTACACTCTGTCATAGGTAGCTACAATCTGCAATTGTCAAAACTTAAAAGTCACACAAAAATACCGCTTGTACAGGTGATCATGTTGATGTGTTTTAACTGGTGTATATCAAACATTAAAACAAAGGAATATTTTATTTAATTTCAGGCAGTATATAATCCTTGCTCCCACACTGCATTCAGAATTCACAAAACTTTATATATATAACCTTTTTAGTGTTCAAAGATGCAGCAAAACCAATTCCATATTATTACTGTAGGGTCTAGGTACCTGCAATTCAACAATTTATAGCCCAACAATTTATAAGTTGTTGTACTAGGCCTACATAGTACATGACACTGTACTGCACATTAATGGTACCATATAAAATGCAAAATGCTGAATGGTGATTTCTCACGTAAGTGTTACTTGGCAGTATTTTTCCTCTTTTTCCAAGTGTGGGTGTTGGTAAATCAGGATACATTACATGTGCCACATCACTAAATGCCACCTCCAAGTCTTAGGTAAAGCCTAGGCAGCACATTCACGTTGGCTTAGTGCAATAAAACGGATTTACTGTAGGAGTAGAATAGCACTAACGGTGGCCTATTACCAGCTTAGCGGTATTGCTAACAACACTGACCCATGTTACTTCCGAGTTGTTAAATTTAACTGTTTTGCTGAATTAACAGTTAGAAATCTCGTCTACTCATGAAAAGGAGTATACTGTGATGCGTTAAATATACTCAATTTCCTTCAACATGCACTTCGACAAAAACTTGTCAACAGAAAAAGGATTAAAAGTTTATTTTAAGTAAACTTACCAACTTGTTCCGACGGTAATGTACGCCAACTCGATGTGCTACTGATTGGGTATTATTGCGTACTTGCACAGTGTGCACTGTCCTTCTCAGAGGCATAGTGCATACGTGTGAAACAGCTTGATTCTGTTGTAGGCAAGTGACTCAATGTGTCTAGCAATAGGCCTATGGCGATGGATTATTTGGGGAATGTCGACAGGCGGCCTCCAGCAAAGACACCCTCGAGCGTGAGGATGGTACGATTTCCAGGAGGAAATCACATTCCTCAGGAAACCGCAAACATGACCTCTGATAAGGTAAACGGTAGGGTGCGAGACAACGTCGCATACCTCCCATGGAATCATGTTCAAGTACACCCCTGAGGGACAAGGTGGCTCAGCTATCGGCGGGGAAACCAAATATTTTGGTCAGGAATTCCAAACACAGGCCTCGTTACTAACAACAAACTTCTTCGTTGAACTATAAAGAGCCTTCCTAGACATCGACCTCGGAAAGATAAGGCTTTCTGGGTAATTTACTTGTTTGCCAGCCTAGGTAAACTATTCCCCAATAGAATGTTAACGGTTTGTAAACCCGAAGAATATGCGAACCAAGCGGCTTTATTTCCATTCAATGGAGAGGGTTACCATGGACTTTGTACCTTTTTGAATTCCTTTTAGAAGTTACCTTGGAGACTGGGTAACTATTTTTGACTGTTGTGGATATTCTGGGAAGGTTTTAAGTGTGTGCATTATTCGTGGTGAAGGGAGACCTGGTACCAAAACACCAGTCAGTAAATAAAGACCTGCTGCATGCATTTCGAGTGAATGAACTTTAACTTCCGGCGGCTCTAGGCCTTCATTTGTACTGTGGCATGTGAGGTTTTCGTACGTTTCAACGGAAACTAGTAGTAAGCGTTTGACAATTTCGGGGAAGTGAAGCCTGCCATAGTCGAGAAGCCTCGGAAGTTTCCCATAATGACCACGAATTCGAGCCCCACTAATTGTGTTCCGGTTCCCAACATTTTAAAAGTTTTTAAATTTTAATACAGTAAATGCTCTGGAAAAAGTGTCACAGAGTTACAGCTTCAAAGGCTTTTAACGACTTGCATAGTAATCTCATTTGAAACATTCACAAACTTTTTGGAGGCCTACATTTTACAGAGGACATACTCAATTAAACAAAGTGCATGAGGAATGATACACGTCAAAACTTAATAATGATACTTGTACACAAATGCAGCAATGTTAAATAAATTATACCTCCCCTATAAATCTGGATGTGGCCTATTCCATTTCAGCGGGAATCGAAGCTATGCTTCATTTGTCCAGCTAGCTAGCGTCGCACACGGCAACCAAATATCCGCCGGAAACTGAGTTCCTGGATTCACAAATTTAAGAGATTCACTCAAGAAACCTATACGTCTAAACTACACCTCAAACGCAACCTCTTTTTAAAAATAGTGCTACAAGACCCTACATTATTTACACCCTTGCTCAAGAAACAACGATGCTAATACACGACGTAAACTTTCAAGGCTTTGTGTAGCTCAAGCGCTGGTACACACCACAGCATGCAGTGGCAGCACATCTCATATGTGTGTAGTATACACTTTGTACATTAGCGTATATTGCACACGCTATTGAATGCATGTCTTATGAACGTCTTCTCATACAGCGAGGGAATCCCGCCTACGTAAGCAAGTCGCATATTATTATCCTCTCGTTTGTTCTGCGGGTAAGAGGTATCCGTATGTAAATGATCATGATGATGTCAATCGGCGAAGACAAGTATAGTATGTAACGGAAAGTATGACGTCAATATTGCAAGTCACACTTCCTGAAACGCGTGCGATTTGTGATGTCATACGGCATAGCCACCAGTTTTTATCTTGGCTCGTGGATAGTTCTTCTTTCTAAGAATATCGAGTGCTATTAGTATTAGAACTGGCGGAAGGAAGTTTACGTATGAGTGGATGTTGTTCAATTTTCTCGAGATATTTTCAATATAACAAAGTTTTTCTGAGATATTTAAGACATTTTAGGAGCTCGAAGAAGAAAAGGGGCAAGAAATTACAGAAATGAAGCTTAATTTTGGACTCATTACTAGGATATTTTGGAGTTGTTTGTGCATGATTATTTACGTTTAAGCCATAGATAGGTCACCAATGATTCTTCATTCCTCATAAATACGAGAAAAATTCACCAGCTAGCAGAAAACAACTAAATCTTTTTAAATTTAACTACTTTATTATCAGAATTAATCCATTCTGTCATTTTCTTCAATAGACCCCAAAATGAAATAGGCCTGTAGGGGACGTTTTCGACACCAGGTGATCAGAATAACTGAAATAAGGTTCTGAGGGATGTCAAACATAGACCTTCATGATTGGCCTTTATTTTACATACTTTTGTTTATTTTAAATGCTACATCATTTTTTCGAAAATAATTTCAATATATTGACTTCAAAAAAAAAAAAGAAACTCTATTTTTTATGGCATTTTGCCGTCTATTTTCTGAAGTGTTTTTGTCATCAAAATGATATGCCATGCAAAAGATGTCCGTTCAATGGCTCATATCTCATGATTCTTTAGGTTGTCGTCGAAAACAAATAACGATCTCCGAAGAGGAAATTTAATCATGTGTCTGTACTTTTCATCTGTCAGTCTTGGAAATCGTATGCAAGAATTTGCCATGACGGTGGAAGCATTATTTGTCGATGAATGTACATCCAGCGAAACTTCCAGAACATTATATCATAGAAATTAAATTTGTCCTATGATACAAACTTGCAAATTCGGCTCCTCATCTCATGCGGGCAATGATAGTTCCCTACATACCTCTGTCCTTGTTATCACTAATAGTGCTATCCTTTCACACACTTTCACGTGCTTCAACCTTGATTCACTGCTACCAGCTACTTCCAGGAAGATAATGGAGTAAACAAAACCAACAACACGACCCGACTGTTGTTGAAACATTCTAAACCGCAAAAGTCACACGCTCGTTGACAGCGCAGTGTTGTTACTAGGCGGTTTCCACTTGACAAGGTATTCCCCGTGTGATCAAAACCACAGACAGCCTATGCGAGATCACCGTTGCGGAAGAATGGTATGTCAAACGATGTGACGTCACAAAACTACTGGTTAGGGGTTCCCCTTTTGACCTTCGTTCCCATGTATTTCTTATCGGTTGCTTGGTAACAGGTCCCTTGGTAACTGTCAAACAGTTGAAAATCAAAACACAACAGTTGAGGGTAATGTGTGGCCTAGCGTATCGTGCGGAAGAAACTTCGGGAAACATGAAGTGCTACCGCATCGTGCTTTCCTTGATTTGATGCATACGTTCCGGTTAAACTTTGTTTGTATCTGGGTTTGGTTGTCAGAGTACAATGAAAAAAAATTGATGCAAAAATGCTGCCGTGAGTTGTCAGATGTAACTGCAGTTTCTCTATTAAGTAACCGCCCACAATATTTTTGCATTTCTCGGGTTATTCGGGTTAAAAACGTACATGCCTTGGCTGGTATGAATGTTCGTGGGCAAATGAGTAGCCTATGTGTACTTATCGTCGGGTTTCTTACAAATTTAGAAACACTTTCACATCAAAGGCCTACTTTTCATTTCACTCTTGAAATGATAGCTAGGTCTGCTTACAAGCTATTTTAAAGTACATGACAAGTTATCGATCGAAAATGTTTTTACTAAGCAGTGAACGTACCTATCCATACAATATGTAAAATATAGTCCACTAAGTCGAGACCACGAAGATCCTTAAATAAGCTACTCACATATAAGCCTACACCTGAATGCATTGACCTCATGTAGCAGAATCGTCTGCATGCATTATTTAAGTCAATTTATTTTCACTACGGTCACCTAACTCACTTAACTTAACAATCAAGCTGATTTCCGCTCCCCTTATCTTTCCTTCTTGGTGTAGACCTGGGCTAGTGGTCTTACCTTCCTAAAATCGACTACTCAGCCAGTTAAGAGTCGGATGAATGCGAGACTGACGGCACTGCGATCAGGTGGACCCGTTAAAAGGTGCGACGGACACTTACTCATGTCATTCACCTCACATCGATCGGGTAGCCTATATAGCGTGATCAGAGGGTCGAAAACATTTAACTTCTTGTGACGTCACAATAGGTCAGATCAAAGGTCCAAGCAGTCCGGAACAGATTTAAGTCCTCTGTTAGTTTGTGTCTGATTATTATGGATACTGGACGGACTAAGTCAATTTGACAGCCTCTTCAAGCCGATCTACAAACAAGTCTAACCCGTTTTAACTTGGCAAATATTGGTCCATGCTTTGCAGGGTTACCTCTCTAATCCACTTGTGACGTCAAAGAGATCGGTTTGGACACTATTTATACCATTCACTTGAGTTTTTTCGACCAAAGGTCGTGTGGACACACGACTGGCCGGAACTATGATGGTGCATGCAGTACACTCATAAGCTGTCGGGGAAAGAAGCATCAAGCTACAGGGTGTGCTAACTCTTTAGGGCCCAGTTTGTACCCAAATGTGTATGTATCTGAAAAAAGGATTTTGTCCGGAAGTTTCATTCACTACCGAATATAGCAGGGTGGCTAATTTATTTGGGGTTTCATTTTCCCTTATGCTATTTATATTTATCATTTTTCTTTTCTTTTTCTCTTTGCATGGTCACCGAATTAATTCCGAACTTGATAGCGTCTGTTGCAAAATTTTCAATTGTTCTTTTTAACCTGAAATATCGTTAGTGAAAATTTTGACCAAATCATTCCGACTAGTAAATCACAATGGTCTTTACCCTCACAACTATATCTGCTTAAACCACTGTATTTCAAAGCAATCTTTTATTTACTCCTCACCACTAAATATACTACCATCTCGCGTACATGCAGCAAAGTGCCGAACCTCTCTCACATACTCAGGCCTCATTAACCGAGTCACTGAGCTCAAAATATACTAGGAGATCGATGGTTTTACGTAAATAGCTCCGTATAACGAGAAGATTCTGGAGTTATCAACATACGCGGAGTACAGCGAAATTGCCAGGTGTCGTGAAACCATTGTACAGTTGCGTGGAAAGCAGCACGGATGATTTTGTACGTAAGACTGTCCAATTTAGCTATCCTCAATTTACCAGCCCTATCAAACAACGTAAGACTATTTGCGTTTTATTAAACTGAAAGAATCACCTCAATATTTACAACCAGCTGAAGCTTTAATTAGCTCCTTTTCACAGGCCAGTATATACTACGGAACCTTGAGAACTCGTTGTTGGCATGCGCGAGAAAGTAGGCGTGTCAATTTAAATTAGTCGGAAGTTATTACCTGCCGAGCTCATTTTTTATGTGACCAAATTCGGAAAACACCGGACGTCCGAATAAGCCTTTATGGATAACAGGTTTTTTGATTGACGTTTAACATAAAAATTTGGCCTTAAAATGTAAAAATATTTAATAGTTTGAATAAATATAGTTTTTAAAGCACGTTTTAGTACATTAGTTAGTCCTATTATTACATTTTTATCCAAAAATAATGCCCTTTTTAGCTATAATATGACACTCTCAGCAATTTTCCCCTACTATCAAATCGAGTATTCCACACTGTTTAGATACAGTTGCTATGGGCACAGACAGGGATTGACGTCAATGGACGTCACAAAAGCGATTCGCTGCAACGTCACAATAGCAGCCGTATATGGAGCTTCTCTTTCTTTGAATGAACGTTGTGACTGTGTATACTTTATAACAAGCTGTTCGTAAGCCGGTTCAGCATAACAAAGTTGAGACTCGAACCTAACAGATCTATGCTGTGTAAGCAAATGTTCAAGAATACTGTAGCGGTTTATGAATAAAGGATAAGACTTGTTAATAAGTGGGTGACCTTCTCGGTCAAAAGTCGATTACCTGGTAGGATCCGGAAAATTTATCGGACTGCTACGATTTACATGCCGTCAGTGCATTACCACATGAAATCAGCCGCGATGCGTATGGATTTAGATGTATTCTCTCAGGTTGCTTTGAGTCATAGTACTGCCGAGTACGGTCATAGCCAACCAGTTGGATCAAACAGTGGATTTTATAAAAGTTTACCTCTTACTGTGGAAGAGCTACACTTAGTGACTTCTATGGCTGGTTCTAACACTTCGGATATTTTCTCCAATGTGAATGCACTAACAACACTGGCAGGTATGTACAGAGCATAACCATATTTTCATGTTTTTACTTTATAGGCTTCATTGTAAATGCAACTTGTTAGAAACTACTTTATGCTACTTATAATTTTTTTTCTTTGTTCCGTCTGAGACTATCTGAAAAAATTTATGTTTATTACCTTTAGCACACTTAATTGTTGCTGTTGTCATTAGTCTTTGATAATAAGAATTTTGAGATAAGTCTTAAACTTTTATAGGATGTTGCTTCTCAACTCTCCCGTGCGACAAAAATAGTGGTATCTTACATTAGTGGCAGGACTTTAAAATAAGATAAGTTCTAGCCTGCTTTGGAGCTCGTTACAGCTCCTTAATCAATTTCAAAGTTTAACTCTTGTAACAGTGTATTTCTTGCGAGCTTTTCAACTATGGGATTCAAATGTTTAGTGCCGATGAGAAACGCAAGCACTAAACATATAAATATAGGCTATTGAAAAGTGTAAGCAATTGACAATCGGTCAAAATTTATCTTTCACGTGCGTCATTTTTTTTTTGTCATATTTACAATTGTTGTTTGAAGCACAACTGCCCATATGACAATATACAGTGTTAGTGTTACACAGGTTGTAGTGTACACTACAACTTACCGATCAGCTGTTTTCACTCTCAGCTGACCTTTGTAGAAAGACGGCTCTCCCACACACACATTGCGCCCACACATACGAAGTGATCTTGGGCATGCTGGGTTTTTTTTTACTTTAGCACGTGCCTAATGTGTAAATTGAAAGAAACATGTAGAATATTCCTTGTTAGTCATTAATGAATGACATCGTGGGCGGGTTCCCCCTCAGGTTGAGGGGGTATAAGATACAGTTACTCTTGCTACAGGAAAATAGTTTACTTCCTAGCTATCACTCAGTGACATCCCGGAGAAAGCTATCGGTTTATACACTGGACGTGCATATACCACGTTGTTACTATTTTTTTACTTACACATTGTTAATTATTGCAAGTACACTCGTGTAGTATTGCGAAACAAACATTCAGCAACGTGGTTCTTGGTTATAAATTGTATTGCAATAACTGTTGTGGGAACAGTGTTCGATTATCAATTGGTGAATCAACTTTCTCTGTGGAATTTACTTACCGTTGGAAATTTTAATAACGTTGGACATTTTTGGAGTTGAAGTTTTTTCACATGTTGTTTTAGATTATTCACGTAAGTTAAGTCATGTTTCTTTACTACAAATTTTTTCGTAAACACTTGTCTCCTGTAGAATAACTTAAGCATATATACATGTGGCTGTCAGTGTCACTAACTACATATGTAGCCTACACAACTAAGGTACACACATGTGTATGTGCATTAAACATACCGCCGTAAGTAGGTATTACACTAGGTCCACTGCCAGCGGACAAATACCATTCTTATTTTCGAATTTCCGATTTTTAAAATTTATTCTGAAATATTTACTGAATATCTACTCAGAACAATTATTCTATATAAATGATCTTTGTTTAAGAAGTGTAACAATGGACCGACGCTGTAGAGTAATTTGTTTTATTCTCCGTCTACATTTTTATTATTCTTAAACTGTGACGCTATTGATAGTCGCCATAATTTTTTCGCAGGCCTATTGTTGATCGATCTGCAGATCATCAAAGCCTCTAGCAATGTAAGATTTATACATGACACTTTCATTCAATTGGGAAGGATAGAAAAATGATAACAAGACTAATCTTTCGAATCATTATTGAAATTAAGCGATTTTCGCATCCCTTTCCATACCGTAGAGAAGCGCGGAAATATCCCCGTGTCTGTCATGGGACTATGAACTAATGACTTTCCTTTTCTGTGCAAAAGTGATTATCTTAACAACCTTAAATGCTGTGCCACACAGGAGCACATACTGACTTGATATTTTGCTGCATATTGATACTACCCTTTGTAAATATGACTTTGGCGCTTCTTGTAAGAGCGGGCTATGAAAGCCCGATGGATACCCAACACGCATGCGCGCAAATCATCGATGACGATGACCCAGCTTGCCCAGGCAGGTTCAATAAAATAACCATCCGCGAAACAGGTGTGGCAACCGTAGTCTGATAGTATCAACTCTTGATCCCGTTTTCAGCCGCGAAAGTGACTTAACTTATCCATTGCATCCACGAACACCAACAAGTTTCTCTTTAACGAGCTCGTTCGTTCACTTCAGAAATCAGCGCAGTCTCGAAAGCCGCATGAAGCTATTACGCTGTTGAGTTTTGAACTGAATATCACTAGGTACATATGCATGTATATAGCATATCTGGTCGGCCATGATTCGAACTGAAAGACTCAATGTCTCGTAGAATTTATTGTAAATTCAAGACAGCTTTTCCATAATTTCTTGATCCTTTTTTATCTTACAGGAAATATGGATGAGTACGAGTACAAACCACAAGTCACAGAAGGTGGGTTCATCGATACGAATCACAACATGAACGCATATCCGACGGGTCCGTCTGCTATGTCCCCCGCCGCCACTACTAGCAGTGTTTCTCCCGTTCCCAGCACCAGTCCTGACAGTGGCTGCTCACCCAACGCCAGCTGGTGGTCCAACCCCTCTACTCCTGTTGGTCCAGACCGACCGATGACAACATTAGCCGACACTATCGGCGGAATTATCACAAGTTCCAGTAGTTTAATAAACGAAACCTCGTGTAGTCAACCCAACGTAATTGTGCCTCCGATGCCAAACGACGCCTTCACGACACCAACGTCAACATGTTACGATTCTATTACTACAACTGATTTATCATCACAGCTGCCGTCATTTTCATGTTGTTATACGTTGCCGACCACGGTTTCCAACGAGTCCTCTCCGACCAACTTTCAAGCCATGCCTACCAACATGAGCCCACAGCCAACACAGTTACCTCAGATTAGCACCCCATGCACGCAGTACGAACAGCCGATAAAACTTGAGATGATTCGTTGGCCCGGAAACGGAAATGATATCAGCACAGGGTTTGGAGGCAGGCCGGTAATGCAGCCAGATGACCTTGATATGAGCCAAGCACCTGTTGCAGCATCCCAACAACTCCCACAAACTGCTGCTGTGACGAGACACCATGCACTCGCCGACCAGCTCATTTTGCCAATGACACCCACCTCTGACCTGGTTCGTCAACCCTACCAAGTGGCGCCAAGCACTGTCGGAAAGGCGACCACAAAACCCAGGAAATACACACGTACTGGTAAAACTCCACCCCACGAGAGACCTTATGCTTGCCCAGCTGAAAACTGCGATCGCCGGTTTTCAAGGAGCGACGAGTTGACAAGGCATATTAGGATCCACACCGGACACAAGCCATTTCAGTGCCGAATTTGCCTACGTAATTTCAGCAGAAGTGACCACCTGACAACTCACATTCGCACTCACACCGGGGAGAAACCTTTCCAGTGTGAAACCTGCGGCAGGAAATTTGCTCGGAGCGATGAGAGAAAGCGTCACTCTAAAATTCACCTTCGCCAAAAGGTCAAGAAGGAAGCCGATCTTTTGAAAAGTGCTGGGTCTTGCAGTTACCAGCAGCAGCCTTCGGGACAGGATTCACAGCAACAACATCAACAACGGGTCATGACCCCACCTCAGCTCTCCCCGTGCTTGTCGACTTCTACCTCTTCGTCTATTTCGCCGCCGCTAACGACATCGTAAAGCCACAATGTAAGCTAAAAGCAATTTGTGTTTTTGAGTCAGAGTTTGTTGCACTGTAAACCTTAACTTTGGTTACTAGTGTGCATGCCCGGACGTCAAACCCCCCCCTCTAAAAGGACGGGGCTTTCGCCCGATATTTGCTCGACGCTTCTTGTATCTGGCCCGCCGTATAGCTCCCGGCTCCTGTGTCGGCAGTACCGAACGGAACGGCGTAGGCAGAAGTATGAGTGCGTAATGGGTGAGGTTGTAACTAACCTTTCGAATTGGCTCAGATAAATATACCTGTATGTGCAATTTAAAATGTGGGAACCCACCAAGTAGAACCTGGAATGGTTTCAAAAGAGGGTGAGGTATTACGTTTGTCACAAGTTAAGTTTCCGTTGTACCGTTTCATCTAAAGTATTCGTGGCAAAATGTGATTCATGAAAACGAATATAAAAAGTTACATTACTTGGGTACGTTCACTAAAAATATTTTTAAAAAATATAATGGAAAGGCTGGCCGAGTTGAAGGTGCACAAAAATAGAAATCATTACAGTAAATGCATTCGAAATAACAAAAACATTTAGTGTATAAAAGTCCCTTTTTGATATTTATTCGTAACTACCATTTCATCTACTTTGGTATTTGAACAACTGTTGTTTTTAATTATTATTATTATTACTATTAATATTATTGTTGTTATTATCATTACTACTTCTCGTAGGCCTACAGGCTGGTCCTGTTATCCTATTATACTTGTTTTTCGGTGCTGTAATCAGTTACTCCTGTTTTGACCTGTTTTAAGCTGTTGTCTAACAGCTTAAGGGTGATGCATAACATAATTGTATTCAAAATGCGTGGGTTCGTCATCCTGGGGGCGAATCTTACTGTTTTATTTCTCTCTACACGTGTAACGACACTTCCCCCTTCATTCGAAGGAGGTCACCCTACTTTTGATGCTAGCCTTGCATGGTTACTTTGTGAGACCGTTTTTCCCACTGCACAAGCCTTTCGAACACCTTACAAGGGCGCCATTTTGATGTATATACTTTGTAGTTTCATTCACAATACAACCACATTTTATGATATACTATAGAATAGCCTTAACGCTATAAAACTAGATTTATCAGATTGTTATTCAGTGTGAAATCACTTGTACTCAGTTCTGCAGCTTAGCTGGTATAGCATACAGCTTCAAAAATTGTATTTTGTTTCAACAATTTAGAATAATCGTATTTATTTTTCTTTTTATTCAATCACTTGTAAATATTGCAAAGACAAAAATCTTGCCATATCTGTATATGGAGGCATGACCTGCCTCATGTCATCTCTTCGCACGCAATATAGCATTGAAGCTTAGATTTTGTAGCCTAGACTGTATACAGCCAATTTTTATTTAAGTTTTCTACAGGAGAATTCGTTCATATTTATTCTTTAACAGTACCTTATACTGCGAATTTTATCTAATTAACAACTAATCATAAGCAGACAATTTATGAAAGATGTAAAACTTGATTAGCTTGCCCGGTTGCAACGTGTTAAACTTTAAAAAGAACAAATGTTTATTTTCTTACTATTGTTTTGTATAAGATTTTGGAACCGCAGCGGTCCCAATATTGATACTGTCGGTAGAATAATTTCATCTAATTTATTCAACGTGGATAACCGTATGAAGTAGAAAACCTTGGTGCAGCCGATTACATATTTAGTGAAGTAAAAATTATCCTTTGGAATAATTACTGTGTCATTTAAACAATTATCAAAATAAAGGCGCCAACTTCCATGGAACTCATGGCTTTTAAAAGAATGCATGATGATGGCATCTTAAATTTTGAACGTGAAAAAAAACTTCATCTTCTCGCTTGGACGTAAACAGTAACTCATGATAGAACCCGCAAAATTAATGAAAATGTGCAATTTTTCTTTTAAGTTTGACAAAAAAAGAATATGTGTCCACAAAGGCAGCATATGATATCGGCAGCTCTGTTAAATACTGGGGAAGCAATGCATTTATTGAAAGTTAGACTGGAAAATGTAAAATTAATTTTAATCTGAAATACGAAAACTTTACCTACTCAAAGCTCAACTTTACCGCTGGTGCCTTTAATTCTGGAAAGTCACTCTTTCTTTGCAAAAATGCTTTCTTTAATTTTCCAAATTTAACAAGTTATACGTCTGGGGAAAGAAAATTTTTGTTAACATAGTATTTCACTATCCTTTGCCTGCGTGCTTGCAAATTCATACATACATTTGCGTTCATGTTAGTGTCAAAGCTGAAACTCTATGTGAAAACTAATACAGTCAGTTGCAACTGTTCATATCTCATTTTTCGGATTTTTTTATTTACCTTTTTTATTTTTTATTTTTTATTTTTTGGGTTTTATTTTTAAAGACAGAAGAACTGGTTTGTGACCAAAGTACTTAGGCATTATGTAGCCTATGTGTTTATGAATGCCACTAGTATAAATTGTTCGTATACTTGTTTCTAGGAAACAGATTAAAATCTGTTACCGTAGTAATGTTTCATTGTTATGGTAATAGGAAGACGTCCGACAAGTTTTACTTGAGGTATTTATACCTCTTCATTAATTCTCCCTTTCTATAATCGAAAAAATTATCGATCAATGAATAACTTTTCATCAATAATACTAAATTATACTTTTTTTGTGAAGCACACAGATGTATGGTCTGTGAGAGGTTACAACGAAAATGCATGTATACACCAACGGTGAAAACTTTAAACAGAATACACTTCTGCCGGAAAGAAATTAAAAAAAAAAACAGTTGGAGTTTCATTTCTTTAGTTGGTTGAAAAGTCAGTGTTCCTTCAAATAATTCTCATAATTTATCACTTCCAAAAAAACATTGAAAAATTCCCCTTCCTTTCCGGAGGATTTTCCCCACCCCCAACTTGGGAATAGTAATTCACGAGGAAACAGCTGCCCTTCTATGACTAAAGCTGACACGGAGGAAATTTGTTTCGAATTTCTGATTTACAGCATAGATGTAATTACTCAAAAGCAGCGAAAAAATGCCTTGTTTATACTTTAAAAGGTGTGGCTTCACAATTTACATTCTTGTTTACGCTGTGTGGGTAAACAAAGTGTTGTATAAGCAAGTTATGGTTCTATTGAACACCCTGCCCTATTGTAGTCATCTCCCTACGCCCGGGTTTGCATTTTAGCATATGCCGACGTATCGAGTTTTGGTCTGCCATGGTGCGGGGGAGATTACCGATGTTCTTCCCCAACGAGGACGGCTCCTTTGGCTTCATATTGGCTGAGTATAATAAATGTACAAGGACAAGGACGATAAACTGCAGCCCACACAAGAAAGGAAATCATTTTTAGCGTAGTTAGAGAAGCAGTTGACATTTAAAAGAAGCGATTGGGAGGGTGGTAAATACCGAGGCGTTGACTGTCCTTGTCTACCTACACTGCGGTCGGACACACAAGGGTAAGGAGCACTGAAGGTGATACTTCTGCATATACACAAAGTGTAAAGCTATATGTCTAACTCACTCTCATCCCACATACCACTCGAAGCAATTGATGAAAAGATGAAAAACAGGTTATTTTTCTTCCGCCCACCCTCTCAAATGCATGATCAGGCCCCCAATAATGTTGCCATACATGGGCTCCATCGGTTAAAGCAACAAACAAGTAGCTTTTCCACCACGCATGTTACTTAAGCATTCACTGCTTTATCTTATATTTGCATTGGCACCACATTTCCATGGCACTTTTTATCAAGAACAAAAAAATTCTCAGAGCCTATATTATTTCCCGTCCCAATTAATCATGAATGAATGTGGGAAGTTGTGCCAGTATTCCAAGACTTGCATATACCTTTATCATTATTTAAGTAAATACAGGGGGTAGTTTATTCCCCTCCCCCTCCCCCACTCGACATTGCTAGGTGTATATCAGCCTTTTTAGTTTGGAATTGGATGTCAGACGAGCAGCTTTGTGAAACCGGTTTCACCCGTGGCTTTTGTATATACACAAATTTAAAGATAGAAACATATTGCCTAGGAGTCCATCGACATGTAAGTATATTTATTTTACTCCTTTCCACTCATAAGCGGCTCTCCATAGGGGCACAGGTGACAACTTTACCCCACCCAAAAAACTTTGCAAAACATCCAGACATAGGTTAAATATGCAAAAAGAGATTATCATGGTATTACAGACGACAGTCTTCCTTCTCTCCCACAAATGTCATTTTTGGGCCACTCGACCAGTGGTCATATGGACTAACATGGTACGAGGCTTCATGGCTGCAAGATCTCTTGTCTCCCCCACCCCCTTCTCAAAAAGAAAGCTGATAACCGCTATTTTTCCTCTTTTAGGTTATGTCCCATATTGGTAAAGAATTTTGCCTCATGATAACATTTGAGAAGTCATCTGTCATGTTCTATGCATTGAAGTTGGAATTAAAACAGCAGTGGTTAATCTTTTTCACTTTCTGTATAAATTAGAGTAGGACCTAGGGAGAGTTTAAGACTTTTTCAGTGTTTTGACAACCGTAACATTCACTGCAATGCATTACATTTGCTCATAATAGTTTAATTAAATGTATGAACCCTTTTTGATCAAATTTCTGTGTAGGTTTATAAAATCACAGGAGAAAATCACAAAATCCTGCTTCTTCTTGAAACTACACATTTATCCCAGCAATCAAGACTAAAAATTTAGACGTTTTTTGACCTCTTCACTAGAAGTATGCATCTATCTGTCATGCGACACATAAATATCCTCTGCAAAAATTTAAGAGTATTGGAAAATGTTCTTACAGCTTCAAATAATTTTCTTTCTGAACTGAATCTTATATCTTACATCCATGAAAAATTGAAAGTTTAAAAAATAGTTCATTTTGCATTTTATGATATTGACGTAACCATTTATTAATGACTCATTTTAACGGATGATTTTGATCACCAGAATAAGAGAAAACTTATGCCAATTGGCATTTCAGTACTTTTTTAAGCCATCGTTGACTTGATTTCCATGCATCTTTTATTTTTAGCTCGTTTTCCCTCTTACAAAAAGTGGAAGATGTATAGGAAGCTATTGCAGCGTGCATACAAGATGATACGTGAGTTCTTTAAGTTTCGGTTTATTTGTTTGTTTTAAATCTGATTGCTTTGTCTAAATTTCCTTCTTCTAGAGATTCGAGGGAGGTTCGGGCATGTACGACACACTCCCGTTTTATGTCTCTTCCGAGTGTTTTGCTTAAATACTCAAAATTGTACGAAAACCGAAGATTGTATGATTATTCTGTCTCTGAGTATAGTTAATTATTTACTTTCCTGTTGAAGTCACGTATTTTTATTCTTAGGTTATACTTCATACATCTCAGCGTTTTTATTTATAACTGATTACATAAAGTTGCCATTGAAAATTCTCTTTGACGCATTGATCCTTGTAATTTGTCTATATATAAACATTAAGTCCTTCTGAAGTCCTGCATCAAGTCATTTTAGAAAATTAGGATAAACTTTCTTAAGGAAAACAAAACATTATTAAATATTTGTAATTAGCCTCTGTGATAACAGTCGTGGCCTTTATAATAACTACAGCAGGAACACGTCTGGATAATTGTTCCCATAACTTGGCAACATTCTACATGTTATGGGCACTATTGCATGGCCCCTTTCAATAGGACTACAATTAACACACTGCAGCTTTTACTTACAGAAAACCTTACCAGTCAAAAAGTTAGTTTGAATTTGAAAGTGTGCAGCAAATCCTAAACAGTCCTCTTAACAGTACTTGTAACTTTTATATAGATATTCCAGGGAAAGGATTTGCATAAAAAACGTCCCATTCAGACTTGCAGATAATTTTCCCCTTGTATGCACTTTTCGCGTTGTTTAGTTTACCAGTTTACACTCTCCTCGTGTGCGGGATTTTCCTATAACGGAAGGGGAACCCCAACCCTATCACTTTCCATTATAGTGATATTTTTTAAAAACGAATCTGTGCAATAACATTCATACTATACTAACGCACCTTTGTTTTCTATTTGAATGCCAACATCCCCTGTTTGAATTGTTCTCAATGAGCCAGTTCACAGTTTTACTGCGCATGTGCGATCGCCTTGTCGTAGATTATACATAGTAGATAAGGAAAGCAAAAATAAATGCTTTGAGCGCAATTTTGTATGCTGTGTACTACGCGTCGCGATATGAACGTTCGAGCATGCATAAACAAAAATAAGAATATCATCATGAATCTAGATCTGTTGTACACCACCCCTGACCACAGTAACTTAAGACAAGCTTATTACCAATACCTGCCCAACATTTTGTCATTCAGTATGATGTGTAGGCATTAACTTTAACGGGATACACGTTGAAAAGATGCATTCTGCACTATACTGTCTGAACAGGCTATAGCCTTGTAAAACATTGCGGTTAATTGTGCAAAAGTTAACGACAAAAACATAAAAAACATAATTTACTTTAGGAGAAAGTAACCACCAGCAATATAGTATAAAAACTTAAAATACATATGGCCAGCAAAGCGAAGAGAACTGGATCATTTTAAAACCAACAATGTGTCCCCTCCACCCCCGCCCCCATGTAAGAAATACATCAACTTATCCCCTTTTAAACGTAAAAGTATCTCTTGCATAGTCAATGCTTTAGAGATGCTCAATGTAAGTGTTCCTAAGAATAGGCAAAAACTTGCCTTAGAATACTATAGTAATTCATAATTCAGGCCTTGAAACGGTTATTTTAGGACGCTAAGTGACCGCATATATATGTAGGAGGCGCCATCTTTAGTCGTATGAAAAAAGTTTCATATCTTGTGGTTTTCACTTCAACATTTAAACTCAGATTTATCCTCTTATATACCTGATGTTAGATCAGGTGAGTGCATTACTTTAAGTTAATAAAAGATTGCCCAGTTTAGACTACATGTAAACAAGGGGTCCAAAGCTACAGAATTCATATCAAGTATAAAGTTTTGGATATGGTCGTTTCGCCGGAGGTTTAACCAATGTATGCGGGGGATACTTCTCTTCTATCTCTCCCCCTCGCTCTTGAAAAATTAGCACTGTATACAAAAGGAATCTTGTAAGCTCTTGTATTGCATTTTTTGGGGGATGATTAGGCTGTGTTGTAAAGAAAAAATAGCCTACATGCGATCCTTCAAACGTGTTAATTGTTTATACTGTTTCTTTTTCCCGTTTGTTTTCCTTTTTGTTATCTTTTACAACATCGGATATAAACACCCTCATTAAATAAACCGGACGTACCACGGGTTTCGAAATAAAAGGAACAATCTATATTATGTATATATGAGAGAAACTTAGCACAAAATCGATCTTTCTTATAATTTAATCAAATGTTCTTTATATGACGTTCGTCCAGGATGGCAGTGCGTACAGAAGAAAAATTAAAGGTGACTTCGCTTAATTTTTCTTTTTTGTTCAATGTTATTTATCGATTATCTTTTGAAGAAAAATTACAAGATCATTTTAGAGCAATAATTGAGAATGTTTAAGTTTATTTCATGCTTTCCACGCTTACTAAATGCTTTGGAACAATTGAAAAAAAAATAGTCAATTAAAGGAAAAATAATATTCAATAATCGTTAGGTTTGTACAATTGTTAATACACTTTTCATCGGCCTCAAAAAAAAAAGAAAAAGAAAAAATAAAAAGAAAGAAAAACCGTAGAAAAAGATTTACCGAATGTCTTACACTTGAAAAAAATTTCAGCAGTAAAATCAATATCTTTTAAAAGACAAAATCAGTAAACTTTTTTGCATTTTTACTTTGTACCAAAATTCGTCTGTATAGGTTTCGGTCGAAATTCCATTAACACTAAGTTATTGAACTAAATGTTAAAATTATTTTAACATGAAATTCATACCTTCTGAAGAGTAAAATGAAGGAATAACGTCCTTGGAGAAAAATACATCAACCTGTAAGGTATCTCAACTTACGTACAGTATTTCATTACAAATAGAAATTCCTAAAAACCATGAACGAACAATACGATCAACATTCTTATCGAAAAAGAAAATGTTTCTGTCTGCCCTCGGTTAGTCTATCCATTGTCTTGCAATTTCCTTGAATTTGGGGCGCTTTTTTTTTTTTTTTTTTTTTTTTTTTTTTTTTTTTTTTTTAAGGACTAATGGGGAGACTTCAGAAAGAGACAAAAAGAACGAAACATAAAACATAATGCTCAGGTTACGGTCAGTCTTAAAGTTAGAGAAACAAATTGTAGTTGCCCCCATAGGTAAGGGGGAAACCAAATCACTTAGGCAGGCGGAATCTTAGTCCGTGTTGATGTTATCTTTTCATATCACAGTATAACTGACATTAAAAGACCTTTTCATGGTCAGATTGAAAAGTAAACTGAATCTTCACAAAATTTGGACCAACCTTTACCATAAAAACATAAAACTACAAGAATACTTGACAAATTATTTTTAACAGCTTTAGAACTGTTGGGTATTTTATTTTTGTCTTAAACTTCTGACAATTTTATTGTAAATATGTAATACAAGAAAAATTGTTTTTATACCCGTGGCAAGAATGAATAAATCAATAACCCAGCATATTAGCCACATACATATTTTTTAATTGTGTGATATTAAAAAGAGCAATTAACTCGAAAAAAATTAAATTTTGTTGACATTATGAGAGTAAGCTATGAAGAAGTTAAATATGAAGACCAAACTGATGCGTTTCCGTCAACCACTGTCCCGTCCTTCGAGTCTTCCGTGAATCGAATCAAACCAGAGTTACTTTTGTGACTCCTCAAGTCCCGTCTATTCCGAATCATTTGTTTTTTTTTTTTCTTTTTCTTTAATAATTACGAAATAATTTCGAGTCACTTAGTTTGTGACTCCAGTCAATTTCGGATCCGGATTTGTAGATTTAATATGTCAATTCTCTTGAACAGGAAGTTTTCATTCTCTGCTTTATTGCCTCCTGTAGGGCTGACCATACTTGCCGGTTCTCTTACGTATAACGACTCCGAACTGCAAAATAACTTTGCATTTTCAAGAACAATGGACAATTTTATTATATCTATAATGAGGTCAATATAATATTCATCCTTGCCATAGTTTTTATTCAAGGGGTGGGGAAGGGTAAGGGTAGCGGTGTGGAATCAGGAGTATTAACATCCCTTTACTACTGTACATGCATTTAATGGCGTTTTCTTAAAGGAAAACATCGGGGACAGTTTATTTTATCAAATATTAGGAACGCAATCTGGTTGAATGAAACTGTTAATTTTATCTCAACTTATCGAAGAGATTTTCTTTTTCATCTTTTAATTTGATCTGTGAGTTAAATTAGCATTTGATTTATGTGGAGAAGTTTTAAAGAATTAGGCTGAAATACACCTGATAGCAACAGCAACTCCTGCAAAACATACTCTTGAAATTGAATATTATTATGCTATAAATTATATGCAATGTTTTATAACCTTTCAATTTACCAATAAAATACAAAAGAAAACATCTTTGGCAAAATATTGAACGTGATTGCTTTCCGGTAATTACTTTAAGTATCCAATATAAGTGATATGCTACTAGGAACAATATAATTACTCTTATTTAATGAACGTCCCACTTATGAAGTTGACAAAAATTTAAGGGGTATTCCCTTATCACAAGGTCATTGCTAGGAAAATAATTCTTGTAGCTACAGGTATATCATGTATTTATGAGATTGTAAACCTCATTATGTTTAAGTCCTCCCCAGTTGGGATATATGTGGCATATAAACCCATCTGTGTTGAGTAATGAAAGCTCCCGATAAGTTTGGTAAAGGACCTCATTGAACCTGGGGATATGTTTCCCCTATCCTGGGGATATGTTTCCCCTATCCCCACGAAAGGATGTTTTTGTCCAACCAGAATGTGTTCCCCCAAAAGATAGGTCAATTTTGCCATTAATCAGGCTCAATATTTTACGAGTAAAGTCATACTAACAGTGTCAAACTTTTCTGGTAAAGTTGGTTACATATTATCAAACAAGTCAGATGTCGACATCAAAAACACATTTGAAGTGAGAAGTCGATTTTTTATTTGTCCTAAATGAGTCTTGAAATGACAGTTTCAAGCTAAATTCCCTGTCGAAATATTTGGCCATTATCTATTAAAACTCTACACAACATTTGACGTGATTTAATTGAGTCTCAGGCCCCGTCCAGTATCAAGTGACAAATCGTGTTGGTCAGTGCTCATATGAAACGACTGAGATATTCTTACAACGACCTTTTTCTTCGTGAACCGTATAACGCTAGTTGACGTTCTTGTAGACGTTTTTGAGGGAAGGATACATCCTTAGCTGCATATACAACTGCATTACATTGATTGCAGCCGCCAAAATGATTAATGTATAAGGTTGGGGAAACGAACTCACCACGGGAAACTTGCCGCGAAGGAGTACAGTCTTTTAACGCCTATATATATTAACAATTTTAGAAACAGTTATAAATGATTAAAAAACAACTCAGTTTAGCCTAAAGGATGAAAAATTTAATTCAACTTGTCCAAGCATTCAGCGTCTTAACTTTGCCGAGTATACCGGTAGAGAAACCAGAATAACCCTTTAGGGGACCATGGTAACCCCCCCCCCATATAAGTCCAGTGTAATATACGCCAGTTATATTACAAAAATGGTATCCGTGAATCAGCATTTTAAAGATTTTTCCTAGTAAAGCGACAAAGGGAGCCCATCATTTTGGGAGAGAAACACAGAGTCCCCATACCATTTCTTGAGAGGTTCAGTGAAATCCCCTCCCCCGCCTCCCACATCCGCGACATTTTTCATCAACTAACTATCGTATCATTTTGCTGGTATCTGTGAGTGAAAGACGACTTAGCGATGACTCTCTTGCGGTGGCGTAGCTAGAGGGTGGGGGCAGGGGGCGGTCACCCCCCCCCCACAAGGCCTCTGTCGGAAATTTCTAGTCTCTGTCGGAAATAAATAAAAACAAGTCATCTGAAACACTTACACACTTCTTATGCATTTAAGCAGAATTACACACCGATATGTCAACGTGAAAATCAAAAGTCGGTCTCAAAACTGCCCGAAAAAAAAGGGTCCCCAGAATTTCGAACAACTATCGAGATAATAATCTGTCGGAATTTTTTTGCTTTGCCCCCCCCCCAGAAAATGTCTATACTACGCCACTGCTCTCTTGTCATGAAAGGGATTCGAGCGCATCTTACACCAAGTGTACGGCCTGTTGCTTACCATACAGACAACTTATGTATGCATGTAGCCTTCTTCAGGTGTAAGTACACTCATAGATCTAAATAGTTCGCAACTCCCTCCCGTCTTCATCCCCATTTTTAATAAAAACTGTCGTGGCTAAGCAGCTTCTTACGTATCGTACCTAAACGAAATTAATACTGAGACAGACTGTAGTAGTTTAATCAGGCCCGTAGCCAGAAATTCTGAAATAAGGTGGCATCGGCACCGCACAGGGGGCATCGAAGAAGATTATGCTTGTAGTCAGTATTGTCACCGTATGATAATAGCTTGTGGAAACCACAGGAGATTATATCTCAAGTCTACCACAGATAGCTTAGAGGCATCGGTTTTAGGTGTCTACATGCGCGCAAAGCGCGCGAAATTTTCGCTCTTTTGTTGGGAATTTCCCATCCTCCTCTTGCAATTCAGAGTCTCCACATGTCTCTACATGTGAAGGGAACAAGGCCATGATCACGATGGTGCGTCTTCAGCTCCTTAAGCGCAGGTGAAGAGTTGAGTTCTTTGCGAACGGAGAGGGGACCAGGAAGTACCATGAGGCAGGCTTGGTGTGGTCCAGTATGATTTTGGTAGGATCCATAGGAAGTTGCCCCGAATGTCCGAAGAATTTACAAAACGGGAACACTAGCATAGATCTTTGAGCGGGACTTTGAATGACAATCAGAACACACCAAGTTCTTCAGAGTTCGCAATTCAGATGATAATTATCGTATTTTTTATTTTGAATGAAATTTTGCATGTGGAGAAAAATTTACTAAATTTTTGAATAAATTTGTGGTACTAGTAAATTTAGTTCAAACCATGTAGTCATCACGTTACGAATAGAACTAAAGGTATGAGATTGCTACTTGAAAACCCTTGATGCCCCGCGGCATCTAACTTTGAGCCTTCACCTATAGCTATGGCTGGATTAGTTCACTGGAGATTTTGTGCTAATACCGTTCAGTGGCGATACAACTTAATTGTGAGAATTGCAGGCGAAGCAGGCCGAATTTGCAAGAAAATAATTTACCACGCATGGTGAAAACCTGCTTGCAGACTCAGCAAGGGGTGGTGAAAGGATATACCCTAAGGGGTCCAGCAACCCGAAGTTCCGCCAGAAGCGACGGATTGCCGCCGAAAGGATGCCGAACGCGAAAAATGTGAGATTTTGTTGAAAAAAATTGAAGATATTTGATCCTAAGTTAGGAAAGTTAGAAAATTTTGGTTTCTATGGATGAACCTGCCCCTTCTCTCAACTAAGTTACTCCTAGCCCTTCCCACAACTGTCTTGAGCCCCTCCCCTTGTGCAGACACGGGTCATATCCTAGTGGACATACAAGGCCATAATATGTACGAGAACATTCTCTGTGCAGTCTGTGTACTCCGCATCTTTTGATCATTCACCAACTGAGTTCTGCTTTCTTCCAACCGAAGTGCACTTGGAGTGATGAGTGTCTGTCTTTAAGAGCAAAACCAAGACTCCGAGCGACTAGTCTTAGGGGGGTGCCCCCTTCCACTACCTCTGGACTTAGCATTGAGACACTTTACGTTTCTTTCAAAACATGTTTACCATGATGTTGCGTCTGAATTAAGAATCTTCCAAATGGTGAGAAAGAGAGGATAGAACTTCTAATCGATTCAAGTTTGTGTTTCTCCAGGATCACTGCTACATGGGAGAACAGTAGCCTTATTGTAGAATCTTTACCTTAATAATATAGCCAATATATCTGAAAAGGCTGTTAAGGCAAATGTAACTGAAGAAAACGCGCGTAGCGCGCGAAATGTTTTGTAATTTTAGGTCAAAAATCATCTGGAGTCATACCGGGGCCACCGTTTACAGGTAGTAAAATTTTGTTTTCGATCGATTTTTAAGACAGGGGAAACAGTTGTCCGCACGGGGGGGGGGCGTGCCCCGCCTGGCCACGGGCATGCAGTTATACATTAAGATTATCACAACATTGCCAGTTTTTCCTTAGTATACAGGTTTTCGTGGTGTCCCAATTTTTCCGATAGATTTTATATGTGTTATTTTGTAGTATTTTCTTGGGCCACATTTCCCCCTCCCATAGGGGAAAACGACAGTTCTGTCTATCAATTTCGTATCCTGATGACAGAACTGCCTGTCCAGACGGTTAATTCGTAGAATCTTACGAACTAGTACACCAAGGTATGAAATAACAACCGACAGGTTATTTCCTACCAAACACTTTCAAACTACCGTGGTTATCGTAAAATCAGTTTTGAAAATAATAATAAAAGAAAAATTAAAAAAGGTCAACAGTTTTCCGACATGACTGAGTCAATAATGACCCATTTCGCCTACATCGCTTTTCTAATGACGACTTAGCAAAAAGCCCCCATGTTGGGAAAATAGACCCTTCGCATTTTCTTCACTGTTTACTTGGAAGCAGACCCCGAAGTCATGTTAGAGGACAATGAATGTAATGCATACTGTAGATCTAGCCTGGTAGCCTAGTAACGGACTTACCTCGATCGAGGGCGCACTTCAATTTTTCTACAGTCCCGTGACGTCATATGAATTCGGCCTATAAATAAGCAGACGCAGATTTGTACGGTACACAAAGTGACCAATCGATCGAAGTCAAACAGTAGTGTACATGCGCTACATGAGGTTACCCTTTACCACAACTGCCTCCGGGGCACCCTTGGGCAAGGTGCACCTGTTATTTGCCCTGTGCTTTTTGCGTGTTGTTGCCTTCGGGCGTTGAAGTTGCCTTCGGGCGTGGTGTTGCCTTCGGGCGAGAGGTTGCCTTCGGGCGTGGGGTCGCCTTCGGGCGTGAAGTTGCCTTCGGGCGTGGTGTTGTCTTCGGGCGTGGTGTTGCCTTCGGGCGTGAGGTTGCCTTCGGGCGTGGGGTCGCCTTCGGGCGTGGGGTCGCCTTCGGGCGTGGTCTTGCCTTCGGGCGTGGTGTTGCCTTCGGGCGTGGTGTTGCCTTCGGGTGTGTTGTGTTGCCTTCGGGCGTTGTTGCTTTCGGGCGTTTGTTGTTGCCTTCTAGCGTTTGTTGTTTTCCTGTTTGTAAATGGTCTTGTGTGGTGGGTGGGCTGGGGGTGTCGTATATGTTGGCCACAGAAATTTTGTTTTGCTAGCTTGGTGTAAGGTAACTTTGTAAATGATTGTAAGTAGTTCATGGTTGTGTTCTTGCCTGTCCGGATTTGGTTCTTCCTGTTTGATAGTGTCCGTTTCAATGCACTTAAAAAGCACATGCGCTACTACATGTGAGTAGTAATGACTTGCAAAACGCGTACTAAGCTCGTCATGAGTGCCTTCGTCCAACACTGGCCGGTCAAACAAAACACGACGTCACGTTAAATGGGCGTATACTCCGTAGTTCTCTCTCATTGTTAGATCCAGGTCCCCCCCCCCCCCTCTTGTTAGACATCTCCCAAATTAGAGGTACAACTTTGCATGGTCAAGCATATCTTCCATGACATCATATGATTTATTCTTTTCTGAAACTATTTCCTTGCAGTTGTGCAACTCAACACAACACATGACTTAGCACAAACCAATCCCTTTGATTTGAAGAGGGGGTGTCTTCCTATAGGCCCTTTCCTCCTCCCCCTTATGATGACTGACGCCCTATTCTAATCAGAATTATCATTTCAAAGTTGACATCACCATCATAGATGATCTGCCAGGTGAAATACACGGAGTCCACGGAATTACTTCAAGATGCTATTTTCACCATGTCCCAAAATAGCTGAAACCACGCTTCGCAGCGTGGATCATTGTCGGAGATCATGGACCCGACCAGGCCCGTTGCTAGGGTGACATGTTTGGGGGTGTGAAGGTCCCAAATTCCGACTGGCTGGATGTTTTTTCCAACTGAGTGGAGGCGTGTAAATTGCACTTTGTTTATGCGCTCTGCGTTTTGTATACAGCAGTGGGGATCCTTCCTTTGTCACTACATAAAGGTGTCGTCCTGGGGGAGGGGTTAAGGCGCGTCCCCCTCCCCTTTGAGAAATTTTTGTTAATTTAAAGCTGCTTAGGTGCAAAATGGTGCTATCTTTGGAATTTTGTGAGCTGATCATATATGGCTGGAAAATGTCCATAATTTAGTGAATTCTAATTTTTCCGACTGACTGGATGTTTTCACTAACTGCAGTGGCGGCGCGTAAATTGCACCTTTTTATGCACCCTACGTTTTTTGTATACAGCAGTGGGGATCCTTCCTTTGTCACTATATAAAGGTGTCATCCTGGGGGAGGGGTCTAAGGGGAGAAATTTTGTTAATTTAAGGTTGCTTAGATGCAAAATGGTGCTATCTTTGGGATATTTTTGGAGCTGATCATAGTATAGCAAAGGTGTGAAGGACTAGCAAGGGAGTTTTCAGAATGCTTTTTAGTCGTAAGTGTATTAACAATCACCATCTATACCGATAATGGCTTTGGCGTAGCGCTCGGTAAAAATTTTTGAAAAATGTTTAACGGCAACTGCGTACTTTCAACCTTCCACATCATGCTACAAATTAGACTGAATGCAGTGGCGTACCCAGGATTTCTTTCAAGGGGGGGGGGGGATGCAGTATGTTGTGTGACTGCCGGCCTGGGGGAGGGGTCTAAGGGGAGGGTGCCCCCTCTCCTTTGAAATTTTTTGAAAAATCAGGTGTCCTTACATGCAATCTGGTGCCACATATGTTACCTTTTGAAGTAAAGTTTGTGTTAAAAAATTTACTGTTTTTAGGAACTAAAAAATAGGCATCAGTGAGGGGGACCATGGCCCAATGGAGGGTTCCCCCTCCCCTTTGAAAATTTTTGAAAAATCAGGTGTCCTTACATGCAATCTGGTGCCAAATATGCTACCTTTTGAAGTAAAATTTGTGTTAAAAAATTTACGTATTTTTAGAAACTAAAAAATAGGCATCAGTGAGGGGGACAAAAAATTTACGTATTTTTAGGAACTTAACAATAGGCATCACAGCAAGGGGGGCATGGCCCAATGAGGCGTCCCCCTCCCATTTGAAAAATTTGGTGTCCTTATATGTAATCTGGTGCCAAATATGCCACCTTTTAAAGTAAATTTGTGTTAACAAATTTACGTATTTTTAGGAACTTAAAACAAATCGGAATAAGTGAGGGGGGCATGGCCGAATGGCCCTCCCCTCTGCGTACGCCACTGATTGAATGATCTCATATTGATGCAAGGCCCCTTCAGATGTTTGGAGATGTATGTCTGTTTTCGGAGAGTGTTGTGATCAGAATAGTTCCATGTATAATTACCTTTTTAATGGTCATGAGGAGGAGTGCAGACCGTGACGCATGCGCGCGAAGCGCGCCGAAATTTTGTCATTAAATAAGATTTCCCTGACGAAATCTGCATTCAGAATCTGCATCGAGACACTTAACAATTGCCCAACAAACCTTCATGCTACTCAAAAGCCAGTCAAATAGAGCTATGACACTACTCTTTTACGCAAATGTGGGGGGGGGACATTTGATATTGTGTCCCCCACCCATCGAAATGTGGGGGGACTTGTCCCCCGTCCCCCCAGGATTGACGCCCATGTCACCTAGTCACAAGTCACTAGTACACTAGTCACTAGCCCCTAGTCACAACAGTCAACTGTTACCAGTCACTATAGTCACCAGTCACGAGTCACGAATCTAACTAATTACTTGTTGCTAGCCACTGCACAAGTTTGGCCTTACGGTTGCCAACTACGACGCGCTGGCCTTGCACAATCGCAATTCTGTCAATACAACACTCTAAAACTAAATTAGCCAAAACAAAAATGTTTAAAGAAACCCACTAATTATTCATGTAAGGTATCATTTTGATTTTATTTCATCAAAATATGTATGCCTCATTCGATTAATTCACTTGTTTTCACTGATATATTGTAAAAGTAAAATGACTGTGTAGCGTTTATCATAACATGTCCCCTTACCCACGAAATCTCATTCACACTATCACGGTATTTAATCAACGAATACTCCACTGCTAACTGCCAACGTGTTGAATAATCTCAAGGCCGATTCATACTTTACTACAGCGCTATAAAGCTATCATTAAACATAGTTCAACTCCGAGCTATACCCGTGATTGGCCCGTAAGAGCAAGGGGCAACCATATATGGTTGTTAATTCTTTAGAGCGGGTGAAAATTTTGGAAGTATGAACCGGCCTTCATAGTGGAAATAGCGGTGAGCTCAGAGAGCAAACATTTTCATGTAGTCGTCACGATGATTCACGTGCTTCCACCCCTCCATATCGATACTCATAGTTTTATTAGAGACACCCAAATTATAACACGTCAGTAGCGGATCTCCTTCACGCCCACCCCTCTTCTTTGGAGGTCAAAGTTCATAATTTTATAAAAAGGAGTTTGTTGTAAGGGGTTTTTATTTCGCCCAATTCGCAATACAACAAAATTCTTTCTGTGCTACGTTATTTTTTATGGTATTTTTCACTCTTACAAGTGAGCCCAAATGAAAATTTTTCCCACCTCTTTTTTCCTCTTCCCGTGCAGAGTTTTGGATCCACATATGCACTTGAAAGTAACACACTTAGGCCTTGTTTCGTGAAGAGTTGCGCTTGATCTTAATTTTGATGTATATAATCCCATTGCATGAGCAATCAAGCATAAGAAAAAGCGTAAACCTTTTTCAAAACAGGCGCCTTAACTCGATCATATTTTAAGCTCTACATAAACTCGAATACACATGCAAGACGATTCACAGAATTCAAAGCAGCTCTCATTAGCTATCTGCTGTCTTATTGTGCCAGAGCAAGACATCAAAGTTAAATCAGAACAAAACATATAGGTCAGGCCATATAGAAAACGAACTACTTGTTTTCTCGTTCATATTTAGTATTCAGATTCATTAATCCACCCACCGTCTTACAACCGCCCCCAATCCCAAAGAAATACAAGCAAAAGTCCAAACTATAAGAGATGTGCGTAACCATGGTAACATGGCGTTTTAACAGGTTGATGGGTGTAGTGGCAGATTTAAAACCCTGGCACGAAAAAAAAAACCACTTAAGAAGTATCAACAACAATTAGCGCAGGGAAAGGCAGAGACGCCGCCAGGCTTTCAAAAGTGGGGACCTGGGGAAAGCACAAATTGGGGGGGGGGGGTGTGCCATGTGCGTGTAAGCTGTAAACCTTTGTAAAGAGCGGACTGGAGGGAAAGTGGGGGGGGGGAGCAAGTGGGTGGCAAATGCCTTGACTGGGATGCCTCTCATACCAGCCCCCTCCCCCCATCTTGATGGCGCCACTGGGGGATTGAGGCAAACGTATTTAGTGATAACAATCTTCCTAAGATAAGAATGGACCTCGATGGCCAAACCTGAGGTGATGGGAAGCCGGGGGTATCAAATGGCATAGACCAGCGATTGATGAACTCTTGCCTAGGAAAGAACATTACCTAGGGTATTCTCCTCTGGGTATCACAAACTTTGACATGGAGGGGGCACGCAGGTGGCAACAGCTGTTTAGGCTCAAACAATCTAGTAGTTCCTCATAGAAAAACGTTTCTGCAATTCTAGACGTAAAATATTTAAATTTAACATACTGGCTACGCACTTTTCAAAACTTTTCAACTAAGAAAATTTTTAAGATTAAGTCATTACGAACCACAAATGTCAGATTCAGGCAAGTACACCGCCTGGATGTTCTCTCCTCAGGAGAAAATGTTTTAGTTTGCAATTGACTGAGCCCCCTAGTTCCCTACCCCCAATCGTGGATATGTCACTTACTGATTATAAATTTGTGAGTTCAACCAGTTGTCCTACAAGGATCCGACGCTTAAGTGCACCTAAGTTCACGCAGGGTGTGTCAAACATTAAGCTGTTAAGGGATGACATATTTTGGCAAGGAGATGATCGATTTACAATCTCTGCCCTTCCTCACCTAAAATTCAGGGGAACGACATAAATACTTCCCTATCACAACAAATAGATTTATTGTAGTGTGCATAATGACACTTAGTACTGGATAAATCCTGGTTGAAGTTAAAGCTCAGAAGAGTCAGATTGCTTGGTGATGGAGTTTTGGTCATCAATCCCGAGTGTCGACTTATTTTATCGACCATTACGAATCGAAGACATTGATTCCACGTGTTTGCTCAAGTATTCTTGCTTTTCCTTACCCCGCTTACCTAACCCATTCCCGACCCATCGGCTCCCAGGCATCCCATAAAAATTATAGGCATCCGCCAAGATAGTTTCTTTAAACTAATTCATATGCTTAAATTTTTGCAGGACGCATAGAGGTAATGCTTACAACTATTCAAACTCCTTTCTTTGTGTATTTATTCCACATCTATAGCTGGATTGTGGATATTACAAAAGAAAGAAAAAACATTATTTATTCGAGCACCTGTTCAGCTATATAAATTATTTGTTTGTTATTAAAAGTGTTTTTTTCCAAAATGAATGCCTTTAAAAAAACATGTGAAATGGAAACGTAAAGAAACTATTTTGTTGCACCTGACTTTTACTATGAAATTTCTATACCACAATGGGAAAGGTTGAATGAGTGGGAAGTTTGCTTTCTTCTCAATTGAAGTCTTATCTATCCTATTAAAACGCCTTCAGAAGAGTAAAGGTTTCCCAGGCGTTAAGTACCCCGTCTTCTTTAGCCTTGCTCATTCTTTATGGCTGCCTCTCCTGTTCACAACTTTCGCGCCCACTTGTTTTCATCGAGATTTTCAAAGATGAGATATTAACAGGATGAAACTTGTCAGAGTAAATATTGCTTCAAGCAACTTCCCAGGTCGCGACTTAAGGAGAAGGGTATAGTTTAAGGCATTAATGTGTGTCAAAGTGTGTACAGAGAGTTTGGTTTGCTAATTTGGGAATGTATATATGTGACAAGTAATGTTCGTCGCCAGTAAAAACAATTTAATTGGAATTGCAAACGATTTATCGCTAACTTGAATTTATGTAGACGCTTGTAATATTAAAACTACTGACATAATTAGAGATCTTGTTCAACCCATCCACTGTTGCTCTTTTTCAAATTGGAGGGACGTTTGACCTGCGAGTCGATTAGGGTACAGTCTATGACAGCAACACTCAGTCAACATATAGACCCTTTTCCAAATAGCAATTACAAAGGATTGTGGGATAGCGTTTTGGTGCGCGTCGTTTTTGTCAATGGCATTTACTGTGGCCAAAAACGACGCATACCAAAGTTACATCCCACAATCCTGTGTAATCGCTATTTGGAAAGGGTCTATAGGGAAGGAAACGGCATAACACGATCTTCAACTTCCGACGCTTTTTTTATTTTATTCTTTTTTAAGAAAACTCTTTTTCCTGAACTCGGTTGCAATATTAAATCGTTTAACCGTAAACTCCAGACTCCCCTTCCGGTGTTGTATTCAGATGTTCGTTTGACAATATTTGAAAAGCTTTATTGTAAAACAGTGAGATTACGTAGAAGTTGTGCTTTGCGCATACTCTGAAAGATAGTAACTTTAGTGAGGCTACCAGCAGAGTCGGATACAGGTATATCAAACATAAATGCCTGGGGGGGGGGGGGGTCGCAGCTTATTTAAAATAATCAAAATTTATGTTCTCTTTGAAATAAAGGTATGACTAGAAAATATAAATACAATATCTCTTAAACATGTGTGAATATCCAGTACTGTAGGAGTTGCTCTTAAAAGGACCTAGGGCAGAGACAAAGGTACTGATTCAATTAGTACCTTCGTCTCTGCCCTAGGTCCTTTGCATACAGCAGTCATTCCAAGTACCACATCACTAAAGTTCCTATGTTTGCTGTAGATGAGTGTTTAGGTGCATGGTTTGATGTATTTAAACATTATACAACTCTGGTAATCGATTATTATATGGACTGCCAAATGCGTCTAAAATATCAACTGAATTTAGCAATAAATTACTCTCCATACACGTAGGCGTCAAAGACGCTAGTCATAGCTCCCACGAAAGTATGCAGAAGAAATTTGAAATGTACCGCAGTAAGGCATATATAATAAGGCACATTTAACACATTTATTTGAACGAAAGGGGTCGTTTACCGTCCCGAAGTCCCCCTCGTGGTGGGGTTTATGCTACAAAACTCCATGTCGGCATCAAAATAAAATTGAATAAATATGACACAAGGAAGAAACGATATAAATATAGTCTTCATTCTAATTTAAAGCCATGCATATTGTTTTAAAAGAGAGAGGGGAGGGGAAGTCGAGGGCAAGACACGAACTTTTGGCTGCACCCCCTAGTGCAAAGTTGCTCCCGTATTGGCAGGGTTATTTAGGTTTAAAGGTCATTCATATGAAAGACTGATACTTCGAAGGTGAAGGGGCACATGAGAACCACTCTTATTTTCCTCACGAGTAGATTAGGCACGGACGTTTCACGACACAAATATAACACAACACACATAAGCCAAGACGTGATCCGGTATACTCAGGATATGTTATTCGGGTAAAAACTCCTTGGGTAAACATATAGAGCATAAATGTCGCTTGAGCAGCAGCTTACTGGAGGGGGGGGGGTGTTCGCCACGGTTACCAGCCTTATAATTGTGCCATGCCATAGCCAAAACTAATCAAAAATGAGTTAAACTAATAAAGGCAATTGCAGAACGTACAATCCGAGCTCAAGGTTTAGATACAACTATTTTGTTTCTGAGCCACTGTACGTGAAGATACTTCTTAATGGGAAAACTTTACCTTCTTCTACCTTACCCAACATTTAACTGCAAATTGGCATGAATATGACGAAAGCAACCTTTTCATCCTTTTGACCTAGTGTAATTAATGAAAACGTTTGCAACCCGCACAAAGAAAATTGACGTAAATATGCTTTACCCACGTGACCTAGCTGAAAGTGAAACTTCCGTCAAATGTATTTATCGTTTTCCGTGAACGAACCATAGAAATTGGGAAGTCAATTTGGAAAGAACTTTTTGAAAACTCAGTGAACTCGAGCGTACTGAACAATACTAGGTTTATAATAGTACTGTGCTCCGGCAATGTGGCTCGCCAAAGACGCGAAAAAAAACAAAAGAGTAATCAAAAGTTTTAATTTCGAATTAAGGCTTTAGAATGGCTGACAAAGCAGTCTGTTCAATGTACAAACATTTGCTCGAGAATAAGATGATAAAACCGGGGGTGGGGTGAGGCATGGGCGAGGTGAGTCATAGTTCTGAATATCCATTGAAGGAGATATTCAGAGACTCTAACTGCATTTTATTGATACCATAACCTTCTGAAGCAATTTATACGCAATGAGCGCTGGTAAACATCCAAAGTGTGTATTTTCAGTATACGTGCGCATACCAGGGCCCAGTTAATAACCACTGAGCCTCGCATAGAAAATAGTGCGCCAAAATAACATTTACATATGGTTCTTCTTCCATTTCAAGGTGTGTCGGAAGAGAAGTCAGGTTCTGTGCAAGAATTGCAAATACTTCTTTCGCAAACAAATAAAAAAAAACAGAAATTTTTTGAAAAGAACTGTGCCATAGTTCCTCTTACCTTTTCTCCTGCATCGGAAATTTAGTAAGGCATTTCGGTAAATCCACACACTATTATTGTGACTCCCATTTCGACAGTTGTTATGCTTTGCACCCTGAGTGATCCGGAAAAAGAGTAAACAGTAGCAATATGCTAATTTCGTCGATAGCAATGATAGAAAGTAATTCCTAAATGTTAAAAGATGTTTTCTAGTGTCGGAAATAGCAAGCGCCCTTTCCGAAAGGCTACGGTCGTGTGTTCTGTGTCAGGTACTCCGTTCCTGTGTCCAACACTCTTATATCGTAACTCTGAAATAACTAATGTTGCTCATGAAACCGAGCTTAAATGTCAGCTGGTGATGTGAACCTCTTTTTTTGGACGGAACTGGAAAAAATGACGTTTTATAGATAAATTAATAATGCTTCTTTCCGTTACGATGAGCGAGACAGTAGTTTCGAGTTCGCAATGTTCGCCTCATATACCACGCAATGGTATTAAATGACTGTTGAAGCCCTGTAAAATTTGACACTGATCCAAATTCTCTGCAGCTCTGTCATGTCTGAATATAATAGTAAATGAAAGCGTAGTTAAGTATTCGGGCGGGTTCATATGTAGGTGATTGAAGTCACTGCACGGTCAACCCTAGAGGCAAACCGTGCGTTTTTTCATGTTTAACGCATGTTTCTGACAAGTACCAAACCATCTCTATTTGGCCTTACAATGTCTCTGAGAGACAGAAAAATCAATTGGAAAAGACGCGCAAAAATGTGAAGGGTTACTTGCCGAGCTCAACTTGCTTAAGTCGTTCTTCCGTAGCCAAAGTAGAATTCTTTTTGCGGAGGGAATGATTAAAACGCATTCATTTCCCCTGGATTCCCACCGGAATCACTGCTGCAGTTCTGCTCTTACCGTTCCATAGTAAGATACATTGAAATTTTTTCATGAATTCACTCATTTAAAACTATGAAGAATAGTTCAAAGATTAAATGCGACAATATGGGCTGCCGTAAGGTTTGCATACTGCGTTAGGAGGGTGTACAGCTACGTCATCAGTTGACATATGGGCGCGTTGGGCGGCATCCTTGCTAGCAATAACATAAACAATCAACGCTGCATCCGCAAGTTTTTCTGATACGTATGAAGTGATGACGACTGTTGTTATGTACAGTACTACATATGTACTACAAAAGACAGAAAATGAAAGATAGTTGAAGTTGAGAATACTACCAGTTATTTTGTACATCTGTTCACCATCAGAGATCGGTGGCTTGCGGATCGGACAGAATCTGACACGAGGGTCAGATCTGGTCTGTGCATTGTAGCTTGTGTATATTTTATGTGTAAGTAAGGATATTGGTTACCTGCGTAGCTGACCTTGATGCCCTCCCTCCAGATCAGATGGTTTTTCAAGACAATTGGAATTAAGCAAAGGAAATTTATGTCCCTCGGGTAATTACAGTATAGCGAAATGTGAAAAAAAAAATAGAAATTGTTTCTAGAGAGTTCTTCTTGGGATTTTCTGTTTACTACATTTTCCCGTTTGTACACTTTGACAAACTGTTTAGGGCGGATCTACTTTTCTGGATTCAAGTGCAGAAGAATTTTAAGCTGACTCTGCATAAAAGTGTGCTAGTATAGCAAGTTTCCATACCTGCACGCCCAGTTGTGATCTTTGCAATAGAATGTGGGAGAATTTAGCTTTTTCCAAAGTCCCCTCCAGTCTCTGGCGAAGAGCCAGGGGGAAACCAACGTTTACTCCCGAAGGAATTCTGCTCTCCAAAGGAACTACGTGCCAAGGGGAAATAAAGTTTAACTGACCAACCTTTTGACCTTCAGACCTGTACATCATGGGTCTGTCATGCGTGGTTCCGTTCTAGACTGGCTGAAAAACAGATACTACATACGATATTAGCCAAAAGGTCGAGAATTTAGCTTGACTCCCTAATAGATCAGATAAGCTCATTGTAAATCTTTGGCCCTAAGTTAGTGGTTTGAAACCAGGGGGTCGTTATTTAAGGTTTTTCTGGGGGTCATGAAGGGGTCGTTGATGAGAAACATCCGTAATAAATTCTAAACATTGGAATTTTTCAAAATATTTCGGGGTTACAATGCAGATCAAGAATGTCGGACGGGGTTTGGGGTCAAACAGTTAAGTGTCACTACTGCTGTATGGATTTAAACATTTTCCGGAAGAGTTTGTGTCGTCTTGTTTATACTATTGTTAAACTGAAGTTCTATTGGCCAGGCACGTAGCCACGGAGGGGGAACAAGGGGGAACGTGCCCCCCCATTTTTCAGTGACGGTCTTATACTGAAGGGGGAAAATTTAATACGAGACCAGCATTTTTGGAATATAAATATAAAAAGAAAAAATGGAAAGTCTTGCACCATTTTGCATCTAGAGTCCTTGAAATAGGCAAAAATTTTCAAAGCGGGAGGGGACACCCCTTTTCCTTAGACCCCTCCCCCAGGCTGTCAAAACTCCAACATCGATGTGCCCCCCCCCCCCAATTGGTTATTCTGGCTACGAGCCTGCTTTGGCAGTGCGCTTTTAAAGGTATTAAAATGAAGCAAAACGTAAACTACTATATTCAACTACAGCTTTTAATAAAGAAATTTTAGAGTTTTACTTATCAACTCTGTTAACTGCAGGCAGTTTTAATTGGGGCCGTAGAGCAATTCGTCAGTACATCG
This sequence comes from Holothuria leucospilota, assembly GCA_029531755.1. Classification (NCBI taxonomy): domain Eukaryota; kingdom Metazoa; phylum Echinodermata; class Holothuroidea; order Aspidochirotida; family Holothuriidae; genus Holothuria; species Holothuria leucospilota. Next base: position 9,343,330 of record CM055977.1, read on the forward strand.
CTGTGTCATTAAGCCGCGAATAGCGTACGACATCTCACAGCTCAAATCGACTTGTCTTGTCCGCCGTGATCATTACACATTAACAGTCGGGTTCCCATATACCACAACCGTATACTGGTATAATGACATTTTTGGCGGACCAAGAAGGCCAATCGAATCATCATCACGATTTATATAGGATGACATTATGAAGCAGATATCATTACATCATATTTAAAAATAGCTCCCCGAATCTACCTCTGTTGACGGGAGAAATAATTCCCTCGTTTATTAGATCGCTGGCATACTTGAGACTCCAGGTAAACCATCGATGGGCCTCTGAATGAGTTCACTCAGTGGGGCCCTTGTAATTGGTCTATAAATAAAAGAAGTATCATCGCTTTATTTATAGTCGGCCTACAGTTGTAGCTGTATTTAGGAGCAGTTTCCGGGCGATTCAAAATAGAAAAGGCTGAGGAGAGTAGCCTTTTTTCAAACATTCCCAAGCTCCGCTTTAAAAGATATAGTTATGGAAAGGAAAGAACAGTGTAACCTTATGAGTTTATCACCTCGGACAAAGAAATTTTACAATGAATGGAGCAACAAATCGATTTTTGAGCCATGCAGATAAATTTGAAATGAGGAGCGACGGTAAAGGGGCGATACCCGACTTTCTGACTATGCATGCCGCCAAGTGGCAACGCTTGGCCCTGGCATGGTGGGATGGCAAGGGTGGAGTAGCTGGGTTAAAGGTCTGTGGACCTGTATCCAAAACAGCCATACCCTACAATGACAGAGACTTAGATCCCTGATGTAAAATCCGTTAGAATTATTATTATTTTTTTTTTTTTTTTTGCCGTTCACAAGATATACCTCTTCAAAATTTGACCATTTCTGAGATTTCACATTTGCTTATGCAGAAATTGTAATTAGGGGTGCTGCACAAAATCTGTATTTCTTTTGTTATTCCTTCATAAATTATCTGTTAATTAATTATCAGCTAGTTTCTAGTTTGGTGTTTAATGTGGATATTTTCAAAAAGTCAACAGCTTTTTCCAAAATAAATATGCCCCCAGGACATACCAGCATTACAACTGTTCTAGGACAGAAGGTTAAGCAACTAACATCTGAACATAGGATTACATAAGATATATCTCATGTGTCCTGCTTCCGGCGTCACAAATTTGCATATGTAGCTCATGTTTATTCATGATGGAAGTGCAAACATAGGAATTGCTTTGTAAAATGGTCACTATTTGATGGATTTGAAGGAAATTTTGACTATTTTTAACGTTTTTAATGTTTTTTACACCAAACTGGCAAGTATGTCATTAAAAAGTTGGCAGACCCTTCAAGGTTGCGGAAGGGGGTTTAGTAACGTGTAAACTGTAAGTTTGAAAAAATACACCATATTCTGCTATTTCATGGGGAGGGGGTGGAGGCTCGGGCAAGACCTCTAAAAGGTGGTGAAAACTCCACCCTTCCAGTTTTCTACGACCCTTTTTATATGCTATTTACAGAAAAACCCTACTAGAGAAATTAGAGAAAATGTTCGTCATCATAATCATGCTTTCCACTGTGGTATTTGAGTTTAAATTTCACTTGTGTTCACATGATTGAAAACGTATATAAATGCCTCTTACCATATATCTCAGTGGAGGGTTACACACATAAGCTATGAAAAATGCAGATCGTGTATTGAGTGAAAGAAATTTGGCGACCTTTTGAGCGGGCGTAATTTATCTTTATGAACGGTTTCATTTTCTTAAAAAAACAGCATCATGACAAATTAATTGTATTAGAAGTAAAAGCAAGCCTCGAAAACGATGCAGTAGAATTTGCAACTCCTATGCCAACGTGGGATTTAGAAAGCAACCCACCCTTAACCACCTCCGCTTAGTATTATGAAAGTACTAAGCGTTGTCATTTTTCGTCTTTCAGCTAGGGACAAACGATAGACAGAATTCAACATATTAATGTAGGCAGTATAACGCTATTGAGTTAGGATGTATATCGTAAGTATGCATTGTCTGAAATGAACCTTCAATGGTATAAGGTATTTTCTTGTTTCGATTCCTTGAAGTGATATAGTATTGGACGAAAGCATGTGTGTCCGTTTACTTGCGTGTGTGACGCTTCATTTCAAGACAACCCATTCCTGTTAAGTCGGATGAACTGCGACAAAATACATAGATGGAGTCCGTAAAAGTTTCGACTGGGTTTGTTTCAGACGAAGGTCAAAGGTCATAATAGGCCACTAAAGATAACAACTAACTCGAACGATAAAAATGGACTAACCGCACCCTGGAAGGAAATTATGTTTTATTTGATGGATAAACTTCACGCTCACTACGAGGTGCAGCCTATTAAAATGTCGGCTGAGAATCCGTGAAAAAGTGTGACGACTGCCGCCCGAGGTCATGCCCGTACTTCCTTGGCAACGGTGCAAGCGAGTTTACCGAACGACAAATTCATCTTGTACGTTTAACACATTGTTCTGAACACAGGTAATACATCTTTGGTTCAATGTTCTGTATGTATAGTTAGAGAGAATAACACATCTCCGTAAACTTTAACTACAGGGCGCTGTTCGAAAGATAGGACAGTGTCTCTTACCACGGCTCTTAGTCGGCACTGGGTGGATAATGACAAAAAATAAAAAATAAAAAAAACTGCTTCTGTCGTTCGACACACCTCAAGGTAGCATATCGTCAACTTTGTTTCACTGATTAATTTCTTCACTAAGATTCGTTACAGAGGCCCAAAGTTGTGAGTAAAGCATATTTCATTTTCAATTCATTAGGTTAAGATTTAATTGCATAATATTCTCTGCAGATAAAAGGACTTTCCGATAAGTTCAATGGAGATTGCATCCTCTCTACGTATTGCACGTTTTAATGAAATAAGAGGTACTTAATAAAATATATTTTTTCCTTCTGTTTCTTTTCTTTACCGAAGTTATTATTGTTTCAGTAGTAAGTAGGTTTATTACATGCGGTATATATGTTCACAGATTAACTGCACGCACGTATCCATGTACGCCATCCTCACGGTGACACAGTATAGTGTCAGCCACCACCTGAAAAGTGGAGGTCACACTAGAGCGATTTCGGACAGAATTGCTGTCCGATTTTTGTGAGTTTTAGTTAAAATCTCCTCCATCCCTTCCCGGAAAGAGCCAAAAATTTGCCAACGTGTGTTAATATATGATTTGCATCAGAGGACTACGAAAATGAAATGTACACTTATTATTTCGTGACGTCACATCGGCAGACGGCGTTTATCGGACGCGCGTGCAAAAAATTGGATTGATTTTCTAACAAATACCGCTCTATTGAGCGGTATAAGTTATATAATGGTAGCAGAACAATTTATCGTGAGACAAACTAGGATCAGTTATCGATATAGGGTGACCATCCTTAGAACAAAGTCTGAATAAAAAACTATTGGTCCGATTTAGAAAAATTCGGATCGGATTTCGGATTGAAAATCGCTGTAGTGTGATCCGCCCTTGAAGGTGCATTCACACCAAAACCGAAATCTGCTGCGTTTTGCGGGCGGGAGCCGCAAAGCAAATGGTTTAAGTATTTCTATGGCACCATTCACAAAGAAACGTTTTTCACAATGCGATTTCTGTGTGAACGGTTCCATAGAAATACTTACAAGCTATTTGCTTTGCGGCTCCCTCCCGCAAAATGCAGCAGATCTCGGTTTTGGTGCGGACACACCTTAACTACCCGTATAACAGAACAGCTAAGCATAACAATGAAACCACTTTCAACGGAGAAACAGCATATCCCACCTCTCGTTATACCATAGACCCTTTCCCAAATAGCAATTACAAAGGATTGTGGAATAGAGTTTTTGGTACGCGTTGTTAATATTAATGGCATTTCACTGTGGCCAAAAAGAATGTGAACAAAAATTCTGTCCCACAATCCTTTGTAATTGCCATTTCGAAAAGGGTCTATGGACAAAACACCTGGAACTTTCACGGACTTACATGGGGGAACAGAAGCTTTTTTCATTACTATTATTTTTTTTTTTCGTATTAGTAGTTCCGTGATTTTCCCTCTTCATCATAGCTTCACAAACAACTTTACACTTTAAACGCAGTAGGGCAAAAATTTCATTAACACTGGGAGTCTGCCATAACCGGATCCAGGAATATGGGAAGGGGGGACGTTGAACCGTCTGCAGAATGTGATGATGGAAAGCTGATTTAGAAAAAATTTGCCAGATGCAAAGTTCTTATAGTTGGCAGTATTTGGTTAAACTGGTTGTTATGTATTCTGCTATAAATTTCTTCTGATTATTTCATGGGCTTGGGAGATGTAAATTCTGGGTACAAAAATCATTGCTTTGCCGAAAATAGGGGGCGTGCTTCCCTTACGTCCCACTTGTTCGGTCCTGCGTACGGTATGTTTGTGTGAATACTGAAATTGGGTAACGTTTTCTCAACATCTTAAGGAAGAAAACCTATTGGACAAAGTATCTTTGCCACTTTAGTAGGTAACGAACCCCATTAATCTGTTAATCAAGGGTTGCTGGACAAATTTACCCACTTTTAGCATTTTCACATACTTTCTCAGTGTTAGGGAAATTTTTACCCATCTGTTTTTAGAGTGTTCTGGAAGATGCATCCCGCTTTGCAGTACAGTAGGCTTTCCTTTGAGTACTTCATCTGACTTTCAAGAAACGTTGTTTGATTTTAAAAGGGTCACAAATGCCATCATTACTGTAGCCATACCTGTATACTGAGAGTGCATCAAATACCAATTGATGACATCTACAAACTTCATGCTGATGTTTTAAATTGCGAATGTATTTGCTTTACTGAACAATGCCGGAAGAGAGGGTGGAAGGAGAGGAATTTTCCCCTCACTTAAAATCCTTTTCAAAATATCTGGGTTTGTCTACACCCTCCTACCTTTTCCTTTGGATCGTCGGGAAAGAAATGAAAAGTTGATGGTGAACAACAAGGAAGGAGGGATCATGTAAGCTTTTTTAATGACCATGATTCATGGCAAGTCTAAAATGGTACTCTTAAGTTGATGTCTTTTGCAAAAATGTATCACGATTTAACACTTTTTGTTGCAGAGTACATATCTTTCTGTTTTGATCAACAACTAAAGAGCATCTCTGCTACAAACTGTTATGGGATGTGGTTTGAACTGTATCTTGTCGATTTGGACATGTGTGGTTAGGTTACAACAGTGTACAAAATAGTTTCGAATTTTGCAGGGGTAATTTTGAAGAAACTCCCCCGTAAGTCTATTTCTGGTGCTACTTTAGTAATTTTACGGTGCTACTGAATCTTTTGCAGTGTGTTATTGACAAGAATGTACAGGGGGATTTCCTTCATATTATTTTTTCGCCCTTCGTCTGCATGCCTGTCAATGCCATCTTGGGAACTCTTGTGTGATTACCGAGGAGAATTTACACTACGCCTTAAAGTTTTTCGGACGCTTGGCTATAGCCTAAATTACCGCTTATGTATGCCATCCGGGTATTAAAATCGAAATCTGGGTGCGCTGGGTATAATACCAAGGAAAAGCGCGCTGAGGTAGACAACGATTTTCTTTCAACTCGTCACTACGAAAAGCCACCGACGATAGCCCCGGGTAGCGGGAGCCAAAGTGGGCCAGTACGTAGGCTAGCCACGGGTCGCCGTTAGTAAAGATCTATTTTGTTATGTTACGAGTGAACCCACACGTGACTTTTTCCGTTTTCTTTCTACACACATCTACACTCAACTGAAAGAGCTCTTTACACAAATTTGGTGCCTAATCTTACTGGTGTTCAAAATAAAATAAAACGACTTGGAAGTTGTGACGTCACCAGACGCTCAGTTTGAACGACATGATAACCACACTCTTAGCAAAAAGGGTTCTTTATTTGTCCCACATGAAGAACCCTATAGGTTCTTCGAGAATTATTTACAGGAATTGCTTAAGAAAAAAAGATTCTGCCTGGAACCCTTTATCACCTTTTGTCCTCCAAGAAGAAACATAGAACCTTTTTTTTTTCTTAGACTGTTAGAGTGCAATTCTGGGGATACATTTCACGTACGTGTATTGTTTTTGCAAGGGATAACTGCATGAGGTACATATTCACACCTACTACGCAGATTAACGATAAAATTAGATGAAGGGGAACGTGTCACTTGCCTCTGGGTAATTAACTTCTCTTGTGGTGTTTCAGTGTTATGCTACTTGCATTACTGTCCCCTACTTTCCTCCTACCCTCTCTCTTGTTTACAACAATTTACAGATTTGAGCCTTGAAAACAATTACCAGAACCATATTGTTACCGGTATTGTTTTATTGCCACGAAGAACAAAGACATAGGTTTTCATCATCATTATCATCATTGTTACTTGTCTTGGGCCCATGTGCGTCCGCAGAAAAAAATTCAGGGGGGGGCAAAAATTTCTAGGGGTGGGCAAAAGGTCCGCGACACCATGAGTTTGCGCGAAGCGCAAGGAAATTTCGGCCCAAAATGCCTCCCAGATCGCTGGAAATGCCATTTTTAAACCCTATTTACCACATATAAACAGGGAAAACACATTTTGTTCGTTTTTTTTCTTTATTTTTATACGTTTTTTCAAAGTTTTGATTTTCCGGGGGGGGGCAAGTGCCCCCCTTGACCATGCCTGCGGACGCCCATGCTTGGGCCATTTCAAATTTATCAGCGGTTCAATTTCTTTTCTTGTAGGTTGGGATATTGGAATCAGGCACAGCTTATTTAAAAAATAATCAGGGCTGTAACGCCCTAATCAAACTCGGACTCGATTCCAGGCTCGAGTCCGTTTTTACTGGACTCGGAATCAGCCCTGAATGGGAGTCCTGGAATTGGAATTGGCCCGGAAATGGCGGCAGCTGGACTCGGTCTCGGAGCCGATTCCAGCCTAAGTCCTGTAAAATAAAAGTTACATAAATTTTACTTAAGGCTACGTTTTTATTAGTGCACAGTTCAATGCAGGGATGGTCTCATACAGACAACTAAATTACCGGGTAGGCCAATCTATTAAACTGACTTCAAAAAATGACGTTTTCAATAAAATGCACTCGAAAAATAGTATGAAAATCACCCTATACATAGGCGTAGGAAGCAGGGGGCTCCTAGTCAAAAATGTGGTAGGCGGAAGTACGCTTCCGCCCTCTCAGTTCAAGAACGAAAACCCCTTATTTGTTTCCTCTGTAAAAATTTCAACAGTTTGCAACAAAAATTTCAAAAGTTTGCAGTAATTTTCCTTAAAACTTGTCCAGTATATTGCACCGTATTGCATTTAAAGACTCTCAAATATTCAAAACTTGGAGACGCTGGAATTGGAATTGGCTCAAAATCGGAGGGTCCTGGAACAGAACTTGGCCCCGGAATTGTTGCCACTGGAAGCGGAACCGGCTCGGAATCGGGTTAGCTGGATTCGGATGCAGTCTTAAATATAATGTGATCTCTTAATGTTTTGAAAAATTATGAAGACGTAAAATAAACGAAGTTTAAAAGACGGAACAACAACCAAAACGTTTTGCCGACGGAAATACATTTTCGCTCTAAGATTAGATGCGGATTTACAAGATTTGTAACTCTTTAACTGTCACTTTGATATGTTTCGCTGCAATTTAGTAAGCTACAGTTGTATCGCCAGATCCCACATTAGTACTAGTAGGTTATTCAATTATTTCCTACTGGAGTCTGTTTTTACTTGATTTTGAATTGGTCTGGATGAAGTCATTGGAATTGGCTAAAACTCGAGGGATACAGCTCAGACTCGGAACTGGTCCCAAGAAGGGGGCACTGAATTGGCTCCGACTCGGGTTAAGTGGAATCGAATGTACCCTTAGGATCACCAGCTGTTTGTTTTATCCAACTTTGCGAATTATAATTTTCCAGCTTGCTTTTCTCTTTCGTAAGACAGTTTTCCATAATATCATAAAATGAAATGGGGGTAGCATTTTGAGTTGGTGTTTAACTAAGTCTTCCTCAGAAATATCAAGAAAATCTGACTGCCCAAGGAGTGCTTAAGGGTGGGGCTTTCCTTAATGTCTGTGGGTCTCTACTTGCTTTTATATAGATGTGACAAATTAAAGGATGTAAAATACATTCCTTGACTTATATTGCTACCGTCAAGAATCCCGTTTAAATGAAAAGGAGTCGCTAGTTGTAACACCTTTTTCACAACTTGGACTACACGCTAAGAATTTTGTGGTGCAAAACATGTTTCTTGCTTATTTTTAAATAATTTATTTTATTAATTTTGAATTTATTCAAGTGAGGTAACATTATAGTGTCTGGTTCCTGCGGTTGTCTTCACACTAACAAAAAATCACTACCAATTGATTAAACAATGTTGTGCCCACATCTTTGATTTTCTTCCTACCAAGTAAACTGTTCTGACGACATTGAAGCTTGGAGTTATGTAAAGATGGAACAAATATTTGCTTCCTCTTCTTGTAATTCTTTGTTAAAGAGTAGATAAACAAATTACATATAGAAATCCTGAATTAAGTAATAGGAAACTGCAGCGAGTGCAACCCTCAAAAATCGTAGGCTATGATAACAAGTATATTGTGTGCACTGTTCTCTAATACTATTAAGAACGTGGAAAACGTTGACAGATATTTACATTTCATTGAACAATTTATCTTAAGAAATAGAGCAAAGTTACTCATTTGTTAATTTCAATCATTCAGACTGTAAACAGATCAACGATGATAACTGACTGTTCATCCTTGTAGGGGAGGGGGTTGGGGCAATCAAAAATTCCCTCCAGTGGCCACAGGCCTGCACGTGACGACATTTTATGCGCTCTGACGAGAACACTTCATGAATTTTCAAAAGAATTTATTCAAGTTAGAGTGTGTGACGTCACAGCTTTCCCTTGTCGACGGAAAGCCGATCCGTCTGTAGGTATTCCACACAGGGGTGCAAATTTTCGTCTACAAGGGAAAGCTGTGACGTCACACAAACTCTGACTTAAGGCGGGCCCCTGGACCCCACCCATTTTGGGCTTCGCGCTCGCGGTTCCACCTACGCGTGCACAGTTTCATGTTCACGCGTACATCATATGCATTTTCGCCCCCCATTTCAAGGCCCCTGGTGGGTCTGGGAGGGGGAACCCGGAAGCTCCAGGGAATTAGTATTTCAGAAGCCTCAGGAAAACTGTTTCAAACGGAAATTTTCCAGTGTAATGCTTTTTAGTACATTTGGACTTGTGTAAGAAGGGTTAGTTTGAGAACAAAGTTGATATTCCTGATGTGTTTCACTGGATTAAAGGTTTGCAAGAGCTGCGATGTGTTTTGAATGTAAAAAAGCTGAGACAAAGTTCAATATTTATCTGATACGACAAGAAATTGGCTTATTTAATAGATAATCAACTCTGAATGGTTCTTTTGTAAGAACATACATAGGACAGATATTCCACTTACAAGCAGCCGTGACTAGCCCGTGACTAGCCCGTGACTAGCCCGTGACTAGCTAGTTTTTGTTAGCTTGTGCGTTCGTCTGGAAATCGTCAGCCCTGCATAATGATGTAAATTAATTTAATACGGCTTTGATCCATAGACATCTAAATACGATGTCCGTTGTATAATTGTATTTGCTGTCAGCAAAGGAATGTCACAAGTGAAATTAGTTTTATCAATAAAAATTAACAGCCGTGTTCCACAGGTATTAGGCAAAGAGCTATTGGCCATATATCCTGTATTTTTGTTAAGAAAAATGACCAAGTACTGAAAAGATTTGAGTAATGCTATTGACGTTTGAGAGGGGAACTACGGTTTCGACCCCTCGCTTTTTCACTCCCCCCTTGCCCCCGGTATTTGCGACACTGATTCCACACATATCTACACACTAAATCACTCATGAGAGCATATGCGTATATGGCATACCCATCGATTGAACCTATACCAGGCGCGTAGTTACGGGGGGGGGGGGGGCTGGCCACCCAGATATTTGCTAGGCCCCCAGAAATTGTGTGTCTTAATAAAATTTGTAAAAGTTATGGACAACGATCAGTGTCGTGACCTTCCATTTGACACCTATGCCTGTCCCCTAAAAGTTTCATCGTAGCTACACCCCTGACTTATACATTAGGCTCCCAATCGAATTTCAGAGAAGAGAAAGCTGTGACAGGCAAAATCCTGCCGACCATCTCACTAGGCAGACAGTATTGTTAGATTTGGCTGAAACGAGACATGCTCCCTTTAATATTACGAGATGATCAATCAAATCTATTGATATAACACTGGATATTTTCATAATACTAACTATAACCGGCAGGGGCGTAGTCAGGAATTTGTCAGGGGGCAAAGCCCATAGACAGACTCTCAGCGCTCCGCGCCACGATGGGTTAGCGCGAAGCGCAGGAAAGTTTTGGCCCAAAATGCCTCCCAGATCGCTGGAAGGCCTAATTACCTCATAAAAATAGGGGAAACACTAGCAATATTGTAAAAAGAAACATAAAAGATACCAAAAATATGCTCAAGGGAGGGCGACTGCCCCCTTCGCCCCCCTTGGCTACGCGCCTGATAACCGGCCGGCTAGCAGAAGTGCAAAGGAATACCTAAGTAACTAAAGGGATTGGTCGTGGTCGTCCAAATACAGACTTAAAATCTAGGAGTAAACATTCTGAAGGTTGGGGGGGGGGGTTGGGTCAATTGTAACATTGGGACCAAATCTCAAAAAGTATACCGTACTACACGTTTGCTTGTCACTGTATTAATGAATATGGCGTTTTGGCTTTTCAGCCAAGTTAGAACAGGACCACGCATGGTAGACCTCTATGTAGAGGTGTGAAGGTCAAGAGGGTTGGTCACGTTAAGTCTTAGTGTCCATTGGGGACGTAGCTCCTTTGGGGAGCAGAATTCCTTCAGGAGTAACGTTGGTTTCGCCCCTTGGCTCTTCGCCAAAGAGTCGAGGGGACTTTGGAAAAAGTTTGCATGTATGTTTTACAACTAGTTCGAGAGAGAATTAGAACAACTTTCCTTTAAAAATGAGACATTAAGGACGAATGACTACCTCTGCCCGCCTTTAAGCTACACTCACGCCACTTGAACACGAACACTGTGAAGGACTAACTTTTTGCATACTGAGGGAGGCGGTAAAGGGAGGAGGGACTACTCTCCCACCAGGGAGTTGCTATTTGACAAAATAGCAACTCCTTGCCCCCACATACACATCTAACGTCGCCTTCGACATTTTCCTTGAATGCAATAATTTTACAATTCTGTAAATCAGTAACAAGCTAACCAATTCATGCCCTCCCTTTCATTTCAGTTGAATAGTACCTCTCGGACGCTTTTCAAGGGGCGGGGAGCCCCAGGTTAGAAAAGCCTGGGGCTCTCCAGGCTAGAAACATGTTCTAGCCTGCCCCAGACTAGAAAATGTTTTCGCCTCTTCGTTTTGAAAACAATGATGTTACTCTTGCCTTATCATATCTCGTCTCTGAAAGTATCTGGTCCCGGAAGCTATTTCGTCCCTTAAAGATCGACTTTCTCTATCTACGGACCTTCTTTAAATCTTAAACCAGGTGTTAAGGCCCACGTGAGTACCTGTTGGGTTTCAGATGGATTTAGTAAGTTGGGGTCATTTTCTTGTTCAATTTCAAACATGTGACCACGTGTTGTTTTTTTTTTTTTAAACTGAACCTATCGAGACAGGTAAGTGTTAACTACAAACATTTTCAAATTATTTCCAACTTTATGTGTGTACGCAACGGCATTCATAAAGGGACTCGCATGTGTATAGTCAAATAGTGACCCTGTGGTTGGCTTTAGACAAAGACAAGAACTAAAAACCTTAGAGACTGAATTTTCTTACACACTGTTCCAGCTTTACCACAATAGCCATTGTTCCTTAACCCTCAAGGGACACCGCTTCAGCGAATATTGATAATGAACTCGAGTTTAAGCACCATACATTACCTATAAGCAGACGTTATATTTGCTCTGACTTGAAACCACTGACAGATTCATTATGAAATAAATAGAACTGCCATAGCTCACGTATGTAGTTCTTTGTTACGGAAAGTAATTAGTGGGTTTTAACGTTTAGGAGAAAAGTGGCATTTTAACACGCAACGACAACTGGTGTGATTTTTAGGCTTTGTTTCTATGTTGCTTATGTCACTGTTTTGGGGAGCACAGTACTATGTTGCTAAGAAATACATTCTATACTAAACAAAAGTAGCGAAGCAATCTAAGTCACAACACAGCTTGATCTGCTGATCTTCTGTACAGGTAAACACATGGAGAAGGGAGGAGGATGGACAGGACCATACGAGGTGAACAGGACTAAATGATGGCCAATCTAGTCGGACGTAACTTACAATATTTCTCTGATTATTTTATGTTTCCTGTGAGCCTTATCCTATATAAACCCTGGCCAACTTAACTAGTCCTATATATATATATATATATATATATATATATATATATATATATATATATATATATATATATATATATATTCTGACCAGGAAGGTGTTAGGTGTTGGTCCTAACACCTCCCTGTTCTGACCAAAGCTGAAGATCACTGTTTAATCCCACCAAATACGATTTTGAACCAGGCCCATAGCCAGACAAGGTACTGGGGGAGCAAAAACTTGAAAAGTCCCAGGGGGTGAAATTTTTAGGAGCGGATTAATGCATCCTTTAATTTCTATGGGACTTTTGTGGGAGAACTGCCCCATGGCCCTCTTGGCTACGGGCTTGTTTAAACACATTGGATTCATTGGATTCCACGAAAAACTTCTGCATTTAGGGGCATGCCTACAGGCCTACAGGTGGGGATGGGGGTATTCCCCATGTTTCTTCAAAACTTTACCTATGGGAACAACCACTTCGGAAGTCGCCTGCATGGGTTTCCATTTTAACCACTACAAATATGATTTCGACAGATGAAGCCAAAGTAAAAGATGTGTCCACAAAACTTTCATGCAGGCTTCGTGCCAGACCCCCTAATTTTTACACTCCCACTTAATTTACCACTCCAACCCCCCGACCCCCGTTTGCTTCAGCTTTCACTACCAGACTCGTAGTTTTACTCACTGCTGGAGATGTTTCATATAGGGACATAGTAATCGCAGGTTGCTCAAACCTTACCGACATATAAAGCACATGCAGTCACTTCAACCTTATTACTTGAAGCATCCCTTAAGTTACAAACCGCTTTTCATAGCACAACCCCATCTGTACCAGGCGTGGCTGGTGGCTGCAGTCTCCCATTCATGCAGTGTATTTATTATTAACGAGCAAAATATATGGAATTTTCCGGGCAAAAATGCATTAAAATATCTGGCATAAGTGCTCATCTATTACCATTGAAAGTATTTCCGTACGGTTATACTCACAACACACATTTTCCATGTAATTTAAAGGTAAATTAAAGAGTTTCTTTAAAAAATATTTAACAATTCTTTCAAACATATATGCCACGTGACTGAAACGAAATATTTCCTGATGAGTATATTATCCTTCAAGTTCCGCCTATAGCCTACGATGTGAGTGACTATTTAGCCTAGAAGCCTAAGTCGTAGTTGCCGAGTAGGCTTATATCCATGATCAGTGCTAGCCTAAGACAATCACGCACGTAAAGACTAATTAACAATAACATTTCTAATTGGTTCTTAATGTCGTCTTTTGTTGACTTATTTATAATTCTGTTTAACAAAATCACGTTATTTCCCAACCGGAAAAGTACTCCAACTTCCTTCCCGCTTTGTGCATAATGTAAATATATAATGCGCCAATAAAAAATCCCCTAAATAAGCGAACAGCTCTTCCGTCCGATATGTTAAATGTACAGTCTAATTGCCAATTACAATTGATTTAGGTGTTTAAAAAATTCTGTATGACTTTAGCTTAATTTATCGCTGAAAAAGGAGCAAAACATTGAAGAGATAGAGGGTAAAAATCCGGGCTTTGATTTAACACTAATGATAGTTTTTCTTTCGGTTCATTTAACTCTTTATAATTTGCAATGGATTGTAGCAGTCAAATTAAGCAGCTTTTTGACAAGAAACATTTAGACCTGACCTTTCAATTAGAAGTAGGCTAACTGTTCAATCCCTACCCACCCCCTCCAATTCACTGGAAGCAAATGGAAGCTACTTGGGGCAAGGGGGCAATTCTCCTCTTATACAGAAGTTTTAGGTACAAATGGAGACAGTATGAAAGGTTATATCATTACAAGTATTAAAAACCCTTTGAACTTTAAAACAGGAACGAAATTAGCCCCCTCCCCTCTAATAAACAACACACATAGCCTACTAAGACGGTTACGCATTTGAACAGTAGTATATGCTACATCATATGGATTACACAAAAGTAAAACTTATGGAGATGGGAGGGGGCAGAACATTTACATCTCGAATGCTGAATTTGTTTTGAGAAAGTTTCCACATTTAAGGAAATGAGTGTGTCTCCTTTCTGTAAATTCTTTAAAAGAAATTTCCATGATTGTTTTGAAAGTCATGGTGCATGGGGCGCAATTCGAGGTGTTAGACGGCACGTAATTGATAAAAATCACCCCTTTGACCCCCTCAAGTGAAGAAAGACAAACTTTACAACGTAAATTGATTGCTTTGTGTACGTTCCTCCAGTGGTTAGATTAACAAAAGCAAAGCTCATCAATTGAGACACAGTTTGCCGAGACGAAATAGAGGGCGGTAGAAAACAAACCAAACTTTCCGAGCTGTACTCCTAATGTGATGTACATATCGAAAAGTATTTCTAAGTTTGCGTAGTTGTTGTTGATGTAAACTAAAAGCACTCAGCCCCCGGGAAGGTCTGTTTGGTTGATTACTAAGTTTATTGCTTAACGAGTTGCTCCTATAGCCTATATAAAAACCTTGGCATAACTCAAATCATCGTTAATGATGTATGACTGTAATCAAACCTACGATTAGACCTTGCCCTAATTAACGAGCTTCATCTGCGGGAAATGAGATGTCCAACTCTTGCCGTTGCCTTAGTGTGAAGGAGCCTCCTTCCCCAGTCCCTGTCCATTGAAAGTCAGTACGTAGACTCTCTGAATGTAGTGAAAACACTTGAAACAAAGTTACACCCCCTCACCCCATCATCCCGAGAAACTCGAAGACATTCCAGCCATGATTGCCAATCTCGGTCATTTACGGAAAGGTGGAAACTATTTCATGTTCTTTGGAGACGTACGCTTGTTAGTAAGTTTTAATAGGTTCAAACGGTAGAAAATCAGCAATGAGTGAAAACATCACTCGATTCCGACTGTTTGGATAATAGGCGCCATGCACCACTTATAATGTCTTTAAGATTTTCTTTACACTATTTCTGTTTGTGTAACTTTTGAAAAACAACATAGCGTCGTCTACTTTTACATGAAATAGTTTTTATTGACTATCTTATGCGACTGTTTAACGTGAATAAACAGTGCTTTCATAGTGATTTATGCTGGTTCTACCGTTAATTAAGGCGACGAAGGAGAAGAACCAAGTTGGAAACTGGCTCAAGTCTACAACCAGAGAAATGACTATGAAATACTCCTTTATGTATAACAGTCAAAATGCTATTCGGTGTACCATAGTTGTGAGGGAGCTGGATTCTATACTGCTACTTTTATTTACCAATTTGTAGCCGTTTTTTTGACTTTATAAAAAGCGGAGGGAAATTTCAAAGGTTCTGAATAATTAATCCCTTTATGTGTACAACTTGAACAAGTCTTGAACTCCTACTTGCTCACACGTTGTAACTAACAGTATTATTAAGTTTCAAACGGCGGAAGAAATTCACCTTCAAATGAAAACATTGTTTGATTTGATTATTTTGACAATGGACGCCTATTCGGCAAATAAATGACATAACTTAAAACCTCCTCGGTATTTCCACTTTTAAACAATGAAGCTAAATATTTATCATGGGCATTCTGTTTCTATAATTTTATTTTAACAACCTTTATATTAAAGTGAATTGCAAGAGGTATGACTTGTTTTGCTTTAAAATCCAGTTTTTGCAAATAAGTAGGGGGAATTTTAATTGGCAAAGTGACATTTTGCTTTTTGCTTACCAGGGAATGAGTCACGATTCTCCGTACGAGAGGTTTGGCCGGAAATATGTATTCACGGAGAGTAGGAAAGTAAGGATCATGAAAGGGGGCAGAGCAGTTACTACCAAATTGTGTTACGGTGCGTCGAAATTCCTACAAATTCCTGTGCTCTCGGCGAGTTTGCTTCAGTATCCATGTAATCTGTTACCCAGGGGTGAAAGAGGGAGGGCCATAGAGGTACGGACCGGGGAGGGGCTATAGGGTTGCATCCCCTGGAGTTGGCAAAAAACAATTTCTGAGGTAAATGAGTGGAATAATGGGGCAATTTGCTTGATTTTTACAGGTTTTTCACGGGCAAAGAAGGTCACGTTCTAAGGAAATTTTAGCGCCCTTAGATAAAAAGTTTTCTGGTTTTGGAATTGAGAATATGGTAATTTTGCGGTTAATTTTTAGAATGTAGACAACATTCTAAGTTATGAAAAAAAGTTTGCAAGATCGAGAAGAAGCGTCATACGCCAGACCACCATCCCCACGCCTGACCCTCTGTAAGAAATCTTGTCGCTCAGTTTGTTCCTTTTTGCAGTTCCATGATGACACATTCAAAGTCAGGTGACATAAAAGTGACGCAGTTGGATATTTGGGTAAACAGCATTAAATATCACGAAGTAACCATCCGTCAAAATCCATCGAATATTGTCCAGTTTACAAGGATAATTTCAATTTTACTCTGATATGAAGAAGCATAAGCTAAATGTTTAAATTTGGGACTTGGAAGGAGGGACAAAAGAAAATCGTCAAATGTATTCTTTGTATTTCAACCTTCAATTCTAGGACAGTCGTAAAATCGATATGTCCTGAGGGATTTATTTTTGACGACCAATTTATAGTTACATAATTTATTTACGTTGAACAAAAAGAAATCTTACCACCGTGTAGTACTCTACATCACCGTGCCATAGGTATACAATGTGGGAGGGGGGGGGGCTTCGAGTCAAATAAATGGGGGCTGAATTATGCTTCCTCACCCATTTTATCAAGGACAAAAGCCCCTCCTTTGTTCCCTTTGTGAAATGCATAAAAGTTTTTTAATAGTATTTCATAGTTTTTTCAATTAATGTGCTTGGGAAACTTCACAAAAATCCAGCATCAAATTTGCATCTAAGGACGCTCAGACATTCAAAATTTTCCCAAAGGGATGGGGACGCCCCCTTTCCTTAAAGTCCTCAACTAGGACGGTGGTCTGAAACGTTCAACCTACCCCTCCCCCCCCTCCCAGCTGAGAACAGCTTTCCTTCGCCAAAGTATGCAATGAGTTACTTCAAAAAACGGCAAACTTTGATGAGGTATATCTTGGAAATGGTAAAAGATATTGAAGTACTTGCAATGCATCTTTCATCAGGGGAATTTATTCTTGATTTGAGAGAAGACAGCTCTCTGTTGTATGTCATCATGACTTCAACATAAGAGTAAAAGTTATGTTGTGTGTGTTTAGCGGGGTCAACAGTTTACTGTAAACTCGAAGGAAAGGAACTTCCATAAATGAAACACTGTGAGATCGGTATACGGAACGTTTAGTTATATATATATATATATATATATATATATATATATATATATATATATATATATATATATATATATATATATATATATATATATATATATATATATATATATATATATATATATATATATATATATATATATATATATATATATATATAGGTCGAATTTGGTAGATCGAAATTAGAATGTGTAGGTCGAAGGTGTATATAGTATTGGTTTCGATCTAAATTTGATCCAATCCTAGGATAGAGCATAGCCCTTATCAAAGCAGGAAAGGTTGAAAGAAAATACCAGAGAGGAAAAGTGAACCGCACCCAGGGCTTGATTGAACCCGCCTTCAGCTGCTTTCCGGGCAACGTCTTTAACCACTAAGCTATCACGGTTCGTGATTTCCAGACAAAACAGGCCACAAATACCTCGCTTGATTCAATTTTCTCTCCTATGTATGTGTATATATATATATATATATATATATATATATATATATATATATATATATATATATATAGATAGATATATACATACATAGGAGAGGAAATTGAATCATATATATCAGGGGCGGATTTAGGGGGGAGGGCGGCCCGCCCCCCTTCCAAAAAATTTTGAAAGTTTTTTCAGCTTCATAAAACAAAGGACAAGGCCCTATTCCAATGAAATAGGCCTATGAGATGTGTCAGAGTGAAACTCAAACTTGTTCATTATTTTCTACTTCAGAAAATAAGTGTTATGTTAACAACTCTGCTACTAACTTTCAGCTGATAATATTTTGGCTTATATTGGCCTTAGTAATTTTCTCTGGGCATTGCAAGGAGTCACTCATGAGCGCTGTATTAATGGATTGCTAACTTCAGTCTATTACCGGCTAGGCACACAGCATTGGGATTGCTGCTTCTACTTTCAAGGGAATTTCAGAATTTTTTAATATTTAGAGGAATATTTTCGACAACATCATGCTTTTAACTATAGCTTGCTGCAATATTACCCTGTAGTGTCTTATTTAAGCCTTGTAATTTATTTTAATAAAATGCACTGTGAATTTAGGGTAAAATTTAAAATTCACTAAATTATGGACATTTTCCAGCGATATATGATTAGTTCAAAAATATACCAAAGGCATCACCATTTTGCATCTAAGCAATCTTAAATTAACAAAAATTTCTCAAAGGGGATGGGACACCCCTCCCCTTAGACCCCCCAGAAAAGCATCTTTCACCCAACCAAAAATTAAAATTCACTGAGTTATGAACGCTTTCCAGCCATTTAAGATCAGTTCAAAAAATACACCACAGACATCACCATTTTGCATCTGAGCAGCCTTAAATTAACAAAAATTTCTCAAAGGAGAGGGGGAAACCCCTCCCCTTTGAAAAATTTTTCCCCCAGGACAGCGATTACTCATCACATGCTTTTCCCCCTATCAAAATACCCTGGCACTGCCCCACGGGGGAACATCCCCTCTCCTTAGACCCCTCCCCCAGTCGGACTTTTATACAAACCACTATGACCTGGGCCCCCCTTTTGTCAAATCCGGGATCCGCCACTATATATATATATATATATATATATATATATATATATATATATATATATATATATATATATATATATATATATATAATACTCTTGCAAATCTCCTCTTATTTCATTACAAGCACCTCTGAAGACGTTTTGAACATAACTATTACAAACAATAGGTAACGCAAGGAGAAACTCTCCTTGAATTTCACAATTCACTAACAAAAATATTGTCACATGATCAAAATAGGCCGTTCATGAAAAAGAGTGACAGGGCATACTCACTCTGATTGGGGTGACTGCCTACCGCCTTTAACCTCATTCCACATTGATAGATATAGAAACAACACGAAAGTGAGTACGTATACGTTTGGTCTCTGACAAAAGCCAATGTACAGTTTTCCATTAAGAGGAGATAATTAAACATCTAATACCACTAAACGGTGCAGTCTATGTCTGTATGAAAAAGTTTGTCATCATACGTCAGCCAGGGTTACGTTTGCTAAACAAAAGAAATGAGCTAGTGTCCACCTGTAGGCACAGGAAAAAGCTTCTATTGAGTAACAGCAGGGAGTTGCAACTCCCTGGTAACAGATAGCCAATCCCCGGCATAATAAACGTCAGCTTTCCGTGGTTCCGCTGACATGCATCATTGAGCTAGCGGTAGCTTATCTTGCACAAAAAGCTGTGCAAGATGAATTAATAAGCTATCCTGTATCAAAACATTTTCAGTAGTGAACCAAACCACTCTTTGTCTAATTTATTCTGCTCTGTTCTAATTACCCATCTGTCACTCAAAGACTCAAATCTGAAAGTAAGTGGGTAATAAAACTGTCCACACATACCCGTGGCCTTAATAAGGACCTCGGCATCTTTCCCCTTTACTGAAAACCTAAACTAGTCAGGATATGGTGCCTCTCCCGACTAATTTGATTGACTACCGTAAAATTAGTCGGTGGATTAGTCAGGAATCACAAACTAGTCAGTTGATTAGTCGGTGTCACACAGATTAATCCACTAACTAGTTTGTGATCATTGACTAATCCACCGACTAATTTTTACGCTAGTCAGTCAAATGAGTCGGGAGAGGCACCCTCCTGACTAGTTCAAGTTTTCAGTGAATTGGTGATTTCCCCTTTGTGATTTATTACCCTCGCCAAGGGTTTAACCTCATTGCTGCGTGTATTGTTTGTAAATAAACACTTCCCATTTTGTGCTGAAAAAGGATATGGGAGATGCCCGAAATATATTCTCTCTTGTTGCCTCTGCTCTCATACTGTCGTCTTTGTGGTGTTTTCTACTTACACACACACACATATATATTTATATATATATATATATATATATATATATATATATAAACTGAAGAATGGTGGGAAGCTAACACAGTCGCATAATATATACACCAATGGTAGCAGAATAGGCCGCTCATTTTGTATAAATTTTTATTAATTCTTTTTATATACATTATAAAGCTTTCTTTCCGGAAGTTTATGATTTCTCAGGAAAAGATCGCCAAAGTTTAAATCATTACAATTCCAAAAATTTGTTTTTAATACAGCTTTTAGTAACGACACTTTCTCACTTATCTCGCGTTCCCCGTGTGCATCATACCTTGAAAGGAAAACACTCCTGGCAGGTTTCTTTTCATACTAACCTGCATGTACTGAATTATTCATGACTTTATTCATATGCATTATACCCTTGTCTAATTTTAGATGGATGAATGGCGAACGTTGGAATCAGCTGTTTTCATTCACAAACCCAAGACGCGCGTAAATAACTTACGTAGACGATACTCTAAATTTAATTTCGTCTTCGCCTCTACGCACTTTCAGAGAGCAATCACATACACTCGATTTGATTGGTTAGATGCCTAGGTACAGGAACTGAAGGGCCGTGCGCAAAGTACAGAGAGAAAGCCTTACATGGATTTGTTGACAAGCTTTAAAACTGAGAAGTTACAACCATATCGAAGATCAATGTTTCCTTTTGATAATCGAAGTTAAGGGGCTTTTACCTTTCAGTCCAAATTACGTGTCAAGTTAGTTCCTTTAGTGCGGAAAAAACATCTAAATTAAGCCTTACTATGACGAAGTGGAGCATTGATTTGCTATTTAGCGTTAGAGACAGGCCTTTATTCTTCAGTGGCGTCACTTTCACGAAATTGCTAAGTCAACGTGTATCACCATGGTAACGTACGTCATTACACGTACACCGTCACTGGGGTTGCGCATGCTTCACCGTCGTTTTTCTTCGCAAGTTTATTGTCTTGAATGGCTCTGAACACCTTCGACAGTTAATACTTGAGGCCAATAAGCCGAAGCAGTGGTTCGAAGTGCTTATGCGCAGTAGGCATGTTTTGTTTAAAAAACAGAAAAAAGGGGATATGAATGAAAGGAATACGTCGAATTTCCCGGAGTTGAAAGCGATGTATGATAATCCATGCAGAATAGAAATGACCTATTTTGAAGCAATAAAAGAAGAAGAAGGTTTGCTATCTTACGAAGATGTCTGTATCGTGTATGAGACGGAAGATATCCAATTAAGCTTTAATGATTAGTTTTTTAGACTCAGGTGTGTTCTCTGTGTTTGTTATGACGTAAATACATTAACAAGAGCTCTTAATACAGGTTTCTGATGACGTCAGCTATCAAATCTTGTCTAGCCTTGCAGGAAGTGTGACACTCCAAAACAATGGCGGTGCTATTAACGGGAGAAAAAACATCAGAGGATAAAGATGCATCTTTGACATAGATATTTAATTTGCCTTGATCCAATAAATCCACTGACGTTACTTTACACGTCAATAAGACAAAACGTTTACAGAGAGCGGGTTTCCACTTTCTTGTACCTTTCAATTGTAAAAGAAAGCGAGAAAGGGATAGGCTTATCAAAGTATAAAAAAGAAATCTTTTCTGACCAAGAACAACATGGATCCTGATTAATAGACTAATCTTACGCGCTTTCATGCGTCTCATTTGATATTGATGACGCGGTTGGGATTGCGTCTCAAATTTGATAACAATGTCAATTATCATATACTTGAATAGAGCTTACAAGTAAGCGGAAAGCACCGGTAAGATTCCCACTAATCGACCGACCGGAATTTCTTACTTCCCAATAAATTTTCCGGTTATTTGCTCATTATCTGATCTTACTTTAAGACATAAGAAACTGAAAATCTGCAAAAAGCAAGCAAATAAACAAACGAACAAACAAGCAAAAAAAAAAAAAGCAAGACGCAGTTCATCTGTGGCTTCAGTTGCGAAACAGCTGGCACAATCAGCAACGCATATTATTTTTGTAAGTTTACTTTGGTTTTGGTACACCTTCCCCCTCTCCCGAACAAAAGTTTGAAAAAAAAAGAAAGTAAAAAGACAAACAAAAACAAAAGCTTTGAAATAGTAGCCGCCTCCGTTTTGTACTACTTATACGAATATGCAGCACTTAGTAACCTG
Organism: Holothuria leucospilota; assembly: GCA_029531755.1. Lineage (NCBI taxonomy): Eukaryota > Metazoa > Echinodermata > Holothuroidea > Aspidochirotida > Holothuriidae > Holothuria > Holothuria leucospilota. Next base: position 9,365,874 of record CM055977.1, read on the forward strand.
CGTATTCACTAATTAAAACAATAAAAAAAAATAACGACTCAGACTGTTAGACGGACTACCTTTGCTTATACCAGGAGAAAAACCGGCTGTTGAACCACCCTATACCTCCACATTTTAATCACGATGTAAGTAAGGAAGTTTTTGATTAATTTCTCATATTAAATTCTCATGTATAGCCTGTATTAAATCACAAGTACCTCCCCGCGTGTTAATTTTCATATTAGCGTTTTTTCTCCTACAAGACAACTTTCTGGTTTAGGCCTATTCCGTTTACAAAGATGTCTCCCTTATCTCATCAAAACTGTTTATCGTGGTCGGTTGCGGTGATAAAAATCTCATTCCTACAGATAAACAAATAAGATTAATCAATAGTAAAGAACGATTGGGGGAAGTGTGACTGACATAGGTCTTTATATTTTAAAAGTGAACAGTTGGAATTTATATATTTAGCTCATTGAGGAGCACGACGATTAACACTTCTGAGCAATTACAGAAGAAAGTAAAATTGGTACAAGACAGCCAAAATAGTTCCTGCGAAAATAAAACTAAGGAAGATATCTTTGTAAACGGAATAAACCAGAAAATTGTCTTGTAGGAGAAAAAACGCGAATATGAAAATTAACGCGCTGGGACGGTACTTGTGATTTAATACAGGCTATACATGTACAATTTAAATTACCATCAAATACTGATTTTTTTTTTTTGTTAATTAACAAATTGGAAAAACACGTTTTTCCAAACATGGATTTTTGTTGTAGCTAGGTTTAAACCTCTGAGTGAGAGATAATGCAAGTCTATGACGCACTCATTGATGGCCTTGTTGGGAAGCTAAACAATTCAGACGTATTCGAAGAGAAGTTGTCTTTAAACACGCATAATACTACTAAAGTAATTCTCCTTCATTGGATTCGTAGTTTAGACTTTTGTTTCAAGTATAGTTACACCAAAATGCATCCTTTCGCTTTTTTCGCGATCCTTTTACGTCATTTAACTGAGCTGAACTGTTAAGAGTGACGTCATCGGCATTATAATGTTTTTTATCATGTTTCATTTATTCCTATTTTTGGTTTCAATAAGTCATTTTAATTTTAAGGCTTGAATTGTATCATCTTATGACGCATATAAATAGACACTTGTTTTAATTTGTTTCAGTGAAAGGTTTCTCAAATTTATTTATGTAGTACTTTTTCAGTGCTTACATATTTCTCCAAACGCTCCACTTTAAAAAAGGTCTATTGCGACCTTTTAGGGCATATTTTCTGAAGCACGATTTCTTTCTCTCTCTCTCTCTTGTTTTTCTTCTTTTTTCGCTTATTTACCAAACGATGAAATCACTTTTGACAACGTGAACCAATTCAAAAGAGTTATGCGAAATGAACATTTTTCGTTGAAAAGTCTACTTCCTCCGTATTGAATATTTAAGACGAATTTTTCTTCTAAAATCCAACCACCTCCGGATCATTTCCGAGTGGCGTTGGTTTCTTTGTTTCTTAATCTAAAATTATAAAAAAAAGCTGGAAAGACACTAATAAATATCCGGGCATTCTGGACCAGATTAAATTTTTGAATTTATCTGGGGTACACTACACTCTGGCGGCCTTAGTTTAGGGCGGAAGTTTTAGTGTAGATTTAAGGTTGTTTCTTGTCAAGACAACTACTGAAGATCACAGTAATTTATTCACCCCCTTGGTGGAGGGGGGGTGGGACTCAAGTCAAACTTTTCAGGGGCTCTTATGAAGTGTCCCATGTCTAAGTATGAGGTACAACACAATACCTGTAAATAGGACACAAATACAGAGCCTCGCGTGCACAGAAAGCGAATATAATGTAGCCATGAAAGTTTTACTCCGAGGTAGTACTCCGGCCATGATGTAGCTCAACAGTGGGATGAGGGGTTAGTGGGGGGTTAAGTGTGGGGTATCTGGGCATCGAATGACTCCCCTAAAAGAGAATCAATATAAGACACTTGATGATAATAGAAACGTTTTTGCGAAATCCATTGTTGCAAATATAGGCATGATTTCTGGGAAATCATGCTGTGGGCAATAATACGTCGACTCCTTGTATGTAAACCAGGGTAAAAAATACATTCGCCCCTTAGCAGCCCCAATCCCCCTCCTCCCGATAGATGTTGAGTAGGTCGACACCAAAAGTTACGAAAACTTCCCCCCTCACTCCTAAATAATTGCCACTAAAAATAGTCCTCGTGGAACCCCCAAAGCCTCCAAACTTTTAGGGACATTTCATTTGTATAAAACGTTTCCAAACGGCTCTTTAAAGTATAATTTCTGATGTAAACAAAAAACTGTAAATTAGAGTAGGGGATTCAGCAATAACTGGTAGTTGCGAAAGCACACTTAAAGAAATCTTTTCTTGTGTGATGTTTAAAAAATGATAAATCTGTCACAATGCGTCAATCCAATACCTTAAAGTATATCTAACTTATTGGATAAATACAAAGTTGCGTCTGTAAGTTTAGATTCCACTGTAGAAAAAATGAGTATATTGATATATCGCCAAAACCTCCCTTTTCGGTGCTGGGAACAAAATTTTTCCTCTCTGTCGTCGATCCATTCTTTTATTGATATCAAGGCGTTCTAGTTTCATATCTCTGTACGTTTTTCTCGTGTTCTATACCCCACACTTGTACCGCCGTAACATAAACAAAGGTGATACATTTGCATGCGTGGAGCGTAGGAAGCAGAAGGTATAATTTTTACCAGATTGATACTTCAGTTAAGCGCTATAAAGGTATAAAAACTGAACACTGTTCAACTTTGAGCTATGTTCTTGATTGGCCCGGAAGAGCAAGGGATGACCATATGTGGTTCTCACAGCTTTCATATGTGAAAATTTGGAGGTATAAACCGTCCTTTACAAGTCGTTTTAACCGGCGAACTAATACGATTTTCTTTCCAATCTACCCCTACCCTACCCCTCCGGGCCCTCCCCCATCACTCTTAAAACGTCCGAAAAAAAAAAGAAGAACCCAATCAGGATCCGAGTGATACCGACCCAGCCATATAATCATTTGTTTGATTAAATCCGTATTGGATCACTTTCAGTCCAAATGTGATCAAATAAATGATCCAGATGCCCCCCTGATCAGGACTTTTCAGAAACGTGCACATTCTAAGAAACCGCTTTTCTTAAAATTAAACGGTAAGGACGTTTATGAGGGGGTGCGTAAATTGTGAAATGTGTACTTTTGTTCTTTTCACCATGGCCAAAAAGAAGGCTTATCGTCTAGTTGGAAACCTCTTTTTTATCTTTCAATATATCCCCATTTACCTGACACCGATGTCAAAATACAATGGTGCCATCGGTGGCAAAATAAAATAAAACTTTATCCTATCTTATCTCCTGCCATCTCTCCTTCTGATTATTTCTCTTCTGTTACACACTTTATTCCTCCTTTTCCCAAATTTCCAGTTTTCCCAATCCTATGAATTGAAGAGTTTTACTTATTCACAAAATTGTGACATTTTCACCCGTCCATTTATTTTATTATTTTCCGTTTTTCATTCTGGTTTTCATCTCTGAGTTCCGTCACCACCAGCTTCTCTTTAGGTGCCATCAATTTTCGACTTTTAAATACTCTTTTCCCCCTGTTTTAAGAGATGTTTATCTGCTATCTTCACACAAAAAATCACGTTTCTTCATGGAAAAGAAGATCTAAAAATATCGCCCGGTTTGTCAAAATATAACCGAAAGCTAACTCAAGGGAATGCTGATGCAGTAGAATACAGTACATGTGATGACCGGAAACCCGGTCTTTCATGATCATGTCTATACGGGTTTCCGTGCATACTGGGTGAACGCGTCGAATTTCTGATAATTTGTCAGGAGACGATCGAATAGCCCCACGGATTATCGTTCCTGGTGGTGATTAGTAAATTTAGTCCTAAGTCATTTACCGTAAACAAGCAATCTACTCATTAATCAAGCAAACGGAAACTTGTATCCTTGATATAGTTGTCCCCTTTTCCATTGTTTCCTTAAAATGACTTCAGCCTGTTTTAGGACGTTCAGGGAACAAATTGGTTGACTGAGGGCAAAAGTTGTCACTTGTAATTCTTATAACGTCGTTGCGTCACACTGGTTCGCCTTTTCTAACCTACTTTCACCTTTAGTTAGGTTCATTCCATTCGCAATAAATCTACCTTAACCTGGGAGCGGTGTCCGCTTTGTGACGTTTAAATTGTCTACATATGAGGTGCCTGTCTGAGCAGTAGCATTTTGTATGAAAGTGAGCGGCTGAGGGGGGAGGGGTGTTAACAGCCCTTGAGGCAAAATTCACTGTATGAAAATGTGATGGTCAATGGGAACATCTCCAAATAATGGAAGACGTACTTGTCCTATCTCCTCTTCCGGAATTTCAACCTATGCTCATCTCATATATGAAGATTTTGGAAAGGGGGGTGGGGTGGGGTGGTGGATAAACAGCTTTTGGGGAGGGGAGGTAAAACCCAGTGCGGAAGTGCAACGACGTGTTTTAATACCGGAGAGGGGAAGTTGGGGTGGGAGCAAGTGGAACCACATGCACAACTTACTGTTTTATCACAATTTACTATTTTATGACTAGGGAGTACAGCAACCCTCTGGTATGACAAACTGGAATCTTGTATCAGTATAACAGGAAGAAGTGTTAATAGAAATATAGACGCATAACCAGGGGCAGGAAGCTCAATTCCCACTGCTCCGAAAAAAATAATGCCCCCAAATAACAGTTTGGGGAAAATATTGTGGTACGACTTCCTGCCCCCTAACCTGCAGATCCCTTTAAAATCATTCTGAGGGGCTCCTGGATTGCACTCGCATGCATAGGGAGGGTTTTGCTTTTAAGCGGTGCCTCTGGAGTCACTGGGTTTGTGTGGTCTAACCCCACCCTCTCACCCCACCCCTCACCTCACCCCACCCCTCGCCCACCCTCACCCCCACCCTCACCCCCACCCTCACCCTCACCCCCCACCCTCACCCCCACCCATCACCCCCGGCAAATCCTGGCTACTCTCCTGTATAACACATTTTACTATTCAAGGTCAATTGTTATGAGGAAATACGGATGTTTCTGAAACAGAATCTATTCTAAATGCAAAGTGAAAACTACTTCCGGTTGCCAAAAAGGAAAAAAAAATGGGTGAAAAAAAGTTGCGCACGGTTATCTCTACACTTCTCCCTACTTGTTACCCAAGAACAACTTTTAAAGGGTTTACTTTGGGTTACTTATCTTTCAAGTTCTACAGCTTCTTACTGCTACTAAGGACTGTCGGAGCCACTACGGCAAGTACGTCATACTACGGTACTCTTCCATTGCCGTACCACTTTTCATTCAGCCCATCAAAACGTAATCAAAATAAAATAAAACAACGAATAAAGGAAGGACCTCACTTACATGAAAGAGGGAGGGAAAAAGAAACGTTTTATCATAAATTGAAGAATAGAGTTTGCTTTCAGGAAGATCAAGTAAAACATTCCCAAAAAAAAAAAAATTTTTTTTTGGGGGGGGGACCATCCATCGCAGAAAGTTAACTCATATATTTTGTAAAACACAGTGAAATAAATTCTCCATATTTATGCAACCCCTACCATCATCAATCGGACCCACCCATAACTGAGGCTCCTGCACCAAGAAATCGACTGGCCCTAAGTCCGATTTAGCCTATTACAAAAAGGGGTTCTGTGGTCACTTAAAAGTGTCTAGGCCTGATTCAATTTAAGTCTCCGGATAGTTAAATGCTTCCTTATGATGCCCACATTTTTAATTACATCATAGCTTCCGGGGATTCAGCCCTGTTAACCCAGAGGGGCATTGTCCCTGGACCCAACCAACAGCCCTAAAGCTGGTCCATCGAAGCCACGCCCTCCGGAGGGGTTAATTTGTGCTGCCGTGACACCATTGTAAACGCCTCTGGTTTAGCACTCACGCCTAAACATTCTGCCATACATCTCAAATTTTTCCAACGTCTGTCAGCGTCTACACTGTATGGAAGCTTATGTCTCCACAGTTACCATGGTTATGTCTGTTATGGTTGTTTCTTGTTTCGTGATACGTCGAGGGAGTTGCCACTAGTGGCAAATCCCTGATACGACTATCTTACGACATCTCATGAATATTTATAGCCGTAACATAGTGTAAACAACAATCGATCGATACAAGAAACCCATTTCAAGTGACAGGATAGTGTACAATATTAATCGTGGGGGTGGGGGTGGGGGAGGGGAGTATAGTGAAAGTCCTGTAATTTCGCAGGTGAAAGGAAGAAACTAGTATTCATCAACTTTTCATTCATTTAAAGGTATATCAGTATATAGAGGTTTTTCACGTGACGTCAGCGCGTTTCACTGGCCGTCACTGCTCATGCGCAAAAGACTGCAGGATCTTAGTTACGATTGTTATACACTGGACGCCTGGCCGTCAAAATAGAGAGACGCGCGAACGCGGTGACGTCAGTGAAAAACCTCTATAGAAGGCCCAAAGCTTAAAGAACTTTCATTCGGCCCCCAATTACAAGTAAAAGTGTAGCGAGAGTGGGGTGAAGGTTTGGGAAGGACGGTTTATCCAGAGCAGCACTTTCTGGGCGGCATTTTCGGTCTACTGCAATTGAAAAGAGTCGATGTGTTGGTGTCCTGAATTTTTCCGTGGTTTTTCCTAAAAGGAGCGACAAAGTCAAATACTGCCCTGGCGATGCAAACTGTATAGCTACGCAACTAAAAGTAGAACTTACTTTCTGTTTTGTAACATCCTATAAGCCTAGGCTAATGGGGTACCAGGTGATGACGATAAATGAAAAAGATCGATCTGAAACGGGAGTTACGCTGCTTAGAATAAATACGAGACTTACTTTAAGATAAAAAATATTAAAAGATTAATAAATTTACTCGATTAAAAGTGCACAAGCCATAGCATTTATACGGTGATTCAATACTTTGTTTTCTTTCTCTGGAAGATTACATGCCTACCTGTCCACTCGCAAAATGCAGCCCCAGTTATTTACCCATTTCAGGTTACTGGCACTTTTCCTGTAATAATGTATGAAAAGCCAAAACGGGTCAGATGTTTTGCCGTCTGCTCAAGTCGTGTTTTCAAAAATTCAAATTTTGTCTAAGAAGATAATTTTTATCTGACCTCTGCCTCTGCATAACTACCTTCATCTCAGCACTACTGAGAAATTCTGCATTATTTCTACCACTCCTGATTTCGACCGTTTTTGTTATTATTATTATTGTTATTGTTTTTAGCGGTCGCTGTTTCACTCTCATGGGGTACTTTCTGTCGCTTTCACCAGGAAAATCTGTACAAGAAGGTAAGGATAAATAGTAGAAAACCGCTCCTGGCTTACAGATGAATCATCTCCGGGGTAGCAGTATTTCATTCCACCTACTTACATATGTGGGTGAGAGAACGCTTTCGCGCGTAGCCTACTTGTATGACATATCTGTTTACTGTATACGAATGGTGTTATAATTATATGGATATTGCACTTTAAATATTTGGAGGTTTTGCAAGAGTAACAGATAATAACAACCTCTCTGATCAGGTAGGAGAAGATGAATCACATGTTGAGAAATTAAAGAATGCGATGAAAAGATAGCCGGCTCTACCACGCGTTTTATCACCTTAAGCTGAGTCCATTCCATAAATTAAACGAATCCGCCCTAAGCTTGTATTGGAAAGTCTACAGGTCCATTCATTAGTTCGATAAGTTAATTAATATTTGAAGAAACAGCAACAGTCAAGCAATACACCCACGTTGATTTAAAAGAGCACTTTGGAGTTTGGCGTCCAAAGCACCCGGGTAATTCTTCGTAAGCCCTGCCACGGAGCTCTCTGCTAGCTTCTTGGCAAAAGTTAAATCGCCGTTTTTCCGTTCCGCCATTGAACTCTCATTGACATTTGCTCATCGGAAGATCAGGATTTTACAAGAACGCCTCTCACTGCCAACGACAGGTCTTTTGGTCCCAAGACACCATTGCCGCCATAACTGAGGTAAGTGTGGGATGGGTCGGCTGGGGGCATAGAGATACGATCTTTGTGAGTGAGGGAACGACACGCTGGGAACAAGAACCAAACATGGATGATGCAGTCATGGTGAGTTCAACTTCAAAATACCAAAACAATGATAAAGAGGTAATGTGATTCTATCAAGATTATCATTAGTGTAGATAGTATGGGCGAAATAAGGGGGTCAGGATAGGGCTTTCAATTAATTCGTCATTTGAGAGGAGCTGCTGAGAAGGCTGGGGTAAACAGACTTTCCTCCCGAAGTCGGATTTTAAAGTCCAAAAGTTTAAACACTTATTTGGTTCTGTTTCTGTTTAAACCGCATATTGTAGTTTCGACAGCTTCCGGTCCGCGATGAAGAGGAGGCAAGACTCAAGGGGGGAGGGGGGTGGGGGGAAACACCCGGACTTCTGCATAACTTAGTATAAATCGGACGTATCGTATATTATATCTGTCCACGGTGAAATGAATTATGACACTTAGGCCTACGGCGGGGAGAGGGGCTACATACTCTTTACTTGATAGGCTATCTCTTTTCAGGGTGAAATCAGTTTCATCGCACTATGTGACGTAAGTGTAATCTACTCCCTTTCACGATGTAGGACTTTATAGCATATGTGAATTGTGACGCTCTTGAAATGCACCTGAACCAGAGGGTATGACGCACACACACTTTTTCATGTAGGATCGTCTGTCTGCCGTAATCAGAAGGCTGTCATTTGTATACAAAAGCAAAATGAAGCCGGAAAAGAATCTAGCAACCGACAGATAGAAGATAGTGGTAACTTGGTGTAAACATTTTTATCCGAAACACAGATTAAAGCATAAGTTACTTGTACGAGTAGTATCATTGTTCGTCTGAATTCCGTGCAGGATTCACCTGGATAGGCTATTGTGAGGGCCAACCGATCGCAATAGACGATTTATCGCAGTGTAACCATCAGATATGCGCAAGTTGCCTTACAGTATAAGATACCGTCAAAGACAAAACTGCAGGGACGCAGCTAGGACTAAATTTTTAGGGAGGCCTAGGTATCAAAGTGGGGTCACGGCATCGATCGCTGTCTTTAATTCCTACATATTTTATTAGGACACGCACAATTTGGGGGGGGGGGCTGGCAAACATCTGGGGGCCAACCCCCCTCCCCCTCGTAGTTACGCGCCTGCAAAACTGGTGATCAAAATAATGTGTTGTCAGAATCATGGCTCTGCAGTACCACACTGACAGCCGCATGAACAGTATCCTGCGGAGCGGGGTCTGTTTGTTCGGTCACTCTCAAGGTTTTCCATGCCAACTGATCAATTGGGAATATGCCGCACACCGTGTTGCCTACGTAGCAGGCTGTACGGAATAATTCTTGGTTCAGTCATATTCCTGTTTTGGAAGATTTAATGAGGGGCTGAGCAAACAGAGTCCAGGTATACAACCTGCTACGTAGCAATATAAACAGTTGAAACCCACGGAGAATGTAAGTACTGCTCTAAATATCGCGTTAAATTCCCACCACATCACTGGAAATACAAAACAGTTTGGGAATAACATTATAAGTAGAAGGGTAAACGATTACACGGGCAACAAGATGACTTTAAAATTGATTCAAAATTCTAATCACTACAAATGAACCCTATGGTGGTAGGCCTACATTTCTTCCTTACACGTTAGAAGCTCGAGGAACGTAGACACGTTAACACGTCCATCTCCGATATCTGTAAAAATCCTTCATTACCCTTTATTATTTTATTAGGCCTATACAAATCAATATGTACACATGTAGCGCAAGGGGCACATTAGGAGGCGATAGTATATGTAAGAAGCATCAATCCTGCATGTGCATATATTTCTACTTTAAAGATAGTAACTGCAAAAAAGTGTTGACGTATTCATGGCCTTCCGATTTCGTAACTTGACAATGATTTAGCAGCTTTTTGTTTGCCTAAAACTCTTTCGAAAGACTCCGAGCCATACTATGCCAGTTACTTGCATAGGTGTATAAGTAAACTGTGTCTTAAAATTAGCAGCCATGAACTCTGCTAAACAGTGCGGCTCGTGGAGGGGCGTCTTAGAGGAAATCCAAAACAAAACCGATAGACTTTTACTCAATTCGTTTTCAGTCAGGTCATCAATAGTTTATTCACTGAGAAAACGAACCGAAATTGTTACAAATAAAACTTCAGGTTGCTTTAGTTCAAGAAATAGTATAAGAGCTTATTTCACCTTCGTTTGACTTATGTGGGAAGGGGAATAGGATTGTTGTGCTAGTGAACCCTTACTCACTTCTCTTTAAGTGGCCTACGCAAGGATTACGCCCACTGAGACTGTCTCAGCTCTTGAAGCATCTGAAAGAATCATCTGTGTTGATTATGGTGTCAAGAAAGTACCAAATAACCTTTCTGTCTAAAGGTGATTGTGAACTTAAACCATTGTCACAAAAAAAGGAACTTTCAATTAATTTCAAGATCGTGTAGTAAGATTTCGCCGTACACCGACAGGATAACCTCCGAAAAACACGTCTTTTTCAAACTTAAGTGAATTCTCCTATTTGTTTTTTCCATATCGCCTTGAAAAGTTTAAGTAACGGAGAGAAGTTATTCGTTCAGCTCATTACGCTACGAAAAATCGGATAGACCGTGGTTGAAGCTAAAGAAATCCACTTCGCAAGCTACTGGACGATGGTCAATCAGTCTCGATCTGGAGAATACAAGGTAGGGTCTGAATAAGCCCGTAACCAAGGAGGAGGGACGGGGTAGGAGACGGAGCCCCCTAGAAAATTTTCTTCCCCCTGGAAAATCAAAAATCAAGCATTGCCTTAATGCATTTAATTATATCGCCCACAAAGCTATCTCGCCCCCCCCCACTAGGCCTGGGCCTAGACAAAACAGTTTGAGTTGTAACTTCGACTTCACCAGTTTTTGATTCCTTGCCGAAGGCCGAAGGAATCTATGCGATGGTGATGTCGTGTGTGTGTGTATGTGTGTGTATGTGTGTGTATGTGACACTTTTGCTTGTAAACACGATATCTGAAGAAGGGTAACTCCGAAGGATCTCATACTTGGCATGTAGATTGCCCATGTTGAGTAGATGATCCCTATTGTTTTTGGTGGAGGTCAAAGGTCATTTGGGGTCACAGGAGGTCAAAAGGTCAAAACCTTGTAAATACGATATCTCAAGAAGGGTAACTCCGAGGGATCTCATACTTGGCAGGTAGATTGCACATATTAAGTAGATGATCCCTATTCTTTTTGGTGGAGGTCAAAGGTCATTTGGGGTCACCAGCGGTCAAATGTTAAATACCCTGGAAATTGCTTGTAAACACGATATCTCCAGAAGGATAAATGCGAGGGATGTCATACTTACCATGTACATTGCCCATATTGAGTAGATGTTCCCTATTGTTTTTGGTGGAGGTCAAAGGTCATTTGGGGGCACCAGAGGTCAAAACGTTAAAACCTTGTAAAACACTATATCTCAAGAAGGGTAACTGTGAGGGATCTCATACTTAGTTTGTTAATTGCCCATATTAAGTAGATGATTGCTCTTATTCTTGGTGGAGGTCAAAGGTCATTTGGAGTCATCAGAGGTCAAAACGTCAAAACCTTGTAAACACGATTTCTCCAGAAGGATAAATGTGAGGGATCTCATACTTATTGTGTGGATTGTCCATATCCAGTAGATGAACCCTATTGTTTTTGGTGGAGGTCAAAGGTCATTTGGGGTCACCAGCAGTCAGAAGGTCAAAACCTTGTAAACACTATATCTCAAGAAGGGTAACAGTGAGGGATCTCATACTTAGCTTGCCAATTGCCCATATTGAGTAGATGATTCCTCTTATTCTTGGTGGAGGTCAAAGGTCATTTGGGGTCATCAGAGGTCAAAACGTCAAAACCTTGTATACACAATATCTCCAGAAGGATAAATATGAGGGATCTCATACTTATTGTGTGGATTGTCCATATCCAGTAGATGATCCCTATCGTTTTGGTGGAGGTCAAAGGTCATTTGGGGTCACCAGCAGTCAAAAGGTCAAACCATTGCAAACAGTATATCTCAAGAAGGGTAACTGTGAGGGAATTCATACTTACCATGTGGATTGTCCATATTGAGTTTATGATCCCTATTATTTTTGGTGGAGTTCAAAGGTCATTTGGGGTCACCAGCGGTCAAAAGGTCGAAACCTTGTAAACACATTAGCTCAACAAGGGTAATTGCGAAGGATCTCATACTTAGCATGTTCATTGCCCATATTAAGTAGATGATCCCTATTATTTTTGGTGGAGGTCAAAGGTCATTTGGGGTCACAAGAGGTCAAAAGGTCAAAACATTGTAAACAGTATATCTCAAGAAGGGTAGCTGTGAGGGATCTCGTACTTAGCATGTGGATTGCCCATATTGAGTAGACCATCTGTATTGTTTTTGGGTGGAGGTCAAAGGTCATTTGGGGTCACCAGAGGTCAAAAGGTCAAAACATTGGAAACACGATATCTCAAGAAGGATAACTGTGAGGGATCTCAAACTTGACATGTAAATTTTTCATATTGAATAGATGATTCCTACAATTTTTGTGCAGGTCAATGGTCACTTGAGGTCATAAAAGGTCAAAACCTTAGTTAACATGATATTTTAAGGAGGATTACTATGAGGGATCACATGTATGGATTGTTCATATTTAGCATGTAGGTCATTTTGGGTTACAAGATTTCCAAAGCTTTTGAACTTATTAACATGATATCTCAAGTTGGATAACTGTGAGGGATTTCATGCTTGTCATGTGGGTGATTCATGTTTGTTACAATATACCCATATGGCAAGGAATCACTAAGCCTTTTGGCTTTCTGGTTCGTATTTTGACAGTGAAGCACTTTTTAAGGCATGATGACATCCGCTTGAGGAAGTGCAGCTTTTTGTGTTGTGATAATGAACTGTAAACGTCACATTCCGGTGACGGTCCGCGGACCATTTGCGGTCCACGACGTGTGTGCTAGTAGTGGAACGCCGAATACTCGCACTTATTATTTGATTGATTTCTAGCTATACGGCTAAAATTAAAAGTTCTCGACCGTTTTAAAAGACTTGAGGAGCCCTGGTCTATGAACCAAAATCTACTCAGCAAAGATTAATTCGGGGAGGGGGGGGGGGGGAGCGTGGGAAAGTCTATTCGCTAGAGGGGACTTCAAGCGGTAACTTAAGTGTCTAAAGGGAAAAGCTTTTCCACCTCATGGTGCCAACATCTTGGGGAAACCGCCCACCCTCTCCTATCCCAGTGGTTGCCTCTCCCACTTTCTTTGTCTTCGACCCTGTTATATGTATGTCTACATTGAACGTATATGTGTGCGGCGCCCATCACACGCACTATTTCCAACAGCTACCTGCGCAGATAACGTTCATGTGCACCATGCGTCAACCAAAACGAACAAACCTGACCAGTACTTGACTAGCTGGACGGTTTCCAAAGCTATACTGATCTCTTCGTGACTTTTGCTTCGGGGCAATTCCACCTTCATCTTTCATGAGTCACATAAACTTAACAAGTCGGTCACTGACGGATAAGGAAAATAGTTATAAAAAAGCATTGCTCTTTCCATCCCATCCAACCACAGAGTTACAAGAGATCATAGACAAGCTTCTTAATCGGTAGCAAACAAGTAACTGTGATCCTCCAGTCCCCATTGAGATATTTACGTGTACTGCTAGTATTGTAAGAGGGTTTACATGTCTGAGAAGCAACAATATGGCGGTCATCAGGCGCGGATCCAGACATTTCGAAAAGGGGGGGGGGCTGAAAGCCCCCTTGATTATTCTTCTAGATAAACATTAGGCTAATTTTCGCGTATTTGTTATTGTTGATGTGGCGAAAAAGGGCTGAGCTCGAGAAAGCCCCCCCCCCCTCCTTGGATCCGCGCCTGGTCATTTTTATCACCTATTTGCACAATGCTTCTGGGGGTAATCATGGCGTTCTGTAAGTTCACAACCTCTGTGGCATCATAGAAAATACACAAATCTTAATATTTCTCTTACATTTTAATCGAGTAAATCATGCATTCATTCATTTATTATTATGTGTTATACATTCATATGCAAATAAAATACGGAGTCCACATTTCCGGTGCAGGTTATGGAATGTTTGTTTGACTGAATTCCTCATGACAAATCCATCTCATGAGAAAAACAAGATCACTAAAAGAAGAACAACCGGAAGGAAGGTTTAGAACCTGTGAATAAACGGTATACAGTATCTCATTAAAATTAATAATGCCATTAACTTGATATCTACGGTTAACTTCAGGCTGTGCAAGCTGGAGAAACTTTAATTACATCAAGAAATAACCAATTGCGATTAATAAAACTGTGAAAAACCGTGAGTGGGTTTATTGATAAAGATGCAATTCTCCATTTTCTGCCAAAATCTTTCTTAATTTGATGCATAATTTAGCAGCTTTATTCATCTGGTGTTGTTGGTTTGCTCTGTGGTTTCCAAAAAGAGTTTAGAGGAATTTAGCATGACTTTCTTGTAATTTTAGAAAGAAAAATCAAGTAATTACTTAAATGAACATCACATAATGTTATTTACGACACTGACAGAGAGATGGTCGTTGCCTATGGTTACTATTTCAAAGAAACAAAAATAAAAATGAAAAGAAAAATTGTTGATGACCAAAGCCAAAAAGTGACTAATTTCAGTATAAAATGGAATCACTAGCAAGAAAAAAGTGCAAAGGAAACTCATTTTACGGTCAATCGTTTCGTCAACTTTCATTCACCCTTAGTTTGAGACCACACTGAGCAAGGAAGTAGGGGAGATAAAATTAACCATTTAAAAACTGTTGAAGCTAGGATTATGTATTTCTTATTGGAGTTGACCTTCTAAACTGTGGTCGTATGGGATGATTTTATCCTTTATGGTTTTCCATTCTTGTAAAGGGCAGACGCAGTTGCTCCAATTTGCAGTAAAAGGCTTATTCAATTACATATAAACTTAGTAAAGCTTTCTTAAGTAACTGCCACATCGTCCTAACCATATTTAGGGATCCACAATTGGTGATTGTACTTTGATTGACTCAATTCAAACAATAGCTTTACATTTTTTAACCACTCTTGTTGGTTTCTGACATTAGCGGCACGCCATAGGGGCACGGCTTGCCCCCCCTCCCCCAAGTTTGCAAAGCATGGTCTTCAATTTTCCAAAATAAAAATTCGAGATGAGTTAGGCCCTCTCTTGTCCTTGACTCGGTTTAAAATTAAAGAAGTGAATAGCTTTCCAATGCAATGCGAAGGTTAAACATTAATAAAGTGCTTTCAAAACGACATTTTTTCGGCGCGCTTCGCACGCGTTTTCTTACTTGCTTTTTCGCTACTATATGTACTTCAGAAATCACAAATGGACCTACCATTAGTGCGAGCTAAGGTAATCAAAACAAATGATCATGCTGTGATATTTGTAATCTGATTAGCTTAGGCATCATAATGTCATTTACAGAGGGTAGCGGTAATGCTGGAGTTAAATGTCCATAATTTTGCAGACACTTCAGAGCTTTCGGGGTCATTAGATACACAATCCATTAGCCGTGTTGATTAAGCAGTTTTGTCCGGGTGTCACCTGGTCGGATTAGCACAGTTATCTGTCTACAAAAAGTTGTAACGGGCATGTAGCCTAAACGTATTGTGTTCCCCATAGGAGGAGAGGTTTCCCTTCCCTTGTCCAAATTGACAGCGCCGTTGACCCACGAGAGGTCTTATGCCTGTCAAATGGCATGTTATAATCAAAAGGTTCTTCACCTCTGTGCTAAAGTATGCTGTTTCAGTTGATTTAAAATAAACACACCAAATAGTCAATCTAAGCTGAGTGTAGTGAGACTTTTTGGCCTAGCTATTGGTATACAGGATGAGACGTCGTTCTGAGTTAGGGGAATCCCCCCCCCCTTTAAAAAAATTCGTTTCGGAACGGTACTGAGATCCAAAATAAACAGGCGCGGATCCAGACATTTCGAAAAGGAGGGAGCTGAAAGCCCCTTGAATATTCTCCTAGATTAACATTATGCTAATTTTTGCGTATTTGTTATTGTTGATGTGGCGAAAAAGGGGAGGGGGATGAGGCCGGGAAAGCCCCCCCCCCTTGGATCCGCGCCTGATAGTGCTGTCATTTCATCATTTTCAAATGTCTCGAAATTTTCGTTAGTTTAAGTAAACAATCCAGTAAACCAACATTTTATGGCTTCTTGGCGAAGCTGAAACATTGTGACACAATGAAAGAAACACAACATATTCAAAAGTGAGGGCTCATTTTATACAAAAGGATCAAGCCGCTTTGCTCATTTCACCTGTCTCTTACTCCCTCTTATGGAGTAGCGATCGACTGATATGGATGAATTTTTATTTTTAAAGTAGTCAGCTCATGACTGACTGCCTGAAACGGTTTTTGAAGAGCTCTTGAAAACTACATGGGGCATCGCAGTAATACATAATAATAACCATACTCCTATTGTACTATCCGGAGCTGACCATAATATTGCCACGGTGGGAGTCTTCCGAACCTCCCTGAATATGAACTTGAGTTTGCCCCCCCCCCCAAACAAAATTTCTTAGAGCCGCTCATGGTTTCTGATGACTTGTGTAGTCAGTGAAATGTAATGTACATAAATGGTAGCCCATTGTATGCAAATAGGTCAAATTACAGTAGCGTTAAATAATCACATATCACGCCCATTATATGCAAATAGGTCAGACTACAGTCGCATTAAACCATTACATATCACGCCCATTTTATGCAAATAGGTCAGATTACGGTAGCATTAAATAATAACATATCACACACTATAGTTTACTCAAGAGGATGCAGTCTATGGGGCAATTTAAAGTCAGTACAGGCTACAGAGTAGCTTTGCCCAGGCAAGCGCCATAGACAGATTTTTTTTTTTTTTTTTTTTGAGGCTTGAAGGCAGAATTTGACTTTCGCATGCAACGAGATAATTGACCTTTTAAAGGACAAGTGTTCAGGAGAAATACACCCCTATACTTAATTCATGTGTGCTTCTATTTAAACAATGAAGTGACAATATTTTCACTGCGATTCGTGCGAGATAACCAATTGTTTCATACTTAATAATTTATATGCTATATCAAAGTATGGACCCATCTTGACAGATACTTATAACGGAAATAAGAAAAAAAAAAATAACATTTGGCTGATGTTTCAACATAAGGATAGAGGCCATATATTATCCATTAGAAGGCATTTCGGTTTTTTTCTGTTTGCCGTCATGTCTGAAAAAGCCTATTCCCACACTTACATCGTTTAAATCAAAGCAAAGTTTCCATTTTTAAATAAAAAAAAAAGTCCCTTTTGAAGACAGAGTACCTTCCTCTTTGTCTCAAAACACCTCCAGTTTTTCCTTCAGGTGTTTGAATGTACTTTTTAAATATTCATATTGACGCCTCATAATGCTTTTGTTATTCTATAAACCGACCTGTTTGGTTACGAAATTAGATGCTGTTGAAAATATGAATGGCCTTCGTGGTAGATCTGATGCAAAACTGTGATATACAGCGTAAAGTACGCAAATATTATTAGACGTATACGTTCCACGCAGAGGCGTCAAGAAATATAATAGTAATACTAAAGGTCTAATAGCTACGTGTAAAATCAATTTACCAAAGTGACGTGGCGCATTTTTTGCAAAAAATACATTCCTTTAAAAATTAATTCTTACCTAACGAAGCATGTCTTTATGCATTTTTGATAAACTGGAAAATTGCTCTGTGTTTATTTCTTTAATGCATTGAACTTCTTACCAGAATGTGCAGCTTTAAAATGCTAAGAAATGTTTGCAAAGAATTTGGAACAAGCAGAACATTAAACACCCCCCTCCCCCGATACTTATTTCTAGTAAATGAAGGAAATTTAGGCACTCGCTCAAAACACAACCCACAGTAAAACTGATACGGGAATTTTCCTCCGCAGTAGAGCAGAACAGCTAAACTATAAGAACGGGATACGGCATGGACACACGTTCTCAGGCATTACTTTGCTGTAAATTAAAAAAATATGTTATGAAACTGAAATGCCTTATGAAAGATACTTAAATCAAGTAAAAAGGAAACGAACTGTAACTGGTCATACGAATACGGATTTTAGCGCGAACTAACCTGAACTACAGACTTCTAGCTTTATATAAACGTTCTATCAAAAGTTGGTTTTTTGGTGTTTACTCCCGTTGTGTACACAGGACGGATGCATGACACTTAACGAGCTTGCACTATCACATAACCGTCTGAGGGCTTCTTTCAAAGGTGGTACATCTCTACCAGTTCTTACATGGACTTACACACTACATGTCACGGTTCCCAGGGCTTTGACAGACTTCACAATCACTACATGCTACCAACCAAATGAAAGCTAAACAGTTCATTCATCAATCGACCGATTGGCCTAAATAGTTAGCAGGCACATAGCCACGGGGGGCACGTGCCTCCCCCCCCCCAATTTTTTCAATAAAAGGGCTTGCACTGAAGGCGGAAAAGTTTGCTACGACACCAGCATTTTTGGAATACAAATATAAGAAGAAAAATGGAAAATCTCCCACCATTTTGCATCTAGAGTCCTTGAAATAGGCAAAAATTTTCGAAGGGGGAAGGGACACCCCTCCTCTTAGACCCCTCCCCCAGGTCGACGAAGCTTCAACATCGATGTGCCCCCAGATTGGTTATTCTGGCTACGGGCCTGATGGTTAGACCATCCGCCTTTCGGGGGGGGGAGGGGTGATCGAAAAATGGGACCTGTTGCCTTCTCGCTTGGTGATCAACATAAGAGATTAGAACAGGAGTATAAGTATACATGTGAGTGGAATTTTAATCGAAAGCGCCGGCATAATTGCACGGGTTATTGTAGCCTCTAAGGGCTTGAGTACATTTAGAAAAGACAAGATTGTGATGGAAAATGTATAAAGCGCTTTAATATCGATCTATAAGAGCGCTTTATAAGCATGGATTATTATTTTTTAATATTTTTACCATATCATTAAAATATTAGAATGGCATGACCTTTTGAAGTCGGACCCAGAATCAAACGTTAAGACTGTGCACATATCCTTCAAACAGCTAATCTGATGGCATGAATCTACCCCTTCCATTCATGAACCCCTTCACAACATCAACATTTTCTCTTACGGATTTTCATATATATAGACTTAACATAAATGCCCTTTAATAATGAGCCATCCAATAATAATGTAAAGGCACTGTTATTGACGGTGTGCTTTGGGGCGAACGAAAACTAAGCTAATTTTGGTGTGTTCCCCTTAAGTCTCATGTGCTTTCGGGGTCGTAACTCCTTCTCCTTCCTTCTATTATCAGATTCCCAGCTAGACTCTGAAGGGCTCTGTCTGGAGAATTTTCCTTCCTGTAATAAGATCTCTACTAGCTGCTACCATGAAATTGTTCCCCCCACTGAATGTCTTTTCTGGCGGATGTAAATTTCAGGACAGGAAAAATTCCGAGAGTTGTTTTCAAAGGCAGAAACAAGAAGAATAGACTGAATCCGATGGGTCTCGTAATGTAGACCTGTCGAAAATAATACGTCTTGAAAACATTGGGTTTGCTTATGTCTTTAGTGTGTCCCTTCGGGTTAGTGGCTCTTCGGAGGTAGTGCTGATGAGCTGGCGTGGGAGCAGTTTTTGTCTTAGAATTTTTGGTTTACAGTTAGGATAGCTTGTTGCATTGAAGTTGGCCGTGTCCTTTTTTATGCATGCAAAAAGGCACGTCTTGATAGCATTAATGTAACATGGTCACCCAAGTGGGTGGGTATACATCCTGGTATTTCAGTTCGGCAGTTTTACAGGGCATTGTGTGCACTGTACAAGTAGAGACGCAAGTCTTAAGTATTGCTATAGCAGTGTCGGAAATCTATTCCGCGAAGCTGATTTCAACATTGCTCACCACATAAGTAACCTAACCAGGATTTCCGTCAAGGAGAGTCAGATCTTTTATTAAACTGCGAGAAACGGTGCAGCATTGAAGGACTTACCGACAGCCTACTCAAAGATGTATAGGCCTATATTAATGTGTACAACTTAATTTTAAGGATCAGAAAAGTTGACTCCTCCTTTTCGTTATGTGCCAGGCAGTGACGCGGCCAAGGAGGCATGGGACATCCCCCATGCTCCTAGTGGCGCCACCAGGATGCCAAAAAGAGAGATTCAAGTGGAGGACGAGGCAAGCAGAAATATTGGAGGATAAAGAGTTCAAATGTTCATTGCTCATGTAAACTGTGTGCTTTAGTACAGGGGCCTACTGGGGGCAAGAGAGGGACCAAGGCATTGACTGTGGGGCAAATTCCCCTTCTCCGTCCCGTACCTGAAGACGCAAATGTCGGTGGTCACATTATACTCATACAACGTACTTTGTATCATGGTGCTCGCCATGAATTACATTACTCCTAAGTTTGTTATGCAAATAAGGAGCGCGGATTTCACTGGTTACCGGTACTGAGCACATTAAATTAAACTAGGACAGCTTGTGCGATAACTTTGCATCACACACTGTCATGAGGAACTCTTCATTGGTAAAGGTGGGTGTGTGGAGGCCCGACTGATGGGGAGGGGCCGAAGGGGGGGTGTTGGAAGCTCACTCCGGATGAAAATCATGTGGCACTTCATTTAGTGACGCATTTTGTATAAGCTCCCATGCAGACCATCACTAAAAATTGAAAATTTATATGTTAAAAATGTAAATTTTTAAATTTAAATTTGTTTACATTACAGTGAGTCTGGAGTAAAATGAAATGAATACGAACAGAACAAATCCCCAAACTGTAGTTCATAGCGTCTCTGGCCAGGGATGACGAATAAACCGATAGAGATTGGATGCTCGATCGTGAACGGATCATCTCAGCTAATAATTCAGGAGGACCCCATAAATTTTAGCCCACTGAGAACTGTTTACTGTTCTAGTTTACCATGCCTTTTTTTAAATTGAACATGTTATCACAAAATGAATAGTACCCTTATAACTCCCGGGAAGTGGCATTTGGGGAGATGTGGGAGGCATATTTGGCAATAAGTTTCTTGGTAATCTGCACTCTAACAGTTGGTGGCGTTCCGCTTAGTGGGCTTATGCCATGCTGGTAGATCTCAGCACACTGATAACTATTACAGTAAATCTTGGTACCAAAAGCCTGGGGTGTCTCCCCTGTAGTAGGCCTAACCCTACTTCCTGCGTACCAGTAAGCTTCATGTGGGCGCAAAGTGTATTCAAGACATATTCGAGAAGGAAATAATTCATATACTGTGGTCTGTGAGTAAATTATGACTTGTGTAAGCTGCAGTCAATATACCTCTTTCTAGTGCCTCTTAATCGTACTTGACATGTGCAGTTGTAGGAGACTATTAGTAGAAGTACGTACAAGAGTACGGTAGAAAAAAGGAGCCATATACAGGATGCTAATATAGTAAACAATCAAACGTTCAAGTTAAATACTGTACTCCTTAATATGTTTATATCATTGGCCGTGGTTTGTAGGGGTGAAAAGTTTGCACTGACACCCACCTGCCCACGAAACAGTCTGAAATAAAACCATTTCGTTGAATGGGTTTGTATGTTAAAGTTCTAAACAAATATTTACAAAGTTGATACTTTTATTCTCAAAACCATCTATCAGTATATAATCTAATGAAATTGGTCAGCATTCAGGAAAGACTCTGTTGAGTATATTCTGAGTAAGCTGCAGGCTGCCTGAGTGGGCCACATATTGATAGGAATAAAGTGTGCTAATTACCTCGGACTACCCGCCAGAGAGGTCTCCTTTGTACAAGAATATAATAACTAAAATATAAGTTTCTTTTCACTGCAGTAAAACAAAAGGTGAGTGGAAATATGTGTACACAATGCATTGTGGTACTGGGTCAAAGGTGAATTGTACTATTAACCTTCGCTCCAGTTGTCGAATAGTCTTATATACCTCTTACACGTACATTTGTCGCTGGTATTACTTCTGTAGCCAATGAAGTTACGGTACAGGAGTAATTCAGGTCCGCCGGGAGGGCACTAGAGTATCACATGCATAGGCACAAAGCAGTGTTGTAAAGAGTCATGACTCGAGTCACTAATTTTCAAAAGGGAATGACTCGAGCAATTGTATCATAATTTTCCTTATAGAAATAACACAGTGACTCGAGTCACATTGAAAGTAGTAAATGACTCGACTCGACTGCAAAATTGAGTGGCTCGTTACAACACTGGCACACAGGCGAGGCAGTTGGCAAGGTACAGCTGACCTTGTGACCCCACCGGAAGTACCGAAGTTAGTGAACTCACTTATGAAAAAATATTTCAGGCCTTCGATCATTAGGAGCAACAAGCATGAGACTCTTGACTAACCGACGTGATCTTTTTCCACAAAAAGTGATAGACCTTCATACTGGCGTCATAAAGGAGAGTGGGGGAAGTCACTAAGGAGGGGGACGGTCTCCTTTTCTCGTTCAGATATCATTAGAATAAAACCATGTTGTGTCGAAGCATATGTGATAAATACCTGTTGTGCGACGATCCATGTTTCCATGTAGTTTGCTGAAAATTAAACAACCACAAGCAAAAGGACAGAAGATCTACAATACATAAATGACATGTGTGGCAGGAAAGTAGCTTCGGCCTCAGTAACCGTGTGTTACTAGGTCCTATGCAATGACTCTTTGATATCCACACCTCCGGACGACACCTCTAATGAGTAGGCTGCCCACGTTTGTAGAAGTCAAGACCAGTTACAAGATTCAACACAAACATCCGAGGACCTCGTAAGACTTACCTCAATCTGAAATTCACTTTGCAACTTCCGTTCCCTTCAATGTATATCGTTTATCTTTCGAGTCTGGCCAATAAGTATATAGAAAACAACCACTGTGTGTGCTGGAGTAATGCAAGTTCAAAAAGCTGGCAATTTACTGATTCACGTTGACCTGTCTGCTTGACTAATAGCCTACCAATCTTTAACATTCCAAGTTAAAATACAACACACGAATTTGGAGTTTCTGCATGTTTTACAATTCAGTTACACGGTCTACTTAAAACACCCGCGTGCAACATGTTAATGGCTCGTAAGGGAGACCGTGGGATGAACCCATACTTCAGACTCATTTTTTTGTATTTGAGAAGAGAAACTCAATATAAGCATTCTCGTGAAACTTTCATGCAATTACTTTTTTCTGTTCTAGAGATATGGATAGCGACTGAAGTTATCACATTTTCTATACCAACAGTGAACTTGAAGCATGCAAGTGCGATGTCATGGATTCACTTTGATAACAAATGTGTCGGTTTTTCTTAAAATTATCATTCCATTACACTCTCATAACTAAAACCTGATGCATTCATACTGAGAATACCTCTTGGGCACTAAAATTTTAAACAAACCGCCCTGTCCAATCCAAAGTCAAAACACTAAAATGAAAAATAAAGAAACCCAAAACATTGGTCATTAATATGAATCCTGGCATGACACCTGCTTGCATGAATTTTACGTTTGGTACTTAAATGTAGTAACTTCACCTTTTGTTATCTGGAGAACTAAACATCGTAATTAAATGGAAATTTCTCCAGCAGTGGCGTAGCTAGATATTTGTGTGTGTGGGGGGGGGGGGGGCAAAAGCAAAACATTTCCGACAGATTATTATCTTGAAGTAATGATGTACTATCTAGGCGTAGATTGCCTTCAATGACACTTCCAGGCCTTGTCAGTAACCATTTCGATGTGTAATTCTGCTTAAAAAACATAAGAAGTGTTGTAAGTGTTCCAAATAATTGTTTTTATTTATTTCCGACAGAGACTAGAAACTTCCGACAGAGGCCTTGGGGGCTTTGTGGGGGGCGATAGCCCCCTGCCCCCTCCAGCTACGCCACTGTTCTCCAGAGTAGTTAAATAAGTGAGTTTGGTACCTTCGCTATGCAATGCAAGCTGGAAAGGAAAGTGTTCCACCACAAGGACTGTCTGTGCAAGCATAGGCGTAGGTAGTTATTCTCAACTGGGGACTGGACTTTGTCTGAACCGCCGTCCTGGAGGAGGGGTTTTTGGAATATTTTTGAACATTTTAGGGTCCTCAGATGCAATTTGGTGTAACTTTTTTGGGCAAATTTTTAGGAAAATTACTGAAAATTTTTGACAATTTTTACACAGGAAACAAATAAGGGGTGTTTGTCCTTGATTTAAGAGAAGGGGAGAAGAAGCATACTTCCTCTCCACCACACTTTTGACTGGGGGGCTTTAAACCCCCAGCCCTTCCCCAGCTTCATACGTCTCTGAGTGAAAGACTAGAATTTTGTTTTAGTTGGCACCATTTTGCAGCTGAAAATCATGTGGTTATTTCTATATCGATCCCGGGTCAAAGAAAATTCATTTCAAAATGAAAACTCTTTTTGAAGTAAATTTCTCAACCATGGACAGAAAAGGTTGAACAGTATGACCTTTCACTGTGGAAAGGAAATGGTTTGTATTTGTGTGCGAAAACATCCTGCGTGGACTTGACCTGTTGGTACAGTAAAGTCCCAGGATTGTGTATTCCGAATTCCTTTATTTCTGTCCTCTTCAACACATTAAAAATGAATTTGGACCTGGACTTTTGTTGTAGCTGTCGGCTCATATAACGATTGCTTTTAAAGCAAAGAAAATGTTTATATTATTGAAAAATAATTTATTTTGATACTCAAAGTAAGCAAGATTACCAGCTTCGGGAATTCCTTCTGCTGACCTCATTCCTAATCCCTTCTAAATTCTAGCACTGAACTGTGCTTCCTTCCAATGATACATTAAAGATAACGTAGTCACCCCTTCTCGAAAGTAGGTCGAATTCATGCGGTTGCGAACAACTCTATAAATGAGGGCGCTCGACCATTACAAAATATGTATTTTCACCGACGACAATGAAATCTTTCTCGGGTGATAAAATAATGATTAATAAGGCAGCACAGTTTCTTCACTATCTACAGTCTTTTAGACTGAGTAGGCTTACCA
Organism: Holothuria leucospilota; assembly: GCA_029531755.1. NCBI lineage: Eukaryota > Metazoa > Echinodermata > Holothuroidea > Aspidochirotida > Holothuriidae > Holothuria > Holothuria leucospilota. Next base: position 9,390,867 of record CM055977.1, read on the forward strand.
GCCCCGACCGATCCACCTCCCTGAAGTAACCTGGCGAGTGTCTCGTCTAAAACGTCTGGGGCTACTCACGGACTTGGTACACAGTCATGATCTTACACAGTTGTAAAAAAATCCTTAATGTTTCAGTTCAGATGGAAAACGCCTTTTCAAGTTTAATTTCTCTTGAATGACTTCCTAAGAGCATGAAACAGGTTGGCACGGGATGGGAAATGCTCCCCCATTTGACATAATGCTCAAACGTTTCACCAAGGTTTGCCTCGATTGTGATGGCTTACGGTAATTACGCAACTGCAGTGCCTTAATTTCACCTAGACTGACTCCATCATTTGACATTTTCTAAGGTACTTTTGCATGTTTGGAGAATCGAGAAAACTTATAAATGAAAATAATTATATATATATATATATATATATATATAAATATATATAAATATATATATATATAATATGTATATGTATATATAATATATCAATTGGTCGAATAGCGGCCAATCAATTTTTAAATGCCTACATTCACCCGGGCCTAGTTGCAAATAACATGGATGAATGAAGTCTTAACATTTAGGCTTCAAGTAACATTTACCTAACGAAATCATTGCAGTGTACAGCGTACATTACAAAGTGCCCCCCAGTTTCCCTAAGTTAAAAGCTTGTTTTTCGAGGGCAACTGGGGTTTGCATCTAGTCTGCAATGTCAGTGTCAACTCAGTGGCGTAAAGTATGCAATGGGGATAGTACAGGAAAGAACGCTCTATACGCTCAGTTCCATCTTCTATCCTCCCTTCCTTCACAGATACCACACATAGATACTCTACAGTCAAACATAACAGAAATCCAAGATACCATACCTTGCCATCAGTTCCCATAGTTCTTGTTCCCCATGTTGTTAGGTTATTCTGAAGCTCTGGTTACGCCACTTGGTGGCAAAATAAAAACAGAGGACGAAACTAAACATGACTTAATTCCGCAGGTTACTTGGGATTGGTAGCTGCTAATACAAACCGTAACTTAATCCCTACCACCAAACCAGACACAGTTTACAACAATAGTTGACCTTTGCCGTAATTCCTCTTGCACACAATATTTACTTCTCGAAAGAATGAGCTACAAATTCACCAAGACAACTGAAACGAATACAAGAATCGGACATAATTTTTCCTATTTTCACACAGCTTACCCAAGTTCATAAAGAAAAGTTAGCAAACGATTTCCGGAAGGTGATTTAAGACACGTAGCAGCAGCTGTGTACCTGCCGATCTTTGCCGAGTCCACAATAATAATTACCGTATTGCCGTCATGAACCGTGCTTATCGTTAGGTAGGCTAATGTATTTCTGAGAGAACTCAGTGACTTAAAGCTGTTTCCACTCTTCTACCTAGTAGTTATGGCTGTCGCCATGGAAGTGCCATAATGACACAAAATGAAAACAGGTTAAAATAATCACGGCCTCTAAAATTTGTGTTTTTCATTTTGTTTCTTACGTTAAAATTTCGGAAAAAGATTTACAAGAGGCACTAACCTGTTAACGCACATTGTCCATGACGCAGCCTTTTATCAATTGCGTGACAATATTGGCATTGCCGCTCAAAGTTCATTGGAGCAATTAAAAGTCGTGAGTTATTTAGATCTATTTGTGAATTTGCAGGTACGGTAGGAAGCAAATGATACTCATCTTTACTCGGAACTTTCTTGAATGTTTCGTTAATATCGTCACAAAAAATACAAGGTTTTATGGGGAAAGGTGCTCGGACCGGTGTACAGCCTCGCAAACGCTGTAGGGTCACCACACGAATTGAGTCACTTTATGTAAGTGAAAGGTTTCAGGAGCCTGCCAAGTATCTTCGTTTGAGAATTTAGTGTTCCAATATACAGCACGGTACTTCTGGACCTAACAGGTCCGCAACCTCTGAAACAGGCTCACAATAAAAATTCCACAAATACCATATGATGTAGTCACTTTCATGAATGATGTTATTATGAAGTTGATGAAACCCAAAACGAGGAAAATATGCTCAGCCAATCTGTGGGCTCAGCCAATTTGTGGGTAGTGGCGAGGAAAACCCGGGGTGGGAGGGTGATTCCCCCATTGTTACATAGTGCTCAAAATTTCCCCATATTTTTCATAGTGTAACTTTGCGGAATATTTCAGAAGCCAGAGAAGTTTGTGTGTTTGTCATCGAAATTCAGCGTGTCAGCGCGCCAAACTACCCTTTCTCTTTCCAAATGCATTGTTCCTCTGTCACTTGTAAGGACGATTTTCGTGGGGTTTTAATCTTGGCTGACCAACCAACTTGACTGTGAATCTTTTTCATAGATCTGAACTATGATTTGAATCTGATTTCAAAAAGTTAGTAATTATCAAATGAAATTTCATTTTGCTGCATGTAAGTCAAAATGTCTGACATGGCAAGTTAAAGTCGCCTGCATGGACTGATGGACTAATTTAGTAAGAGCGTAGGACAAATCAATCTCTTTTGTCCTATATGAGAATTGGTCTTTTTACTCTGAAGAATCCATACGTGTCATCCAGCACGTATTAATTTGCCATTTACGAGCCGTGCTTCCTGTCAAAATTATTGTTGTCACTGCAAGAACAGTACAGTGGTTTGGTACAATGTTAAGACTGCAGTTATAACATTATTTATTGCTTCGCCAGACTTTTTTTATGAGACAATATTTTCAGGATTATTAGGTGTCTGGAGGGGAGAGGGGGGTGGGCACATGTATGAGTGGTCTTCATGTGTCGATTTTCTGGTGATGACAAGTTACGCCTTGCCACGTTGTCTTCTGGCAGTCGGGGAAAATAAGGGAGGTCTGATACAAAACTTGTGAATTGTTGTGTCATAGAATGTTTGTCTGTTTTGAGTCAAGATAATGGTTTTTAATTTCTTTTATCAAAAGCTTGGTTAACATGTTTGAGTGATAACAATCGCAGTAAGATATTAGAAATGACAGTAAAGACAGGAAAAGCGGGATGGCGTAGGTTGGAGGGCTTGGGTAGGGGTAAGAATGGGAAGTTGGCACGTCTCGGCAAAGAGTTTCTTTCACTCGGACGTAGATGCGGGTCCAAGGGGGCGACTGGGAATCTCAAATGCACCGAAGATGCACCACAGGCCGAAGCTCGAGTTAACACGCGTGGGTTCCGTCCAGGGATGGTAGGATCCACGGGAGGAGACCGGCTGACCGTCCACAGTGGCCGATCCTGGGTATTTTTAGGGCAACACAGTCGCCCCTGGATACTGAAATGAAAAATTTGGTCGCCAGCCTAACCAAAGCTGGAAATCATACGAGCACCTGAAATGAATGTGACGTTCAGTACTCACCGAGGCTATATAAAGGTAGCATAACTACTGCGTTGCGAAGAATTTTATCGATGCACACGTGCGATCACGAAAGACACCTGTTAGTGAAAGTTTGCTATAATTGAGATAATTGAGACTGTCGGAAAGACACTGTGTGCGTGTCTGGCGGGGAGGATAGTGCTAGAAAGTGTGTAACAGGTTAAATTGTAAACATGTAATCTCAAGCAATTTTTGTACAATTCTAAGAAAAAAAATGATGCTCTAATATCATTTAGAGCGACCATAAGTGCAAAATGTCACGCGCCATTGGCTGGTGGAACAAATGAAATGGTCAAACGGACAAAGCGACCGAAATAATGCGATCAAACTAATGGCGATGTACAGCATTGCCTAAGTTATCCCCATCATGGATGGGACAAAGGTCAGAGCAAGGGCACTCCAAAGCCCCAGACTGTCAGAAATCGGATTCTAAAACACCCTTTTGTGGCATACCCTTAGTTAATAAAAGAGCATGGCGGTGGCAAGAACTATGCGAGCCAGAAGTCCAAGCGGCTAAGGTCGGAGGCCCGCTTCAGGGCCCCGGAAAATTTTGGATTCTAGATACTCTATGGTGTAATCAGAGGCAATTTTGGACCCCTAGATTGCATGCAGAAAATTAGATGTATTAATTTTTGTCACAAAGACCAATGGAGCAAGTCGTGTTCCTCCCCAAGCATACATTATTACGTTCACGTCCATAGATCTGTAGCTTAGCATCATTGATATACAAATTCACTATTTGTCTCACATTATATCCCTCCGTCTCCTCAACTTCTTTCATGGCTTTTTGATAGGGATGATTTTGAATGGGAGCTCCACCAACCTCCACAGAAAGTTATGTTTTAAATACATTTTAGAAAATTTTCTTAATTTTCCTCTCATCTTTCTTATTCCTTTCTTCTCTCTCCTTCTTATCTTTCCCTTTTCATTTTCTTCGCTGCGAGGGCCCCCTAGTGCCCCCTAAATACGCCCTGCTCAGGCAATCTTAGTTGATAAAAGGAAGCCTTTCAGTGCATATTATAAAGTAGATGATGTCCTTCAACCCCCTTCTCGAATGGGATTTATGTTATCTTTTTTATCATTGTACATGTGCGAGGATGGTTCAGTACCCAAATTTGTTTAAAATATGTAGAATAGATTGAATTAAGTGTCCTGTTGAAATTTGCATAGGCGTATGAAGCTGTTCTCGACTGGGTGAGGGGCTGAACGTTGTTTCGGGCTGCCGTTCTGGGGGAGGTTCTAAGGGGAGGAGAAATTTTTGAACATTTCAGACTCCTTAGATGCAATTTTACGAAAAATTACTGCAAGTTTTTGACATTTTTACAAAGGGAGCAAATACGGGGTTTTCGTTCTTGAATTGGGAGGGGCGGAAGCCATACTTCCGCCCACCCCATTTTTGACCAGGGGGTTAGCCCCCTCTTCTTACGCCGTTGGAAATTTGTATCCAAATGCTGCCGTTACCTTGATACACATACGCTGCACAATCGACTGCTACATGAAGCAACCGAGTCACCCGTCGCGGTTATTGGATTTGTTGATTTTGAAAGTCCGGCTTGGTACGTCCAAGAACTCTACTACCTCTAGACATGCCGTTGTTGAGAATCCTGCATTCTGATTGGTTAAACACTGACCTGCTATTCCACGTCATACGGTCAGTAAACGTAAACACTGATAAAAATGAACTTTTTTACACATTTTCGGTGGCAGAATAGGAATAAACCACATTTGTCGGACTATTATGGTCTCATAAACCGTCTCGACTCCAAATTTGCAAAATAACGGACGAGGCGAACCGTTATTTTGCCAAAGTTTGGAGTCTCAACGGTTTTTTCACCAGTAATAGTCCCCCAAATGCGAATTTTTTCTTTAGGTAACTCAATCACCCGTCACCGTGACGGTTATTGGATTTGTTGTTTTTGAAAGTACTGCCTGGTACGTCCAAGACTGTGGTATCTTTTCTGAGGATTTTACTCTTCCTTTAATCAGATCTCTGTAAACCTTATGCATATGATGTCACAGAACAGATCCCCTGGCAGAGGTTATCTCGTATCATTACAACTTAGATAAATGCAGACAGCTAACTTTCGCGAGTGCGAAAACTACGCCGTGTACATGTATATGTATTAATCATGTACCATATCTAGCAAACTTCATGTTTGTCCTCTCAAATGACGTTTGTGACGTCAATGCATGAGGTCTATACCTGCTGCCCTTCCATGAAATTGTTTACTCTTTCTCAATAGGCCTACAATACAATGCAATGCAATACAATGCAATGCAATACAATACAACACAATACAATACAATACAATACTCCTCTCGCTGAGTATTCTGGGGGCCTGGAGCGGGGGATGGACGCAGATTCGAGGATATCTAAAAATTCTGAGATTTTTTTTTACTGAGGCAGTTATGAAGAAGGTGGACTGAGTTCCCTAGAAAGATTTTGCAAAGTCCTTGTAGCCCATTACCCACTAGCTGAATGTCTGAACTCCTCACAGGGATCCTTCGATGTGATGCAAACTGCAGTGACCAACCACGCGGATCCTCAGATTTCTGCACCCAAGTCCCTCACCCATGGCTCTGTTCAGGGACAGATACTCCATCTAAATCAAAGGACGAGAGGCGATGCACACACTATGAAAAGTTTGGGCAAAAACTCCACCAACGCTGGGCACGTATGCGAATATACTAAATTGGGTAAAGTTAGCCCAAAACTGGTGGTTAATGGGGTTACCGAGAGTCTGACTACTACTAAATTGGTATTTGAAGTCTCAGTACACCCATTATTCAACAATAATTGGGCAAACTTTACCCAATTTCAGTATTTCAGTTATGACGTAAATATAAGCCCGTCAGTGTCGCTTCTCGGTCTTTTGCCTAGGATCATGTGTAGTACCTGTTTTTTCAGCCAGTCTAGAACGGAGCCACGCATAACAGACCCATGATGTATAGGTTTGAATGTCCAGAGGTTGGTTATATTTTGCCTGAAAGTTATCTCTTGGGGACCTAGCTCCTTTCGGGAAGCAGAACTCCTTCCCGAGTAACGTTTGGTTTTCGCCCTTTGCCAGGCCCCGTCGCCAGAGAGTGGAAGGGACTTTGGAAAAAGTATTTCAATATTTTCACATACTAAATGCCCGGTGTTGATAAAATTCTTGCCCATTTTTTAAGGGTGCACTCCAAACAGTAATATTCTGATCTAGAATAAGTTAACCAATGATGCCATTCAAATTTTGTATCTTACCATTGTGTTACTATGTTAAATAACTTAGGAATTGGTCCGACTGAGTCGCAACACGCAATACCAGCGAAAAAAAAATTATGAAATAAGATAAATATCGGGTATTAAATAACGGTGAATTGCATGCACGACTAGCATTTTACATAACTTTACTTCATAACAACATTGATAATAACGTGAACGGCAAGGAAAAGCAGAAAGATATGACCTTTTCAAAGTGTCTTTGGACCATCTGCCAAATTCGATTATTAAGTCTACTTCATGTTTATGATTTTACAAGACGGGTTTACCAGACGTGTATAACTTAAAATCATTTAGTACAATTTTTCATACCGTTTGATTCTCTTTTGGAAGAACATTAATCTTGCTTTAAAGGTATTGAAGACTTCACAATCTACTGGCAGTAGAGTAGCTATCAAGCACTAAGTAAATGATTGTCATAAAAATTTACTGTTTCTTCCATGTTTTGGTTGTCAAGCTGATATTTTATAATCCCAGCAAAAATAAAACGTTGAAAATTAATGTTCGTCCGTAAAACTTACAAGAAAAATTATTGTTTTCAAGAATGAAATAGCATCTCGACTCGACGTATTGTGTGATGTGGAAGAAATGTTTTGATGGCGGTATTCCGAAACCCACTCGCCCCCTTGATGTTGCTACAAACACTGTACCCCATCATATATTAGATATAAAAAAGGTAAACAGGAAACTCGGTTTTAACTGTATCTCGTTGACATGCAGTATCGAGAGGGTCAAGAGGTTGGTCAGTTAAGTTTCTTGTCCCCTTGGGGACAAAGCCCCTTTGGGGAGCAGAACTCCTTCGGGAGGAACGTTTGGTTTTGCCCCTTGGCTCTTCGCCAGAGAGTCGCGTGGACTTTGCAAAAAGTAGTATATGTTCTTTTCAGCCAGATGAGGATGGAGCCAAGAGTGGCAGGCCCAGATGTAGAGGTCTGAAGATCGAGATGTTGGTCACGTTCAGTGTGTTTTACTTAAATCTCGGGGACGCAGCTCCTATGGGGAGCAGAACTCCTTCGGGAATAACGTTTGGTTTTCGCCATTTGGCTCTTCGCCAGCCTGAGACAGTCGAGGGACTTTGGAAAAACCATCTCGTTGGCATGAAAATGTTTTACCAGCAAAAAATGGAAAACAGTCACCAATATGCATGGACCATTGTATTAGGCCTCATATTTCCATGTATACCTGTCCTGTAGCACAAATAGACATTGCAGCATAGTATCCATTGCCTATCCTTTGCTTTTCGTAGTCAAATGGTATTCTAGTGCTGGCCTGGGTCAGGGAGTTGGAACACAAGCTCCCTGCCTGGGTTAATACCGGATAGGTTACGGATCTGCCATGTGCTGTTGCAGTATACAGTTATTCCGCTGTGGTTTTCTATGGAAACATTCGGTTGGTAACAGAGAAAATGAAATCTCCGTAAAGGTTGAAAATCGAGTCACGAAAGAATCGAACCCAGTTTAGCGAAAGAATATCCCGTACATACCGTATGCCTACGAGCCTGGAGCGGATTCACCATGTAAAATAAAGGGAAAAATGGGCTTCCGGTAAGCTGAATCTTGCAAGTGAAGAGTATCCGTCAGCACTCAACCCGGGTGAAATGACGTCATGTAACGTAAGACGAAGAGTGTACCTTTATTGTGGTCAACTGTAGCCTGTGGTATATAACTATGATTTACAAGTCATGGGCTTAGCTCGATCATCAAAATACACATTATTACTTGCTGTAAAAAGAATAAAACAGTAGAAAGATAACAAAGGAAGACTACTCAAGAAAGTTATAGGAGCTTGGAATTTAAACGCTAGTAAGTTATTTCAAGCATTTGCTCAACTGTGTTTCCTTGGTTACAATAGCGTATTCTCACCGTTTAGACTACGAAGGTAATTTGTAATGGGGACCGATGGTATAGACCTACAACTCAATCCTGTTTTGTTGTGATGTAATTGCTATCGTTAGATACTATAAACGAGGCTTATTTTAAAATAAAACTTGTACTTTTGACTTCCAGACGAGTAAAGACACAAGCAATACGACATAAAATTATGGTAATTTGACACTATGCACTGATGCAAGAAAGAATAAGATATAAGTTGTTCTGTTTCTCCATGGACTATTTTCATAAATGTCAGTGTTGACTAAATTTGAAGTTACCGGCCGTTTCACGTCATTTTTTCGTAACCATGACGACGATAAAATCAGTCATTGTTTGTTAATCGTGTTTAGAGACCACGTAAACCCTAACGTGGTGACACCCTTCATTCTGATGATCCATGATGGTGGCCAACAGGATAGTGTAAAACAACAATCATTACAGCTTGAGACATGTTGTTTATTGGGTTAAATAATCAATCTCTTATGAACAGAAATAAAATCCTTAGTAGAGCTAGTAAAATTATCTTCTTATCTTTATCGTCTGCAATGTTCACACGTCAAAGGGCTGATTGGTTTGACTGTAATTTCTGTCATATAACCCGGATATATACGATACCCAGGAACTGGTATGACCGTGGAGAGACAAACCAACCCTAAGTGTACACCCATAGTACAGGTACGGTACCGGTGATCTTAGCTGTCCACCACACCGGTATGTGCCCGGGCAGAATATCTTTATAAATGTGGGGAATCATTTTAACATTTTTTTGTCCCTTGGTACGGTAACCAATTTTGATTTGAAAACAACGTTTTCTACACTGAAATCGATTTGGGGGGGGGGGGTGTTTCCCCCCAGACACGGACTCTAACGGCTATGTATTCATTACTCTTGTCAGTGATCAAAATTGGACTTGACCAGAAATTTTGTATCCCTCAAGCTGATGCTGGTTTCAAGCTTTCCTGCCCAGGCTGCGTTTTACAGAAGCCGATAAGTGTGGTAGGCGTTAGGAAATTTTTACATATTTGTAATAATGATTTAGGGCGCTTGCCAAGCTCTTATTTCTTCCCTAGTACGGACCAAAATGTTGAAACAATACTGAGGGCGCTTAAACAGCAGCAAAGGCTTATATATATACATATATATATATATATATATATATATATACATATATATATATCCGCACTAGCAAGCGGGAGGTCCCGAGTTCGAACCCCGGTGGAGTCAACTTCTTTTCACCTCAGCCAGTTTTTCCAGTGTCACAGTTTTTCACTATATACATCGCAGTTGCCGCCAGCGTTTATTCACCGTCACCTTTGTGTTCTCACACGTTTCTGCATCTCTTCGGAGATCCGCTGGCGGATTGACAATTGTGTTCAGCTGGATTGCATCATTCGTGATCTCTGGTTGGGCTTGCATCAATGGAGAACTAGTGCTGTTCCAAAAATAGGTGCCTGCTCAGGAGGTGAATTGTGAGTGCTTCATATGGTGTTTGAACAAAGGCCAAACCAACTTGGCTTCATAGCTCAATGGTGAGAGCGTCCGAACTAGCAAGCGGAGGTCCCGAGTTCGAACCCCGGTGGAGTCAACTTCTTTTCACCTCATATATTTTCCAGTGTCACAGTTTTTCACTATATATATATATATATATATATATATATATATATATATATGTAAATATATATATATATATATATATATATATGTTAAAAGTCGATTCCGCGTGTACTCCCATATATAATACGAACAAAAAAAGAGACAAGAAATATGTCATCGTTGACAAGAGGAGTACATTGATTTAATATCTAAACGAAATTTTTGACTCCCCTGGAGTCTTCTTCAGCGTATAATGACTACACTATAAATTTACAAGCAAAGAAGACCTGGGTATGGTCAAAAAGCGAGCAACAGAAAACCAACATAACAGAAACAGATTTACAAGGAAGCAATAGACTTAAAGTTACTTAGCGGTCCCAAATCTCTGTTTAACCCGATCACATTAGATTTAAATTTGAGAATCCAGTGGATTTCAGATTGTTTCCGTTGTCTGGGGGAATTAAAGTTTGAAGCTATCAAAGTGCATCGTAAGTTATCTATAGAGTGATTTGGAAGATTAAGGTGTTGGGCCACGGGAAAGACTGGTTTATTGTCTCTAATGGATTTCTTACGGTTATTAAACCTTAACCGAAACGGAGTTCCAGTTTCTCCTACGTAAATACCATGGGGGCAAATATTACAATGAAAAATATAAACTAAATTACTGGAATCACATGTGAGGGGAGGGGGTTGTAATGTGAGCTTAACACCACTAATGTGCACTCGAGAGCCAGTGGTGATATGTTTGCAAATATGGCAGCCCGGTTTCATGCAGCCATAGTTACCCCCTGAACCGTCCTCTGTTTCTGTGGTGGGAAGTTTTGAGGAAGTGAGAAGGGATCTAAGGTTGGGTGGTTGCCGAAAAGTAAGGATGGGGGGTCTTAAAGAGAGAGTTTACCAGCCTTCGTGACGACACCCATATCAAGGACCTTTTCTTGGACCCCCCCCCCCCCATCCGTACTTGAAGGGAAAGTGCAGTCCCTCAATTTGAATTAGTTTACCCCGTCATCCTAATTCAGGAATGGCTCAAGTCAATGTGACAATATTTTTGTCACTTATTCGTTAATTCATGCAGAATAACTACTTGGTTTACTTTCAGTATTCAATGTTTTATTCAAAAACATAATGAAAGATACTTGTGAGAGAATTAAGAGGAGATCTGTAAAATTTAGCAGCCTTTTGAAAATAAACTTGGGGAGACTGCTACCAAATCCTTGAGAAAAACAAATTGTGATAGATCAGGGAGATTCCCTGCTATTGCGTCTCCCCAGTTAGAGATACAACTGATAAAGCTACTGTTATGTTGAGTCTAACCTATGAAGACCTCCCTGATTTGACAAAAGATATACAAATTAATTACTAACAAGAAGAATCACTTCTCTCATTAAAAGTTTGATACTTACAGCTTATCTAACTGGTTATAAATAAACCAGTAAACAAACTTTCACTTGTAAACAAAACAGCTGACAAGGAGCAAACAAGAAAAATCATTCTGGGCTCCGTGCAAAAAATTGGATTATACTCTTATTTGGGATTCTAAAGGAAAAACAGTTTCCTTATAAAACTTCCAAGGAGACTGGCTCACGCTTGGTTAATTTGATGGAAGTAAATGAGCCATCATACAGTCAAAAGCGACCCCACTCCACCCGTTTGAATGAAATGGACTGTCATAAGCGTGTGGGACAGTGGCGTAGCTAGATATTTTTTTTTTGGGGGGGGGGGGCTAAAGCAAAAAATTTCCGACAGATTATTATCTCGAAGTAATGATGTACTATCTAAGCGTAGCGCCACCATCATGTGGCGTGTAGCGCGCGGAAAAAAAAAAGATTAAAATATCTCCGAGATTGCCTTAAATGACACTTCCAGGCCTTGTCAGTAACCCTTTCGATGTGTAATTCTGCTTAAAAAACATAAGAAGTGTTGTAAATGTTTTAAATGAATCGTTTTTATTTATTTCCCACAGAGGCCTTCGGAGGCTTTGTGGGGGGGGGGGCGACCGCCCCTGCCCCCTAGATACGCCACTGGTGTGGGACTACTTGGATTCGAAGGGGGGGGGAGCTCAATGTTTTTTTCCCGAATCTCTAAGCCTCCTTAAAAAAAATTTGCCTAAATATTCTAACAGATTCTGTCCGAATTTTGGAGGAAGGGGACACAGTTTCCCATACGCCCATGTGAACTGATGACGCCTTTTTCAGCTTTCAACATTGTTTATCTGCAAAGTTTGGACTGTAAGGGGCCATTTTCAACTATGTAGAAGAAGCTAAAATGGTCTACACATTACGCGTCATTCTATTATGGTGGAGCTAGTTCATTTATTTGTGATGAGACATGGTGTAGGCTTGTCTATAGTATCTAGCTGATCACAAAATACCCAAAACACTATTGCCAAAGTGGGTATAGGTCAATGACAATGAGGTATGACTACACGGTGAACAAGCCTGACCTGACGTGAAACAAATGCAAAGACGTTTTACACATTAACTTCGCTGTATTTTGTTGAACCATTTTCTCCCACCTAGGAAATTAATTTTTTGGCTATACTGTAGCTCTCTGAACTTCGCTCATCCGAAAAACATTTAGCTACAATAGATAAGGTCAATTAATAATGCGAGAGAAATTTAACGACGTAAGTTCCGTGACGTCACTTTTACATCATTACATCCATGCGTGATTGCTTCAAATTAGCATTTTCCCCATAAACACGTGACATTAGTTATGTGAGGCTAAAAAGCATTTGAAATCATTTCTTAACCGATATATTTGTTACCTAAGTTTCAAGCAGATCTCATCTTATTATCAAAACTTGTTTCTGAGTTTGATAATATACACTTCAATAAGAAACACACGTCACGCTTGTACATACTGCATTACGAAGCTATAGGAATTCGAAATTTGCAAAACACACTTCGTTTTTACGTGTTATTTGTATACTTTTTACAAAATATTTGAAGAAAATATTGAAATGTTAAATGACGGTGGAGCAAACTGTAACGAAATGTCAACAAATTTACCACTTTGGAATATGATAAATTGCTATCGATCTTTTTAAGATGTAAATCATGGTTTTATGAAACTGAAAAAAATTAGAAATGGGCGCGTTCTCGTGGATACATAAAAGTTTTAAAGTGTAAGATAGAGGGATGCGGATATTTTTGTATGCAAACTGTAGTGGCACTTCTTGACATGATAGACAGGTGTAAGAACTGAGACGCAATTCTCATTTTGAACTTTCTTATGAACATGAATCCGTGTTTGAAAGTAAGTATGGCCTTATAAAACATTGATTACCGATCCATAACCAGAGGGGTAGGGGAAGGACAACCCCCGGATATAGAGTTCCACTCAGGCCAACTCTTGAACGTTCATTTAATTCAAAATTTGCAAACTACTTCCTGTTAGCACCTAAGCTCCCTTCATTACACAAAAAACGAAGTGCAACCTTCTCTTTGACTACTTCACTCCTTCCTCAGGACGGTGTTTGCTTCAGAAGTTACAAATTCTATCTCGAGTTCAGCAGGAATGGAAAAGCGACTCTACCCGTTAGCTGGTTAAAGGACCTAGGCCCTGTTTCATAAAGGGTTAATTAAGATCGATTTTCAGTATGATTTCAACAAGAAGAATTCACGGCAGATCAAATTTGAGATAAATCGTAACTCTTCAGGAAACAGTGCCCTGGTTACGGGCCTCTACTATATCTAGTATAAATAAACACATGTAAAAGATTTCTTTTCACAACCGAGTTTTCATAAAGCAAGCAAGATGTAAAACACTGCAAGGCATGATGTTCTTTTGTAACTGCGGTATTAATATTGAAAGACAACAATTGAAAGACTTGAAGCAAGTATAAAATGTCATTACACAGCCAAAACAGCTTTCCCGAGATAAGTATCCCCCCGTCCCCCCCCCCCTCCACACACACACACATACCAGGTAATTATTTTGTATTAAGACAAGGACAATATTCACTGGTGATCTGTTTCCTTGATTAGAGTCACACTTTTACAAAGTACTTCAGATTATTTGAAATATTTTCTGACTTTTTAAATACTGTTAAATTAAAAGCATTTCTTACCCTTTAAACAACTGTTTACATCATGACATAAAAAATAACAATAGCTGAGCATGACTATGTAACTAGGTTTATGCGTTTAAATGAACAGTAGATATAGTACTTCGCTTCGAAAATCATGCAGTTAGAAACTTTAAATAGTTAGAAACTTTAAATAGTCATATGACATATCATTTTGACTAATCATGTGCTCAAAATGATGTCTCATGACAATTACTAATTCCCTTTGTCTTTGAACAATTGATTTATACCGTCGGTGTATGTGATGTTGTGTGCAGTAGGCTTTGATGTACCCATGCAGCAATTGTCTGATGGTGTAATATCCCACACACCTGTGATGTGTACAGGGTGTGTACCGGTAGCTGACTTTGCTTAGGGATGGGCTTTTGGCAGTTAGCCCACGCAGCTGGCCCAGAGAGAGGGCGGCTCTTACTAAATCAGTGAGATGCCTACCTGGTTACGGTGGAAGATAACTCTGCTCCACAGGTTCAGGGCAAAAGAGCTCCCTTATAGCCTACCATCTAAGGTACCGTTACCGAAATTTGATATAAGTATATAATGTCATAATGTGGTACACATGTCAGCATGTGATCTGTATCCCTTTCTTCCTAAAATGTGCTTTAATGCAGCTTTTGAATGCCGCATCCACAAATGTAAGGGTACCTTCAACAAAATAGTCAAATGGTTTTAAAAATAAATTGAAAAAAAAACAAAAAACTAAGTGGTGGCTAGGAGGAGAATTTCGTTAAAGGCGAACTAACAAGACTCAGGTACTTTATGTTGATTGCAATGCAATAGGGAGGAAACAACAGGATGAGAAAATATCTCAGAATTAGTCTTCATGATATACCTTATTGAATGTGTTCGATGAATATGCATAATGTCTCCAGCAGATTGCCTGCAGTACAGTACTTCTCGATCGAGTTTTGCCTTCAAGTTGAAAGTCAACATTAAACACATAGTTCCTATATGACTATTGGATTATAAATGTGTAGGCAACATATTCTCAAACCCATCTTCACTACCTCAGTTTAAGTCACATGTATACAGCTGGGGGCTTGGGGCTGCAGTCCTCTGAGTTTGGATAAAAATATATTTCTCGGATAAATTTTTTGGAAAAAATTGGGCAACTTTCTCATCTTATACAGGCTTTTCTCGGACAAAAACAGCTCAGCCTCCAGAAAATAATTTCCAGCACGCCTATACGTTTTGAGTACATAAGTGAGTATGTGTGAGTCCGAAAATATGAAGAACCGGTGAAGTGAGTAACGATATGACACGCTTCTTTGGATGTGAAGGTCAACCTGGCCTTCTTTAACTACCATCATAATGTTATAATGGAGACTGATCTATTGTAATATAATCGATTCAGTCTTCTGGTTCGGTTTATGTGTTTTCCCCCCAGATAATTCTACTTAAAAAATGTTTAAATTATTTTCTCCCCGCCTCCAGTTATCATACAGCTGATACACTCACATGGAAATTAGGCTCGTAAATAACTTCTTTGTAATCATGATGTATAATACCAAGACACGCCAAGAAGCATTTCCAATCTAATTTTCCATAATTTGGCCCCATTTTTAGTCCTTTTCATCGGTATATTTTGAAGAAATCAAAGGAGATATGTTTAAAAACCCTAAACCTGTCTTTGCTCTGTTCGCATAACAGGAAGCCTTTTCGTCAAACGCAAATTTTTTACATCAAGAGTAGCTTAGTGTTACCGACGTTTATTCATCTTTCTGGAGTGATAATTTTCCAATAAGATCATTATTTGTCGAACGAATAAGTTGTAAAGTTGAGGCAAGAGATCTTTTGACGTATTCATCCTTAAAGCCCAAACGACGCAACTGATTGAGCAGGCTATTTCGAGAGCTATTCGCGAGCTGAGTATGACGTCACTATCATCTTTCGCTGACGTGTTTTGGACGCATGCTGTGTGGCTGTTATAAGTTAACACCTTATTGTTATGTGTGTGAGCATGTTCAGATAAACAGAGACAGTACATGAACATCACTACGGCGTAGAGAAGATTAAATGAGGGCACTCTTCATCTATGTGCACTGTATTCTGTGCGCCCATTAATAGTATAATGTATCCAAAGACAGAGAAAAGAGGAAAAAGAAAACACTCTAATTATCTTCCTATTGCTTGCATTCAAGAAGTAGCAAAGGTGGTATCGTGATAAGAAAGAGAAATTTTAAGCGAATATGTACGCTAACGGAAGTTGTGAATTAATAGTGGAGATAGTGGATACGGTCAACTTTCAAGCTTCAACGATAAACTTCAGTACGACAGAAATTGGAGTAAAAAGATGAATTGAAAGCAAATTTGGTCAAAGAGAGATGTCATTTAGTGCTAGAAGTGAATCTGACTGACTTTGAAGGCAATCGAGTGGTCGCTTTTATGATAAGGGTACGCGCCAAGTACTGTTACTATGAAGGGTGCTGCTAAACGCTCATGCTAACATTTTTAATGCAAAAGGGTACCACAGGTTTTTCCGAAAAGGTAGATTAATATTTTGTCCAAGCCCGTAGCCAAGGGTCGCGTGAAAATTACCATTGCCTCAATGAATTTTAGTATACCTCGCCCCCTGAAAAAAATCGCCCCACTGGAAGCTATTTCTCCCCCTTCAGTACCTTGTCTGGCTATGGACCTCATTGTGTCCGATTAGGGGAAGGGTTAGTGTTAGGGCAAGCACCCGCTCAGTACACCTATGCCTGGAATTACAGACTGGTTTTCACCATGTAGTGGAAAGACATACATGTTTATAACAGTGACCTTTCTAGAATATTTTGCGACCAGGGACGGATTTTTCCCTTGTTTCCCCAAGGTGCGACCACGTGGCTGTTCAGTCTGGTTATTCCTTGAAAGGAATGCCGCTCGGGACAGGCTGGCAAAGGATGTAAAGAAACCAGGTTCGTCTTACTTTTGAGAGAGTTTCGTTATGTATAGACGCTTCAATATGGCAAAGCTTTAAACTGAGGATATTTCTACAGAAATTTTCATTATTTACTGAAAGTTCCTCTCTTTTTTTAGCTTGAAGTGATTATGTGTTCAAATAATTCATTTGTTGTGGTGGCTTTTTAGTTTTTATTTTCTTTTATGGGGGGAGGGGGGGGGGGGTTAGAAAGCACGTCTAAAGCTGAAGGTCGTGGCATGTGGCATGGCATCTTACATTGACTGGTGCCCTAAGCAAGCCGGCCCTCGCCCTCTTGTCAGTACGCCGCTGATTTTCAATCTCTTTTATCATCTTTTTAAGGCCTCACAGGTCGAGTCTGGTAAGTATTTTTAGAAGTTAGTTCGAGTAACTTGCCGTTGTCCAAGTCACGAGTCATTCGGACTGAGTCTTGGTCAAAACTATTTAACTTGCTCATAAGTTAGCACAGAGACTTCAAGGAATTGAATTAATCAAATACTATACAATCAATCTTCATTACACACGAAAAAATGAATCCTTTATGTTTTTTCTTAAGTTCGGACTATTAGTTTTGAAACAAATTACATACAAGAAAAGTGCACCCAATTCGGAGTTTAAACTTACAACATCAGTGATTCTTGATGTCAGGGGCGTGGCCTAGGTATCAAATGAGGGGACCACGGCTTTGATCCCCGTCCTGAATTCTTACAAATTTTACTAGGATACACAAAATTTCGGGGGGCGGGAGGCTAACAAACATCTGGGGGCCAGGTCCCCCAGCCCCCCGTGGCTACGCGCCTGCTTGGTGTTATAATGAGTGACAAAACCAATATGGAGTGATTTTGTTTTGTTCATTGAAACACATACCTGTAATTCAGGTTTTAAGTTATACCATAAACACTTGCTTTCTTCCTTTGTTCTGTTGAGATAACGTATTATAAAAATACTATATTGCTAAACATATGAATTTTTCGTTGTCCCCTTTCCATGGCGAGTTAAAATAAGAGCCAGAGCTGTAACACTCTTGTTCGTTCTGGGACTCGATCCAGGACTGGAGGCCGTTTTTCGCAGGACTCGCAAGTGGCCCAGAATGGGCTGCAGCTGGACTCGGATTCAGAGGCGATTCCATCAAAGTCTACCAATATGAAAGTAAATGTTAATTACGGCAGGGCCTCATTGTTATTGGTGCAAAGTTCAAAACATGAAGGGTCACAAACAGTCAGCTTAAGTACAGAGTGAGCTAAAGAATTAAACTGACTCCTAAAAAATGCCCCTTTTAGTTAAGGGTAATTGCAAAATAGCCCACAAAAAGAATTTGTACGAGATAGTACATTGTCAAATGGCCGGACTCGGAATTGTCCCGGAATTAGGGAAGCTGGAATCGATATTGGCTCGGAGTATAGGAGGGTACTAGACTCGGAACTGGTCCGAAATAGTGGCTACTGGAATCGGAATTGGCCCGCAATTGGGTTAGGTGGGTTCGGATACAGCCCTGATAAGACCCAAAAGCAAATGGTCACCTGAAGCTTACTTGTTCCAATTGCCAACGTTTGCGGTGAAAAAGTTTAACAATAGAGATAACACTACCTCTTAAACAGACAAGCATCTGACTTGCAGCCGGAAGGTCTAGGGTTCAAATCCTGGCCGGGTCATACCAAAGACTTTAAAAATGGAACCTACTGCCTTTGTGCTTGGTGCTCAGTATAAAAACAATGGAGTAGGGAAAACAAGCCAGTGAGCCACAACTGGAAAAAAGGCCGTGGTCGTCTCGACTTGAACCAATTGGTTGGAAACTGGGACGTTAAACCTCATCTAACCTAACCTAACCTTAAACAGACAAACAGACTATTAAAAGACCAAAAGCCTACGATTTGACTCTGCTTCGCGTAAGTCCGACTCTCAGTCCGGAGAGCCGGTTTCAGCAAATCCCGAGCAGGCTTACCAGGAAAGTACACTAAATGCACACTCTTGGTCCCAGGGCGTATGGCGCTGGGAGGCTTGGGGATAATACTCCCCCTACCGCCCATGAAGAGAAGGGAAAGAAACAAGCCAAAGAGGAATTAATACAAATAACATAATAACGCAGTGACCACTTACCAGTGTAGTGCTATAGATAAAAGCCTTATATCAGAACTCTTCCCCTTGACTGGAAAGCCCGCGTTACTTGCACTTCACTTATGGGGTGGGTAGGTGTGTGTGTGTGTGTGGGGAGGGGGGAACCTATATCTAGTGCTCAGTTAAGGGATTTAAGATGAACTGAGAAAACTTAATCGGGGTAAGGGGTGCAGTAGGGGAAATAGTAAATTTCCCCCATGCTTGGGAATTTCTGATATCCTTCGCACAGTTTAAACCATTTCCTCTACAATCACAGATTTGCGATGAAAAATTTACAGGACTGGCCCTTGTGTAAGTTAAGGTAATTGAATTTAATATGGCGTTCACTACTAAAGACGCATTCAATGGCACTTTACAAACAGACAAAAATAAATAAATAACAGAAAAATACACAAACAAACAAATGAGGGTTCAATCAATTGAAAGTCTACTAAATAACTTTCAAGGTGTCGATTGAACCACAGTCCCTCACATCCTTTGGGAGATTGTTCCACAATTCTGGACACGCGAAACTAAAGAATCTGTCACGGAAAGAGACTATAACACATAAAACCGCAAACTATGACTGGAAAATTCAGAAAAAAGTTCTGTGCCATCCAATCGAAGCCCCCTCCCCTTCTCACCCTACTAGACTGTATGAAATCTCCTTAAAAGTCAATTGTAACCATACAGAGTCGTATTTTCGGAAACCCTTTTTCTTTCTTGTTTACCATCGCCAAGATGCAGATCATGAGAATGAGGACATGTCATGGGGCACTTTACTCCAACTAACCAGACAGAATCGATTTATATGCCTCCGCTTGGTTTTATGATAATCATCGAGAAAACAATTCAATAATTCGCTTGAGTGTACCGATGTAGAAGAAGACAATGTGTGTGGTGATTACAAATTGATCAAATTCAGACAAGTTTGTTTATGACGCAATGGATGACGTCAGGAAACGATACTCTTGACAGGTCAGTCAACCTACAATCTTGAACAAAACTTGTTGGGACACTCCCGCTCCAAGATTGTAGGTCGCTAAAATTTAATCCGTTTCGTGGCCCAGGCTGGATCCTTGCAGAAGTTTTCAACGGGCACAAGCTTCCCTGCCGTCATACCAAAGTTTTCGAGTCGGATGTCCATAGTGTTTTCAATTGTGTGTAACATCATGACCATTGGAATTTTGAGCATCGAGAGCTTCGATAAAAATGATAGTGTGTTACCGTTTGACACTTCACTGATCAAATGCATTTTTCAAAAGCGAAAGGACATAAGGCAAAACGTTGTCTAAAATACCTTCAGTTTCCACCATTTTTGCGCAATAAGTACTTGAATTCATCTGCTACAACATCCACATCAACATGGTATACACTGCACCATACAAAAATGTTAGGGACTAAATTTGTCAGTTAATATTTTGGCGGGGAGGAAATTTCTTCAGTTAATGCATTGACTTTTGCAATGATTTCAGATTTGTGTATCATGGCTGTTGAGATTTTAAGCTCTGAGAGCATGTGTTTCCTGCTTTTCTACTTCACTCAAAATGACATTTTGCATCTCGGGAGGATATTGCAATATGATGCCTTCAACACCTTCAATTTTCATCATTTTTGTCTGATGAGTACTTCAACTCCTTTCCGCATACACATCACAAACTGAACACATCATTTCAGAAACATGGTCTATACTGCCCTCCCTCCCCCCCCCCCTCAAAAAAAAAAATGTTTTGCAAAGTATTAAATTCGTAGGGTAATATCCTCCGCGGGGATTCCCCTCGAATCACTGATGTGATCGATCGAGATGGTAGGAAAAACGCGGAGAGAGAGACTTGGTCAAGTTTAAGGGAACCGCTGGCTTTCTTTGACAAATCAGCGCAGGATCAAACAAGAACAATGGTCAACTATTGTTAGGAGAAGTTTACACCTACCCCCCTAAGAGGATTAATTGTACTTGCAATAGAAAAAATATTTTGAAGTCGATAATTTATGAATATTCATCCCAAACAAGGTTTTTTCTAAAAGCAAGAGTTCCTTTGGGAAGGTAGGCAAATTCGTATCAAATGCTAATTACATGAAATATGGAATCGGTTTCATCTCATAATGGGAAAATATTCATAAAACTTTTACCAATTGCAACCGAAAAATGCTTTGTGGAAAGGGCGGGGGGGGGGGGGGATAGGGTACACGACTTGATAATATAGGCTACGTGCAACAGCGTGTAGTGTCCTGATTCGGAAATATTCAGTAAGATATGATTAACAACACGTTGCCTAATTAAACAAAAAGGAAGAGTGGGAACTCAGAGAAGTCGATTAAAGCTGGAACAAGGAAGATATAGGAGAAAGAAACTGCATAACTAGACCTTTCCACAAATTTGAAACCGCAAAAAAAAAAAAAAAAAAGCGCGTTATCTAGTCTCCGAGAGGACTCGAACTCACGAACTTAGTAGTCGAAGTCGAGCGCTTTACCGTCTGACCACCGACAATACTGGGCAAAGTGGCATTACAATCAATAGTTACACTTTCGTGTGAAACTGTATGACTCCATATAAGAAGAAGTACCTAGTGGAGGGCGGGGGTGGGGGAGCTGGATCCAACAACCCTTTTCACCCGTATTGTTACAGTATTAGTACCGTACTGTATATTGCCTGAAACCCCCGAATGATGTTGCTTCAATATCCTTGAATGCCATACATTTTCCTTTTAATGTTTACAGCATTTTCTGTAAATGTTTCGTAGTTTGCTCTATAAATGACGACGGGTGCGGGGCGGGGAGGGGGCTTGGTAGGGGAAGTAACAGCAGACGCGCAGGATGTCGTGGTCTTCTCGGTGGCAGCATTTCCCAGTTACTTCGGAAAACCTGTAGTCAGGACAGTAGGTACGATAAAATGTGTAATCCCGACGCTGGGGTACGTTGGTTTCTCCCCGATTGAATAAGCTTTTCTTCATATCAATCTTCCCTACAATCTTGGAAAAAACTAGTTGGGACACCCCCGCTCCCCTTCACAATGTTGACCACAGTTATCCTGTTCACGGCACATGCACAGTTACTCTTTCGGCGCAACATTGGGAGGGGGAGCGGGGGTTCCATGTAATCCAGGGAACTAAAATTCAAGAATATTATGACAAAGTGTCCCAACAGTTTTGTCCAAGACTGCAGCTATACGCGGCTAATCTCACACGGCGGCGGCTTACGAATAACATCTCTCGTTGGTTATCGTCAGACGGGGCTGATGTACCTCATAGTGGACAAGCTATGTGCTGGGTAACCTCCCAAAGGGGAACTGCTAGTTGGAGACGAGAAGAAACTTCAACACTAATAAGAGGCCCTCCCTATTCGATCTAACATCGCATAAAGAGAAATTCTCGGGTGATCATTAGAATTTGAGGGCATTCAGTTCTTTTGTTTGATTCTTAAACTTTATACTTCATGTCCCTCGCAACCTTGTTCATGCCCACTTGTACCTGTAGAAGACTTAGCGCGGTCTACTCTTTCTTCATGCCCCCTGATCGATAGGTTCTCTGATGCCCCTTGTTCTTTGCATGTAAACAGTAACAACCAGACCAAATTGAGGGCGGGCTGCACAAATTGACATTGAGACAACTCGATGTGTGAGGTGGGTTGGGGGAACCGAGCTTGGTGGCTAGGGCAACCGGAAGGGAATACACTTAGCACAAGACTAGCCCGTACACTAACATATGGATTAAATGAAACAATGCTTTGATGTCCTTTAAGTTACTATCAGCCAAACAGCAGCGTTTAAAAATTCAAAACAAAGCAACTGTTTATTGCCATGGAAACAGGAGATGGTGGTGTTATGTGATACCGCTGTCATATGCAAATGAAAAAAATGGCACAAGGCTGCACTTTGCAGATCCAGTGTGAACAATTTGGAATTTTTCGGATATGGCTTATATTTAACGTTTCACCGGGAAGCTACCAGGCTCACAAAACTTTCTGGACGACCCCGCCAGCACTCAGACGCACCTCTATTAGACGGGTTCGTACAACCTTCACCTGTTCTTCTAAACATCTCTTTTGCTGGATGTTGGAGGGCGAAAACTAAACTTTACTCCCAAATGGGTTTGTTCCCCCGAGCTCCGTGCCCTGATGGGTCACTAACTATGCTCAATGTGACCAACCTCCCAGACCTTTACATCATAGGTCTGCCATGCTTGGCCGGTGGCCCGGCTCTAGACTACCTGAAAAGAACACTTACAAAGATACCATTGTGCCACGCATGGTCACGTACTTCTTGTATAATGCAGGCAAGACCTGTCTTGATCACCATTAAGAAAGAGCACCCCTTTTTGTCTTTCACCATGCATTTTAATAGCCATATAAGTGCGTTAAAATACGCCGCTGGATTAGAGATCCCCATGTATCCCGGGATACAATGATAAAGTAATCAGATTTCATACCTTTTGGAAATCCTTCCCTACGCTCCTCATCTTTTGTCTCAGCAATATCCCCTATTTTTCTACTATATAACACTGGATACATGTATATCTGCACGTAACTTAACAGTCCCGCGGTATGACGTAATTGTGACGGTACTTCTGACGTCTCGTCACCATTAACGACCCATTAGTTGTAGGGCTGAGTACCCTGTGATACCACCCTGAGATCAGGTCATATTTCGTTCTCCGCTTTCTGGTAATAAAGACCACGACTGCATGACAGGATAACGCAAGGCGCCGTTTATGCAGGTACCTAGCTGAACGTTTTAAAACGATGAAATTGACACGCATGCGTGGTGCACGAAATACCTATCACGTGAGCACTGCATTCGTGTAACCGATTCATCAAACTAACAAGTACGTTTGTACCTTGTAACCGATAGATTTCCTCTATCAATCGATGGCTTTTGTGTTCACAGTGTTATAAATTCTCTGATGCAGCGACGCGGAGAGTGTTCCCTTTTTGCAGGTAGGTTGCAACTCTGATACAAGGTAAATAGATTCCAGGGTCGGGTGTTGAATAACGGATGTAGTATACTGGCAGTCTGGCAATGACGTAAGTGAAGCTCATTACCAGTGTATAAGTTGAAGGGGACATTATGAGAAGAAATTTAAACCAACTGTAAACTCGTGACATCCATTTTTAAGGTTTTTTGATTGTCCTATCGTGAATACACAGTGAAGGGGCCTTAAGACCGGTGGCGGGTGGTCTAAAGGGTCACCAGGAAAATGAGGGATCCCCAGTTCCGCTGGTGTTAGACATTCGAAACTCAGTGACGATGTAGTGTGTCTTTTTCCCAAATATATGACGTTTTTATTGTAGCCTATGTTTAAGATATTAGCGCAGCGCTTTTCAACCGGTGGCCCGCGAAGCACTCCCAGATGGGCCGCGAAATCCGCCATTAAAAAAAATAAAAAATTAAGAAAAATAAAACAAAATAAAACAAACTAAAGTGATGTTATATTTCACACTGATTCTAGTCCGGACTGTCATGTCCGATCGGTCCAAGTCCGTCAACAGAGCTAGAGCACGCACAGTGTATGAATGTGTCTCCAGTGATAGTGCTGCAATGTACATGCATACAGCTAGCATGCATGCGCTGCAGTGGTGGTTTACGTGTATGGTCGATCTAAATTTGATGTGAACCCCCAGCTGATTATTTAGTCATATCTTTCTCATAGACTTTTTGCAAGAAGGGCCTCAGAAAAATTTTGAGAGTCAAAGTGGTCCTCGAGTTAAAAAAAGGGTGAGAAGCGCTGCATTAGCGGATCCGAGAATCATTATGGGTTGCTCCTAATGAGGGGCGCGAAACAGGACCAAAACCTTGATTTGACACCTAACATGAGTAAGACTGCCGTCAGAAAATTTTGTAACACAAAACTTTCTTAGAGAGAAAGAAATACATCTCTTAAACACGAATTAACACTACTGAGTACAGTTGTGCGTCTGTCATGCGTAGGCTGCAAATGTGTTGGAACGGGAAGCCCAGTCGGCCGCTAATGTTCCATGTCACTGCCACGTTTTATGCCACTCCCCTCCCACAAAACAATCCGCTACTGTTTATGAATTCATTTCTGCCAAACTCATCATTGCTAAAAGCACAAAATCGGGAACACGGGAGGGGGGCGGTAAACGATGTCGACGAAGGAGGTCTTTTCCCCCAATTTATGGTGGCAAAGAAACTGACCTTCCTGCAGTCCGGGAGTTCCTAAAACCCATATCTCACATACTCATTTAGAAAGTTTTGATATACGACCAAGGCAGACAACCAAGCAAGAACGCCCGAATGAGTTTGCTCCTCTTAGGAAGCTTCGACTCCAGGAAGACCACAAGACTTTCCTTTCGAATGTCCCAGTGTCAAAGGGGATAATCTGTACCTCCTCACCAACGAAATGATTGAACAACATTCCTCCGAAATCGATCGTATATTATTTGGAAATTTCAGCCCGTGAAATTGCCATAACAGAAGTACCGATAGTGTTGGTGAAGACGTTAGTAACCTACATTTTGTACTAACTTCACGATCTACAAAGGAGGGCGCTTGTCAAGTGAACTGAATAGAGATCCCACTATAGGGTCTCTAGAACTGAACAAGCTCGATTGTTATGTCCGTCAATAACTCACAGTACTAACCATAGAACAGACAAAACTCTGCAAAATATAGCACAGGGGGCATTCACAGTAGTTTCCAAGTAACACTGTTCTGTGTCTCCTCAGTGCAAGGCCCTTGAACAAGACTATTTCAGAAAATATCAGGATTTTAAACAGCTTTTGGAATCATCCGCATATTTGTTGTCCCCCTCACTTCACCATGCTTCTTTCTCCAAAACGTAGTAACTGAGTTCTTCGAATTGCTGTACGGGAATGCCGAACGGAAGTGCGTTGTTGTGCCCTTCTGACGTCACCCAAGATGGAATTGAAGAAAATTGTTCGACTGAAACCGTGAGGACAAGTTCTGCACATTCTTCTTACAGTTCGATCGGGTCTCTGGTAGGGACGGAATACTCAAGCTTGTTCAGTTACAAACGCCTTGACCAAGGTCGAATCTATTGACCCGGAGGACACAGTTCGGCTGTGTCCCCGTAGTCACCTGGGAAATGCTCTCGTTGAGGAGTGTTCGAACGCATCCACCATTAGTTTTTGTAACTGATGTCATTACTATATAAATATGGGGTTTGATATTGGAGGGAAGGGGTGATCTGTCTCAAGATGTCCCCTGCCTGAATTTATTGCTTCCTTAATAAGGTATTATTTACTCAACAATAAGTTTTTAAAAGTCGTGAATGAAAATTCACCACGTGGTTCTATAAACTTACATGAAATCGCATGGAAGTATTTGGCGTCACAGAAAAAACTAACCACCCAGCATGCTGCTATTGGGTTGTGGCTCCTTTCGTAGAAACTTGGATCTTATTACTCGGTTTTATTCTATATGATCTTATGTATGCATAGTCAGAGCATGAGGACTTCCGGTATACCGGAAGGGGGACTTCCGGTATACCGGAAGTATCTACCACTGGACTAAAAGGTCACCCGTGGTTCATTCTCAGGTCAAATCGTTTACTATGATCTTCCCAGGGAGGAGGTATTAGCTAATAGCTAATGCCACCTCCCTGCTCTTCCCATGTCGAGTTAGTCATGTCAGAAACATTTTCCAGTCAACACATGGGTCGCCAGTCTAGGGTCCACGCGTTTGGCAAAGGGTCCTTAGAAGGGTCAGCAGGGGAGCCCAGATGGTGGAAAGTCTACATGGAAATTGGTCATAGTTACCCTTGAGGTAACTATGAAATTATGAAATTTGGAATGAAGCACAAACTGATAGATGACAATGGGTATGGCAAGACGATCAACGACTACTCAAAAGTAGGGCGAGGGGAATGACTTTTACCAGAACTACATCAAGCCAGAATAGCAAAGCCCGGAAACGAGGGACTCGGGGCTCACTTATGGATCATGAAAAATTTGGAGGCCAGATGATCTGTGGTGTAATCTGGGACATTTTCCCACAATTTTAATCGACCATTAAATGGTTGTTTAACCATTTTCGAGTTGATTTCCTTGAATCAGCTATATTTCAAGCTATGTGGAAACAAACATGTGCCTTTTATTTTCGTTAGCGTTCCGGAAAAGTGGAGGGGACAATCCCCTCCACTTTGGGGCAATCCCCTTCACTTTCAAAAGTGATGGGAAATATCCTCCAAGCCCCCACCTGGTGACGCACATGGGGTGTAGGCTTTTCAAGTCACAAAAAAAAAACACTTTTTAAAGGGCAATTCTCGTCATCCCAGACAGTTTCAATTCTCCCAACTAAGCAACTTGTAGCTCCTCCCATAAAAAAGCTCCTCCTTGTGAACACACAAACCTATTTTATTGCCTAAGACCATGTCCTGGTGAGAATACAAGGCTATATTGTATAATCCGAATACTCTCTCTGCATTGTGTGGAATGTGAGCTACTCTGCATCTTTTGAAATTTCAAACTTTGATGTCAATCAAAGAGCAGTAACCAATTGAGAATTTTGCTAACCCCACACGAAAAATGTTCTTTGGGGTGATGACTGTCTGTCTTTAACTTGAAAACCAAAAATTAGAATGAAATTGAATCAAGTTTAGTAGGAAATGAGTAATGTGGGGAGGCCTGACAACCAGAGGTTTTTCTCTGATTTAAAACACTGAGTTTTAGGAACAATGGTCGATGTAACATACTCAAAAGATCATCGATTTGTGAATTATTTAATGCTAGTGGATGCATCCGAGGAGCGCCGAACACGGTGTTACAGCATGTAACTGTATATTATACATGGTGTCGTCAGGTCGTAGAGCAAGACACTTCACTAAACACTGCCTGCTCCAGTTCACCCAGCTGAAAAAGGCACTAGCTCCGGCAGGAGTGGCTGACGCCTAGAACTGACAGAGGGCGGGAGTTTCAAACTCATCTGCTTCTGATCAGGGAGCTGTTATTTGGAGCTCCCTGTTCTGATCACAGAGGTGTTCAACCAGGGAGCTGTTATTTAACAGCTCCCTGGTTCAACTCGGAGCAGCGGTCCAATGGGTTTCTTCTCCCATGGATAGCCTTACTACAATTGAACAGTAAAATCAGAATGACCTGTCCATCGATTAAAGAAAGAAGTGGTGCCATATGGAGGACTGAAAGTAAA
The DNA here is from genome assembly GCA_029531755.1 of Holothuria leucospilota. Taxonomy (NCBI): domain Eukaryota; kingdom Metazoa; phylum Echinodermata; class Holothuroidea; order Aspidochirotida; family Holothuriidae; genus Holothuria; species Holothuria leucospilota. Next base: position 9,419,127 of record CM055977.1, read on the forward strand.
CGAACAAAATTGCTTTACAAAAGGTCAATTAGTGTGTGTGTGTGTGGGGGGGGGGGATTTCATACGGTCATTTGGGTCGAAGGTCGCATTGCCGATGAAAAGAAACCTTCTCGGATTACTGTGCTGTGTATTTACGCCTAGTACTTGCTTTTATCTGTTTGTTCGGTGCTACCCTATTGTGACGTCACGGCCCGTCCCGGGCCGCGGCATTGGAAACAAAAATATCATGTAAGTTTCCCCCAAGAGAAGCAGGTTGACCATTACATTTAGATGCTGAGCAATACCGATGCTCCCAAACGTGCCTGAAAAAACATTCTTTTTAAAGTGATTGTGAGCCCTCTAAGTGATTTTGCCCAATTTTATATTTCTTATCAAAGTTTACTGATTTTTTCCTTCACTTAGGCTAAGTTTCCTTCATGTTTGCTTCATTTGACCATTTTACAGCTCTGTCCTAGACCTCCTCCACAACACACCCCAAGTTACGCTGCATCTTGAGAAAAGCAATGCTATTTTTCCTATTTTTAGACAAGAACAGGTCAATGAATTGTTACAGTCAAATGCACTATTTTTCCAAATAAATAGATGTCATTTACAATGCAGATTTTTTTTTTGCTCATCTCTTTCCACGAAATTTTTATCTTCATTATATTTTCGGCCAGCGCCCCCATCTTTGGGGGACCGCCAACACCAAATAGTCGTCGCGACGGTGGCACAGAGTGTTAGGACCAATCAGGGTTAGACTTAGGGTTAGGGTTAGTGTTTTAGCCAATCAGAGATATATAACATGCATATGCATGTCCCAGAGCGTTCAAATGCTCCCATATGAAAGCGTACAAATTTTCCTAACCTATTGTGCCACCGTCACCCTCAGTAAGAAAAATGCAAATAAACATACAAATAAAATATATGAAAAATTAAAAGGAAAACAAAATAAAAATAAGAAATATAAACAAAAAAGTAAAAACTAGACAAATAAAATGTAAAAAATAAAAATAAAATCACAGAAGTGAAAGTGACTAAGACCAATGACAACCACGAGCGATCATAATCGCAAAGTATCGAGAAAGTGTTAACAAGATAGCGATCGATCCTGCGACCATTTTCTGAGTGTCGCACGAAAGTTGTACATTTGCTGAAGACTGGTGTGGTACCCTACTGGCTGGTGATGAGTAGGCGAAGGTCGAACGACGCTCGGCATCCATTTACCGTACTGACAGCCTCTTGCCCAGCGGGCCTTGTGGCAAAATGCTCGACGAACGCTCGGCTATCTGTGTATATAAGAACTAATGCCGACTGTTGTGTTCAAGCATTTGTTTGCGACTGATGCACAACAGACTGACAAAAACCTTTGCACGAACTCTGAAAACCATATGATTGTCTGTAGTCGCTCACCGGTGGTATCTCGATCTAGTGTGACCGTGGCTTTCACGAATAGTTCACTGGGTAGGCAGATCAACCCTTCCCCGCAACTGGACATGAAAAAGCAGGGGTCACATCAGGGTTTGCCCGACGAAGCAGTGAAAAATATTCTTCACTAAAAAAATTTTCATTTTTCTCCAAACTGAAATCCCCAATTTTCTGGCACGTCAAGCGCACCGAAAAGTCAACATTCACTACCCGTCCGACAACCCATCGCATTTGACGGGCTTCGGGGTGCTGCTAGGCCCCCGCGGGACAAATACTGGCGCCACCCCTGTGGTACGGCTAATACAAATGAATAACTACGCAATTGAGAACGAAATGTCCGACCTTTACAGAACGCTGGGTAGGCTATGAAGTCATGGCCGTACGGGAATGCTTTTCTCAGGGAGGGCGGTGATTTTTGCCCATTCCAAACCTAACATAACTGTCCAATTTTCCGCCCGACTGAGACAAAATATCTGCCCCATTTAGTCAGGTTTCTGACATGGGGGCGGCCGTCCTCGGTCCGTACGGCCATGGAAGTGGTGTGTCTAAGGCTACGAGGTGAGTGGGGATTTACTGAGCGATTTATACAGGCCCATTAAAAAATCAAAGAAAAATAACGAAAATCTATGAAAATGGAACATTGCACAATCTGCCACTTTCCATTGCCTACCCCCCCCCCCCCAACTGATGCCAATGTGAATGGGGAGAAAGCAGCCAGAGGAAGAAGAAAAAATATTATCATGGACGAAAGGTTGGGACCTTATAATGTATTGGAAAGGGACCGAATTTGAAAGTGCGCCTCCGTTTGATTTTGCATGTTGTATTCTTCTGTGGCATTTCGATCGAGTTGGGATATATAAATTTGAAGTTCGTAGACACACTGTCCTGACTTTGTGGCTCTCCGTGGAAAGTCTCTCTCCCTCTTCCCTCGGTAATTTTCTTGAAGCACACTTTCTGAAGTTTTCATCTTGTCTACTCTTACTGTGATTGCTTTTGTAGCCATCAGACGTATCCGCTGGCCCTTATTTTGAAATGCTACCTTCATGTTGGTACTTTTTAAAATGCTAAACTTAGAATATTTGGTATTTTTCCTACGAACTCTACATAAAACGGGTCGGAGAGCGAGGGTGGGGCATAAGATCGGATTTACAGAAGGGTGCACAACAACCTCCCAGACGGTGTCAAGTGAAGCATCAGTTAGAATGATGTGATCCTCTTACCAGCATCTTGAACCCACAGGGGCCGTTAGATGCTTCTTTCTACACAAACAACAGGACATTCTGTTTTGCAAGACAAATATTATGCCCAGGAGGGCATAGGATGATTACGGGGGGACGGTGGGGGTACATGTCCCCCTCAATATTTTTAGTGGGGGACATATCAAATTCTTCCCTCTCCAATATTTAGAGGTATACAGAAAATAAATGTTACATTTGCAATTTGAATAATTGTGATATTAGCCTATTAATGGCAGCTGAGGTGAACTTTAGATCAGAAATATGTGATCTGTGTCCTCTAGAATGCACCAAATCGCTTGGCTCCCAGGGGCTTCGCCCCTGGACCCCAGCAGGGGACCTATGGTGGTTCCCTGTGCCCCTGGCCAGAGGTCCAAAGTGTTCACACAAGCCAGTGTCCCCCAATAATTTTCACAGATCGCCACCCCTGCATGAGGGAGCGAATGACTTGTTACACAAAAAGTTTGTACGCGTTGTAAGTGGTATATGAAAAGATATGTATGAAACAAGGGGTGGAAGTTTTTTGCCCTTCCACACTGGCCCTAATTGACCAACAATTACGGATGGCATTTTTGGCAAAACTATTCTCGGGATGCTATGTGCCGACCATCAATGGTGCTACATTTTAACTGGTGTCACATACTAGCCCCCCCCCCCCCTTTCCTGCAATAATCCTATAACCATGTATGAGGGCAGCTGGACTCGAAGTATCCAAGCCTTCATCCCATAACTTACACACATAGCCTAATATACAAGCTGACAAGCACACACACACACAAAAATGCATACCTTGACTTGGCTACCGTCACAAACTGACACAGGCAAAAGTGCAGCCTAAGTTTTGAAAAAGTTACTGGCTATCATATTTTCAACATGCAGAAATAAAGATCACAATTTCAGTAAAAAACAGACACGAAATATTTCTTCCTTTTTATGATTCTTTTAATTGCTAATTAAGACAAATACATTGCTTTTGGACTTAATTGTAAAAAATAAAGAAGTGTGTGATTTGGTTAACAATACTGAGAGCAAGTTTACCCTCATCCTACAGATCAGCCCATATTGCCAGAGATTACTAAAGAGTGGACCAATTAATTCCAAAATTTTGAGGTAAAGTCTCTGGGACTTCTGTAATAAGATAAAGATTCCTGTAATAAGCTAAGACTAATTTCAAAATGAGCTATACTATCGTGACAAATTCTCACCGGCTGGACTGTCTGGTACAGCTAACATAATTCTGGTGTGGGGTAAAAAGGGGGAGGGGAATGCAGCCAGGGCTGTAAGGCTGGAACAGTCAGTAGAGCAGATTTTGTATTACTATTACAAAATACTCGAATTCTTCTGTGTTCATAGGGAGCCCAGGCTGGACCATGGATATCAGAACCCATAAAGGATGAGACCAACTCTGAAAAGGACCCATGAATTTGAATATATGTGAAAAAAGCCAACAGAGAAACAATGCACACCTTCTAAATTAAATTTTTAAATCAAGTTGACATGCCAGACAAAGCAAGATTTTATGTAGCCCACATAAATTTCTGAGCTTTCTACTAATGAGATGGGCATGTTTAACATTTTGAGGGCCCCATGTAGGGGGTAGCCAAGTGTTCTATAGGCTTGAATGAAACCCACATTTTTACAAACCCCTAAGTTTCCGTAGTCATGTAAATTAGTGGAGATGTAGTGCACACCTTCCTAGTTTGGTCCCCCTAGTCCTGAAGCAAGGACTCTGGGGCTAAGTAATCATTTTTGACCTTCTGGAAACCTACCCACATCCCTGCTTCTTAATTCAAAGTGTCTCCACTCCCTAGAAGTTTGAAAAAGAGTTGGTCTCTTTTATAAAATATCCAGCACTGCGACCTTTGAATCAACCCGTTGATCATTCCTTCTTTGTCTAGCCTCATTATTAGAGCTGGGCCAACTAAATGGAATATCTGAGATTCCAAAGGTCCAATGGATCACAGGTCAGCTTATCTGCGGACATACATAATCCTTACCCTCATTCTAACCCCATCCACAAAGGAAATGTTCAGTAAAGTGGACCTTTGGTCTAGTGAACCAAATTCAAGAGCCAAAGGACAATATTTTTTTTTAACTTCGAACATGATCTTTTTGGCATAGCTTCTGTTATTGAATCTATCTCTTAAAACAAAGAGTTCGTAATGGAATGATCTTGAAATTTAAAAAGCTACGTTACAAAAATTTATTTACGATCTTAACATTTCCATGCAAACTACAGTACTTTCTTTGGTAGGATGCCACAAGACACGTGAGTGCGGCAACAGACAGAGTGGATCATATTTCTGCTACAAGGGTCTGGAAGTATACTGATGTTATGCTCGTAGCTGTTTTTGTCATGGGGTTGACAAAGTCATAGCGAAACACTGATATTCACATCAATATGATTGGCATTGTGGTACATACAACATCCCTGCACACAGATATCTCTTTGCAATTCTCTTTTAGCATAAGGCTCAGCCATGTTTTCCTCCTTTTTAAAGACTCAAGCAATTTGGAGTCCTATGAGCTTTTTTCTTACAAAAAACTATAACAATTTTGTTACATTTTACAAAGCAGGATCTGGGAGGAGGTATCATGATGAAGAAAGTTTATGTGTTACATGCTCCTGAAAGTGATTCGAAAAAACTGACAAACCCTCATCTGGCTACAGTTGAGTGTGGTTTGCCTAATAATGGTGACTGCTCTATGTTGCAAAATCTCTACGTTTCCATTAAGTCCATGTCAGGGTCAGTGTAAGGATAGGGGGGAGATTAGGGGAGGGGATTAGGGTTACTTGCGTCACAACATAGGGGGCAACACTGATAATACATAACTCACTTTACACTGAAGGGTAAGGCTGCTAAAAATGTGCTTTTAGTCACATATCAAAGAACCTCCTCAAAATAAGACAAGAGGTTTGACAGGCAGGTTCTACTTCAATTGAATACACAGTATGCATACTTTTGTGGTCTGATCTAATTTTCTGTGCAAAAATATTAATATGAACTTTCACTGTGATTCATACATCAGTACGCCAAAAGCTATTATTAGGCGCAAAACAGCAGATAACCAAGAAAAGTCTGTATCAGCCCCCTTTCCCCTCCCTCCCCAAACTACCATCATTTCTCAAGTTATTAGCCCAAAATCTTGGATTTACCAAATGGGGAGGGGGACTGCAGTCCCTTGGGACTCCAGCTTGTAATAAGGTGACCATATTTTGCAAATTTAAATCGGGGACGCTACTAGTCCAGGCACCATGTAAGGAAAATATACATCGTTAGTAAGCAATTGGTAACAGTAAATGTGTGTGATCACAGTAGTCAGTACTAGAAAATCAGTGATGCTCTTGACTTTCAATCTCTGTGATTGCAGATACCTGTTATTTGTTTGCCTATGTACGTTGTACCTCGGCCCTTTGATATATATCTCAACGATGTTGATGTAATACTAGGCCTAAAACACATTACTAGTTAGCTAGTGGTTCAGCTAAAGTGCAAAAGGTACATAGTAGGCTACACAATAAACAAAAATTATTTTTTACATTTATAATCAATGTCTTGGGAAATTTGAAATTTCAAGGACATTTGTTCAAATCAGGGATATTTTCTGGGACAATTCTTTGTCGGGACAGAACACTGAATTCGGGTACTGTCCCCCGAAAATCTGGAATGTCTGGTCATCTTTAGCTTGTAATCCTATGTTGGTGTACCCCTAGGCCACATTGTTACTTTGATGAATACAGTGTAAACAAACTTTTGCTCTGTGACCGGCTCATTCTGGCAGACACTGCATACTATCCACAACTCCAGTGAACCTATGCTTTCAATGATGTAACTCTCAGTTGATGACATTATGGTTAAACATTTGCATAATTTAAAAGGTAAAAGTACATTTTTTCATGATTTCATTTACAAAATAAAACTCCCAGTGTCTGGATGCAAATTGCTTTCTGACACAGTGGGAAAGAATACCACTGGATAACTTGTGAAACAAGATAGCATAAAAAGTTAAGGGCTATTTTTTATAACATTTCTATTGAATGACACTATATTTTTGATGTTCTCTCTAAAATATCTTCAGAAATAGTGATTCTCCTAAGGAGGTCTACGGCCTCAAAAAGATTGCAAGGTTTTCAGTGTTATACATTATCAGTTATAAAAGGCTACCTCTGAAGAATTTGAAAACACTGTAACAATTTTTGGCCATTCTAAAGGAAAGAAAGGCTTCTAGATAAGCACTGAACACGATAATAAATTTTATATTTTTCAGCTGAAAGAGGGAAAATTCACTTATCCATGTCAATTTCAGGTCCAAGATAATCTAATTTAACACAATAGTAGGTTCTAGGGCATTCTATTTGCTTTGCCCAGACAACATTTTTATCAAAATTAGGATCATCTTCATCCACAGTTAACTCTTTGTAGTAGTAACAATCTCGTCCGAGTGATGGGTTGTAAGGAGGTGATATAAAGTCCAAGAATATGGCAGGCCCACCCACTGACTCTAGACAATGAATGTTCCCTTCAACTGGGGTCACCAAGCATGGCTCCGAATCCACCGTGTACTCACTCTCGGAACTAAATCTCAGTTTCTCTAAATCCTCCAAACTGGGTTGGAAGTCAGAATTCCTAAAGAATGGAAGCTTCTCATCACTTCCTTTTTCAAGGATGTCAAAAGACTTGATTTTGACAGACCCATGGAGGACTTTCAAGACACCATGCATGGTGGGATGGTTATGCAAGGGCATTGCCACATTACTCTTAAGCATGAAGGCACCGACGGCTAAAAGATCATCTTCAAAAACTTCGATATAACCAACTGGTGCTCTGATTTCTGCACACCCTTGCTCTCTCTCTGGTCCCAGTTTTTTAACTTGCCACTCTGTAATTCCAACATCTTCAATTTTTAAAGCTGCTGCCCTTCCCTGAATTTCTTTAACTTTCTGGAGGAGACCAGCTTTGTCATTTGTAGAAAACCGGAATGTGTCCCATGCCAGCCGAACGACGGACTCAAGTGCACTCATTGCTGACTTCATGTGTTACCTTTCATAGAGAGAAAGAAAAAAAAGTAACTGCAAACCATAGTCTAACATCCATAATATTTTGGTGGACTAAATTTATTTCTTGCCTGAGTGCAACTTTCATTGACACTTCCTTCTTTTCTACAACAGCGCACTCTCATCATCTGAAGTATATTAGATTTAAAGAAACAGAAATTACAGAAGAAACTGCTCCTTAATTCATCTTTTGATTTTGTTTGATTGGTTCTTCTGGAAAAAGTGAGATCATCACAGCTGAAAGTTCAATCATAATTAAAAGTCTGCTTTATAAATAATCACTACCTGTATACGCAAAGTGTGAGTTGAGGGTCAATATCTGATCTGATCTGCAGTCTTTCATCAATTGAAGGCACTCTGTGACCATGGTTAACTCACTGAACCTGCTGAACTTTGACCTTGCCTTGGATGGAAGGACTCCACTCCCAGGGTGACCAGTGGAGAGATATAAAGTAGCACATGATGGGGAGAGGGCAGGTATCTGGGAAGGAATTACATGGTTAGGGACAGGTGGTTACTATTAAATATTCAGGACTTGAATGCTGGAGTAGTTAGTTTATAGGCTAAGGACTTGTGAGATTTACAACAGAATACTATTTGGGGGTGTGGGGTAGACAGACAATTTCCTTCAAAACTTTATAAGTAAGCATTATTTGAACTGTTGGTGTTTTAAAGAAGCAATGAATAACAAGTGAGAAGATCTGCTTAATAAATTAAGCCAGTTGCAAACTTAAAGAAATTCAAGTGAGTTTGTGTCTCATTGGTTTTAACTTTACTACAAAAGCAAGTCCTGGTTTTTCTTTTCTTTCTAAAAAATACATACAAACTATTAGTTTTAAAAAGAATCATTATGACTGCAAAGATTCATTATCAGTGACCCTTAATGCTGAAAGACATGGTTTCCTTGCACAATTGTTAATGAAAACAAAATCTGTTGAGACTCAGTTTTACTTCCTGGCACAAGACAATTGTGACAACCTCTTAAGCTCTTTACTATTACTAATAATTAACATGTTTTATGTTCAAATTGAGAGCTTAGTCAGGGTAGAGCCCCTCTGATACTGCGCGTGATACAAAGTGATGTGGCACCACATGATCCGATATAAATGTAACCAGGCATTTTTCATTACAGGTGAAGTTTTCTTCATCTCTCAGTGATATTCCAAATTTCCAATGGCCCGATTAGTCATGTGATCTAACAAACTAATTCTCCCTTATGTTTGGCAACAATAACACTCAGCATCGCTAACATCACATCATATTTTGTCATACCATTGTTGAGTGTGAGGGGGTCTAATTCATTAATAACATTATTTCCAATTTTCTTTATCATATTGTGTCCTGCTGCATAATGCCTAGTCTGAAAGGGTCTCAACAGCTCTCACTCTGTTCTGTCTATTATCATGACTTAAGAAGCAGCAGTATTTAAATAAAACTTATAATTTCAGAGAAAACTTTTTGGGAGATGAGGATTAGTAGATTTAATTTCAAGTTGAAAATTTTATTGGAATTCAAATAACACACACACTGGATTAAATTAGCCCCACACTATCAAACAATGTCCCAAAGTTTATGCAACAAAGGTTGTCAAAATATTCCGCTAAACCCTACTGTCAGTGTGCAGTACAAGTATTATGGCTTAACATTTCAGGGTCGAGAAGCCACTTGGTACCCTATGCCAAAAGGATCGTGGATGAATAGCTGCAAAATTTGCCTTCTTGTTTCCACATGTACTCAGAGGTTAATAGGGCAAGGGTGTACAGTACTTATCACTCCCAATCCTGCTCAGTCTATAGACTGTCATATTTCCCCATCTGATGGACATTAGAGTATCTCTAGTCTTTGGCCACTTTTCCAAAGGCTGGGAGAGGGGAGGGGGGGTCAAGTATCCTTGCTCTGCACCACTACTTGACAACTAACCAAGCCAAGCCAAGCCAAGCCAACTGGTCATCTTCCTGAACCAGACAACTTGCTGAGTTGGATATCTGCCTCAGACAGACAACCACATAGCCAATTAAAATTCACCAATTTAAAAACCTTCAGCATCACTGTGAACAGCTATGCTGAACAAGTAAATATGAGTCACTAGAAATTATCGAGTAGTTCCACCTCCGGGAAGTCAATGTAGTATGCTTCTAGTAAATGACTGTGAAAAATATATTCTCACTCTCTAGCTATGACACTGCTTTTGCCGAAGTTGAAATCAATACAAGAGGTCTTAACATATTAGCACTGGGCACAATCATAAAATATTTAAAGAATGCAAGTGCCTGTAAAATGAGACAACTTTCGACCAAATTTAAAAAAAACCTTAAAGTTCTTTAAAATATTTGCTTCAAGTAATGTAAAAACACATTACCTTTGCAGTGAACCAGAGAATATCACCCTGCACTTTCTGAGGTAAATGAAGGTCTACAATTTTGGTAAAATTGGCCAGTGATATGTAAAATCTGGCTTCAGACTATGATTTGTGTCCTATCTTTCCATGCTCCTATAACTTTTGCTTAAGTTAAATTAACACACAGGATCCAATGTTACACCTAACTTTTCACCTCAGAACAGATTGTGGAGCAAACAAAGATCACAGTTCAACTTTCAACCCATAATTTTCACCTAAATTTTGTTACAATACAGTAGATCCAACCCTGAAACACTCAAGTATAATCAGGACTCATCACAGCCTGCCAAGCAGATGTTCATTGTTTTTTGGGGGGCTGCTTCCAATTCCACGGTTACATACCATAATAAGATACTTGCTAAGGAGGTCAGATGGCCTACACACACATGTAGCACTACAGGTCATAGTGAATGACCTTATTCCCACAAACTTTGCCTTCTGCTCATTTTCATCGCAACATGCATTGTGTACAACACAGTGCAAAATTAAGATGAAGACTGTTGTGTATATACATGAGTGACAACAACTGTACAGTACATGCACCAAGTTAACTGAAGACCACTCCACGATCTTCAGCAATGCTGAAGCATTGACCTGATGTGCTAAGGAAAACAGCACTGTCGAATTTCATGCTATATCACAGGTGCTCCACAAGGGCACGTGATCTAGGCCTAACCTAGGCTGGTAAAATTTGACCCAGGCCCTTGGTCTAGCCCACATCATGATGTAAAGCCAGTTTGCAGACCTGCTGTAACTTGTGGTTCCATTTTAAGTTTTTAATGTTCATGTTCCTGAACAAAAACTGTATTTGCAGTAAAATACAACTTCATCAGAAAGTGTAGGATGGCACTGTGGCTTCTACTTACCAGTTCCACAACTAATTTAGTTCAGGGAACAAAGTGTGCAGTAAGAACTAATTTATAGCCTTGACCTGGGTACCCTTGGCAAGTAGGCCTATAGTAAGTTCTTGCCAACCACAGTGTTTGACTTGCCAGGTCTAGGTGGGGATAGCCCTTGAAAATTGCTGTGTGTTTCCATTGCACCCCTATACCACATCCCTTGTGCAGGGTGTGCAAATTTTTCACATAAAATTTTTTCTGGAGATTATGTCCAGAGACACACTCACATCACAAGATTTCCTAACCAACTCTTCTGCACAAGTTTCATCTGCTTGTAGAGTAATACTCTTACATGACAAACGTCTTCAAAAAAGTGTGATTTGAAGACTAAAATCAGGCCATGTACTGTGTCAATACCAAAGCTTGCACATGCAGCTACAGAAATCATGAAGGTGACTCATTCCAATATGTATACATGTAATGTGCACCAGTATTGGTAGTATGTATGTTGTCACATAGTACAGTAGTATGAACATGTCTGCATAGCCAGCACAAGTAGGCTAGGTAGACCACAGACTAATGTTGGGGGCTAAAACGGGGACTGCTCTCTGTTCCATAAGGATCATCTCTGCCCATAAGGAATACCACACTAGTCCCCACTTTTTAGAAAAAACGGGAGATTTAATATCTACCTGAGTTTGTAACATACATAAGCCTCACTGAATGCTCTACTGCACAAATTGGTTTTACCACCAATCATCTCCCAAGAGTAAACAGATACTGAGTACAACAGTGCAAAAAATAGTACACATAATGCGCTATAGACAGCTAGTACAGTTGGTCAATAATAGTACCATCATATGGTGGCTGGGTCAATTATGTGCCTTCAAGGGTAAATCATACTACTGGCAGCACTTTTGGTAGTTAGTTTACCATCAAGAGTGAAATTATTACTCCCCCAGTGAATATGAAGACTATTCTTCAATGGGCTGGATTGGCCATCATGTCCCACATCCCTTTGTTCTGACCTCTCTGTATTCTGACAAGTAATGAGCTCAGTGTTAGGTTAGGATAAGATAATTAGGGTTAGGGATGGCCTTTGTGTGTCTAAACATTGAGGCATCAGAACACAGAGGTGTAACCAAAACAGGTCTAGCCTAGGCAGACTGACTCCTGATATTAGTCCTTCATTCCAATGCAAAGTTCTTCATTTTGGTCTTTAAACTTTCGGCTATGATTATAACATGAATGGTAGTATTTTGAGTAATGAGGCTTTTGAGAAAGATAAAGAACTTGGTGTTTTGATTACAGGCAATTAAAAGCCATCTAGGCAGTGTGCAGCTACTGCTGCTAGGGTTCATTGGGTGTTTGGACTGAGCGTAAGGAATTTCAGTAGTATTTGTAATGAAATTGTAGTGTACTAAATTTGTATAAGCAGCTGGTAAGACCCCATCTTGACTACAGTATGCCGCTCAGACTTGGAATCCCATCTACTGAAAGGACAAATTTCTTTTAGAGTAAGTTCAGAGGAGTGTCACTCATCCTATACCTGAAGAAAGAAATCTACCTTATCATATACAGCTGTAAGACTTAAAGGGCTAATCTCCTCATCCCAGACAGTTCCAATTCTCCCAACCAAGTCTAGACCCTCTCCCAATTGTAATAATCTATTCCTTGTGCAGACACAAATCTAGTTTTAATATTGTTTAAGGCCATATGTCCTGGTGAGCATACAAGACCCAAATGTGTAAACAGAACAAACTGTGCATTCTGTGTAATGTGAGCTCTGCATCTTTTGAATCTAGTATCAATCAAAGAGCAGTCACCAATTGCGAATTTTGCTTTCCACCACAAAAAATGTACTTGAGGTGATGAGTGTCTGTCTTTAAGCATCTTGGGCTTACCATCCTGGAGTTACAATAAAAAGGATTAAGGGGGACATGCTCCAGGTTTACTAATTTCTCTGTGTAAAGAATTCTTTGTTATCCTCTACTTAAATGTTCAAAGTAATTCTTGGGTTTGAGGACATTGTAAGAAGCTATTGAAGTGTTTGCGGCAAGGCTTGGCACTGGGAAGTTCAGCTTCTCTCATAGAGTTGTCAACAAGTGGAAGAGTCTGCCAGGTCACTGAATGTGACTGTACAATCCGCTCCTTCTAGTCACTCCTTACTACGGTCACTGTCCTGTATGTATAAAATTTCAACCATTTACGCCAAATCAACAAAATGGGTTCCTAAATGCAATAATGTGAATTGTTTAACAATTTCACAGGTAAGCAATGTTTTCAACCCTTTTTAAATACTATGTACAGTCACCTTCTTAAGTGTTTAAAACGACCAATTTCATGGCAAATAAAGGCAAAATGCATCCACATTTGTTGTCCTAACCTATGAAGTTTCTCTTGCCTTAACGAGACTTCTGTGCATGACTGGAAATAGCAGACCATTGACAAGGGTAACAAAAGTGCAATAGACAACCCAAGTGTACTGCTGCACTGGTTTTCAGTTAATTGTCTTACGTACCAAATACAGCAGTTAACTTTATTAGTTGTGCATGTCGTTGATTCAATGGAACTCCGGAAGGGAACCGTGCCTGCTCTTGATCTGCAGTGCACAGTACTCTATGCAATATCTGAGGTATCCTGAAGTAGACAACATCCCGCACTGCTTGTCCTCCAATCCAAGATAAGATCACATGTGTCGTTGACTTATCAGAGGATTTGAAAGTGAATGTCCATTAACTTTACAGTATGCTGCAAGCTGAATTATCAAGCTAAAATTAGACCTAACTACTTCTGAGGATTCTTTTGAGAAGATACTTGTGTGGTAGATGAATGGGTGCTAGAGATCTTCTGTGGGAAGTTTGGTGAGAAAAGCCTTGGTAACTTTTTGGGGACGTGAGAGGTGACGTTCTCTGCCGAGGTCGAACACTACATTAAATTCTATGTGCAACAAGGTTGATGATTTCATTTCAAATTTTCAGACCTTTTCAGAGGTTTAAATATTAAAGTGATCAAAAACAACTGCAATATGTGTAAAGACTTGGACAGAAGTTATGGTAGTTAAGTAAGACTTAAGAACCTACTGTAGCTTAGCTAGAGATCAATTTCCACCAGCCTACCTGAAAGCTAATTCAAAGGTAATGCAAAACTCACTGCCTGACAGTGCCGGTATGGCGGCTACTGTAGACCTGACCAACATTTGACTGCACAGAGGTCTGTGAATCTGGCCTATGCTGCACATCGGAGTTACTAGCCAGCGCAAAATGCAAACTTTCTAGTCTGGTATTCATAATCGCAAAAAGGTTCGTTGTTTATAAGGTTCATTATTCATAATAGGAAAAGAGGTTCGATATTCATAACCGGAAAAAGGTTCGATATTCAAAATAGGAAAAAAGGTAATGCTATTCATAAAATTTTGGAAAGAAGGTTCAATATTCATAATAGGAAAAAGGGTTAAATATTCATAATATGGGAAAAAGGCATTTTCCAGCTTTAAAGGTTCCTATATCTCATGGAAGGGGACACACCCTTAAAACTTGCAGGGATGATAGGCTAATGTGTTGCCTACATCATGTTGATAGCATTTTTACATGGTCTATTTAGATTGGCTGTAATTGGTCTTTCAGAGAGACTAGTCAAAATTTTTTGGGAATATGAACAATGAAACCTTTTTCCGGTTATGAATAGCAAACCCTTTTTTCAATTATGAATGGTGAACCCTATTTTATTATGACTAATGAACCCATTTTTTGATTATGAACATTGAACCTTTTCTTGATTATGAATAGTGAACCTTATTTTTGCCGTTCATCATGTTATGAATAACGACCCTTATGAACAGTGCACCTTATGAATAAAAAACCCTATGAATATCGGAGTGTCCCCAGCTACACACCTGCCTTTCCTGAGGACTAGGCTTAACCTAGTATTAAGTAAGCCTCACCTAAACACACTGCTGATCGGAGTAACTATAGAATACCCCGCCATGGTCGAAAAACACATTTGAAAACTAGGAGGCGAAGTCACTGTGGCCACAGTTTCCCAAGATTGTTATTTTGAGAACAAGTCAACATATGATATGTAAATTTTTTTTGCAAAATGTCCAAGTCCACCACACCTCCATTTTTGAGTGGAGGCGCAGTCGCAGTGACCATTCATGAATGCAAGTTATTTTGTTACTTTGTGCTTCACTGTGACTGCGCCTCCGGAGGCAAGGTGAGGTTTATTATTGGCAGGGTATTCTATAGTTGTACCTGCTGTCTGTGCTGATCTAAGTTTGTTAGTCCATGAAGGGTCTGCCGAGGCTAGGCCTAACTTTAAAGTTTATGTCTAGGCCTAGGCTAGCCTAGGGTACCTAGGCCTAGTTCTGACGTACACTTTGTTCCCTGAACTAGTATGGGAAGCCCCAAAGCTTCCCAAATACTAGGTCAGCAGACTGCGGACTAGTAAGCCTATACTAAATGGTATAATGTAATGAACCATAAGCCTAGCCTAACTTTTTTTCAATTTGGCACTTTACAATAAAATTAAAAGGCGGAAGCATCCGAAAAAGGCAAAACCTTCCTTCAATTCGTACTGACCAACCTCTACTTTTTAAAACTGCTGATATTCTACGCATTTGCGAGTTTTTGTTTTGCAGGTTGCTGTCCGTTATCTGTTAATTTCTTTCGAGCCCAAGTACTCTATCGAGTCCGTTGTTTACCTAATTCGTATATATAGCGTGGGAATAGGACCACTGCGAGATGCATTGTCATATATAGTACGCAACATTAGGCTAGGTTATGTATGACTTTGAGCATGGGCAACTCGTACGTGGTGGACGTGCAACATTCCGCGTTTAACTGTTAACAGTTAACCGCCTACTACCTTGCAAATTCACTGCCTAATTGATTGTTTGCGTGTAGCATCTTTAGGGGAATCCCCTTTGTGCAGACTGTTGCCAGGTGTAATTATTTTACGCATATTTTGACAAAGTTTTCGTTTTAAGTTATGAAATTAAAGTAATGAAAAAAGGAGTATCCCACGATGTTACGTATTTTTTTAATTGATGAAGTCGGAAATTGTTTTCTCCCTGGTTACACTGACAACAATAGCGTGGGTCCCACGGGTTTAGCCTGTAACTATAAGGTCGGTCCCACAAGCGTCTCATTCTTTATTTCACATACTCTACTAAGCCTGATTTTGGTAACTTGAGATCGTGTGTAATAGGCCTTCTGTGCCTTCTTCCAAGGACTTTGAACATCAACAGAAAGACCTTGATCTCCTAGATGCTTGGCAAAATCAGTAAATAAGTGGCAAATATATATTTTTTAATTTACGAAGGTGTAATGCCATACAAATCATACTTGTACGTATGGTCTATAATCCCACGGCACATATATAAGCTGGATGGCGAACTCTACAATGTCCACTCGAACTCTAAAACTGTTGGAAACAGCCATTTAATGGATTCAAATTATGGGAAATTTCTTTAGATAACACCAGAGATGATATGTCACCCAAAGTTTTCCAGGGCCCTTAATCGCGCTTGGACTAGTTCTGGTTTTGGAAAGATGCTGACGCTGATGGAAGGAACACTGCAAAACATTCTCACTTTGACCCAAAAGTGACACTAAACTTGCTTCGTTCCACCGTGCCCAATGCCTGCTGCATGTCATATAAAAGTTAAGGAGTAGGTCCGTCTGTAAGAGGAGTTTCCGCCGGTTCTTACCCGTGTGGTAATTATGTTGCAACTTCAGGTACCTTCGTGTGACAGTCACTGGGCATCCACCAGTGCCTGGGGTAATAGTATCTGGTTGTTCAGTTTCCCAGACCTCCCTGCTGGTTGTTCAGATTGTCTTTCGTTATTCCGAAGGGTTGTTATTTCGGAATAACAACCCTTATTCTCGTTTCGGAAAAACGACCCTTCAGAGTAGCGTACAACCCTTCGGAATAACGGTGTCAACTGCAGTATATTCGGAATGACGGCGACCCTTCTGAATAACGAACGATAGTCGTTATGGGGAATGACTCTTCGGAATAAAGGTCTCAATGTTATATTCGGAATAAAGACCCTTCGGAACAACAACCCTTCGGAATAACCAGTGGCGTAGGAACCGAGGGGCCAAGAGGGCCATGGCCTCCTAATATGATTTGTGGGGGGCCAAATGTCATTTTGCCCCCCCCCCCCCATATTGCGACAGTTTACAGTTTCGTTTTACCGGTTTTTGCTCGCAAGAGGACAATTTCTCTAATGAGAACGCAAAATTTTCGGCGAGCTACGCGCGCAGGAGAGATATTCTGGTTTCTTCAATAGTTTCATTCTACATCGCTAGATAGCGCAAGTCCTTTCCACCTTACCAAGTAACATGTAGGAAAAGTACACAGTTTATGTAGAGGTCGCAAATTTCATCCCATATCGCAAAGCCTAGTAACTGTTCTCTTCAGTGTGTGTGTGTCAAGCGGTACTGTCAGTTGGTGAGGGGACTCACGCGGAGCAATATTGGCTATTTCATCGAATAGGTAAGGAGTTTCGATATACATTGCATATTATCTCCTATACTGTCTAGAACCCCTACAGATTTGCTTTCTTTTTCTGTTCTTATTGTTTACAAATGTTTTTTGCGAAAACCTACCAAAAATTTTCGCGCTTTGCGCGTTTTGCAATTTCTGCAGCGTAGATTCCGGGGAAAACATTTAATCAACGCGGAACTATGCTTCTCTAGTATATACAAATTTTATGCAATATATGCCCCGAATGAAATGGTCTATAGTACAGAGGTTTTCTTCAAACTTTAATCCCACTTATACCCGACGTCTGGGGCTGTCGGGGATTCGGGTCGATGAACCCCGTAGGGCAAATCTTGGCGCCACCAGCTTAATAATAGTAGACTCTGTCTGCGGAAAATCTCCATTCCAATCAATCCACCGAAATCCATGGGGCTAACTCCACTCTGAATTATTTTGAATGAAGTCGGATAGATTGTGACAAACTTAATGTGTTTTAGAACAAATTCAAATCAACCTTTAAAAAATTTTCACAACAATTGCACATCTTGATGGCTGCTATTAAGCCTGGCAAGTGCCATTTCCGGCGATCTGGGATGTATTAAAATCTCAAATTTTCTCGGTTTGCTCCGGGCAAACCTATTGGTGGCGCTCTGCTTAGATAATAAATGGGATTCAAACTTGCAATCCTCGGACCCCAAGTCCGGCCAGCTCAGCTAATTCATCCTCACAGAAATAAAAAATAGAATAAAATCAGCTTCAAGCTTTACATTTTTTTCACAAAAATTGCACATCTTGATGGCTGCTATCAAGCCTGGCGAGTGCTATTTCCGGCGATCTGGGATGTATTCAATCTCAAACTTTCTTGGTACGCTCCACGCCAACCTATATGGTAGCGCTCCGCTTAGATAGTAAACGGGGTCCCCCTTCCCCAAAAAATAACTCCAGTACTCCAGAGTCTCCCAAACAAAAATATCTTAGCTACACCACGGCTGCATGGTGTTGATGTTGTAGTTGTTTCCCTTTTCTTTGAATATTTTTATTTTGCTTAAATTAAAATCTGAAAATTTATAATGAGCAAATATGATGTTCTGGTGTGGGAAGGGTGATCAAGGTCGAGAAATCGCATCTGGTCTGCCCCCTTCCCAATGTCAAACATCTTCCTATACGCCGCTGATAACGAACGACAATCGCAGTTATAGATACAGGTAGAGCATCTACGTCAAATATCTTCATCACATGTTTTCCCTGGACAAGGCAGGAAGCAGTGAGATATTGAGAGGAGAAGGGAGTTGGGCTTTAGTCTTCCTTCTGTGCAGAAGTGCTGTCCCTGTCAGCTAGCTGTTGCTACTTCAGTGTAAACTAGGCCGTAACATCTTGAGTATAACCCGGAACTTTGTACCGTGTATCTTGAAGTATAAAACGAGTAACAGAACCCAAAGAACTGAAGTACCGTTTCATTTATTCTCTTTACAATTCTCCTGGTTTACTGTAATACTAACAAACAGGGTTGCGCCAGGATTTGCCCGACGGGAGGGGGGCAGAGTGTTTCTGAAGAAAAATTCGGGTTTTTTGCAATGAAAATTGCAAAATGTGGAGTCTAGAATCTGCCTTCCTTTGACCAAAATCAAGTAGGTCGTCGGAGAGACATATTATGTCGAGTACCGTGCCGGATTAAGCTCCCCAACGAAATTGGAAAGTTTCCCCGACGAGGGACATCGCCCTCCTGCCCCCACCCCCCGGCTGGCGCTACCCCTGCTAAGAAAAATAGTGTTACACGTCTTGGCATTAACAAATTACTATGCACCATAACCCTTTAGATGTTATAGCTATTAGGATAGGAGAAAGTTCAGGACTTTTCGCCCATTACCTACGTGTTCGTTAAATCTTGTCCGGGAGGGGGGACAGTCTAGAAATCGGCCACCCTTCCCGAGACATGCTCCAAACGGTGGCGTAGGAACGGGGGCCAAGGGGGCCATGGCCCCCCAATATGTTTTGAGGGGGGCCAAATGTCATTTTGCCCCCCCCTCCCAATAATTGCGACAGTTTACAGTTTCGTTTTACCCATTTTTGCTCTTAAGAGGACAATTCCTCTATAAAAACCTAAAATTTTTTGGCGCGCTACGCGCGCAGAAGATGTTCTAGTTTCTTCAATAGTTTCATTCTACATCACTAGATAGCGCAAGTCCTTTCCCCCTTACCATAACACGTAGGAAAAGTACACAGTTTATGTAGAGGTCGTAAATTTCATCCCATATTGCAAAGCCTAGCTACTGTTCTCTTGTGTGTCATGCGGTACGGCCAGTTGGTGAAGGACTCACCGAACAATATTTGGCTATTTCATCGGATAGTCAAGGTAGTTTCGATACAATGCATATTATCTCCTATACGGTCTAGAACCCCTACAGCTTTTCTTTCTTATTGTTTTTAATAATTACATAGGCCTATGTTTTTTGTGAAAAATGACCCGAAAAGTTTTTTTCGCGCGCTTTGCAGTTTTACAGTTTAGATTCCGGAAAAAAAAAACATTTAATCAATTCGGAACCTAGCTTCTCTAGTATATACAAATTTTATGCAATATATGACCCGAATGAAATGGAGGCTAGTACACAGGCTTTAAATCCCACCTCACCAATACTCGACGGCATTGGGCTGTCGGAGTTTCGGGTCGTTGGCCGTTCGCCGGGCAAATCGTGGGGCTACCTCAACTTAAAGGTTGTGTGACATGCCACCAAAAAGAGCTGTTTCACTTGTCAGTTAAAGAATTAAGTCCTCCAATAACAGATCCGTTGAAATTATTTCAATATCTTTTACCGTTCTCAAAATATACATCTTCAAAGTTTGATGGTTTCTGAAGAAACTAATTGCCTATGCAAAAATAATGATGTAGAGTGTTGCAGAGTGTTATGATTTCTTGTGTTAACCCTTTATAAATTATCTCTGAATTACTGATCATATAGATTACAGTTTGGTGAGTGATATCAATATTTTTTCAAGGAAAAAAATTAACTTTTATAATAAACCCCTCAGGGAATAACAATGCTACTAGTGTCCTTGAAATTAAGGTTGAAAAAACAAAGGCTAACATGTGCCATATATGGTATGTCACTCTTTCGATGTCACATATTTGCATATTTAGCTCATGTTTATTCAAGATACAATTGTGAAATAGAAATTTCCCTGTAAAATGGTCAATATTTGATGGATTTTAATGGAAATTGCAGCTATTTTCTGGATTTTTAATGCTTTTTGCATCAAATATCCAACTATGTTATTTTCATGTCACACGACCTTTAATAATAAGTTAACAGACTCTGGCTGTAGAAAATCTCAGTTCCAACTAATCCACTGAAATTCATGGGGGATAATTCAACGCTGAACAGTTTTGAATGAAGTCGGATAGATTGTAACAAACTTAAAGTGTTAAATTCAAATCAAAGTTTACAAAATTTGCACAACAAGGACATCTTGATGGCTTAAAAAATCTTGGCAAGCGCCACTTCCGGTGATTTGGGATGTACTAAAATCTCAGATTTTCTCGGTACGCTCCGTCCACGCAAACCTATGGTGGCGCTTTGCTTAGATAGTAAATGGGGTTCAAACTTCCAATCCTCGGACCCCAAGTCCAGGCCAGCTCAACTAATCTGTCCTCACAGAAATGTGTTTTATAAAAAAAATCAAATCAAGCTTTACATTTTTTTCACAAAAATTGCACATCTTGATGGCTGCTATCAAGCCTGGCAAGTGCCATTTCCGGCGATCTGGGACGTATTCAAATCTAAAATTTTCTTGGTACGCTCCGCGCCAATGTATGGTGGCGCTCCGCTTAGATAGTATACGGGAGTCACCGCCACAAAATCTCCAGTCCTCCAGAGCCTCCTAAGCAAAAAAAAAAAAAATCACTCCTGCATGGTTTTGTCTTAGTTTCCTTTTGCTTTGAATATTTTTATTTTGTTCAAATTAAAATCTGAAGAATCACATTGAGCAAATGTGTTTTAGTGTGGGAAGGGGATTCAAGGTTGAGAAGTCACACCTGGTCTGCCCCTCCCCCCCCCCAACATCAAACATCTTCCCACGCCGCTGCTAAACCACATTCTATCCTCCCAAATTTCACAAAAGCAGCAATTTTATGGTCTTTTGTATCCACTTCACATCAACACCCGTTATTCATGAATTGGTAACTGGTAGGGGCGGTGATTCGGGTACTAACGTGTACTAACGTGTCTTGAAAGGTTCAAATTTTTCGACCGTCTTCCACCGTTTCCTTTCCTCATTCTTACTTCGTGTGTGACAGATTGAGTTATGTTATTATTCGTCCCAAGTCCAGTACATTCCCTGCCACTATTCATTTTTTTCCTCCCACAGGCTCCATGTATAGACCCTTTTCCAAATAGCAATTACAAGGGATTGTGGGATAGAATTTTTGTACACATCCTTTTTGGCCACAGTAAAATGCCATTAACATTAACAACGCGTACCAAAAACTCTATCACACAATCGTTTGCAATTGCTATTTGGAAAAAGGTCTATTGTCAAATCGACTGGCAGGTAGTCAATGTGAGATTTACGTTACGGTTAAAAAGAAAATTGTCAAACTGTGATTATTGTAGACCGTTTGGTGCGCAAACTTGACCATTTGTAGAACGTTAAATGCTTCATGCTACTTAGTGTCCATATTTTTAAGAACAGAGTTCTTCCTCTCAATATGATAAAGTTATATACCAAGTGTGAAAAGTGCTCATCATTGCTATCTTGAGATATCTTGTTTACAAGCAGTTTTTAAAAGCATGTTCTGGTGACCAAATTTGATGTTTTCAAAAAAAGCAGAAAAATTTTCTGTGTTAGTCAGTGAAAACCCCATCTCAGTAGCATCTTGCATTTGGAAGATACAAATTTTTGAAGAAAGGCTACATTTTCAGCTTCAGGAGTGCATGATGGGAAATCTGTGATGTTATCTGGGTAAATGGATTAGATGTAGCTTTTGTATTTCTTTATAATGTTGATATCACTATATTGAATATTTTATAACTTTATTTGCTGTACCATATGTATGGAACAGTTTTACACTATAACTGCACGGAAAAACATCTAAACATTCCAACGGTATCAAATTTCAAGGACAGACAAGGTTTCCAATTATAAAGAATAGCAAAAGGAATCTGAGGCAATTTGCCCACTTGGGGTCACGTTCTGTGACCTTGAGGAAACTTGGAGGTATTTCTTATTAAAAGTAACCAATCTTTAGGAAGGGATATCTTGAGTTAGGAATGGAGTTTTGGTATGGGGTTTGGATGACATGTAATGAAAATTGTTTTATCTTTCATATAAGACCCCTACAAAATGCCACCAGACAATGCCTTTAAGAATTTCGTATTTTCACCTCCGGTGACCTCAGATAGCCTTTGATCTCTACCAAAACCAACAGGACTCATCTTATGACTATAGCGCATCCACATGCCAAGTATGAAAAGCATCCATGCTTCCTAGAGATATCGTGTTTACAAGTTTTTTCGGTTTTTGACCTCTGTTGACCTCACATGACACTTGACCTTCGCCAAAAACAATAGGATCCTTCTAATAATATGATAATTCTATATTTTAAGTATGAGAAATACCCATCATTGCTATCTTTAGATATCGCGTTTACAAGCCAAGCGACACATACACACACTCGCCAGCGTGATTGCATATATTCCTTTTGCCTTCGGCAAAGATTCAAAAGTGCAATTCCATAAATTCATGAAATGACAAGTTCATATCGAGGGGATGTTGGAGTGCTCCTATATGAAACAAAATTCGAAAAGAGAAGTAAAAGCAAAGAAAAGTTCAAGAGAAGGAAAAGGGAAAGGAAAATAATGCAGGCTTACCTTATATCGTACGCATGATAACAGTTATGTATTTTATCATGACAATCCTGTAGTTTGCTAAATGATCGTGTAACATTTAGTGCAGGATCGTGTTAAAGTAGTTTCTCTTTACAGAGGCCTCGGCTTAGTGGGGCATGGGGTAGTAAATTACAGTATTATTTTAATGATATGATACTGTCTTATAGATACTACTCGCCGCGGAGGGCACGCATGCGTGTCCCAAGCAAGTATCGCCCAAACATTTTAAGTCTCCCCAAAATAGGTTGAGCAAATAATAAATTTGGGGGAATGGTGAGGTGTGTTTCTGAACAAGTGATGCGTCTACATAGCATTTTTGTCCTATAACAAGTTCATCTCGAACTACCAAAATTTGCACAAATTTTTTTCAAACTAGCGAACTTTTCGCGCGTTCCGCGCTCGTTTTCAACCTCGATATATCTTGCTTATCGTTACCGTGTCAAACGTATACAAATGATTGGACTGTAGGCGTATTAGATTTTACAATTAAAAGCCGATTGTTCTTTGGCGTTGGTATGATTAAGGAGAAACACGGCATTGCAAGAAATCCCGAAACAGGAGAAGTCTTTCCTTTTTCACTTTTGGGAAAACATATTTAGAGAACATTGAAAGCTTCAGCGGATTGCCAGGCATTCTTAATTTAGAGTTGTCTATTTAGAAGAAATATTTTGTAAGAGAATTGAAAGTACTTCCTCTGCACTGAGCCTTCATGCATCTTTTATTAAACAAAACGATCTTCATACAAAATTTCGGCAAGGTTTACGGCGCATTTGTCACAGTTTGCATTTCACATCTGAAGACCTAGTAGGCCTAAGCCTAACCATTTTTTGAGCTATGGCTACCCTATATAGCAGGGGTGGCGTCAGGCCGGTCCTCGACTAGGGGTGGACCGAAAACTGTTCGCAATAACCCGTAGTATAGTAAATAGTGCGTGCATAGTCACTACAACATTTGAACATTTTAAACTAATGGTTGTATGACGTCATCCATTTAACTGCCTTCAATGAATAGAGCTGTTTGGTCGTATTCACGCAGAGGCCATTTAATTAACACGACCGTTATATAATATCTGCAAACACCATAAAAATTAAAGTACACATTACTTAAATTTCTATGGCAAAAACTCATGTGATACTTATGCTATGTGTAGAAAGCTGTTTTCAGCTGGGGTTGGGGGAAGTCACAGTAAATAACCGCAACAAAGCCTCTTGCAATTTTTGGAAGCCTGTTATTCTGAAGCCACAGTGGGCGAAGATTCATGCCCTTTCGCCGCTCATTAATCGAAGCCACAGCTTCGATTGTAGGAATTGCTTCACTCTGTCACGTGATTTTCAGACTTCATATGCGGTCGGGCGGACGAATATTACATCCATGTTCCGTTTGGATTCAACGAGCAATCGCGTGCTGTTTTCATACCGTGGGACAGCCGCGCAGTAATGTTAAGTATTTCACTAGGGGGATTTTCAACACGGCCTAACTATTTCAATAAAAGGGGATTTTTTCGAACAACTCCCTTGTAGTAAAATATTCTTGTGCGAGCAAACAAGTAAATCCACATTCAAAGGTATCATTCTGCATTAGAAGCTTCTTTTCTGTTTACATAAAGATGTTAAGCAGTTTGAAATTAATTCATACTTTCATTGATTTGAAGATAAGTTTGATAGGCTGAAATTAGTAAGTTTTTGACAAGATTTGGCCAACGAATAGAGCGCTCTCAACTTTCACGGTTGTCGGAACTGTTTCATTAACTGTCATGCAACTACGTTCACAGCAACTGCGATATCAATTGCGTTTACAAGAAATCAACACCAATTTCAAGTTGATTTCATGTTGATTTCATTACATAGTGTAGACTTTGGCTCCTAGATTTTTTCTTTGTTTCATTTTTGAACGATTTTTACCTGCTGTGAGGTATAACCCGCTTGACTTTTCATAAAAATAGGCCTAAGTCCTCAGTAAAGGCTCGTGTATGGCCGGTCGCAGAATTGCTCCCTATACACGTGTGTAGGGTGCAATTCTGCGACCGGCCATACACGGGCCTCTACTGCGGCCTAAGTAACTTTGCTAGGCATGTGTCATCCGTAACGACAGAGGCCTAACCGTACTGTTACTGTTAGGCCTAGCCTAAGTTTAGGCCAAGGCCTAGCCTAAATTTAGGCCAAGGCGTAAGGAATTTAGGCCTAACAGTCTAATACTTAGCCTGTAGACGGCAGTGGGGCCTTCTTTAAAGTTTCCTTTGTAAACAAATGACACTTCGAGGTTCAGGATGAATGTAGCCTAGGCTTAATATACATTAGCCCCCAGGCCAGGGAAGGATCGAAGTTTACCCATGGGGCTTGGATAATTTTAATCAAGGCCTAACGTTAGGCATAGGCTACAGTTATACTGGCTGCAGATATGTTTGGGGCTCCCAACAGAGGAGCAGAAAGACAGTAGGCTGGGCTGTATAGACAATTAGCCTACACTTGTAGTTTTTTCTTTGGCATACCTATTTGATGAGAGAGAACAATGGTCAACTTTTTCTCATTATTAAGATGGACCCCTTGCAGGGGAGGGATGGCTGAGGACATTACACTGTTCCAATTCCCAGCCCATCAAGTACAGGCCTGAGTCTGGATCTGTCTTTCAAGGATGTAAGCAACAGTTTTTGGGGGAATACAAGTAGGACAGGAAAAACTGTAAATGATATTGACTCAGAGTTGGAGTGTCAAGAAGAGCACAGTTGGAGCATTGCAAATGGTCGTGCAGGACTCGGAACCACGGGCCAAAGCCATGGACTCAGTACAGCATTTGAATGTGATGCCCTACACTATATGCCACCACAAGGAGACCAGTGATGGAGGATACATCTTTGAGAGCATGTATGGTTGCTCACTCACAAATGAACTATGACATAAATGATGTCTCCAAAATTATGATATCACATTTCTGTCATAATAGTCTGTGTGTTGAAGCAACCCATCTTTCCTGGGAAACCTGCAGTGACTACACAACAGCAGTGAGACAAACTTCCTAGACAGATCAGTGTCATTAAAGTGGCCATGCATAACTCAGCACTGGTACTGTCAGCAAAGGGTGCTCCCATATTCACAAACTCTTTTGATTGGTTTACAACCTACTGACATGGCGATATGAATGTTAATTTATTTTCAGTTCAAAATATAATTCTTATTTGCAGGTATGGGAGTAAATCAATGTTTTGAGTGAAGTCTGTACACCTGAACAACTTTTTCTTTGCCTTGTTATCATTATGTGTTGACACTTGGAGCAATAAAAGAAATTGATGAAGCAGTAACATGTCCATTCGTTGTGCTTGTTCCCATCCTCCTGAAGTCACTGACGTGATTTTTGAATGTTTATTTTTCAGTACTTACTTGCTGCACTGGGCACACAGGTTTAGGAAGTTACTGTGATACTGAGACAAAGCAACAGTGTTAATTTGAAGCAAATGTTCACCAGAGTTCAGACCCCCACTGCATAAATGCACTGTGTACAAATTCTTGTTCAGTGACTGTATACAGGACATGCAATTTGGGGTCTATTTTGAAGAGTACCCTGTGCCCATGTTAATACTAAAAATGGAAATCTTATTATAACTTTGTAGTCAGGAAGATCAGTGGGTCTTGTTCCTCATTTTAGGGGTGGTACACAAATTTTGCCTCTCCTTAATTAAGGTGGTGCACCACCATTACAGAAAATTACAGTTTGGCCAAAGGATGATCCCTCTGCATAAAGTGCCTGAAATTGTTGTTTTTCACCCTATTGTAAAAGAGCAGTGGATCCTTTGTGTAATACGTGATGTAGTGCTCAGATTGAAGATTACAATGTTCAAAAATCATGGTCAAAAATGTGCTTTTGTTGTTTATGATTTTGAGACTTTGGAAGAGAGTGGAGCCATCTTGTATCTTAGTGTGTTGTGCAGTAAAACAGATCATAATTTTATATTCAGGCACCTCCTCCTCAAAAATGCATGGTCATACTATGAAAATTTTCCTGAACCAGCAACCACCATCTCGTGAGCTTCAAGGATATGTGTACCTTGTTGGGGTTGAAACCTCTGACAAGGAATAAGAGGCTAAAAACAAACCCAGTTTAGTGTGTCAGTCAACGGCAGGAATGAATGGTGATATGCCACCTCTACGGTTACTTCTGCACAGGCCTCTGTCATTCTCCCCTAATCAAGCCAAAGTGCCCACATTTTCTGGGCTTCGATTAGTACTTGCCCTGCAAGTACGATTTTCTAGTTTGACTTTGTGGTCGTCTTCTGGCAGCCTACTGAGCATGAGTTAGTTTTCTTAAACCCTCACTTAAAAACTACCGTACGTGTTACTGACTGAGGAGAAAAGACAGTCGGTTACGCAAGCAATCGTACGGGTGTAGTTTATAAGACTACAAATACAAGAAACATACAAATACATCACCACGGAACATGGCCCTTCTGCGTCTTCCATTCCGTTACTGTGGGACGCTTCTTTCAGCTAAACTTTACGATTTCTCTGCTGAGAAGTACCTCCAGAACCGGACAGTCCGCCATTTTGACCTTGGCCTCTGGTCAATAAATACTCCTAGGCCTTTTTCCCCCTTCTCCTACCTAAAATTTCTGCGTACAGTAATGTTTCCCAGTCCTGCAATGCAGTAACTCGCATTTAAAAGCACCACTTTGTAACTGCTTTTCGACGTCTTTTATAAGTGAGTCACCAAATGGGAGAAAGTGTGGCATTTAAACCAAGGGCAAATTACTATTCGAGTTTGGGGCGGAAATGCGGAATGCTGCATGGACTTATCCAACCACTTTGAATGCAGGGCAGGAGCGAGAAAGCCCCTAGTGAGGCAGGTGGTCTAAGGCCAAGCCTTAGGACAAGTGGTGGACTTTCAGCAGGAGGTCCCAAAAGCTCTGGGGTATTTACAAAGCCTTTGACATTACAATTAATCATTAACTAACTAGCTATACACATGGCAAATGACATTAGATGCACACTAAACAAGCCACAAAAATCACAATTTGACCATCTTTATGAAGTTTGGACTAACTTTCCGGTCGATTTTATGACAGAGTGAGCTTGAGTTTGGGGAAGATTAATGATGGTAGGGGTATCAGTTTTGCAATAATACCACTCAAACTGGACCCCAGAAATCTATACAGGAGAAATATTGGGACAATTTGCTCCCCATTCGCAAAGCACACCAAAATAACATTTTTAGTGACAGCTTAGTATTGTTTCACTCCGTCTTACGTTTCAAAAATTATCCTTGTTATTAAAATACTCACTGGTTTTAATGATTTCATTGTAATCACCATGAACTTGGGAACAAAATAATAGTTTAGCCCCCTTGGCCCCCTAGACCCCCGTATTAATTTGTGCCCAGATTTCAAGTCAATAATACAGAGTATTGTAAGGGTATTTTGAGTCGATCGGTATCTTGAGTTGATAAATGCGTTCTAAACCCTAGTGTAGATCAGTAGCGTAACTGGGGTGCTTGAAGTGAGGGGGGGGGGGCAGGGATGAAAATAAGGTAAATGTACCGACGGCATATAGTCAATGTACCGACACTTAGTGTCAAAGGGTGATCACTTAACAAGTCACCTCGCACCCCCGATCCCCCCATCCACCCAGGGGTGGCGCCAGGAGTTTGCCCGACGGGGGGCAGACTCCCCCATGGGAGGGCCAGAGACCTGAAGCCTCGGACAGCTCCGATCCCGTCGATAGGTTGGTGAGGGAGAATTTGAAAAAAAAAAACCTGTGCACTAGACCATGTCATTGCGGGGCATATTTTACATAAAATTTGTATTTACTAGAGGAAAATAGTTCCTCGCCGATTTGATGTTTTTACCGGACTCTAAGCTGTGAAAAAGCGTGCGAAGCACGCGAAATCATTTTGGGCGAACCTATACACTAAAAAGAATCTGAGCTTATATAAAGCTTACATAGGTCAATTGTCCTGACAGTTGGGCCCTATCGGGCACAAATCACATTTTACTTCCCTCCTCGAGTCACTAGCCGAACCGCAAGACAGATACAAGCAGACAAGAGAACATTAACTAAGTCTAGCGAAATGAGATGAAATGCCCGACATTTACATACCGTACTTCCATGTATTCTACCTATGAAGTTACTTGAAAAGATGGAAAGGGTTTGTAGCCTACTATATTTAGCTACAAGTAACGGAACTGAGGTCCAGTGGATAAAGCGTGCCGAAAGGTTTGGGTTTTATCTCAGAAGTGAGCCTTTTTGGAAAGCCAAAGTAAATAAATTGACTATATGTGGCGACAGAATTTTCCCGACAGGGCTAGGGGGCCGGGCCATGCCAGCGACCCCAAGTTCCGTCAGATCCTCGACCGAGGGGGTGGTGAGAAGCAGATATGAAGGTGCCTGACTATCCCATGCCATTGCAGGGCATATTTTGCACAGTATCACTTATTACTACAAGAGCCGACTAGCGCACTGATAGTGTTCTTTTGAGTCTGAATCGTGAAATTGCAAAGCGCGCGAAAATTTTTAGGAAGCTTACACTAAAAACATGTAATTATTAAGAACAATAAAGAAAAAAATAAAAACTGTAAGGGTTGTAGACCGTATCGCGGATAACATACATTGTGTCGAAAGCACCTGAATTGCCCGATGGAATAGCCGAACTTTGTTCAGTTAGTCGCTCACCAACTAACCCTACTGCATCACACACACGAAAGACTGAAAGAACAGCAAATAGCTTTGCGATGTGGGATGAAATTCACGACCTCTACATGACCTGTGTGCTCTGCCTACATCCTACTTGGTAAGGGTGGCAGGACTTATGCTCATGCTATCTAGCTTTGTGGAAAGGAACTATTGAAGAAACTGGAGTGACTCTACAGCCCGCGTAGCGCGCCGAAAATTTTGGGTTCTTTTTAGAGAAATTGTCCTCTTGAGGGCAAAGACTGGTAAACCGTCGGGGAGACTAGTCGTCGTTCACACCGGGCGTATGTACCGACAAGATCAGCAAATGTACCGACAGACCATCCCAGGAAGCCAGGGGGCGACCGCCCCTTGCCTCCCTTCAGACATTTCGAAAGGGGGAAGGGGCTGAAAGCCCCCTTGAATATTCTCCTAGATTAACATTATGCTAATTTTCGCGTATTTATTATTGTTGATGTGGCGAAAAGGGGGTGGATGGGGTGAGGCCGGGAAAGCCCCTCCTTGGATCCACGCCTGAGCGGTGTAGATGAGATGTGATTCAAAAGCAAGCACGATCTGCATCGCGTATTCTTCGAACGACATCAAAAAGAAACTGATTTATTTTTTATTTCCAGAGGGAAAATTTTATTAACGACCAAGGTGGCAGGTTTCGGGATTAGAATGGATTAGAATTTCACAAATGCTACCAAAGATGGTGACAAGAATCTTCATTTAAAAAGTTTTGATAGGAAAGACAACATTTTCTTTTTTTTTCAACATAAATTATTCTTGACATTTTAATTAACATAGTTTAGCTATTTTCCTGAAGTGATTGACTGAAGGTTCGTCATAAACATTATGTTGTATACTGCCATCTTCAATTAAAAACTCATTTTCTAGGGATTGCTCATTCCGAACAAAACCAAAATACAGAAGAATGACGACGACTGTGACAACAGAAAATATTACTGGAAAGTTTCATTTATATTTCTCCATGTTTCTTATATTTTTACCATGAAAATATTTCTTAAGTAATCAACTCATGATACACCCATTGCATATGTAGTACTAACAGCTCTGCGTCTAACATGCCTGGGCCGCAATTATAGAAAGAAATTCAGGATTTGTCCAAAGAAAACCAACCTGAAACCGTGACACATGGGCAACTGGGGTGGGGGAGCTGAAAGTGACTTAGAGATGGTAGGGATACTTAGGCAATACCATATCATGCCATCATCTCACACACTTGGCACAATCTGTAGGCCTACGTGCCGGTACTTGCTGCACCATGTTGGTTTAGTGTTTTTCGCCGAAGGGAAAATGTGCCTTGAGCAGATCGGCACAGTGTGCAGATCCCGCCAACATGCTTGTAAAGACATCTAGGAGAATCTGGCTTTACTGATTAAGACAGAGCAGCGGATGCATTATTGCGGAGACGAGGGGGGGGGGGGGGCAATCTGTGATGCCCCCGACTGATATGGAGGAGTAACACAAGTGTCCCAAAGGTGCACCACGAGGCGAAGGGAGAGTTTGCACGCGTGGAGCCCAGGAACCTGCGTTAGGGCCCCTGGCGGAGTCCAGAAAAACAGCCCCTACGGTGTGGTCCAGGGGACGAAGCCCCCGGGAGCTCCTGCAGTATGATAAGACGGCCGAACATTGGTTCTGGAGGTTTTACTGATAAGTTTTTTTTTTTTCATTTCAACTTTTGTGAAATTCAGTGTCAATGACTGAGAGTTCAGGTTTGATAGAAGCCAGCAAATGAACTTCGAAAACATATCCATGAAATGAAAATACTGGACATATTTTGCCCGATTTAAGAGCTGGTTTTCTCGTCATATGTGAATATAACTGGTAGAGTAATTTACACGTGTATTTCTTTCAACTGACACGCTGTACTCCTTCGCAAAAGGGCTATTTTCGGAGTACATTAACCTAATTAATTGCACAAGAAAATCATTAGTGCGTTAGGGTTCAAAGGCAACAAGAGGTATTGACGCAGGCGCAGTAAATTGTTTCCGCCAATGAAGAAGGTAGCCTACCAATTATTCTCGTTGTACCTCATCGACCGCATTCAGTACACAACTGAGACTCATTTTGCATGTATTCCTATAGCAGCCAATTAACCGACCATATAATTGTTTTATGACAGCGGGATTAGGAATTTGTCATAGATTTGATTCCTAAACAGGGGCTGTTCGGTATATCAAAGCCGACCTCAGCCCGATCGAGGTTAGAACTTAGGTCAGAAATTTGGCATTTCGAATGCCCCAGGTTGCAGGAAACCTCACCTACAGCACAATACAAATGACTGGAACGTCGCCAGTATGAGAGAATATTCGGCATGCCAAACCCCCAGATTGTAGGAATCTATACATTCCAAGTCAATAAGAAGAATTTGGCACTGCAGTTCTGCTAGTGACAATCTTCAATCTATGTAGCCTAAAAACAGTCACCAACTTCCAGGAGAAAAGCTAACATCCCCATATCCCAAGATTGCAGGAAATCTTTTTCTAAATTTTTAAAACACAAACTTGCCACTACAATTGGGCGTCTATACCTGGACTCTGCAGAGTGAGCTTATTTCACTCGCTCTGTAATACGATGTCTACTTGTTCAGTTCTGTTCCATGAAATTGTTCATTTGGAGGGCGGCATTGCAATCAGGGCGGTACAGACTCAAGGTTAGGCACAAAGTAAATGCCGTCACGAAAGTCAGGGACAGAAAGGTGGAATAAATTCTTCGTAAAGACTATCATGCTCAGAACCAGAACGCCCCGCATGAAAGATAATGGGCATCCTAAACACGCCGTAATACATGAAATCGCACTCCGCACCATTTTGACAAATTTTTCACCGCAGTTCTGCTTTGTTTCATCGTGTATACTATCTACCCCGACAATGCAGACTGCTATTACAGGCTACCGAAACCGACCGCGAAAGAAATTTAATAGTACTTGGGCGGCCGGATATCGATATACTGACTGATGCCTAACGGGAGGGGGGGGGGACGAAGAAGTACACGTGTCCAAAGTTGTAAGGAAAAGTTAAAGAGTTACGACAAAATAACATGACTCGGTTTGATAATTCCATGTTTTGGGTATTTCTTCTGTCTTTTCAATCTCTCTCTCTCTTTTCCACTTTACCTTAAAACCCCGGACAGCGATTTCTCCCGACTGGCCACAGAAGTGGGGGAGGGGGCTAGTGGGGGGGATGGACTATTGCTGCATGCACTGTTCAGAAGTCAGTCATTTAATTGTGAGACACGGTACCAAGTAACATGTAGGCAGAATTCACAGGCTATGTAGGGGTCGTAAATTTCATCCCATATCGCAAAGCCTATAGTTACTGTTCTCTTTTGTGTGTCATGCGGTAGGGTCAGTTGGTAAGGGACTCACGGAGCAAAGTTTGGCTGTTTCAGAGAATAGTCCAGGAAGTTTCGATAGAATGTGTGTTATCCCCGATACGGTCTACAGACCCAACAGTTTTTATTTTTTTCTTTTTTGTTCTTAATGATTGCGTACGTTTTTAGTGTAAGCATACTAAAAATTTTCTGGCGCTTCGCGCGCCATGCGATTTTCGGTACGCTTTACCCACTCTTCCTTAGTTCCGTTAACTATAGCTAAATTTAGCACAAACCCTTTCCATCTTTTCAAGTAACTTACTACGTAATACATGGATTTATGTAAATATCGAGAATTTCATCTCATTTCTCTTAACTTAGTTAATGTTCTCTTGTGTCTGTCGTTCGGTACGGCTAGTGACTCGAGGAGGGAAGTAAGCTACAATGTAAGTTTTAGGGCCCAACTGTCAGGACAATTGACCTATATATAAGCTTTAAATAAGTTTAATTTTTTTTTTAGTGTAGACTTACCCCAAAAAATTTTAACGCGCTTCGCGCGTTTTTCACAATTTAGATCCCCCGGAAGATGGGGGTAGGGTCGCCAATTTCGTTTCTTGCCCCGGGCGCCACGAACCCTAGCTACGCCACTGTATGTAGAATGGAACTATTGGAGAAACTGGAGTGACTCTACAGTGCGCGTACCGGTTCTTACTAGAGAAATTGTCCTCTTAAGAGCAAAAACAGGTAAACCGCCGGGTAAGTCGCCGTCCACACCGGACGGATGTACCGACAAGATCAGCAGATGTACCGACAGACCATCCCAGGACGACAAGTGGGGGGGGGGGGCGACCGCCCCCCGCCTCCCTTCAGTTACGCTACTGAAGACAGGGTCTTCTTCGGTCGCATGAACCCCTGCAAGATTCACACAATGATTGTCGCAATTTGCAAAGATTATTTTATCATTCATTTGACGAATTCTCTCTTGTACCCCAGATTTATGGCCAGACATGACAGCAACATTGTCGCAACACTGTGATCGACAATCAGCTATAGGCATTTTATCATTTTCTAACTGATTGCATATCAAATTTACGGTGCTTGCAGCATCTTTCTTTTCCATTCGGATAAATCCTAGAAAGGTTTCCTTCAGTTAACTGCTACAGTGTTTTTCTTATAGTCTACGTCGACATTACGAACGATTTCAGACATCTCTATGGGCGCAATCTGGGGTAGAATCAAACAACAGACCATTGTCTTTGGCTGCCTTTATCTTTCCCAACAAACTATTGCGAACGCTGGTAGCTAAAAGCTGTATGAATTCATTCTGAATTGTTGGCGAGAGATACGATACGCATCCTGGGTTTCTCTCTACATAGTCCAAATGATTTCGTATCACCGGATCGATGGATTGTTGCCGATTTATGCGTTCATTTTCCCCTTCTCTTGTTTAGATTGACATTTAATTGTGTCAATATTACTAAATTATTTTATTAAAAGATAAAATTGCTATATCAATATCATGCTCATGGCAAATGGTAGGTCCAACATTTTTTAAGTGATCTCGATTTGGCGCCCCCAAGAGTGGCGCCCGGGGCATCTTGCTAGAGACCACTATAGGGTCTCTACATCTTGCCCCCCGTGCCTCTCCCTAGCTACGCTACTTACTGCCTTTGGACAGTTTTGAGCAAACTTTGATGGCTTCCAACAAGGGTTGGCTCATTTAAATCACTGATTTAAATCGCATTTAAATCACTTGATTTGATTTTTTGACTTTTTGGCGCAAGTGTGGCGCTAAAGGCGATGAGTTGACAAAAGGATGAGGAACACAAAATTTCGGCCCGCGAAGCGCGCCGAAAAATATTTGACTGAATTTGGATTTTTATGGAAGAAAATTTAAGAAATTCGAGATTTTTTAAAGAAAATTGGAAAATTTGGAGTATTTATTGAAGAATCTGCTCAGTATGAGCAAAATCAAGCAGATCGTCGGGGCGACTGAAGGTCATTGGGATTACATGATATTTTATCATTAGGCTCCCCCACGAAATCGGAAAATTTCTCCGACGGGGGGAGGGGAGAGCATGTACCCCCTCCCTCCTGGTACCACCCTTATTTTGGTGTAAACAAAGCGGAAATCGAACCTGAATTGCATAAAACCTTCTCTAAAGCACTTGAAAAGATTAATAACTTATTTAATTTCCGGGACCAGATTTTCCAAAGACATCCATGTTAGGGCCTTCAGCAATAGGCCTATCTTGTGTTGCTTCAATACTAAACACTGTGTAAAACAAATGTTCTACAACTATGCATTGGTATCCAAAAGTCACTGACAGGTACTGTAAGTTGTGTCTTGGAAATTTTAACACTTTTTCTGAGGATATGTGTTGCACTTTCCTGCAAGAAGCGTCAACAAAACTGAGAATAAATCTTGCACAATAATTACTAGTTACTTTGTCTGCATTGCATTTCCTTATCCCATTAGAAGCCCTTTAACTCTTTGTACCACACCCTTAAGAAAGTGACAAGCATAATAGAAGATTCATCTTAAAGTATTATAATTCAAGATGGGGTCGACAGGGGCAAACTAAGAGAAAGGGAGGGGGTTCAGCAAAACATTGGAGAAGTATAAAGGCAATCTTGAGGTCTATAAGTTTGACAGTCAAGTTAGAACAAGTCTGGGAGTGTCATTTCTTTATACTACTAATTGGGGCAAAGACCGATCAGTGTGTGCTGACCATTGCAGCCCAACCATGGTGGGGATGACTGTCTCTGGTTTTGCTTCCTAAATGTGGTGCTGGGTGAACATGGTTTCCATTGTCCAAGAATATCAATGGATGGAAAAAGGTGAAGGACCTGGGACCTTACAAAAGTACCAAAACACACTGTTGAAAATAGTGACCACACATAATGGTTCTAAAAGTTATTCATTGAGAAGTTAAAGCAAGTGCAGCAACAACACATGAAAATTGTTGGTGTTCACAGGATGCCACGACAAATAGCCTTAGTACTCCAAGATTTTCGATTTTTTTACTATCTTTCGAACAAACTAGCATTGCATTAATGTTCCATGTCAAACAGAAAAAGGATAAACTTAGCAAAAAACAAAAAAAAAAAAAAAAAACAAACAAACAAAAACATATTTAGTGAAAAAACTTAAGAAGCCACCTGCTATTGTTCCATGACATGGAAAAAAATCTTAGAAAAATCGGTTTAAGTCCAAAAAATCTCATTAAAATAACAACATCCGATTTTTTTACTTTCTTAAAAAAAAATGAAAAAAAAAAATTGTCAACCCTGCTTCCAACTTAATTACTAGAACCCAAGAGACTAAAGGGACGCGGTGAGGAAAAAGTGGTACTCAGTAGACACAGTAAAGGCAGTTCCGAGCTTATAGTCAGGGACATTTTGGTTTGTTGCATTTTTTTTTTTTTGCTATATTTGGTAAACTTTGATAAGATGTAGAATAGAAATCAGACAATCAGAAAAGTATGTGCTCCATTTTTTTTTTTCATGTGCAAGGGGGGGGGTAGCCAGCCAATTCAAAATGGCCGCCATTTTGACCATTTTGGCTGATTTGGCTCAAGAAAGGCTCTGCTGCGCCAACATTTGGGGTCTAAAACCTTTTTTAGGAGAAAAAGTGGTAAAATATACAGTCTCTCAAAATATACTGAAAGTTTTCCCCAAAATATTGATCCGTTTTGTTGAAGTGACCTGTCGAATATGGCCCTTTTCACCAAAAATCGGCAATTTTGGCAAGTGTGGCGCCGGGGGGAAATTTGAGTACCAGATTCTCTTAAAGTGTGTATTCCAACGACCCTAACTTTTGTTAATGGGTAGACCTAAAACCAGGTAGTATGTGGGGAAAATTTGGACTCCCAGGTTCAAACCAACATAAAATGAGTGGTACTGAAAATTCGCAATTTCTTTGTGTGGATACCGTATATTATACGGTATTCGGTACCCACAGACTGACAGAGATCTTGCTACCCAAAAATGCCCCTAAACCCTTTTTTTCCAAGAAAAAATGAAGAAATCGCAATATTTGGGTTTCCATAACTTTATGCCCATTCTCATTTGAGAGTTAAAATTCTTTCTGTGTACTACCAAGGTACACGGCTGCCCATATGAAGAAGATGAGAGTAACTTATGTGATACCTATAGAGATATTAAGGCCCAAAAGTGCCCCTTAACCCATATTTTGCAAGGAAAAGTGAAGAAATTGCAGAATTTGAGTTTCCGTAATTTTATACCCATTCTCATTTGAGAGTCAAAATTCCTTCTGTGTACTACCAAGGTACAAGGCTGCCCATATCAAGAAGATGAGAGTAACTTGTATGATACCTATAGACATATTAGGGCCCAAAAGTGCCCCTAAACCCATATTTTGCAAGGAAAACTGAAGAAATCGCAGAATTTGAGTGTCCGTAATTGTAATTGTATGCCCATTCTCATTTGAGAGTCAAAATTCTTTCTGTGTACTACCAAGGCACTAGAATGCTCATATCAGGAACACGAGAACATCTTGTATGACACCTATAGAGATATTACAGCTCAAAAGTGCCCCTAAACCCATATTTTGCAAGGAAAAGTGAAGAAATTGCAGAATTTGGGTTTCCGTAATTTTATGCCCATTCTTATTTGAGAGTCGAAATTCTTTCTGTGTACTAACAAGGCACTAGACTCATAGGCGGATCCAGGGGGGGGGGCAACTAGGGTCAACTGCCCCCCCCTATGACCAGTCTAGCGCCCCTCAATACAAGAAAAATGAGCCCCTGCGTCCTAAAAGTTAAGTAAAAACTTCCCGAAAAGTAAAAAAAAAAAAAAAAAAAAAGGTCCCCAGAATTTCGAACCGTATAGCTATATATAACTATGGCATTGGGAGTTGGTCTCCGAAATGTAGTCGGTCAAATTCAAGAGTATGCGGCCCCTGCGTGATGTTGGCGCCCCCCTTTTCAAACTGCCCCCCCCCCCCCTTCAGCTAGGGGCTGGATCCGTCCTTGACTAGCCGACTGCCTATTTCATGAAGATGGGGCATCTTATGGCACAGCATCAGAGATATTACTGCTCAAAAGTGCCCTTTTACCCATATTTTTTACTAGAAATGAATAAATTTCAATATTTGAGTTTCCTTTATTCAATTTTCCGTTTTCATCTACCAGTGTAATTTTTTCTGTGTATTACTGAGGCACTTGAGTACAAATTTTGTGAAGATGGAAGATCTTGTGTGGCTCTAAAAGAGATCATCATTGTTCAAACTTGTCTTGTACTGCCAAAACTTGTATTTTTTGTTAATGAAAAATGAAAATATTGATGTTTTAGCTGTTTAGGGTCTATACCAATCTGCCAATGGAAAATTTGTCTGCTTTTAGAAATTTTCAAAATTGATGTGTATCTTAACAATCCACTTTTCTTTTAATAGCAGAGAGATCAGTAGATCTTGTTCATGATTCAATTAAAGGTAATATTGGGCATAAAAAATGAACCCAGAGGACAAAATTTCCCGACGAAATACAAAGAAATTGCGAATTTTCAGAACCACTCATTTCATGTAGGTTTGAATCTGGGAGTCCAAATTTTCCCCACGTACTACCTGGTTATAAGACTACCCATTGACAAAAGTTGAGGTCGTTGGATTACACACTTTAAGAGAATCTGTTACTCAAATTTGTCCCCCGGCGCCACACTTGCCAAAATTGCTGATTTTTGGTGAAAAGGGCCATATTCGACAGGTCACTACAACAAAACGGATCAATATTTGGGGAAAAACTTTGAGCATATTTTGAGAGACTGTGTATATTTTACCACTTTTTCTCCTAAAAAAGTTTTAGACCCCAAATGTTGGCACAACAGAGCCTTTCTTGAGCCAGATCAGCCAAAATGATCAAAATGGTGGCCATTTTGAATTGGCTGGCTATCCTCCTTGCACATGAAAAAAAAAATGGAGCACATACTTTTTTGATTGTCTGATGTCTACTCCACATTTTATCAAAGTTTTGCCAAATATAGCAAGAAAAAATGCAAACCCCCCAAAAAGCTACGAAACGGCCTGGACTATTATGGTCGGAACACTTCAAAGTTTGATATTTATCTCGTCATGTTTTCTTTTGTTTTTTATTGTTTATGAAAACAAAAATAAAGTTAAGATGGCGCCAGATGACGTCAAAATCGCTGGTAGTTCTCTCTACCTCATGATAAATCTAGTAAATGTTTCCGACGGAAATGTGAGTGTCACGTTAGAGCTTGAAAAATGGACCTTGGGAATTTTAGTTCATAATCTTGGGAATTTTGAAAAAAAAAAAACAACCTCGCACTTACATTGTACACAACATGACAGTGTGCGTGAACCCACTATCGTGTATGTAGTACAGTACTATAAAGGCGATATGCATTACGCCCTACCTGAAACCTGTGGTGAAAGAGCATAACTTTAGTGCTAGGGCCAATATATACTTCACTCTAAAGGACAGACTAAATATGAAATGAAAGTATTCGCTGCACATCTGGAATTGCTCAACTCATCGGCATGCAAATTGTAGTGGGAAGAGGCAACAAGAAACCGGCGAAATGAGTTGGTAGGTTAGGTTTACCATGTCAAACGTTTCGCCCAGTCCTAATGACTGTTAGTGTTAATGTTATTATTGACTTATGCTGTGTTTACTGTTTAGTAAAGGCCTAACGTTAGCATTAGTCTGGCTGCAGCTTTGGGGCTACGCATAATAGTATTGTGGTAACATGAACCCCAAAATGCTGCAGCCTAGGCCTAGGCGGCTAGGTGTAGGCTAGCCTATTTATCCAGTCAACATGTCCCTCTACCACAACGTCAGTGAGCCACAACTGGAAAAAAGGCCATGGCCGGCCCAGCTTAAACCAGTTGGTTAGAAACTGAGCCGTAAAACCTCATCTAACTAACTCTTTACCAAAACATCCCCACTTTTCAGCTGCCATAGCTGGATAAACATGAATGATTTAATGATAAAATGGGAATATGAATACAGCAGTCGAGTTTAATTTGAAAATGACTCATTGTTGAGTGGACACTTGGATGCTGAGTGAAAGATTTCACCAGTAGCCTATCAGTCTTGGAGTGGATCACAGAAGCTCAGATGCAGATTGAAAGTTTAGGGTGGTAATTGTAAATGATTTTTAGAACAAAAAAAAAAAGAAAAGAACTTAAGCCTAAGTTCACCACCAACCATTTTGTGTGGATGGACTGATGCAGAGTCAAAGTTTGGGCTGATAGATAAACATAAAAGGTTTAATAATAAAATGGGAATATGAATACAGCAGGTAAGTTTAATTTAAGAATGACTCATTGTCCATTTCTTATTAAAACCACAAGGAATGTTCTGTAGTGGATGCATGGATGCTTGGATGCGGATTCAGAAGTTTAAGGTGCAACATACGTAAACAGTGTCACATCGCATCAGCACATCCAGATGCTTGGTGGTGTTCAAGAGTAGCCCTGTATTGTAGTTTTACCCATTTGCGTCCAGCTTAGGGTTGAATACACATGCATGTACAGATGTTCCAATGGGAAGTACTGTAGTTACCTTTGCCAGTGTGAATAACAGTTAGCTCATCAGGAGAAAACCCTTGAAGGTGTTAAACAGGAAGTCAGGTTGAAAGTTTCTGTACCATAGTTTTAGAATGAAAAAATGGTGTCGAGGACCAGGCAAAATGATAGAGAAAGTTGTATAGTAGCCCTTGAAGAAGACCCGGCATTGCAATCCTATTCTATGCACTCCATTTCTGGTGCGACTAGAAGGAGCAGATTATATGGTCCTGGTCAGCGACTAAGCCCCATGATTAATGATTTCGGTGGAGAATTACAGATTTATTTCATAATAACCAAAAAAAAAAAAGATGCCCTGGATAGCTGGACATGTCATTTCCAGATAGGCTACTAAGAATTAATTGTTAACATGACCCATTGCAGTAATTTTACAGGACCTCTAATCAGAAAAGTATATAACTTTGGAAATAATGTTATTTACATAATGTAAACACAAGATATTCTATGAACTGGTTTACTTGTCCTTGCGAACCTCTTTTCAAATGTAGGTAACATGAAACCCTGGTATGTCATGAGTGACTCATCTTGGAGAACACTTACAATCTTCCTTTTAATCTTGGCAACTCTTGTCTTCCCTTCAGGAATATTTTCAGTCGTTTTACTTCCAATGCACCAAAGAAGACAGTCCTATCAAAAGAGGTATTTAATCCTTTATTATTTGACATGTAGTTACTTGGAAAAAACTTTGAATCTCCACAATTCTTGAGTTAGATCTAGGGTCTGGCAGATTACTGATATATTTGAAAATACCATTACATGAACATATACTGACTGTAATAAAAATGTGGTATGTTGAAACTTTGGTATACCTTAAAAATATTGGGATTCTGGTAATTTGAAAATGCTGGTATCAGAAGATATTCCTTAATTGTGAGAATACTGATATGGAAACATTTTGGTGCATTCATAAAACTTTATAATACTACCAATAGTGTTTACTATTGAACATGCTTTCTACTACTGGATAAAGCACAGATACAGGTTGAGTAGGCGAGTGTTCTATGCATAAATGAGCCCATACTACCAGTATATAGTATTCTCAGGTGA
Organism: Holothuria leucospilota; assembly: GCA_029531755.1. NCBI lineage: Eukaryota > Metazoa > Echinodermata > Holothuroidea > Aspidochirotida > Holothuriidae > Holothuria > Holothuria leucospilota. The sequence continues at coordinate 9,461,042 of CM055977.1, forward strand.
ATTCTTGGAATACCTGTACCAATGTACGTGTAAATTTATATCCATAGTCACGATGAGTATACTGGAGATGTGGGGGAATGGTTGTAGAGGCAGTACAGGACTTGCAAAGCATAGCAGCGTACAGTTTGCTGGACAGTAGGTCGCGAAGAATGGAATAATGACATACAGTATTCATGGAATGCTGACATTTTCATAGTTTGAAGTATAACCATTAGAGTGAATATGTCGTAAATAGGGAATGTAAATACTGCTATATAAACCAAGCCCAACTGTATGCCTTTTGTTCTACTGCATACATGTGCAGAGTGTAGATATTGTTATTGGCCTACAGCCTCCCTGGTAAAAGGACAAGAGACTAACTAATTAAGCTACTGCCGCAGACTGAGATTAAGGTTAATTTTGTGGCTACAGGTTTTTGTGAGGAATCATTTAGAAATAAGTTGCATATGAAACAAGTAAGCCTTATTTCATTCTGACAAACTTACAGGCTGACTCAAGAAGTTATTCTTCCCCCGGCCAGAATATCATATCAGGCCATGGACTGACATGATGTTAGAAGGGGCAAGGTGTTTTTCAGATGTGGATTGGGAATTTAATCAGGAGGAGAGAGATAGGCTTATGCAGAAGTTGCCTCCTCTCTCAAAACTTGGAAAGTTAGGACGAAGATTTTCAGGCAGATTGCCTTTCTGTCACACCTAGTCTATGGGCCTGCATAGTAAAGATGATCCTAACTATCATCATGAAACTGGGTGTTGTACTCGATATGAAGGAAAATGTCAAAGGCAGGGCTAATACTTTTAACCAGTAGAAAGGGGTTTTTTACATATTTTGTGATAATGATGAAGCATTAGGCTAGTTATCTTCATTTATTGTACACGAAACATGTGCCTGTGTACAGTAGCACATGTGAGACTTTCCTCATTTCACATCATTTTGCATCTGGATATACTGGTATTATGGGTATTTTGAGTCAGTATACCGGGTATTTGTTTTTTGTGGTACTACTGTACCACACCCCATTTAGATAACATGAAGATTGTGTAGTTTATCATTTGCAGTTTCTGAACAAGCCTGTTCAACTCTGAATGTTATGTGCATGTAAACTGGGATGATTGTCATTCCTAGAAAACAAACAGTATGGCCAAAATACCAAATACATCATCATTTTCAGCCTTTTTAGATCACTTTGATATGGAAAGAAAAACAAAAAACAAGCTAATCAGGCTTGCTAGGTTGATTTAAAATAAAACAGGTTGTGCGTTGTATTGTGTGCTGAAAAATACGTAAAAATATGTAAAAATATGTAAGCCATCCTTGTTGTCTATACACTTATTCAAGAATGTTGAGAGGTTTTGCTAGCCCATCACCATGGTGAAATAGTGAGGAAGTTCTGGGGGGAGGTATCCTCCCCAGCAATTTTCAAATGTCCTCAAAGTTATTCCAAATCTTTGGTGTTAATAATGGACCTGTATGGTGGACAGGGCTGGAAAGTATGTTCATTTTCTGGGAAGAGAGTAAAATTTTTCTCAATTCTTTCTGTATTTTCATGTACAAAAAAGGGAAATTTCCCTCCAAATGCCAAACTTTCCCTGGAAGGAGCCTCCCAGCTTCCCCACTTTTTCCACTCATGATGGTGGATCCATGAAATTATCTTCTCCCTTTGCCAAACAAAAGCACTGCACTTCATCGTTGCAGGTTGACCCTGCCAAATTGTCAAGCTGGCAGTGTCAACATTAGAGGATGAAATCAAAGTGGGAATCCTGCCTGTAAAATATTTTTTGTGGGACATCTTTTAGGTTTTGTCAGTTAAGGTTTGTCTGTTATATATCTGGCTGGTTAAGGTGGATAAAATTGTGCTGGAATTCCCAAAGACAATTTTATTTTGTTTAAAAACCATCCTATGTTTTTTTTTTTACTACTACAATGCAGAATTGTGAGTTAAGTGATTATCGAGGTTGAGGATTTGCCTAATACATGTATGTTTTAAAACAGTGGTTTTTCCCAAGTTAGCTCAACTTACCTGCTTTGTTGGAAAATGGCATCCCCCCTTCTTGGCTTTGCCAGTGAAACTTACCTGACAATTGTGTACAGTGCAATGCATTACATGATATTTAAAATGACTTTGGGTGTTTGCAGATAATGTACAGTTGTTCTCTACCTCTCCCTTGCTTTTTCAACCTGGACTAATATCTTTTGCCAATAAACACATTAATATTTTTATTTTCGTACCTTTTATAGGAAGAAGCTGAGTTTAACAGGGAAGTCACCAAAATTGAAGTGTAAGTTAATATTGCTCACTTATTCACACACTGACAGCCTGTGTGGAAATGCTACAGTCAAGTTAAGTAAGGTTTTTTTAATGTTAATCCATCCAAACTGGGACATTTATTCTCCATACTAAGCTTATTTTAGCCCCTCCTAGAATTTAAGCAAAAACACTTGTCTAATACACCTTCAGGACAAAAGCACAGTACCTAGCCTGCACTGAGTTTGAGTTCAAGGTCATACTGTATGTATTGACACACTGTGACTGTATGAGCTTAATTGGGAATGCAACTGACTGTACAAGTCATCGTTGACCAACCAGAGTGAAGTGTATTGTTTGCATGAATGTCAGTCAAAGTGCAGTCATCAACTGCATAAAACTGTAGGGCTATTCCTAAATATTTTTGCTCCCTGGTTTGGGGGGATGCTATGTCCCCTTCTTTTAATTGAACCTTTTAGAAGTAAAGGAAGTCATAATATACCTAGGATGGGGGTTTTCAACTGTTTTGGGCTGTGGGCCACTTTAAGTTGAGGTTTTGCTTTAAGTTTATTTTAGTAGCCAGGGCTTCATTCAAAAGCTTTTGTTCTTATGAACATTTTGGGCTCCTCAGATCTTTCAGGCCATTTTTGGGCACGTCATGGGCTGCAAATGACTCACTTGAGAACCTAGGATTTTGATAGCAAAAAAAAAAAAGAATTTAATTCTGCACTTTCCATTGATAGTGAAAACTCAATATGGCCTACAGCTGGCATAATACCTGTTTTGTTAAGGTGCCTCACAGACTTCCAACGAATTCTTTTATCATAACAGTACTTGCTTGTCAGGCTACAGTTGTTCTCCTCTCAGGAGTGAATATCTACTTGTCTAGTTTGAATCTGCCTTACAACTTTGAACTACTTAAGTGGAGGAGACTTCACTGAGGCATTTACCTAGCTGGCTATGGAATTGAGCAGTGCACTTGCTTGATGTTATAAATTTGTTGCCTCAGACTGTCTGGCTGTGGATTTTTGAGCCTCATGATCTACTCATGTGGTGATGGCTCAGAAATTAAATTGAAGATTATCATTTTCAACTTAAATTTCTAATGTCTCATAGTTTAAAAGCCGAGATCTGAGTACATCTAGAATAGATTTACTAGGACATTTAATCAAATCTGAGGGGGTAAAGACCAAGGTATTCAAAACAGGGTTGGCAGTTTTTGCCACAGGCGGTTTTTACCGGTAAAAACAGGTTTTTGCCGAAAAATGGAAAAAACGGTAAAAACCTATTCTGCTACATTGAATAAAATGTTGTTAACAAGTACTTTTTTATGTTTTTTTTTCAAAGTCTAAAGAAGAAAATCATTCTGTTACATCAAGATTAATCATTTTAGGCAATAATATATACCATATTAGAGTTTGAATGTGATTTGTTTAGTGATTTTGGCCACTTTTTGTCCGATTTACACTGTTTTTGTGTTAAGTATACATACACTAGGTATATTTAATGCAGGAAAAATGGGAAGGAAAATCATGGAATAGATTAAGGATTTCTTTTCAGTCTTCGTATTTGTTTGGTCGTCGATAAATTCTTACTTAATTATCTGTTAGTATGGTGGACTTGAAATACCCAGAGAAGCTCCCTTGATGAAACTCATTAACTTCAAGTTGCTGCTTACTGTGCTTAGTCAGCTTGTATGGCACTGTAATTTGCTTCTCTGCTGTGTCAAACTGAAGTTTCTGACATGATAAAGAAAGTTGCTTGTCCATTTCATTCTGCTGCTGTACTCAATGTGTGTAACAGATATGCCCTGCCAAATTCGTGACTGAACTTATATTGAGAACTTTCATAACTTTACACATAATTTCATTAATCCTCATTTTGAAAAACTTTGCTTGATAAATCTAGTCATTTAGCAAACCAGCTGTAATTTTCAGACTATTCCTGTTGGCATGTAGTTGCTTTATTTGTGGTTACACTTAACATGTTAGGGCTTTATACCGTACTATTGTAATAGCTGAGTATATTTCACTCTTTATTCTGTGTTTGACAAGTTTTAGTGCTCACTTTTTAGGCAAAATAGAGAGTGTAAATGAATGTAAATAATTTTATCTCAACTGGTTTATCCATCATGTGCAGTGGGGTACAACAACTGCACTCTTGTAATTGCCAGAAAAGGTTTTTTCCATTTTCTCCTGGTTTTTACCTGTAATAACCAGTTGTTACCAGTTTCTACCACTGTCCCGGTAAAAACAGGTTTTTTCTGGCAAAAACCCAACCCTGTTTCAAAATGATTAGGCCTAGCCATCAGGCTTTGGGGTTTGACCCCTGGCTGCATTGTAGGTCAGATTCTGTAGGAGATCAACTCATGATTTTTCCATTTGAACTCAACTTCACAGAAAAGAAAAAAAAAAAAAAATCCATGGTTGATGTAAATTGTTGAGTTGCTTAAAGCAACACAATTTAAGGCTTCTCCCTTATCTTAAGTAGCTTTGTTTACTATTTAGGTTAATTGCTTTGAAGTTCAGAATATAAAATCAACAGGCTGTGGCTATCACAGAAGAATTTTAAGTACAACACTGTCAGTATGTAGAAACTGACCATCAGTGAGGGTTGTAGGTTTTGTCCTAAAAAGAAGTTTCATGCTTCCTGTGGTCCATGGAGTACCTAAGTGTTCAGCCAAAAAGATATAAGGGTGCACACTGGGGGAGGGTGGTTGGTGGCTGCCAAAGTGGTATGGTAGTGGGGTAGTCTGGGAAATTTTTCATGGGGTAGGAAGTGGTTTCCTGGCTAAAAATGTGGAGTGACTTTGCACTACAGTATCAGTTTACAAGGAGAAAAGACATCAAAGTGTTGTCATGTTAAATGTATTTTGTTGTTAAAAAGGTCTTGTGCAGCCAATTTTGACAAAAGTGTGTCACTAGGAATGGAACATCTTGCTGCATCGAGATGTGCAGAAATGCTCAGTACTGTATATGAATGAACATGATTCCATATGGAACTATATTTTGTAGTAATGTAAGCATTGCACAATTACTTTTTGTAAACCTGGATTATGATGAACCTTCGAGAAATGTTTTGCGGTGTTAGGGAACAAAGTATTGAAGTGATATCACACAACACTCTGTAAATCAATGTACCTGCAACTGACTTGCTAATCAAACTCTGAATTCCAATCTTTCCCTTGCACAGTACATTAGTCGAGTGAGTAAATGGTTTGTGCGGTTACATCCACAAACCTGATAGTCATATAGGCAAGGACCAAGTACTAATCATTTCATTAGCAAAGAGTAAACAGGAAAAATAAAATATTAGAAATGTGTACACATTTTTGTAGTGGGTGCATAGTGTAAATCTTTGTGGTAAGTAAATTACTTTAGAATCAATGGTAATTGTCTCTGTCTAGTAGCATAAAACACACAACAATGTAGGCATGTTTAATGGCCTCCTTGAAAATTTTAAATGATTAAATAACTTCACAAATGCAATTACCTCATGTTTAGTTAATATGTACTGGTAATGTTTCTACCCTAGCCTTGACGATGCAACAAAAAGACTATACAAGGACCTTAAGAAGAGTATGGAAGCTATGGCGACACTGTCCAAACACCAGTGTAGGATTGGACATAACCTGGCGGCCAGTCCTGTCTTGAATACAGAGCCAGATCTTAAGTCCCTGGAGATGATAAGTAAATCTGTGGGTCAGATTGAAGAACACACTCATGAACTTGTGAGTTTAGGAGATGAAGAAATTTATGTGATGTGACATATGCAGGGCTCGAAATAAGCTTGAAAAAGTAGGCCAAAATGAGCAAATTGGCTGTCGGTCAATGTTATTTGATAGGACATTGACTGAGGGGCACCACAGCCATGACTGTTGGTACTGCAGGTTATATCAAGCCCTGCATATGGCTTACACCTACCTAGGTGTACTTATATCAGAAATCATATGGTGTTAGCTCTGTTTGTTAATTGAGACCTGAAAGTAAAATTCAATGTGATATTTGAGGCTATTAATCTGAGAAAATGCCAAGAGCTTCTGTGGGCTTAGCCCTTGCTGACCCTTATTCTGTTATACCATAGCATTGCTCCTGGACACCATAAGAATGCAGTGCTTTCATGTGTGCCAAGTTGGTCTTCAAAATTTCCTCTACTTTTATGAGTTGCCACTCACATGTCTGTGAATGGACAATGCTTTTACACACTAAATGTGCACATGTCTTTAAGGGAAGCACTTACAACTTTGAGAGGTATCCAGAATGTGAATTCGGCATGAATTTCCAAAAATACTAGAGTCACATGTGGAGACTATTACACAGCCATTCACATTATTTTCAGAAGCTCTACTATCATTTCTTTTACTTATAATACTGTAAAACCCTGTTTATCCGAAGATGTCGGGACCGAGCCCTTTACTTGCTTTTCAGAGTTACTGAAACCACATCTTATGCTCTCCTATTAAGATGTATTATATACGGGATATTGCACCTATACCTGACTCATTTCTCCCGGTAGGAATTTCAAAACAAGCTGGTAGGATTTCCTTTTTTACTTGACAAGGGTTTAAAATTGTTTTTTCTTTGCCCACATGCCTTCTGCTTTAGCATGACATTTTACTGTGACTTGTGTAAGAACTGAGGAAAGTAAGTGTATTTCTGCCAAAATTTCCATTGCAGTTTTGCCTTCAATGCACTGATAGCTTGGTGGATATTAATTTAATTGTGCTGAGTACTGGTCAGGTAAAAATCATGACGCTAGTTCGAATAAACGTGATTGCAGATAAACTGGGTTCGGATAAACAAGGTTTCACTCATTTTATTGGGAGTAATGTCAAAATATCTTTTCAATACAAAAAAGGAAAAGCAAAAAAAAAAAAAAAGTTGAAATCACATGAAAATAAGCAAGTTTTTTATACTGAATACCACTTTGAAATTTGAAGTGATTTCTTTTTTCTTTTCTTTAAAGAATTCTCAAACAACAAAAGTGATGGTGGAACCAATGAAAAAGTTTACGTTAATCTTTCCAAACATTTATCTTACATTGAAGAAGAGAGAGCAGTGTCTACAGGAGTACACTCGGTGTCAGGTGAAGGTAGAAAAGTATGAAGACAAGGAAAGAACTGGTCAAAATCTTGCCAAATTGACAACGGTTAGTGAATCTTCATGTTGATTGAGCTTTTGAAGTGTATGTGATTGTTATTAGCTCACACATGTACACAGTACATGTGTGAGGTTATAAAATGGGGCTGATGCCGTCAACTTTTCAACAAAAGTTTTCAGCCTTTTGATGTGTGGAGATTTTGAGCTGAAATTTTGGTACATGATTGTTTGTTGATAGAGCATTAAAACTTGCCTTTTTGCATTTTGATATACAAAAGTTAAATTTGGTTTTTAAGCAATTTTTGTAGGGCTGAGTTCACTGTGCCTGCTGAACAGGTAGCTGTTTATTCATTGCACTTATAGCAGTGTACTTGGTTGTGTGTTCAGTTGCTATCTTGCAACTGCCTGTGCAGGTTTGTTTTGAAATTTGATCCATTGATACTCCTGAGTCTTTGTTCATCAAGTGGCCTGTGCAGTCACAATGCTTTGGGATAACTAATTGTATTTCAAGGTTCATTAAGCAAGGAGTTCCATGGGAAATCCCTGCATTGAGCAGCTACTTGATTCATGATAGCAAAATTTGAAGCAACTCTGTGGTCAGTTTGGCTTACAAGAAACTGGTTTAATCTGTTGTGGGGATATGTCCCATTTTGTTCCTGGATCAATTGAGATGGTCAAGTCAAGTAATTGCAGTTACTGTAACTGTTTTGAGTTCAACCCCAGTAGCAGCTTTTTGAGTCTGGTTTGTTTTGATTGAGTGCAAACCTATGCAATGTTTGCTTGTGGAGTTGTAGGTGCAACTAAATGTACTTTCCAAACTTGAAAAGTTTAATAACATCAGTTTAATTTCAGTCTTGCTGCTACAGTAATTAAAGTAAGTAAACTATACAGGCCTTCTTGATTTTAGAAAATACACAGTGATATTTGTAGATCTGTCATCAAATGGTGTCAGTTGAAGTGTTTACATGCCTAAACATGCTTGTGATTTTTCAGTTGGGTTTTGAGTTCATTTATTATTATGCTCTTCTCTTGCCTTTTGCCTTTGTAAGGTAAGGAGGTTTTGTGGAAATTGATGAATATATGATAAATTTTGGTTCTTTTGAGTTCCTTTTTTTAACAGACAAGAGAAATTGTGTGAGCTACACAACAGCATTGCTGTTCTAGTTAAATAACTTGTAGAAGAGTAAAATGGCCGCCTGCTAGTAACACGCCCGGAACGAGGCTCTGTCAAAATTGACCTTTTTGGTACGTCGTTAGCCTTATTTTGTCTCTGCAAATTTATTAAGAGATTCCAGTATCATCAGAGAACTGTTTTGGTGTCCTACGTGTAAGATGAGTGGTCCTCAAGCCAGTAAAACCAAGCAAAAAATTCAGTCCACGCTAGACCAACTGAGTCAACGAGTAACGAGGTCTACTACGCGTGGTTACACAGTTGAGGACAACACTTCCGATTCAGAGGGTGAGCTGGGAGATACACAGGCACCTTTGGAAACACTACAATTGTCAATGGAAAAGTCGTTGAGGAGAATAGGCAGAGACGTGAAACACATTAATGATGAGCTGGGTCGTATTGAAAAAGAGTTTGGGAAAGCTGTGGAGTTTTTGAGCAAGCGAGTGGATCAACTTGAAAAACAGGACAAGGCTCATTCCAAACGTATGGAGCTATTGGAAAAGAAGGTTGAGGAACTTGAACGTGTGAACCACGAGCAAGCTGATCTAATTAACGTGCAAGAACGGTTCTCTAGAAGGAGCAACTTAAGAATTGTTGGGTATCCTGCCGCAGAAGGGGAGAACTGTATTGAAATCGCCAAATCTGTACTCGAGGAAGTTGGTGTGACTAACCCCAAAATCGAAAGAGCCCACAGAGATGGCAGATTACATCCCACCAGACCCCGCCATCTGCTCGTTAAGTTGTCCTTTTATCAGGACAAAATAACTGCACTGAAATACCAACGGGAGAAACTCAACAGTAAAGATTATTTCCTGACTGATGATCTTACCAGGGTTGATTTGCAGGAAAAAAGAAAATGGATGAGGCAAGTTTCCCAGCTTTTTCAAGAGGGTACACGTTTGCGTTTTACTGCCGGGAAATGGCGTGACCGCAGTGGAAAACCATACCCCTTCGCTCATCCCCCTGTATATTACATCGACATCAAGGATTTAAAATCTATTCGACGGTTTCGTTCCCTTAGACCTGTCAAGGCTACTTCTATTTGACGAGATTCACTCACTTTTCGGCCTTTTGCTTCTTCCAAGATGGTCATCATCATCATCATCATGACCCAGCAAACATGCCTTCTTGCAATGGGCCGGTTAATTATGTCCTTTACGGACCACTTCAGGAACCTATCGCCGGACCGCCATGTTCTTTATTTGGATTCCGGTTTGGATTTCTTTTCGATTGACTGTGTGTTTTTTTTAGTATTTGTTGTAGCTGTTGTTTCTGTGTTTTGTGTTTACTGTTGGACCATCTCATCTGCTTGGTATGTTACTTTTATCTTTTGTTTTTGTTACATGTTATACACAGATACACAATGATAATCTTGCCGCCTTACCATATGGTAACCAATGAGTGACATTAAAATCTGTACCTATAATGTGCGAGGACTTAGGCAAGTTAAAAAACGTAGATCATCACAATTCACTTACTTCCACAGGCATAGTTTTGATATTATATTCGCCCAAGAAACCCATAGTTCTATTAATGATGTAAGGTGTTGGACAAACGAGTGGGGAGGTAAAATAATTTTTTCCCACGGTACCACATTAAGTAAAGGAGTTGCTATTCTCTTTAAACCTGGCCTTTCTGTAAGCATAGAAAAAGTGCACACCGATCGTTTTGGCCGTTGTTTAATCGTTGATGTGTATATTGACTGTCGTAGCTTTACTCTTGTTTGTATCTATGGCCCTAATCTTGATGATCCTGCTTTTTACAGAGACGTCTCTCGTTTCATTGAGACCTTTGATTGTAATACTATTATTTGGGGAGGAGATTTTAACTTTGTTTTCAATTTGGCTTTGGATAAGCTTGGGGGTGATCTTCGTACCAATTTTAAGGCCCGGGATGAGTGCATTTCTGCTATTTACGTTCACAACTTAGTGGATGTTTGGAGGGAGAGAAATCCCCTACTTAAAGATTTTACATGGCATTCCAGCATTAACGATATCCATTGTCGCTTAGATTTTTTTCTTATTTCCCTTAGCCTGGTTGCAAATGTTATTGATGTTAAATTCCACCCTCCACTTCAGTCTGATCATTCCATTGTTGTACTTACTATTCGCACTCATGAAGAGCGCAGAGGAAGGGGGTATTGGAAATTTAACAATTCTCTCCTAAAGGATACTGATTACATTAATATTATTCAGAATCTCTTCTCGTCTGACTTCCTTTCCTTGCATGGACTTGACCCCTCTTCTCAGTGGGAAAGAATTAAATATACTATTCGCAAGGTTACAATTAAGTATTCCATTAGTAAGGCACAGAATTCTCGTAGGTACGAAAATGAAGTTTTAGGTAACATTTCCACTCTTGAGCGACTCTCTTATGAGGATAACTCTGATGAGATTCGTCGCAAACTCTCTGAGGCTCGGGAAAAACTATTGGCTATCTATAACATTAAACTACAGGGTATTATGGTAAGATCAAGGGCCAGATGGGTCGAATTTGGTGAGAAGAGTTCCAAATATTTTTTGAATCTGGAGAGGAGAAACAGAAGTAATAATAGTATTTTTCGCCTACAATTAGATAATGATGTTATTATTCATAAGAATAAGGATATTTTACATGAAATTCGTAACTTCTATAGTTCATTGTATAGTCGCTCCTCGATTCATGATTACGATTTCATCTCAGATCTTGCAGACTTAAATGATTTTGACTTTAATACTGACATTTGTAATGGTCCTCTCACTCTCGAAGAATGTTATCATGCACTATCTTCCATGCTGAACGGGAAATCTCCTGGTACTGATGGGTTGTCTACTGATTTCTATAAGCATTTTTGGCCTCTTATTGGGCAGTATGTTGTAAATTCTCTGAATTATGCTTACAATCGCCACTTCTTATCCCCAGAGCAAAATAGAGGTATAATTACTCTCATTCGAAAGCCAGATAAAAATCATGATAAATTAAGTAACTATAGACCGATAAGTCTTCTGAATACCGATTATAAAATTTGCACTAAGTCTCTTGCTAACCGATTAAAGAATGTTATTGCTGACATAATTGGTGAAAACCAAACGGGATTTATTAAGAATCGCTTTATAGGAGAAAACATTCGTTTTGTATTAGATGTTATTCACTACACAAATAAGCATAATATCCCTGGTTTCCTTTTCTTTGTAGACTTTGAGAAGGCTTTTGATCGTGTTGATTGGGGTTATATTGACTGTACTTTGAATTACTTTCATTTTGGGGATAGCTTCCGTTCGTGGGTTAAGACTCTTTGCAAAGGCAGTACTGCGTGTGTTTTGAATAATGGCCACTCCACGGGTTTCTTTCCTATTGAAAGAGGAGTACGACAGGGGTGTCCACTAAGTCCTTACCTTTTTATTCTTGTTGCAGAAACCTTGGCTAGGAAGATAATTTACGACAATGCATTTAATGGTCTCCAGTTCTTTGGAAAGAACATAAAAATTTTACATTATGCTGACGACACTACTTTCTTCCTGGATGATAAGCGTGATTCTCTTGTTAATGTAATTAATGTTCTTGATAAGTTCGCCTCCGCTTCGGGTCTTAAAATCAATTATGGTAAATCTCATCTTTTTCCACTTGGTTCCTTTGTTAACAATCATCCAGCTTATATTATGGAATTCAGCATCACTGTAAGTAATGGTCCAATTGAATTTCTAGGAATATTATTCACTCATGACGGTAATGACTTATTTCGCTTAAACTACCTGAAGAAGCTTTCTAGGTTAAAAAATCAACTTAAAATTTGGAATATCAGGGATCTTACCCCACTTGGTAGAAACACTATTGTTAAAGCTTATGGCATTAGTCAGCTTGTATATTTGTTCCAAGTGCTTCCAAATCCCCCAACAGAGTTTTTTAGGAATTTACAGAGTATAATTTTTGATTTTATTTGGAGTGGTAACCCCGACAAAGTTAAAAGAAGCACAATGTATAATAATATCAATAGAGGGGGCCTAAAGGTTATTCATTTACAGAGTTTTGCTTATGCTTGGAAAGCCACTTGGGTCGGGAGGTACAAGGATCCTAGTAATACGGGCTACTGGAAACTGTTTTTCGATCACTTTCTCTCTCAGTTTGGTAAAGACTTTATATTCCATTGTAACTTTCTTGCTAAGGATGTGGAATGTATTGAGAGCAACTTTATTATTGATATATGTAAAGGTTGGAGTGATGCAAGTTTTACCACCCCGAATGATAATTATGGATCTCAGGTTCTTTGGAACAACTCTCATATTAAAATTGATAATTCTATTGTTTATGATAAAAGACTTCATTTTGCCGGTGTTACTTTTGTTTTGGCTGATGATAGTAAAATGTCTTATGATACCTTTAGGAATAAATATAAAATTTTGAACTATCCATTTACTAGATTTTTCGGATTGCTTTCAGCAATTCCAAATCACTGGGTTCATTCTATTCATCACTCGGATCATCACAACAGTGACCACATTGTTGGTTCTATTGGTAGTAATACTAAGATTTCCCATGTAGTGTACCCTTTATTGATTAATCATATTACCACTCCTCCCAAGGCTTGTGCTAAGTGGGAAAGTAAATTTAAATTTAACCTTACGCCAGATGACTGGGCTGTTATTTTCAAGATGCCTTTTTGTACTGTATTGGAAGCGAAGATAAAATACTTTCAATTCAAATTCATTCACCGTATCTTAGGAACAAATAGGCTGCTGTATTTAATGGGAAAGACAAACACCTCTCTCTGCACCTTTTGTCATATTGATACCGAGTCTTTAGATCATCTGTTCTGGTCATGCCATGTCACCTCTAGTTTTCTTTTGGATTGTGAATTTAAGTTCTTTGGGCATCAGTTTATTTTCTCCAGAAAGGACCTTTTCTTTGGCCGTATTTATGCTAGCTATGATCCCTTTAACTTCTTCATTCTGCATTGCAAATACTATATTTACAATTGTAAACTAAATAATTCTGTACCCGATTGTGACACCTTTTCCATAAGATGAAATTCATTATTAAAGTCGAAAAGCATATAGCCCTTAAAAGTAATACTTCAAAGTCCCGCAGGAACAACTATGAAGCTTTAAAGCGAAGTCTCTTGCACTGTATTGACGATTTGGAGACTTAAGTATCTATCAGGTATTTTGGTATTTAATGTTACTATGTTTACTATGATAATTATGTATACTGTGTATACAATCTCATTTATGTACATAATGTGTGTTAGGTATAGAAAGTACCCTTTGTTTATATCATGTGCTATTTATATAGGCCTATTGAAAACTGTTTATAATATCATTCAACCAGAGCATTGCTTTGTTTTGGTGTTTGCGTTTGTCGTATTACGTATACTGTGTATAGAATCTATTTTTTTTTTTTGTTTATTGGGGTCATGTGTACAAAGCATGTTATATATGTATATAGGCCCTATTATGTGTCGTATGTCTAAATGGAAACTGTTTTTTTAGCATTTGACGTGAACACTGCATGTATGTAATCGAAGTATTGTAACTTACGTACTGCATAAATAGATTATAAATAAATGAGATGGTCAAAAAAAAAAAAAAAAAAACTTGTAGAAGTAGAAGCAGAAATTATAGTCACTAGTTTCATCTTGAGCAGTAGCAGAGATTCACATGAAAAAGTAGGAGGATGAAGGGCCCTTGAAGCAAAATTTAATGTGTGAAAAAGTGAAAGTCAATGGGAGTATCTCCAAAACGTGTGTGTATGTGTGTGAGGGGGGTTTTACCCCCCAAACCCTTTGAGATTTCTCGTTATGGTCTTGAGGTATGCATATAAAATCTACATCATTTTATTGGAATTTTGGAAACTCATAGGACTGATTGTTAAGATGAGACACATGACTGTTAGGTTCCTTGACAACTTTTGACTTAGGCTTTGAGTCTGGTGATTCTGCCAAGGGGCGTGGCAGGGCAAGGGTAACAACAGTAAAGCAGTGAAGCTTTAAGCTGGAGGTTGAGTGTAGAGTACCAAATTAATATTGTCACTTGTGCATTGTAACCTTTGGAGGTGCTTCTGAACATAGTTTGACTTGTGTAGCTTAACGTATTATTAGGTGTATGAAATTTCTTAAATGGTACCACCTGGATGGCAAATAACGTTTTTTGAATTTAGAAAAGTTTGTAGAAATACTCCACATAGTTTTAAAATAATTTGTTGGATTCTCAGTTTACATTAATAAAGCAGTTCATATGCATATGAATCAATAAAGCTTTGTCCCATGAAGAAGCGGTAGCAGGTTTGATTCAAAAGGCTGGCCTTTGATGCCAAGAAAACTCTTCTGGCCTAACCATTTCTCTTCAGAGAGCCTCATAAAATTTTACTTACTTGTCCATTTTCTATATCATAGGCCAAGAAGTCTTTAGAGACAGCAAAAGAATCTTTTGAGAAGATCAACAGTGAGCTGATGAAGGAACTACCTGATTTCTTTGAAGGGCGGTTAGATTATTTCCAGCCATGTTTTGAAGCCCTGATCAAGTCCCAGGTATGTCAGCAATTAGCTGAATGAGATCCAACATAGTTAAGTTTTGCAAAAGCTGTTGAGATAAGATAAGATCAACTTTATTAAACCCCACAAGGGTAACTGAATGCTCGCATAAAACAGTACAAAAAAGACACTAAAATTACAAAATGTATACATTAAGAAAATAAAAGAAGGAAATACGAGAAAGTAAAAGTATAAAGCAATAGGAACCAACCTGGCAAGTATAAGCGTTGAAAGTAAGATAAGGAAATTAAGACAAATTACAAAATCCGTACATACAAACAACAGTACGAAAATGAAAGAAGATAAAAGAAGGAAGTAAGAGAAAGTAAAAATATAAGCAATAGGAAACAACCAGGTAAGAACTAGCATTTGAAAGTAAGATTATGAAATTTAATACATTGAGGTATGAAAGAGGAGAGGTGTCGATTAGTACTGGAGTAGGGTAATCTCATTCTGCCACTTCTAGGAATAACCGCATTATGTAAAATCACACTAAGTGGATGGCAATTGTCTTGAATAATCTTTAGTAATTTTGTCCCTAATTGCCATTAATAGGATGTGGCCAGTGATGGTTGAACTTCCTCTGTTAAGCGACTGGCTTGTCTAACAATAGCATCTATTGCATTTTCGTTTTCAGTGTGTGTATTCCCACCCCATGATAAAAGATTGTATTGCCACACCCCACAGATAACTGAATTATAAAACATGGCAAGATTGTTTGTATTTACATTAAATGTTTTCATAATACGCATACAATACATTCTAGGGCTTAGTTTTTTCGATAAAACTTCAATGTGTTCATGCCAGGAAAGTCGACTGTCTATAACCACTCCGAGATAGTTATATCTATCCACCCTTTCAACTATACTTCCATCTATAGTGACTAAGCTTGGTACTTTCTTTGACTTTCTGTAATGAATAACCATTTCCTTTGTCTTATTTACATTTAATTCCAAGAAATTATTACTGAAATAGTGTACAAAATCATTGATCTGCTCCACATGTGCCATATTATCATCTTTTGTTTTCAGACCTAATAAAGCAGTATCATCAGCAGTTACTGCTGCTAGTCATGGAATGGAATTATTTAAGCAATTTGCAGTGGTGGTAGTCAGGCCTTGATTTCAAAATTTTATGGCTGGACAACCTGTCTGCCTTTTTTGTTATCCAAAAGAAACCCTAGTTGACAAATTTTAAAGCTGCCCTGGGTGCCATATTAGTTTCCTTTTTTCATGAAAATTTGGTTGCCCTGTGGACAACCAATGAAATGTTTTTGAAGTTAGGATTAGTTTTCCTTTATGCAGTCATAAGGGAAGTTGACCATGACTGGAGTTTCTCATTCTGAATCCTTGTGGATTATGTATATTTGTATTAACTGTTAAAGAGGTATATGGTTTACATTGTATCCACATGGCACAGACAGAAAACAGCATTTATCGTTTGTTTTCACCAGTAAACTCTGGAAATAGCTTTTCTCGCCAAAAATATTGCTCATTAAAAGAGTTTTGAATATTGCATCATTTGAAAATATGAAAGTTTGGGTGAACAAATTTTCATTAGCTGCAAAGTTTTGAATTGTGGGCTGCACCTTACTTGTTGACAATATTGTTATCAAGCTGCTTAACGGCCAGTTTGTACTACCAATTTTCATGTGCTATAAAGCTATAAGAACCATATATGGTCATTCTTTGCTCTTATTGGTCAATCACAGACATAGCTCAGCTTTTTAAAGTGGTCAGATTTCATAGGTTTATAGTGCTATAGTGAAGTATGAATTGACCTTTAATGTGAAGTGATAGGAATGAAACTTTTGTGTACCACAAATGCAGTTTTCCCTTAAAGTAGGTTCTTGATGTATGTGTTGGCTTTTCAAATCTCAACATATTGATGAGGTGAAAAGTAAAATGTATGGTATGAGTGCACTTGTAGCTATGCATGTATTCTAACAATATTGCAACCAGCGGCTATGCCAAGATTTAAGAATTGGGTGGGTGGAGGGCAAGCAGGATTTTTTTTTTCTTGGGTGGGGGGGAGGGTGGGGGAAAGTTGCATGTATGCATTGCTCCTTTGTACCTTTGTACAGGAGTGGAATAGGGTGCAAGTAAGAGGGCAGAGGCCTTGCCAAGGGAAATGCCTCTCCCCCATCACCCTGGTGGTGCCACTGATTGCAACTCTAAATTCAAGAGAATTCTTCCTGTGAAAATGATGCTGAGCATTTAACACCTGAAAGGTCATAGTGTTGCTGAAAGGCTGTATATTATTTGTGATGTGGATGTTGTTACAAATGAATTGACATACTCATGCAATACTGAAGACAAGTGACCATGGTTTAGGCACTCATTTTGCTTTTTATCCTTTCTCTGTACATAACAGCAATTTAAGTGATGAATCAAAAGGGAACTGCCAGCCAATTATAGAGACACTGGTATCTCAAAATTTCAGTGAACGTGGCACACAAATTTAAACCAATGTGAAAGACCCACATGTGAAAGTTGTTAGCTTGTACCTGCAGGCCGGTAGTCAAGGGGGGGGGGGGCAAGGGGAGCGAAGCCCCCCTTGGAAAATTTTTCGCCCCCCTAGAAGATCGAAAATTGCTATTGGCGTAATGCATTTTAGTATGTTTCGCCCCCTCTGGAAAATTTTTCGCCCCCCCTGGAAGCTTTTTCGCCCCCCCCCCCCTGGAAGCTATTTCGCCCCTCTTCAGCACCTTGTCTGGCTACGGGACTGTGTACCTGTTAGAACTTTTACAAGGAGACAAATTTATTGAAGGAGGAATATTGGTGGAGTGCTGCCATAATGCAGCAACTTGTGTGACAGGCTTTTTACATGCAGGGTTGTCAACTCTGATACCTACGCTGAATGCTATGCAGTGACTTCACCCAGCAGGGAACACAGTGGACCATGAAGTCTTCACCCACAGATGTGAAGAATGCCTTCAAGTTCTCATTATGGTGCAAACATTCTTTAGTTCTATTGTGGTCAGTTGAATTTTAAAAAGATAATTTAATTACTGAGCAGTGCATATGGTTTTTCAGGGGGTAGGAGTGGGTGGGGGCATTAATTAGTGAGGGGGCATTTCATAGACTTAACATGGTGTTCTCTTCTGTTCTGGTAGTCATTTGTATCCGTACACATTTATTCCTCGTTGCCTTTTCCCTCTTTCATATACAGATAGAGTACTACACAAAATGCTTCAAAATATATGCAGAGCTGGCTCCGGAGTTAGAATACCGTGAGACGGTGATTAGCGATGAGGACTTTGAGGATCAAATTCAACAGAAGATGGCAGATATTAGAGCACTTTCCATTGTGGTGGATGATTGAAGGCCTGCTTCATCCTGTAATCTTTGTGCTACCTCCCTGATACACGTTCCATTCCATTGTAGGTGTAACCCTGTTTTGCTGTGTTGCTCGAGAAAGTTTCAAGCAGAAGCAGATTTTTGTCAAACCGCTCTGGCTTGTTCTCAAATGTGGCAGTTTTCCATATCTCAAACATAGATATAGTACAGACAAACAGTAATGGTTGGCTGCCAGATATCAGCTACCCATAGTAACCCTAATACCTGTATTAGTAAATCTTTGACAGGCACTGGTGGCAGAGCAAAAATGGAATAAATGTATCAGTTTGTTACCTATTGACCCGAGAGAAAAGGAATAATCAACAATTAAACCCTTTGCCAGCTGAGCACATACATTTACATGTTCCACACAATTCCCCAGTTCGCTAATTTATCACATACATTTACATGTTTTTGCCACTTATTTTTGAAAGGCTCAGCACTTTCCGAAAATTCCACGTATACCCTCAACCTGCCTACCAAATGAAAGCTAATGAAATAAGCTAGCTAAGGGTGGGGCTATTGTACAACATTTAAGTATATAGGCCAGGCATTCAAAACAAAATGGCAACGTCCATGAGAAAGAAAACCAAAGCTGTACAGACGATTCAGGAAATGGGGGGGAACAGTTTAGAGTGTGGAAGAGAACCATTTATCCCACATATTTGTTTAAGAGGAAACAGAAGACGAAAGTACAGATATGATGTATCAAAATCGGCCCACAAATGTGACGCCTGATTTTAATGTTACACCACAGCAAAGGCCTAACGTTACAGGCCCAACAATGAAACAATAGGCATTTTGTGCTTGCACATTGCTCAGCGCCCAGCATGCACACACACATTATAGCATTAGCTGGCAAAGTGTTGAAGGTATTGCAGGATTGTTAAGGCCAGTACAACAAACTTGAATCTCTGTTTTTGGTTTCGATGATAAGAGAAACCAATGCATTCGTGATGGCGTATGTGTGTATGTATGTGTGTATGTGCGTGTGTGTGTATGTGTGTGTGTGTGTGTGTATGTGTGTATGTGTGTGTGTATGTGTGTTTGTGACACTTTGCTCGTTAACACGATATCTCAAGAAGGGAAACTCTGACAGTTCTCAAACTTGGTACATAGATGCCCCATATTGAGAGGAAGAACCCTATTGTTTTTGGTGGGGGTCAAAGGTCATCTGGGGTCACCGGGGGTCAAACTCCGAAAACCTTGTTAACACGATATCTCGAGATAGGAAGCGTGGATAAGTTTCATACGTAGTCTGTAGATGCGTTATGGTAAGAGGAAGAACCCTATTGTTTTTGATGGAGGTCAAAGGTCATCTGGGGTCACCGGGGGTCGAATGCTGAAAACCTTGTTAACACGTTATCTCAAGTTAGGAAGCTTGGATAAATTTCATACTTAGTATGTAGATGCGTTATGGTAAGAGGGAGAACCCTATCGTTTGTGGTGGAGGTCAAAGGTCATCTGGGGTCACCGGAGGTCAAACTCTGAAAACCTTGTTAACACCATATCTCAAGGTAGGAAGCTTGGATAAATTTCATACTTAGTATGTAGATGCGATATGGTAAGAGGAAGAACCCTTTCATTTTTGATGGAGGTCAAAGGTCATCTGGGGTCACCGGGGGTCCAATGCTGAAAACCTTGGTAACATGATATCTCAAGTTAGGAAGCTTGGATAAATTTCATACTTAGTATGTAGATGCGTTATGGTAAGAGAAAGAACCCTATCGTTTGTGGTGGAGGTCAAAGGTCATCTAGGGTCACCGGAGGTCAAACTCTGAAAACCTTGTTAACACGATATCTCGAGATAGGAAGCTTGGATAAATTTCATACTTAGTATGTAGATGCGATATGGTAAGAGGAAGAACCCTTTCATTTTTGATGGAGGTCAAAGGTCATCTGGGGTCACCGGGGGTCGAATGCTGAAAACCTTGTTTACACGATATCTCAAGTTAGGAAGCTTGGATAAATTTCATACTTAGTATGTAGATGCATTATGGTAAGAGGAAGAACCCTATTGTTTGTGGTGGAGGTCAAAGGTCATCTGGGGTCACCGGAGGTCAAACTCTGAAAACCTTGTTAACACGATATCTCAAGATAGGAAGCTTGGATGAATTTCATACTTAGTATGTAGATGCGTTATGCTAAGAGAAATAACCCTATCATTTTTAGTGGAGGTCAAAGGTCATCTGGGGTCACCGGGGGTCGAATGCTGAAAACCTTATTAACATGATATCTCAAGTTAGGAAGCTTGAATAAATTTCACACTTAGTATGTAGATGCGTTATGGTAAGAGGAAGAACTCTGTTGTTTTTGGTGGAGGTCAAATGTCATCTGGGGTCACCGGAGGTCAAACTCTGAAAATCTTGTTAACACAATATCTCAAGATAGGAAGCTTGGATAAATTTCATACTTAGTATGTAGATGCGTTATGGTAAGAGGAAGAGCCTTATTGTTTTGGGTGGAGGTCAAAGGTCATCTGGGGTCACCAGGGGTTGAATGCTGAAAACCTTGTTAACACGATATCTCAAGTTAGGAAGCTTGGATAAATTTCATACTTAGTATGTAGATGTGTTATGGTAAGAGGAAGAACCCAATCATTTTTGGTGGCGGTCAAAGGTCATCTGGGGTCACCGGAGGTCAAACTCTGAAAACCATGTTGACACGATATCTCAAGATAGGAAGCTTGGATAGATTTCATAGGTAGTACATGTGGATGTGTTATGGTGGGAAGATGAATGCTGTCATGTTTGGTGGAGGTCAAAGGTCATGTAGGGTCACGGGGTCAAACACTGAAAATGTTTTTAACATGATATCTCAAGATAGGAAGCTTGAATAAATTTCATACCTAGTATGTACATGCATTATGGTAAGAGGAAGAACCCTAGCTATCGTTTTTGATGGAGGTCAAAGGTCATCTGGGGTCAAAAAGCAAATTTTCCCAAGAATTCCCAAGATCATCATCTTGAGTCATCAGATGTCAAAATGCAAAATTTCCCAGGAATTCCCAAGATCAAATATGAACCTAAAATTATTTTTCCAGCATGTTAAGATAGCACTTGACCAGTGACTGAAAGACATGGGACAGCATGGCATTATTTGGAATAGAACATATATCATCGAAACCTCAATGCATTTTTGCATTCTGGTTATAAAACCTAGCCTGCTCAGACAGTATGAGTGGTAAATTGGAAAGCACTGCAGGAAATGGTAGCTTTTGGCCTTTCATTGTGAGCAGTCGTTGGTCTGTGAAGAATAATATAATTTATAGCCAGTGAAGGAGGTTACAACAGTTGAGAATATCGAAAGGATTCATAGAAAAATCAAGTTGTGGTAGGTTTAGAAATTTACTCAGACTTCAAGTGTAAGTTCTGCCAACCAGGTCATAAATAAATTTAGCAAGTGATGGGGAATGAGAAGAATATTATCCGTCTTTTATGTGAAAGAAATTTGTGACAAACTTTGGAAAATGTTTACTAGAAATAATATTTCCACTATGAATGGATGTGAGAAGAAGCTGGTAGAAAAGTGGTTTTAGGTTAAGTTTATGTGATGACAGTATTTTTAGTTTTTTATTTTATTTCTTTTGAAAAAAAAAATGCCATGTCAGTAATTTAATGGTTCCTGAGGTAATAAAGATATTTATGTGTTAAATCTTTCTTAATGAATGTCATAGAAATCATGAAATATTGGACAAGTATAATTAGATACAGTCAAGGCAACTTTATTGTGTTGCATGCTGCAAAGTTTGAAGACAAGTTCAAGCAGATATTTTTTTTTTTAATAATTTTGTGATATTCCTCATTCAAGTTCTACCCTATTTTTATGCATTCCAAATCCCAACTTCTTTATATTTTATTGTTGACCAACTTTTATGCATTTTGTAATTTTTTTTTAAATAGCAGTCTGAGATTATATGGCTTTTGAGAGGTAGTGTTGTTTTCAGATGAAACTTATCTGTGGTTTATACAGGCTAGTGTATCATGCTGTGTTACGCAAACTTGTTGTTTTGTCCAGAGATACCTGTTTCAAGACACTAGATTGGTAAACACTAATTAATTGCTGTATCTTCTCTCATTGGTGTATGTAGAGCACTAACAAAAGCTTAAAGAGCTTGTTCAAAGAAAATTCAAATGGTCAAAGCCATTGGCTTTTAAAGGGCATGTTTTACAAAAGCAAGAAAATTAATAGTATAGAGAACTTGAGGGCCAGCCTATAATTTAGTATAGCGCTACAACGCTATGAAAGTTGAACACTGTTTAGCTCTGAGCTATGTCCCTGAAGAGCAAGGGATGAACTTAATGGTTCTTATAGCTTCATAACATGTGAAAAGTTGGAAGTATAAACTGGCCGTAAAGCTGTTTGTGTGTATTGGTTTTTAACGTTTCCTGCAGCTAGGAAGATATAGTCTGCAAGCCAGGAGTTTGCCACCAATTATGATAATTTTTTAGTGTAGCAGCTGACTACATACCTTTCTGTTTGGTAAGGTTAATCAAAGAATAATTATTCACAATAACAGAAGACCTTTTAAAGATATTTCAAGTCGGGTGATGGTTACAGCAAAATGGATGTTGTTTTCAGTTGAGCATTGATACAGATTCCTTTTGTGGTAAGCTACCAATTACCTTAAAGAATATTGTAGTGAAGAGTGATAAACTGAACGAATGGAATTCTGATGAGAACGGATGATCATCTAATTTTTTAAATTTGTTGATTGGAAGTTCAATTGTGAAATCTGGTTAATTAAGGTCCTGTTTTGTAAAAGAGTTACACTCTTTGTGTGATTCATATAAGCCTATTGCAAGATCAAGCTGAACCCACCTTGGAACTGGATTCTGTGATTTGAAATCATATTTCAGTGTCAAACTCATAATAACATATTTGTACAACTACAATTAATATGAATATTTATAAAACTACAGTCGACATGAATATTTAAACAGCTACAGTCATCATGAATATTTATACAGCTACAATCAACATGAATATTTATACAGCTGTAATCAACAAATGTAATGTATGAACCATCTTCAGCACACTGAAAACATGAGAATGGGGAATATTGTCCAGCTCATTGTGCATGTGTGAAGTTGTTTTTCCTGACAGCCGTTACGTTAGTGTGATTTTGCACTAGTTAGCAGCTGCTGAAAATTTCCAGCAACTAGAAAGAACCTCAAGTCCCAAAATGCAATGTTTTCATTATTGGAGAATATCATCTGTTGAAAATATGTTCTTTGGGCACATCCTGCCTTCTCGCAAGGATGGATCAGTTTGTCAGTAGCCTACTGTGGTTATTTAGGGTTGTTAAATAGCCAGAGGGAGGGATTTCTGCAGGACTTGCCTGATTATGGGCACCTTTATAAATTTAACTAAACACTTAGGGTTGTGGAAATGTTTAGTAGGGGTTGTTAGAAGGGGAAAATGTTCGGTGGTTTTTCTTGAAGTTATGGCATGTTATATTAATGAGATAATTCAAAAGGGGTTTCCCATCCAAGAAATATTTCAAAGGTATGGTCATCTTTGATGGCAGAAAGAGGAATTTTCTCAGGAGAATAGTTTTTGGGGGTACTGTAGAGTTTGTCTGACAGAAAACTAGATATTTTCCAATTTTCCCAATTTATGTGATGGAATTGAGGATAGCTTTAATTTATTCATGGTTAAAGAATAACTATTATCTATTCAAAGATGATGCAAACAGAACCACCAAACTTTAGGTCGTGTTTAAACCCGTAAACATCGAATTGATGAATCTTAGAGAAAGTATCAATGGATTGGGTAATGAAGAACCCATTTATCCAATGTGTGTACTCGTAAAGAAGTGTTTATTTTTGACTGGTGATATTTTTTTGGTACATATATATATAATACAAAGCATTCTAGATAGGAGCATGCATTATTAAACCTGTGCAATAGTTTGGAAGAACAAGTTTTTATGTGTAGGTTCCTTTATATAACCCTGATGCATAAAATATGACAATAAATATATTTGATGTAATTAGTTTGTTCAAAGCACCATCATTACTCTCTGTGTTACCATTTAATATGACAAATCCATGGTTTCATCTTTTATTCCAGGAAACCAAGTAATACTGTAGGAAAGTAAGACAAGTATCCTACAGATCATCCATAATAGTAATGATTTCACAAGCATACCGAGTACTCTTATCTTCAGAATCTCTTCCCTCTCTCAGAGGCATGGGCGTCAATCTTTACTCGAATGTGGGGGGGGACATGGCCACTTCTGTCAAAAATTTACTGTGTAAAAATCTTAAGTCAATGGGCATTTTTCCAAAATGTGGGGGGGACGTGTCCCCCTGTCCCCCCCCCAGGATTGACGCCCATGCTCAGAGGTTAATACCACAAAATGTTGATCCCAGAGTGTATACTGACAAATACTGGTGAAATTCAATGGGATTAATGAATTGCAGTTCTTTCAAAAAATGTACATAGGTCATTACCCTCCCTGTAGACCCCATTTCCATGGACAACCCTTTGCAATGTGCTGATAAACACATTTTTGGTTTCGATGATAAGAGAAACCAATGCATTCGTGATGGTGTGTGTGTGTATGTATGTGTGTATGTTCGTGTGTGTGTATGTGTGTGTGTGTATGTGTGTTTGTGACACTTTGCTCGTTAACACGATATTTCAAGAAGGGAAACTCCGACGGTTCTCAAACTTGATACATAGATGCCCCATATTAAGAGGAAGAACCCTATTGTTTTTGGTGGGGGTCAAAGGTCATCTGGGGTCACCAGAGGTCAAACTCTGAAAACCTTGTTAACACAATATCTCAAGGTAGGAAGCTTGGATAAATTTCATACTTAGTATGTAGATGCGTTATGGTAAGAGGAAGAACCCTATTGTTTTTGATGGAGGTCAAAGGTCACCTGGGGTCACCGGGGGTCAAACGCTGAAAACCTTGTTAACACGATATCTCAAGATAGGAAGGTTGGATAAATTTCATACTTAGTATGTAGATGTGTTATGGTGAGAGGAAGAACCCTATTGTTTTTGGTGGAGGTCATTTGGGGTCACCAGGGGTCAAATCTTGAAAACCTTGTTAACATGATATCTCAAGCTGGAAAGCTTGGATTGATTTCATACTTAGTATGTAGATGCTTAATGGTAAGACAATGAACCCTATCATTTTTGGTGGAGGTCAAAGGTCATCTGGGGTCATCAGGGGTCAAACACTGAAAACCTTAGTAGCATGATATCTCCAGGTAGGAAGCTTGA
Source organism: Holothuria leucospilota (assembly GCA_029531755.1). Taxonomy (NCBI): domain Eukaryota; kingdom Metazoa; phylum Echinodermata; class Holothuroidea; order Aspidochirotida; family Holothuriidae; genus Holothuria; species Holothuria leucospilota. The sequence goes on from CM055977.1 coordinate 9,486,639, forward strand.
ATAGATTTCATACTTAGTATGTGGATGCATTATGTTGCGAAGGTGAACGCTTTCATTTTTTGGTGGAGGTCAAAGGTCATCTGCGGTCACTGGGGGTCAAACACTGAAAACCTATATTAACACAATATCTCCAGATAGGAAGCTTGAATAGATTTCATACGTAGTATGTGGATATATTGTGGTGCGAAGGTAAGAGCTTTCATTTTTGGTGGAGGTCAAAGGTCATTTGGGGTCACCAGGGGTCAAAAACTGAAAACCTTGTTAACACGATATCTCCAGGTAGGAAGCTTGGATAGATTTCATACTTCGTTTGCGGATGCATTATGATGAGAAGATGAATGCTTTCATTTTTGGTGGAGGTCAAAGGTCATTTGGGGTCACCGGGGTCAAAAACTGAAAAACCTTGTTGACAAGATATCTCCAGTTAGGAAGCTTGGATAGATTTTATACTTGGTTTGTGGATGCATTATGATGAGAAGGTGAACACTTTTATTTTTGGTGGAGGTCAAAGGTCATCTGGGGTCACTAGGGGTCAAACACTGAAAACCTTGTTAACACTATATCTCCAGGTAGGAAATATGAGTAGATTTCATACTTAGTATGTGGATGCGTTATGGTGCGAAGATGAATGCTTTCATTTTTGGTGGAGGTAAAAGGTCACCTGGGGTCACCGTGGGTCAAACACTGAAAACCTTGTTAACATGGTATCTCCAGGTAGGAAACTTGGATAGATTTCATACTTAGTGTGTGGATGCATCATGGTAAGAGGAAGAACCCTATTGTTTTTGGTGGAGGTCAAAGGTCATTTGGGGTCACCAGGGTCAAACCCTGAAAACCTTGTTTACACGATATCTCAAGGTAGGTAGTTTGGATAGATTTCATACTCACTATGTGGATGCATTATGGTGAAAAGATGAATGCTTTCATTTTTTGTGGAGGTTAAAGGTCATCTGGGGTCACAGGGATCAAAAAGCAAAATTTCCCAAGAATTCTCAAGATCGTCTCATGGGTTCACCAGGAGTCAAAAAGCAAATTACCTCAAGAATTCCCAAGATCATCATCTCGAGTCATTAGCGGTCAAAATGCCAAATTTCCCAGGAATTCCCAAGATTAAATATGAACCTAAAATTATTTTCCAACATGTTAAGATAGCACTTGACCAGTGACTGAAAGATATGCTCGGACATCATGGCTTTTTTTGGAATAGAGCATATATCATCGAAACCTCAATGCATTTTTGCATTCTGGTTAGGTCCAGCTGTAATCCTTTTTCAATTTCACCCTTAAAAGTACGTACACATACATCCTTTGCTACATGTCTCTGGGTTGGCATAGAATAAGACTGAAAGTCATAGCAAAGATTTTCACAATTTGAACTCAATAAAAAAGTAACAGAAGCAGTGGCCTCTACCATTTCCTAGTTTTTCTTACCATACTGTAAAGCAACCTGTTGTCACAGGTGTGTCATGTCTCCCACACTCCCAGGGTGAAATTCAAAACTTAAATTTCCAAATCTGCCAGGCTGTGTTTGCTACTGTGTACATGTACACATCTGAAAGATTTTCACTGCATTCATAAGATACAAATGTTTTCTGCACCTTAATATAGACATTTATTCACAAAATGGAAGCTATACCATTTTAGTTGTACTCTGCACATCTAGACTTTTTAATACCTACCATTTATGGAACAAATTGTCCAAGATGTCTTAATGCTATACTTTAAACTCTTAAAACTATGATAAGAAAAATTCCTTTGGTGGATGGAGTAAATTTCTTTTAAAAGAGAGATTTTAAAAGGTATTCCATGATGTTTAGTTTTTAAAAACAAACTTCTGAAATGATATAAAAATGACAAGACTCTACAAGGGAAATTTACTTTTCTTTATTGACTTCCCGAATATCTCCATTAACTTATTTCTTTTCAATTTTTCTACTTTTTCTTTTTAAAGTAAAAACAGAACTGGTTTTTCTTAGCATCCAGACTGAGGCCATTTTTTTTTTATTACAGCACAGGGCCTAGTCATTTTCATCTTTGTACCAGTTCAAACAAGTTTTTCCATACTATGAAAAAATTAAGAAAAAAAAAATTGTGCAAAAGCAAATACCTACAACAGTACTGGTTGGTGCATCATTAAATTGAATTTTTCCTTCAAAAATTTTCTTTTATTACCTACAAATTTTTTCATTCTTTTGTGATATTCAAATAAAGATGTAAACTATAATTGCAACAGAAACTGTCATTGGTAAAGTGAATACCTGGGCAGAGCCAGGCTCTGAAGCTAAGGAGGAGCAAGCATATAAAATGGTCCCCATGGCACAGTATTTCATTTCAATTTAACTGAATGGCTTGTAAAATTGAAATGGTGCCACATTTATAGAATGTACCAAGGGGAACATTTGTTTCCCTTCCCCCCATACCTCCATAGCCACTAGGTGAGTGTCACAATTTTACAATGAAACATAGCATCAGAAGAAAAGAAGACCTCCATCTCTTGTGACTATGGAAACTTATACCCTGTGACCTGTTCCTTTGTTAGACAAATATCAAATTTTCAATCAGGAATGGCCAAGTGAATATGCAGTTCAAAAATCCACACAGCAGCAGGCACACTTGAGGTTTGGCACTATTACTGTGTTATGATGGGTAAATGCCTTGAGTAAATGCTTACTTTTTTGTAAATTAACTACAAGATCCCCCTCAATTTACACCTCATTTAACAAGAGAATATTCCACAAAGGTTTCAAAGATAAAGAATGATCTTTATGACAGTAAACCCAACATGGCACCAGTTCAACATATATTACACAGTTTAAGTTGGTATTAAATAAAAATAGATATTTGGCATTAATAAATAAAAAAATTAACTTTTTTTTCAGTCTAAACTGTACATAATCTGAAAAAGAACAGGAAGGTTTAACTCTTTTGTAACACCTAATCAAGAAATACTGTATAATATACAAATCTAAGGTTAATGGATTCTGCGCAATACTTCTCATGGGTACTGTGAACGTTAAAATAGAACACAGCTTTCTTCATCAAAACTAGCCTATCAAATCCTGTTGCTTTTTTACATTCACATCAAGTCTTTGTGAAGTGAAAATAAGCTTTACTTTTATTTTTGAAATTTCAAAACTATTACCACTTTCTCTCACATACGACTGTAAAACCTTGACTGCTTGCACAATGAAAAGAAACAAATTCCATAAATTTACATAGAGATATTTTGATTTCAGAGGTGACAGAACCGTTAACATCTTCGCATACAATTTTTCCTTTACTTTTTCTAGCAAAATTACAAACTATTCTATTGAGATTTAATGGTACCTATTGATTTACTTTGCCACGAAGTTTCATCATCCCCCACCCATCCCCAACAAGTGATGGACTATTACTGTAAATAACTTTCAGAACATGGTAGAGATATTTCACTACTTCAACAGGTTTGAAGAGTGTGTAATATTGTTCCTCGACTTTTATCTTTCATAAAGGAAATATCACACAGTACTAGACTACCCCAGACTAAAATATTTAAGCCACACATTACATTGCACTCTTTAATTCTCATTGCATAGTGTTTTCTGCTTTCTGCTAGCTTATTTCTGCAGTCGTCCTATCTAACTAAAGCCATATTTTCAAAGAAATTATCCAAGGCACCAAAATGCCCAATATTTGAACACAGACTCATCACAAGTAATGCGCAGCATGTGCGTTCACGCATATGTGGGCATGTAGTGCAAGGCCCCCTAAAGCCAAAGTACTAAAGGTCCCAAATTTTGCAGTTTTGGTACTTTTTGATACCTCATGAGCTACGTGTGACACCACTAGAACCAAAACTTTAGACTTAACTTCACCTTTTGGCAAACAGTTGCTACATTTTTTCATTCACATTGTATCACTTTCATTAGAAAATGAAAACCTCCCCCCCCCCTTTTTTGTTTCACTTTTTCCCTCTGAACATCATTACGTTAAAACGTACGGGCTACTGTGTCACAATGGCATTAACTTAGCAAAAACACTGCTACTGCACAAAAAAACACAGACACATTTCCACTACGTACCTTCCATTCTAATAATGCCCAGCAACAGGAAGCCTCAATTTTGTACAAAGGTCCTTTTTCCATAATTCATTCCTGTAAATAATCTACACAAACCCAGATGCATATTATCAAAGAAATCTTACAACATTAATTTATAGTTTCTAATTTAAAGTCATCTTTTTGATCAAATTCTTTTTATTCACTCTCTTCAGGGACAGAAATCTATAAACTACAAAAAGAACTTGCTTCAAATTTACTGCCAATTTGAATAATTAAAGACCTCTCAATTTGGATTTATCTTCTTAAATCTTGACTGAGGAAAAACAAACTGTTCCATATAAAGAATAAAAACTTTTACGAAGGGTTGAATGTTCACTTTACGAGTCACCCAGACTCAGAAGACTTTGTTTTTTCTCTGCATACTAATAAGCATGTCTAGACAAGCCAAAGTATTTTACAGAAATAATCTGTTATTTTCCCTTAGACAGGATACTTCCCTCTCTCTGTGTAACACTACATAGACACCTTGATTAACAATCAAAAAATTTAAAGGTCTTATTCAGAGGCAAAGTGCATTTTCGTTTCATTGGGAGTGAGCAGAAACTGCTGTTTGTCCTGACCCCAACACATCTCGAATTTTTAGAGTACCCCTTGGCACTGCTGAGAAAATACGTTCTAAAAATACGATAAAACGGCTAAAAATCGTGATTTCAAATGACTGAATGAAAACGGGGGCGTGGCTAAGGTCAAGCCTGTGACGTCACTGGCCGGAGTTGTGTTGACATGCATAGGAATAACGATATACAAACGTAGTCATAGGCATATATGAGCATATAGGAGCATACTTTCAGCACAAACCAGTGAAGAATTAACAGACAAATATTTCTTGCAAGAGATACGGTGAAGTTTTTAAAGGTTTTGCCTATATCATGAAGGAGATCACATACTACATGATCGGGTTTTCTTCCTTAAAAACAAGTTCATCGTCTAGTTGGTAAACGTCCTAGAGTGAATCACCAACTTGACCTTCCCATCACATTATTTTGCTTCTTTTCTTCTGAAAAGAGACTTAGGTTAGATGGACTGAGATTTTTGGAGGAATTACTGACCGATATGGAAAGAAAAAAAATCGTACATCCTTTCACCCCTCCTCCCCCTCCCAAAACGGATTATAAACACCTAACCAGAAAGCCCAAAGGCTTAGTGATTCCTTGCCGAAAGGGAATGCTTTGTTACACCAAAGTTCATCCCTCAAATTTATACTTCTGTACTACATCATTTTTTATGATGTGTTCACAATTGGCCCCCTGCTGACCTCACATGAACTTTGAACCCCACCAAAATTTGAAAAACAGGAAAATGAAACCAGAATGCAAAAATGCATTGAGGTTTTGATGATATGTTCTATTCCAAATAATGCCATGATGTCCCATATCTTTCAGTCACTGGTCAAATGCTATCTTAACATGATGGAAAAATACAGTTTTGTGTTCCTAATTAATCTTGGGAATTCTTGGGAAATTTGTGTTTTGACCTCTGGTGATCCCAGATGACGATCTTGGTAATTCTTGGGAATTTTGCCCTTTGACCTCTGGTGAACCCATGTAATATTCTTGGGGATTCTTGGGAAATTTTGCTTTCTGATCTCTTGTGACCCCAGATGACCTTTGACCTCCCACTAAAAACAAAAGGGTTCATCTTCTCTTTGTAACACATCTGTATACTAAGTATGAAATCTATCAAAGCTTCCTGCCTTGATATATTGTGTTAACAACGCTTTCAATGTTTGACCCCCAGTGACCCAAAATGACCTTTGACCTCCACCAAAAATAATAGGATTCATCTTCTTACCATAATGCATCCACATACTACGTATGAAATCTATCCAAGCTTCCTACCTGGAGATATCATGTTAACAAAATTTTCAGAGTTTGACCCCCAGTGACCCCAATGACCTTTGACTTCCACCAAATATAATACAATTCTTCCTCTTACTATAAGGCATCTACATACAAAGAATGAAATTTATTCAAGCTTCCTACCTTGAGATATCATGTTAACAAGGTTTTCAGAGTTTGACCCCTGGTGACCCCAGATGACCTTTAACCTCCACCAAAAATGATAGGGTTCTTCCTCTTACCAAAACGCATCTACATAATACGTACAAAATTCCTCCAAGCTTCCTACCTCAAGATATTGTGTTAACAAGGTTTTGAGAGTTTGACCCCTAGTGACCCCAGGTGACCTTTGACCCCCACCAAAAACAATAGGGTTCTTCCTCTCAATATGGGGCATCCATGCACCACATTTGAGAACTGTCAGTGATTCTCTTCTTGAGATAACAAGTTAACAAGGTTTTCAGGTTTTGACCCCCGGTGACACCAGATGACCTTTGACCTCCACCAAAAATGATAGGGTTCTTTCTCTTACCATAACGCATCTACATACTACGTATGAAATTCATCCAAGCTTCCTACCTCAAGATATTGTGTTGACAAGATTTTCAGGGTTTGACCCCGGTGACCCCAGGTGACCTTTGACCGCCACCAAAAACAACAGGGTTCTTCCTCTTACCATAATGCATCTACATACAAAGTATGAAATTCATCCAAGCTTCCTACCTCGAGATATTGTGTTAACAAGGTTTTCAGGGTTTGACCCCTGGTGACCCCAGGTGACCTTTGACCCCCACCAAAAACAATAGGGTTCTTCCTCTCAATATGGGGCATCTATGCACCAAGTTTGAGAACTGTCACTGTTTCCCTTCTTGAGATATCGTGTTAAAGAAGTTTTCAGGGTTTGACCCCTTGTGACCCCAGATGGCCTTTGACCTCCACCAAAAATGATATGGTTCTTCCTCTTACCATAACGCATCTACACACAAAGTATGAAATTCATCCAAGCTTCCTACCTCGAGATATTGTGCTAACAAAGTTTTCAGAGTTTGACCCCTGGTGACCCCAGGTGACCTTTGACCCCCACCAAAAACAATAGGGTTCTTCCTCTCAATATGGGGCATCTATGTACCAAGTTTGAGAACTGTCACAGTTTCCCTTCTTGAGATATTGTGTTAACGAGCAAAGTGTCACAAACACACATACACACATACACACACGCACACACACACATACACACACACACAGGCCATCATGAATGCATAGATTCCTTTGCCTTCGGCAAGGAATCAAAAACAGTAAAAAAGAACAACAATCTAGAACAGATACTGTGTAATATTTACCAAGACATTGTCTATTTGAGATTCAGCCAATCAGCACTTAGAACTGTAGGTATTCTCTTTCAGTCCAAATAGGTGCATATAATTAAAAGTAAACAAGCCACGAGGTCAACTGTTATACTTGCGTACACGCGTAGTATCGTAACACACAGACTGAATGGATCTAATACTGGATATACATACTACGTATTATAGGCCTACCTGCTTTACCGAAAGTCACCACACATCTCTGAAGTTGAGAAAGTAACTTGTAGTGATTCTTGTAAAAGAAGAAAATTTCAAGGTCCTTCAACTTGCTTTTGATAGCCCAGCAATTATCTTCAAGCCACAACCATTGGCCAGACTTCCGAATTTTCAGAATTGCTTCGAGGAGTTCACTGATCGAGTTTCAACGTTACAACTTTGAGATTCTTTGAGCAAGGGGGTTTGCAAAGTTTGGCGTCAGCCTGAGGAACACATTGAAAAGAATTGATTTCGGAAGGAGGAGAGAGGCCGTTAGACAAACTTCCCATGTCATCACTCGTGAACGTGAAGGGTAAAGACGAGTTGAGGCACACCAGAAAGCCCAAGACGAAGACCTGGCGTAGCCTGCAAAGAAAACCTGATACACCAAACAGCTCTCTTTTTAGGACTACTAATTTCTTCCGAAAGAGTGGCTTCTTTCCTCTTCAAACATGCTTAAAATGTAACGTTAAGTTGTTTTTTTCTTTTTTTGCAAGTCGACTCGAACCTAATACTAAACCGTAAACGTTAGAGCTAACGAGTAACATTACTATAGGCCTTGGCCTATAGCTAACTATCCTGCTCTCCGCCTAGGTTAGTACTAGTAGGACTAGGACGTATTCCAGGCCTACTCTAAAACCTACCTACCTACGCTGACTAAAAAACATAAATTTAATTTGATCGTTACAAGAATAAATCTTTACTATTATGCTGTGCAATTTTCGCAATTTCCGATTACCAAGTGTAACTTAGGCTACTAGAGTAGCCTACGTTACTATACTACTACGACTGACAGTTAGTATACAAATAATGAATGTTTATGAGTGCGATAGTATGAATTATATTTCATGAGTTGAAAGATTGAACGTTCTATTCAACGAGGCGAAGCCGAGTTGAATAGAATGTTAAATCTTTCAACGAATGAAATATAATTCATACTATCGCGCGAATGAAAAACATTCATTATTTGTTTTATATAACACCTTATAACTATCTACCTTGATCTAGTCGTTGGTTAAAGTTGTGTTTTGAGGTCACGATGGTTCGTGTTTGTCCGTGTAGCGCAGCTCCATGGTTTGTCGTTTGCTCGATACGCGTTTACGTGCCTATTACGTACGATATGCAATGTACGGTCCCCAATTTGAGTCGCGGCATAGCTTGTACGTACTGCAATGATCGGTGACGTCATTGCCGTTGGTTAGTATATACTAACCAACGACCGTGGGTTAGTATATACTAACCAACGGTCGAGCACCACAATCTTGATGATAGTGCCGAATCACCAATGGCATGTGACCACCAGTCCTCCAATCAAATGTAGAGAAATTAATAAGGTGTTATATAATACAAACTTTACCATATACTATACACTGCTTGCAGTACTGTACGGTACATGCTGGCATAGCTGTGTGCGCTCGCGCTAGCACGACCTGACAGCTCGACTCCGGCCGGTGACGTCATAGTTTGACCTTTCGAAGAAACCACGTGATGTTATCGTTTCAGAATGGGCCAAAAACAAAAAAGTTTTCAGAAAATGATTAAAAATAGAAAACGCGAATTTTTTGCTTTGTTTTTCCTGTAGAAAAATAATATAAAATTCTAGTTTACCTAAAATTATGCTTCTGAGTCGATTGCATGACCATTATTTGCCTCTGAATAAGACCTTTAAAATATCTTTTACACCAAATTCTTTGCAATCACCTTCATCTGGGACTAAAATTAGAAATATATGAACTCCACCAGGAAAAAAAACTTCTAGCAAAGATTACAACATGTGTAGAGTTCCTTTTTCATTTCCAGACATGTCTGACCCACTTCCCAAGTTTTGTTTGCCATATAAAATTTGACATCTTCCATGAAATTTCACACAACCAAAATTACTGACAAAATTACATTTCTGAAACCACACCAATCAAAATTCATTTCAGTCTATGAATTCAGACAATAACCACACTGAAGGCACTTTTCTCCCCAAAATAATTTTAGAAAATCATCTAAGCACACTTTCCGCCTTACATCATTGCCAGTACTTCCAATGACTAGTATTGTATCCAGGTTTGTCATGGGAAGGGAGGGGGGTGGGGGGGGGGGGTGAGTGGGATACAAGGGGACTCTACAGTATATTTTTTCAATCTTCAGTTTTCTTGTAGGACAAGCTCTACAGTACACTTTTTGTTCTTGTGTTTTCCTGTATGGGGAGCTCCTGGGAGGCACATAACTTGTTTGGGCCAACAGCCCCCTTCTCTTGCTTACGATGATTACAATAACTTCCTTGACTTTACACCAATGCAATGCAATTTAGAATATTTCATCATTCGAGCTTACTTAGGGGCCATCCTTTTTTTCAGCATAACAAAATTTAAGGAAACCTAACCACCTCACCAAAACCTCCATCATACTATGGCTGTGTAAATCATGATTTAGAATGCTACTTCTCACTGATTCCAATAATTATTTGCAAAACTCACTAGAGCTTCATGAGACCTGCGACCTTGCAATGATTTTAAAGAGACATGTTGCCAAAGGACACCACATAATAACAATTACCTTTTTGGGGATGCACTTGTAGATATTTACTAAAGCAAAGATGAAGCACACCCTTTTAATAATTCAGTGACCTAAGGTTAACCTCTGGTCCATGTTCCATATACACAATAGTGGAGATGTGTGTAAAAAAGGGGGGGCGGGGGCGGTTGTACCTTCCTCAATCCCCCAGGATTTTCTTCCATGCCCATACCTGTCATGGAATGTAGTACAGGTCACACAGAGTACTGAATAAAAGGTTCAATTCATCATGTACAAAATTAACATTTCCTTGAGAAGTCTTTCTCCTTTCTGATCACATTTCTTCTTCAGCTTATGTGATGAAACATTTCTTCAATCATCCCCATTAGATATGACTTTTCCCCTTCTTTATTACTTGAACTAACAAAATCAACAGACTGTCTGATTCGTTCAAGAGACTGTCTTCCTGGTATTATATAACAGGAGAACTGATTCTCTCCCATGGGCAGCAATCTTGAAACTTACACATCCATCCAACTGTCCTTGCAAGGTAATGCTACCTTTCACTGGCAGCATGGTGTTTAACAAATGTCACGGCTGCAAGCTCTTTACAGAATTCTTCCAAGACAATGACCCCTTCTAGTAAGTCGATGTATGGCAAACTGGAAAAAAAAAATTAAACAGCAAGATTAGAACCACTGACAGTTAACTACATTTTAAACTTTGAGAGAAATTAAATTAATAATTTAAAATCAAATCAAATCATGAATGTTTCAAATTTGTTGCATAAAAGTGGCCTTTCAAAGTTTTTTGAAGATGCCACAACAACTCAGGGTGAGTGAAGGGGTGGAGGGTGGGGGAGAACATCAGCATTTGAAGCCTTTTTTAGTGACCTTTTAAACTTACATTGTCCTCATATCATTTATTCATTCATTTGGACAAAAGTTACCAACCAAATATTTTTTGGAAGATGCCAAAACAAATAAGGGTGAGTGGAAGGGTGGGACTAGAGCATTTGAAACCTTTTTGCAGTGAATATTTAAACTTACATTATTCTCAATCACCGATGTGGATGAAAGTTGCCTACCAAATACCTTTTGGAAGACTCCACAACAAATCATGGGTTAGTTAAGGGAGATAACTACAGCATTACGGGCCTTTTCAAAGTGTGTATGCAAAGTTTTACTGAACTAAGCAAAAGGCTGAGACTCTTGAATGAGTCATCTGTTATGACTAGAGTGTATTTCACCACACTAACTGAATGGTAACCTTCCTGCACCATGTTTAGTTTGCTAGCCAGAGTCTCTAATGACATTTTGAATTCTGGTGCCACACACATTTTGTGTGGTGTGAGATTACACAGGTTACCATTTTAGGAATCCCAACGGATCCTTAAAGTGTGCCTAAAGTCCAGAATTACAAGAACATATGTTTTACAGGTTGGAACATGTATCACACTCATCCAACTGCCATTTTCACAGCTTACTCCATTGCTGAAATATAAAATGTTGAAATTTATTCACTTAATTTTGAAATAGTCGATTGCACAATAATTTGTGATCTTCTTCTTGTACAACTCACATTACCGGCTTTTGTTTCCTTTCTAGCTAAAATGTTTATGTGATCTTAAAAAATTGACTGTTTTCTTGATCACAGCATGTTGTACTGGGAGGGCTTGTATAGTCAAGTCACCCTATTACAGTAAGACAGTGATCACATATTGGCCCTAGGGGAAGTGGCTTCCCAAAGGACAAAGAAAAACAAAGACAGTAATTTGAGTAATACAAGAATGACATCACAAATTATTGTGCAATCTACCATTTAAATTGAGTGAATAAACTTCAACATTTATATCTCATCTCAGGAATATTCTGTGAAGATGGGGGTTTGACCATTTAGATTCATTTTTCAAACTTTGAAATATATATTTTTGAAAGTTTAGACTTTAGGTACACTTTAACTCTGAAATCAGATCTGAGTAGCTTGGTGATATTGTGTATAACTGTGGGCACATGTATTCTGGATAAGTATGGTCTGTGGTAAGCATATCTTTAGCATAACTTTGTGTGAGGGTGAAATAGATGAGAAAAAAGTTATTTTGACAAACAGAGTCCTAACCCAGACTGATGTAGAGTCATGGTGACCATGCTAGTACCTGGCCAATGTAGCAATGCCACAACTAAGGACAACACTTTCACATTTTACCAGTACCTGTAAAGCATAACATAACCAGTGGAAAATTTGTTTATTTCCTGGGAAGGGAGTTAAATTTTCACAACTTCTTCCTTATTTTCATGTACAAAAAAGGTAGATTTCCCTCCAACTTCTAAAGTTTCCCTCAAAATACTCAAACTTTCTGGAAAGGAGACTCCCAGCTTCCCAACTTTTTCTGCCCATGAACATAACTATATTTTGAAAGACTTTGCAAGGAAAACTACCATCACCACGTTCAGACTGAGAGCTTTCTCCTTTAAAAATATGCCACTTTTTTATGCTGGTCAACACCTAAAATATAAGTTTGGTTCATGGGTTTTCTTGCTTAGAACAATCCATTCCATCACAATCTCTGTCATTATCATATACACAAACCTTACCTGCCTTCATCTGTGTCAATGTATTAATGTGTTGACTACGCTGATATACGTTACTACAACAACTTTATCAGAATCAATGACTATGAGGTGTGTCTTGATTTACACACATTCCATTCCACAATAGAGGGCAACATTGCAGAACTAAGATGAATCCCGTTTTGCTCATATTTTACAATATCTTCAGTATGATTCACTCTAACTTGTTTTCATTTTTTTTCATTATCATTTTCTGTTCATTTTACAGATTTAATGCTTGATAAAGTAAATATATTTGAATTTATAATAATTGATTTTCAAGACTGTATTAGCCTAACATATCAACCTGATACCACACAATGGGGTAGCAAGGAATTTCCAAGTTCCAAAGCAAAGCATACCCCTGTGGCTAGGTTCACTTCAGGAGTAGGGGAGGTGGAAAGATACGATGACTGTTCTGCCCAATGTTTGAATAGATGGCAAGAATACTTGAAGAATACGGCTGAGTCCAGTAGCCCACCTCAAGGCCCTTGTAGGGTCATGCACACACTAACCACGAATTGAATAGGGACATTCTGTAATGTTTTGTAAAGTTAAGAAGTTTCCATTAAATGGTTCAAATGGACCCCTCCCCCCAACCCTTCAGCCACACCACTTATGGCACATTTCCAATCCATCATTGGCCAGGACTAACCACCGTTTTAATGAGTAAAATGCCAGCATATTTGGGATTCATTTTCACAACAGGACTATCTTGCTTCTGTAGTAAGGAATGAAATTACACTTTAACTGAAAATTCTACAAAATCACCATGCACTCATCAAACGAAAAGGCTATTTGTTGGCTAGCATGCTTGAAACCTACCCAACAAACTCATGACCAAAATTAGCATGCCATGATACTTCAGAAAACATTGAAAGTAGGACTACTATTTCAATGTGTTCACCTCCGGACAAATTCAACATGTCAGCCGGATTACCCTGTACAAGACAGGTCTAATGAAAGGTGCCAGTTTTCACAACTCCTGGAATGAAAACTTAAACAGCATGCCTGTTTCAACTTCACAAATAAGTAAAAAAATTGACAAATATTACAAAATTAGGGTAATTACAGTGGAATGAAATGATTCTACTCCACGCAATATGAACAGGGTTGGGGATTATATCACATTTCTTATTCTGTACTGTGCTATTCATGCTCGGCAATGGTTTTTACGTTTACATGTAAAAATGTTGTTATGAATCGTGACTTATTTGTATTGAAAGTGTTTCACTGTGTTTACCCCTATAAAGCCATTAGTTCTTGGAGGAATATACGTGGATAAATATAGTGATAGTAAGGTGTTCGTATGTACAGAACGAACCAATCATGTTAGGTTATGCACTGATGTTAGAAAATGAGATATATATTAAGCACCGGCATTAGCAAATAATCACACCCCCTTGTTATGTTAGCTTGCTCTGCTTCAAAGTAAAATCCTTTACTTCCAACAGCTCAACAAAAAATCTAAACACTTTTAAAATGAAATGAAAATTCCAACAAAAAAAAAAATGTCGGCTAATTTCCAGTTTGCTGACACAAATGCAAATTTGTTACTCCTGCCCAAGGCCATGCAATGGTTGTGTTAGGAGGCAAGGCATATATCTAAATGTTACCATACTTCAAGATAAAAAATAACAAAAGGCAAGTAAAGGCATGCAAGAAAGCAGGACCATTTTTAAAGTGGCTCAGGTGGGCCATTTCTGGATGGGCCCAAGAAACGAGATACTGCTTTTCATCAGATGTTGAAGGGCATGATCATATATTGTGGGGTTGTTTGTTGATAAGGAGAGCCTTTGTTACATCTGGAGGTCATGGGTGGTGAGCAGGCAAGGATACATTGGGTTCAAAGGTCAATTACTTACTTGAAAAGAGGGCTTGTCACTGGCCTGTGAAGAAAGATTCTATGAGCATTAAAGACTGGGAAATCACTCACAACAAAAGGTATGGAAGTCTCAGGTTATGAAGATAAGATTAAGGTGATAATCAAGAAATGGTATCCTAACAAGGTGATCAAAGATTGAAGGTCAGAATGCTGTCAATCACTCAGAATTTTGAAAAAGAAATGCTTGATTTCCACTATATGCCATCCCAATTCCTCTTTACATCCGTCTATGAAGGTGAGGGAGGGGGTGGGAGCAGGGCAGGGGGGATTTTAAGTATGTTCAGAGATTAAAAAATATTCTTTTTGAGCAATGACTGGGCAGACCTGACATGATGACATAAGATGCTTGAAGAGAACTGGGTTTAGCTCATATGACATATCGCACGCTATCCAAGAATGAGGGTGAAACTTTTTGAAAATGAAGAGTAAGATTGCACCTTTTAATATCTATATAGATGCAGAAGGCCAAAGGGGCTGCGGATGGTTGGTGGGCCCTTTGGTATGGACATGCTGAGTAGAGTGACCATTAGCTGCATCATAAAATGTGCAATGAGGCACCCACCACCATTACTTCTGTATTTCTGATTACATTGTGTATCAGCAACCATGCAGAGGAAAGCACAGTCCCCTTACACCTAGAGATGGGGGTATGGAAGTGGGATGGCAGGGTGGGGGTGGGTAGTTACAAACACCAGGAAGTCTCAAAGCAGGCTATGATTTATCAAGGGATAGAATATTGTAAGAATACAGAAAGTACTTCTCTCTCATTTATTATCAAAGTTTAAGTAAAAGCATCGCACAAAATTGCCGTCATAAATCATCAGGCTGTGCCAAACTAAAATCAGCCCAACGCACCAAAATGAAGAGTAATTACAGGGTTTCCCCTGGCATTGTTTTTGTGGGGCAGCCACCTCACAGTTTTTGGCCACCACCTTGCAGAAATTTGCTATTACTGCCACCTGTACTGTACTAACTATGGAAGTATTGATAGTTTTCCCTCGCTGTTGGTGCCAAGGCTGGCACCATATTGCCCCCATGGACTAATACCACCTCACACTCTCTAAAACCCAGGGGAAACCCTGAATTATAATGCTACTTGCCCCTTAATCACCCATGCAGTACATGGGTAGTCAGAATTGTTTAAACCTAATAAAGCTGTCAAGGCTCATGGTAGTGGACACCATATAACTTGTGCTGTGTCAAACTGATAAAGTTTAAGTATGAAATTTACCAAAAAGTAAGTAACAACGTATTAGAGAATTAGGAGGTAGAGTATGAATTAAAACTAGTGGAGAATGCAATCAGATTCAGTAACATGTCAAATATAACAAATGTAAAAGATACCTAATGATCTTGAACCAAACCTTCATGTGAGAAAGATCAGGTCTTACACAATGTCAGCTCAAAGTTTGATTTCCCCCAATTGAAAGATCTCACCTTAACTAAGACTAAAGCTAAAACTAGAGTTCTCCATACGCTCATTATTTAACTTCATATATTATGAAAATAATCCTTTCAGTTATCCTGGAAATGTTTTACATTCTTTTCTGTACAACAGATTGCTTTGAACTTTGACTACTCACCTCTGTTGTTCCTCAACCATACCCATCAGCTGCTTTCGTACTTGTGTGACCTGCTTCTGAAAGTCGGGGATGTTTGTTATTCTTACACCAAGGTCATTCACAACCTGCGAAATGAAACATGCAGGTATTGTACCAAAAACTAAATATTCAGTTATTTAGTTCTAACGTAGTGCAGGGCTCACAAACATTATGGCTTTCCAGAAGTTTCCAGCATAAGATTGTAAATAAAATTAAATTTTGAAAATGTATGCCACATTGCATCTCATCTATGTACTAAATGCAACATCAATTCTTCGGCACCTGATGAGAAATTTTTTTATGGTTTTGATGGACAAAAATCCAAACTAGGCTTGGGCGACTCCAATATTTTTGGAGATTGGTACCCTCAACCCTATAAGCTGTAACTCTGAAGGAGTTGCGACTCCTACAATGATCTTATAACTGATGCAGGAACATACATTTCGGCAGCTATAGTGTCCATTTCTTTCCTTCCAATGAGTATTGATACACCAGTAGACTAACACTACTGGCTTCTATATAGCAGAGGTGCTGAGAAGTAAATGTCAGAGAATCTAAGTGGCAAATTAAAGTGAAAACTTGTAATTGAATAAAAAAAAAAAATGACCAAATGAGCCAGCTGTGTTTCAGTCCTTCATTAAAACCCTGCAAAATAACACAAATGAAATCTCCAAGGAAAATGGAGTTTGAGTTGCCACTCTGAAGTAGAGTCAGATAACCCCACCCATGCCAAATCAAAACACCCTTCTTTGTAATATTCCACAACTTTTCCCATGACTGAATTATTTGAAGTATAAGACAAACAAATCTTAAATACCCATTTCAATTATCAACTTCTAAAAATAAGCAACCCCCCCCCCCCAACAAGCTTCTTCGTCGTCCATGAATTAAGTAAGTCCTGCTACTGGAGAGAGCATTTAATGTCAAAATTGAGAGAAGTATAGAACAAAATGCTATTCACTCCTGCAATGGACAAACTATCTATTGTCTGTTGCAAATGTTGGGCACATTTTCAACATTTAGAGAGGTCACAGAATGAACTCTGGCCCTGTTTGAATAATTCTATGACATTTACAGGTCTGAAGATGGTCTTGTTCAAAGTTTCATATCTTTCTCATGTTTACAAAATTCCCAAATACCCTGGCTGAAACAACAACTGGCTTCTTATCCTGAAATTTTGAACAATGCATCTTTAATTTTCATGTCAGCCATCATAAATTCCCTCACATAGAGGTTGGAGCAGTAAAGAAAGCTTCCACATCAGGAAACTTTGCTCAACTGTACCTTTTTCAAATTTCTTGGCTTAAAGAAAAATATCTGATTAGAAGCTGTAGAGATTTTAACAGGTGGAAAAATAAGAAAGATCTGGGCACTCCTGTCAGCCACCGATATCTTACCTTACTTAGGACAGTAAAGAGAGTTCGACAGCCAGGTGCAGCTGGCAAGAAAGGGTCTAAAAAGTATTCTTGTATATGAGGATGTGGAAACAAGGTTATCTTGGTAATTACAGATGTCACTTGGAGATTGACCTCATAGGGCTGAAAGACAAAGGAAAACAAAATAGTAAAGTTCATTCATTATTCCTCCTCTCTCTTTCAGCACAAAGATGTTGACAATGAAATGTTCTCAACCAAAACTCTTCCAGGGCCCATTTTCTATTTTTGTTGTAATGTAATGTGAATCACATATACGCCTACAGTTCAACAAAATTTTTGTATACTAGACACCACTCCGTAAGTTTGGACTAGTTTCTACAAAGGAATGATTCCAAAACTTGGAAAAAGACAAAGAAAGGTTATATGGTTAAATAAATCATGTATTCTTACAAATTTTTTAATATTTTTGCCTCAAAATACAGAACGTGAAATCTCAATTTACTAAAAATGGATTTCTTAGTGCATTCTTGATCAGTAGTGGTGACTTCCAAGAAGAATCAAGTATTTGCCTGAACTCAACCATGACTTCTCTTGTGCAGTTTTATGTATTTCGTTTTTGCTAATATTTCACATAAGAAGTTCCAATGCCTGCTTCAAATGACAGGGTATCAATGCTATCCTTTAGAGCAATCCATCTCAGGCTGAACTAATCTCTGTTAAAGGTGTCATTTGAGTTGACAAAACTTAAGCTCACCTGGTCCAACATTCTTGTGAGTTTATCAAATAAGACCTTTAGGAAGGCACCTTCACAGAATGATGGATGAGGGGGGCACTTCTCCAGAGGGGTGACATAATTTGGCCAGTCATATGGAAGACAATTGACTGTACATTCCCGAAACTGTGAACAAAATGGCAGAGGACCTACTTAAAATCAACAATGCAACTTGCATAGAAATGCAGCAGTATAAATTCCATAGAAAAGTTGTACCAATTTCAAAACTGAATTTAAGGGCCATATCTGTCTTAACAGCAGAGAATTATACTAACGTTCAACAGAATGAGCCTAATTTCCAATCTTCTCCAGTTTACAAAATAGCCTACCCCAACAATCGGACCTGAAGCAGGTCTGTACTAACATTTTTTGCATGTATCTTCCCTTGAGCTTATGTAAGTAAGGATAACCTTTAATTTGCATTCAATGCTCCTAAGGAATGGTGCTAAGGTATATACCAGGAATCATACTCATGCCAAAGAACTGAATCTTGTATTTTCCATCAGGAAAACAGTATTCATACAAGTGCTCACGGCAATGCGCTCATAACGACACTCTCAAAGCTATGCACTCACAACAATACACAAACAACAAACACAATAATGCACTAACAGTAATGCACTCATAGCAATGCACAAAAAACCATGCTCTCACAAGAACCAACGTACAGTACAAGTCTACTGATCATACAAAGCCACAAACTCACGACCAGAGAAAATGTTACTTTTTTTCAACTGTAATACACTTTCAATTAAAATGATAACAGCCTTCTCCTTCCACTCAATGTTTTCCATTACAACTCTATATGATCCTTGTATCCATTGACATAAACACCAGCAGTGAACCTACTTACCTGTCGATGAGCTTCCCTGAGGTACATGTCATACCCGATATCACCTGCAAGGGAGGATCTTGCCTCCTCCGGTACCAAAATTAGAAAACTGGGGGAAAAACATTCAGATAAAAGAAACAGATCAAATTACTGACTATTCAACAAAAAAATACAGCTGTCACACTGCGCCATTTCATCTTCGAGAAAAGGGGGATAGGGGAGGTAAGCAACAAATAAAGGGCACCAAAAAGCGTTCTCCCTACCCTCATCGTGACACATCAGCTATATCTTACAAATCCAGGAAAACCAAGGAATGTCTTTCATAAATCTTAAAATTCAAACCTAAATACTGTGCCCCAGCAGTATGCTACTTTAAACTGAGCAGCTATATTTGCCTTTGAAAACCATTTTCCTTTTTGTACCAGTAACTTTAAAAGAACAATGGTATTATGCCACGACTGAGACAACCTGACACATCATATAATTGATTCTGACAACTTCAAAGAAAAGAACTTAATGAAATCCCCTTCAATTTGTCCTTGACTTACCCTTACTTTGCACTGATGCCATGGCAAATTTCTGCGAAACAAACACCATTTGGCCTTGCACTTTTCCAATCTAATTTGGAGCCTTGTCTATATTATTTGAAGGTGTGAGCAATCTCTCACTCTAAGACTTTCTATTTAAAAATCTTTTAAATTTAAAAGCCAGCTTCATATCCTTTTCTGAACATGTTTAAAAGCTGTGTTCTTACACTTTTTGAAGAGAATCAAGTACTTTTCCAGCACTTTTCAAGGTCTTATCACTTTTATCTAATGAATCTGTATTGACAGATTTTTAAATCATTATCTTAGCTTAAAAGGGATAAATAAGTAAGGAAGGAACACTCCATTATCTTGTTAAGATAAGATTCCCGAATAAGTTCACGTGCTTTGACTTTATCAACTTATGAGTACTGAACCGAGCCACGGTTCTGATGAATTAGTTACTTTTGATGAGCCTCATACTTCGCTTGTGAGTTCCTTAAATTATGTTAAATAATCCTTTTTTCTTATTGGAGGCCAAAGGTCTTTAGGGTCAAATGAGGTCAAACTCCGGAGATTCTCACAGAAAGAGAGCTTTTCAAACAGACTACTTTGGTTCAAGTGAATTTGTTTTCACTCATGTTTCTCATTGGCCAGATGGTAATATACAAATCAATACAAAAATGTGGATGAGTCTACTGTGGGGATGACAATGTAAGGTGATGCATATTCATAGTTTACATAGACCCTTAAAATTTTAGAATAACTTGGGCATTAGGGGCAATTTGCTCCCAGTCCCAACATGAGCTTTGCTTTGGTGATAAATGCATTTAGTCTGCTTGGAATAGGGGTTGTTTGCTCTAATCCCTATGCCACTGCAGTATGAAGATAGGACATGAAATTTATAATTTTAGGAGGCCAGAAAGTAACAAAGTCACTGACTTTTACCAAAAAATGGCATGCCAAGTGTGAGGCTGTCAAATTGTCTTAATGAAAATATCCACTTCACAAAGTTATCCCTGTTACCATAAGTCATTGCTCCCCTCCTTCGTATCAACATCACATATTCCCAATCAACCTGAGCCACCAACATGCCAAGTTTAACACCCATCCCTTTTGCCCTACTTATACCAACTTCTTACTTTCTCAAGCTTAATTCTACTGTAGTGTGGAGTAGGGAAAACAAGCTAGTGAGCCACAACCGGAAAAATGGCTTTAGCCTGCCCGACTTACACCAATTGGTTAGAAACTGAGCCGTAAAACCTCATCTAACTCTTACCCTACTGTAGTGTCAAGATTTTTATGCTTTGTAAAAGTCAAATTCTGCTTTCTAAATGAACCATTTTTGGGCAAAGTATGATGTTTTACTTCAGACTAAACACAGCAGCCCACTTCCGCATACAGCTCTGAGTAAGGTACATGCACATGGCTTACTAGCGCAGTACATTGATGACCACCAACTTTTGATGGTCAAAAGACTGTACGCTGCACTGTGCATGTATTGCAGTAGTTTACTACAAAGCTAAACAAAGTGAAACAAAGCACATGTTTATTATGACTTTTCTCACAGAACGTAACCGGTTTGATCAGTAGTCATGACACACTAGTGGGACAACAATACACAGTAACAATTAGGCTACGTCCTGGTAATTGAACAGGCTGGGTCATATCAATTTGTTACTTAACCCCATACAGCTTGTGTTAGCATCTCCCACGCAACGAAAATGCACTCTGTGGAAAACAGTACGGGTATGAACTTTCGATCGCTCGTGCTCTGTTGCATAGCAAAATTACAGTGATATACATTCAGTTTAATGTTTTACTATGTCTCAGCTTATGAATGACATAAAAATATATCGATATTATTTGACTTTTACATAAGGACCCGGACAGATTTCGAAGGCATCTTTTTGCATGGCAAGCAATAGCTATGAACTTTTGACCTACTGCTGTTTGTACAACAAGCTTGGATCGCCGACGTTCATGCATTGCTGGATTGGTTATCGTGTAAACTTTCCAATGGTAGCCTTTGTTTTCAAATTTTCAAAACTCCTACATAGGGACCAGGCCAAATTACATAAAAACAGACACAAA